>CM076098.1:3750000-5000000 GCA_038048805.1 Hipparchia sbordonii
TACCTAAGTAGTAAACTGGTCACAATAAAAAAAATTTGAAACTAGCTGTTGCCAGCGACTTCATCCGAGTGGGTTTTTAAAATCCCTTTCTTTTACGTGGGGTAAAAAGTAGCCTATATCACTATCTTTTTATACCTATGTACATAAATATAATAGTCCCATATATTTGGAAAACATAAACTAAGAAGTGAATTTTGAAGAAAAAATGGGTCTATCGAAAATATGCTGTGATGTCACAGCTGCTAAAAATGAGCCGAGTTTATTTGTTCATCTGTAAAGTAATAGCTGACTGAATTCGAAGTTACTTTCACTGTTGTTAGGGGCCAAGAAAGCAAATGTCAGATACATAAAATTATAGGTATATAATTCTACAAACATTAGCTCGCGACTTCACGTGCAGTAAGGTTTCTTAAATCCCACCGGAACCGTTCCGGGATAAAACGAGCCAATGTCACACTCCAGGTTTTAAATTAAGTGTACCTATGCAAAAAATCTCGTCGATCCCTTGCGAACAAACAAATTACTATAAACACACGTATTTATAATTTTAGTGCCACTCCTATATTTTATTGTTTATTAGAAAAATTAATTAGGAATTCTAGCCTCAAATTCCGGAAAACTCATAAAGAAGTGTTTTTGTGGGTTTTTACTTAGGGCGGATGTCCCTTAACAATTATCAGGTCGGTGCAGAAGCAGCAAAAATCCCGCGAACACTATAGGTGACCTTTGTACAATGTTTCTTGTGGAAAAATTGCTTTTCGAGCGTAGTCTCGAATTGCGGAAACGGTGTGAAGTATTTTTTATTCACGATGTCGTAACTTCACGGTCAATGTCGACAGGGCGGCCTTGTGGCCCGGCCGAGCACGCCGCGCGCTGTCGTCCGAATGGTTATGTAAGCCATCGATCAATTAACTAATGTATCCTAATGGTGTAATATAATATTGATTTCGAAAAGCAGGTCTCTGTTGCCTATTGCCTAAAACCAGTGAGCAAAGGCCTATTTTGTTCACTCGGTAAGGAGAGCGTTTTGAATGGGCATTTCTAATTTTATTGCGGCTGCCTGTCTTCAACATAAGTGTACAAATTATACTTTGCAGTGGCGTTTGAAGTCGATTTTTTAAAAAGAATTTTTATTGATTATTTATTTGAATAGAGTGAGTTTGAATCCTACTTTTTATCCTCAATACGAGCAAACGAAGTCTTGGGCATCTTCTAGTTTTAGTTTTTTTTAATATTAGCTAAGCTGAACTTGGCTTATATTCTCCTCTCCCCTACAGAAAAGCTTGTGCTAGGAGTGGGTACGACAATAGTGCAACGAGTGGGGTGGTCGAACCTGCGACCTTTCAGTTTTTAGTCCGCACCTTTAACCGTTGGGCTTAAAAAATCAGTACTAAATAAGAAAAAATCTTAGTTCCATATACATATAGTGGAAATGTAATGCTACACATGCAGGGAGTCCGTGCGTAAACACGCAGATAACCTCAACGATATTCTATGAATGTCAATCGAGAGCCTAATAAACTGCAGCAAGTCAACGACACTTACATTACATGAGCAACATTAGCATTATCAAGTAAGCGTCACTGCCGGCGTCCGAGTATTTTTAGCCTAGGCCGCACTAAAAATAGCTTACTGTACAACGGTTATTACTGAATTAATATTTCTAAAAATGGATCGTCTACGCGCTGGTGATAACGCGCCCGAGACCGATAGTGGTGTGACGTCTCGCCGCCATATTGGATTGTTTGGTTTTCTTGTTTGTTGACAGTTGTTTTTTTTTATTTACCCATTTTCGCGTGTCTATGATTAGGTTTTTACTTTTAACTTTTTTTTTATTTTGGAAAATCCACTTAAAATTGCGACTTTTACCAAATCGAATAGTTTTTTGTAAAGTATTCATTGTCTTTTTTTGGGTATTTAAAGTAAAAAGTTAAGGTTTGATGAACAATTGAATGATACCTAATTTCAACCGGCCGACCACCTTTGTGCCTCTTTTAAGCTCTAATTAATGTTGTCAAAGTGCATTTTCCTGGTTTGACACTAGTATAAAGACACACACGCACACCAAACAAGACGATAAAACTTTTGAAGCACCTAATTGTGAATTCGAAATTCAACTTTACTTAAAGTTCTTGCATTTCACGAGGGCGCTTGAGCTTTACTTGTGGTTACGTCGTGCACATGCACATTTCGTAAGTGTGCATGCCTGTCAGGAGCCTAGGTGAGAGCGGTCAGGCTAAAGTGAGCTCTCGCTCTCACTTATACAGATACGACACACAGTACACACACACCGAGCCACGCGCCCTCGCGAGTTGAAAGAACTATTCCTATATTCAAATCAGTACAAAAAGTATATTAGTGAATAATTAGATTATAAGTGTAGGGACTGAAATGCAGTTCAGTTGAACTGAGTGCTCGGACCATCATATCTTGTATATGATCTTTAATATTATACCTATTGATGTTTACAGCAGTAGCTCTATTAACTTATTTAAAAAATAAACTTAGTGCAGATTGAAAATTACGGTGCTTATTTATTAAAGTAACTATTATTTTAAACAATGTCATAACATAACGTTATCGCGAGCTAATGAGTATTGTGCGCGATAATAGTACCTTTGAAGAGCTGTTACGACTTACATATTATATTAGTTGGAAAATAAACGTTCTTACGTAATCGTATTTACACAATTAATTACAGTGATTGTAACAGATACAACTTGTATAAAAAAGACTAGTCTATATAGACCAGATTTTAATGTTTGAGTTGATTGATAGAGATAAAAATTTTTGTTTTATTTTTTTAAGTAAACTTGTCACAATTATCTTCAAGAAAATCAACTCAAACATTAAAATCGTAATATTTTCTTTAAAAAATAGTATGCTTAACGTAACATAACCTAAAGATTGAAATTATTTTCTGAGAAGATTTACTGTAGTAACATATATTTTTTTTTTCACCATCGGAAAGTAGAGATTTCAACGAACAGAAAACATACCAACTTTTTGAAAAAAGCTGATATTTTGACGGGTGACTTTTCGATTGAAAATTAGGGTGTTTTTTCGATATTAATTCAAAATAAGGTGAAAAAATAAATATTTTTAATCAAATAAATTATAGCGTATTTGGGACATAAAAAGTTAAGTTTTCACCAAATTTCGTTACAAAAAAAATTTTTGTAAAAGATAAAAATAAAAAACCAAAAACTTGGTTTTTTGAATTTTTCACATAAATTTTGAGGTTATGTGAAAAAAGTGTAAATACAAAAGTTTTAGATCTTTTTATTACCTACAACTTTGCCATTTGACTTTTTTCGATAGGACTTTTAGTTTTGCCGGAAATCGAGAAAAACCGTTTTTTTCCCCTTAAAAACTCACCCCCACCCCTTCCCGACCTCAGATTGCCCGTAAATTATTTTTCCTTTCATCTTTATAATATTCCCCTCCTTTTCTAATGGGTTTCATCCTACTACTATTTTTTTTTGGTTTTAAAAATTATCTACCCTGGTCTAATACTTCTTCAAATAGATAAAAACTTTATCTACGATCTTCTGGAAGATACAACGCTCCCGCTTTCTTAGTAAAATAACGACCTAATATGAAATTGCAAAATGAGTTTTAGTAAATTATTTACGTTTCAAGAGCAATGATTCATAATCTAAGTAAAACAAAACACCTCTTTTCTTTGTTCTTTTAGCAATCAGGTATTAAAATATATTAAGATAGGCTTTATGACCCCTTAAAAAAATTTCATCTACTGAGCATAAATAGTTTTTCGTCGATTCCCGAAAGTCCCGAAATTTTGGATTCAGTCGTTGTTTTATTTTATTAAGAGTTCGAAAATAATATTTCGAGCTATGTTCCTTGGGGAAAGTTGTTCAGTTTCATGAGCACATTCACCTCCTTCAGGGTTATTTCACACTTTTGTTACACGTTGTATATTCAGACAGAAGAAGATTTATTTAGGTAAACAAAGCAACCTAGAAATCCTAGGTACACAGGATGTCTGTAGTACAGTATTGAAGACCTAATTACATTCTGCACACTCCCTTCCGCGTTTTCAAGTTTCCTTTTAAAAAGCACTTTTTATTCTAGCGACGTAGGGATCCTTGTTTCCTATTTAATTTAATTGATTTCTCTTTGTTTCAGGTATGGATTGCTGAGATGTTTTCATCTAATTTGCGACAAATACCACTCTATTAATATCATATGCAGGTACTTTTAAGCAAAAATAACTGCTATTATTTTTTGTGTATTTTACTACTAGCTGATGCCCGCGACTTCGTCCGCGTGGATTTAGTTTTTAAAATCCCGCAGGAGTTCTTTAATTTTCCGGGATAAAAAGTAGACTATGTCACTCTCCAGGTCCCCAACTATATACCCATGCAAAAAATCACGTCGATCGATGCTCTATTGCAGCGTGCTTGAAGGACAAACCAACAAACAAACACACTTTCGCATTTATAATTCCTGTATAAACTCAAAAAAGCCTTGAGCCCGAAGCGGTAGTCATCAGAAAAGGAGTTCTATCTATATAATATAATGCAATATTTGATAATATAAGAGAGAGATGAAGGAAATGAATCTAAAATAAATGTTTTTGAAAGACGTAACATACCAATGTAAATAATGGTCTACTTACATATTTTATTGGATTTCATGCGCGGTTTATTACCGGTAGGATTTTATTTTAAAAATAACTTGTCTATTTCTTAGATGCAAATTATTTATCATCATTAGAACAGTAGATAGTGGCGCCAAATGCCAGTTCATTGTGGGCGTAGTTGATGTATGGATTTCATTTTTTATTCTCTTTACCCACAGTAATTATAATAATATCTAGATCTAGATAATAAAGTCTAGATCTTTAACTATGTTGGAACAAATTGTAACTGGTAAAAATCAAAATCTGAATTGTAATGTCCATTGTTTGGCAGATTGCGGAATGTTTGCACCATAAAGATAACATTCCTTACTACCGCAACGTTTAACACCTTTTTAAGATGGGGTATTCGCATTAAATATATATTTCTACAATGCATAAAACATTGCTCTTAAAAACAAAATCTTTCACCTTTATTAAAAATAAAAACTGTGGTTGAATTTTTGGATCCGATCGTATTCGATAAAATAATATACCTTCTCCTTCAGTGTATTGATGGATTTCAATATTGAACTCAGTTAATTTAAATTTGGATCACATTCCGTGTACGGTGTACCACATAATATCAAGATCTCAATCAATAACGTGATCAATAATAACAAATACGAGCGTCTTTAACGTTTACAGCGTTACACTTTGTATTGGCGCCAAATCTATGCGTGGGTGTAGTTTTACTCTGTGGCTGTAAAGCTTACGTCACACGATCGTAGTTTTGGAACAATGCCCTTATGTGTAGCGACTTGTAACCGAATCAAACGCCCCATTCAGTTGCAAGGTTAGAAAAGGTTACGTCTCAATTACTGACACTTCTTGTGTGGTCTCAGTACGAGTTTTCATATCATCACGTGTTTCATAAAGTTTTCATGTTTTGTGAGAGATTGTTGTCCACAATATTATATCCCTACTAATATCCTTTTTATCCTTACTAATATTATAAACTAGCTGTTTTTCTAGGATAAAAGGTAGCCTGTGCCACTCTCCAAATCCTTAACTGTACCCATACAAAAAAAAGACGTGTGGCACTCGGGGACTGCGCGGTAAAGCTATTGCATAGCATTTTTTATCAACGCCATCTAGCGGCTCACCGTAGAGGAGTCCCGTGTCAGGTTATTTTCGTTACGGAATTTCTGGATTCGGTCTCCACACTGGTTCGCGATAGAAGCTATGCAATAGGTTAAAAACACGTTTTTCGCATTTATAATATTATTACTTAGTGTTTGTTTATTGTTTTGACCCTCAATAGTGAAAACCAGAGGGTTCCCGCGGGATTTAAAAGTCTAACTCCACGCGAACGAAGTCGCGGCCAAGAGCTAGTTTGAATTAGTATGAATTAAAAAATAAACGGCATTAACGTGACCCGTTCCGCCTATGCGTGGTGTTTACCTAAGTTACAATAGATCTCATTAAAATGTTAGACTGGTAGGTTCGAAGGTTGTCGCGGATCGATTATGATGATCTCATTCCCAGCGAGGAAATAATGTAGACTGGTAGCTTATTGGCCGTGGATTTTGTAAATGTATCAATAGCTTAATAATTAAGTATGTATATTGTATTATTTATCTACTAATGTTCACGTCAAGTTGGCCGCTACCTATTGTCGCGCTTCCCCGCATTGCATCTCAAGTCAGACCCACTTGCTAGCAGGACTCCACGCGATTTATCATTAGTAGGTACAGATAGCAACGTACCGCTTGCAAATTCAAATTCAAAATTTATTTATTTCATGTAGGCTACCTTGTAGCACTTATGACACGTCATAAATCTACCACCGGTTCGGAATGCAGATTCTGCTGAGAAGAATCAGCAAGAAACTCAGCAGTTGCTCTTTTCAAAAAACAAAATAAACTAATTTTACAATAAGTAACAAAACTAAGCTAAGTATACAGTGCTTCCACAGTGAAGCTTCAAAAATGCAAATGCGATCGTCACTATCAAATTTTTTCAAAGGCTTTCTATTGTTACCGTAAAAAGTACTATCATTATTTTCTTGTCAACGGTACGGCACGGGAACAAAGTCGCGGGCATCAGTTAGTAATGAAATAAAATTTAAATACTGTATGAACCATTGAGTTAAAATAAATAAATAAAATTTTCTAAAATGTGTAGGTAAATAAAATGTACCCGAGATACATTGGGTACAACTTTTGACGTCATTGTTCACTTTAATTAATAGTCTGTTCAGAATCAATGATTAACGCACACAATACAATAACAATGAAAAGAAAAATGTCGTACCTAGTCACAATGTCAATAATTAGCATACTATTTTATACCTAGGCTATAATCTTCAAGCATTTCAATCGAATCACCTTCCCCTTAAGTTAAATTTTACAAATCGGCAATGGAATCTGTACCCTAAGTACGAGTTTGCATACTTCGACAAAGTTGATAGAGTTTAGTTATTTTGTTAACAAAGTGATTTATAATTGAGAGTTATTTATAACGTTTTCGAGTTGTGCAAACTCGTACTAACCCGAATGGCTTTCCCTTTCTTAAAGCGGCTTTTCATTGATTTTTCACTTATTCGCTGTTTTCTACCGGTAAGATCTTCTTAACGGCATAACTTAAGCTTTTTAACACGAAGATTTACTTACGATTAATCTATATTTTATCGCAGCTCATTAAATACCTCGTAACTACTGAAAACATGAAAACGCATATAGTACGCATACAGTATAACGTATACCTATATGCTATAGGATAATACGTATACATGTACAGTATAGTAATAGTATAGTACGTATATAGCATAGGTACGAGTATGTACTATAGGTTTCAGCGTTTTCGTGTACCTACCTAGGAGTATAAATAATTAAACGGTCATTAGTAGACATTCGATATATTTATAATTCAGCCTATACTACCCTTAACCTTGACTAACAACGTTTACAATAACCTATCGAATCCATAGTCGAACATTATGATTCCAAATATATTTAAAGTTTTCACCAATTGCTGAAACATCGCTGAGTAATAAATTTTATCAAAAGAATGTTAGAATTATTTTGCTGTAATCCGCCAACAGAAAAAATCTGTATGGTCAAACATGCAGTTATACGCAAAGCACTATTGCTTGCTTGGGAACTTTGCTTTATTGCTTGGTTGGGGAGGTAAGCGGTGCTTAGCGTATAACTGCATGTTTGACCATACAGATTTTTTCTGTTGGCGGATTACAGCAAAATAATTCTAACATTCTTTTGTTAATCATGAACTTCCGCAAAGTACCTAACGCCTGATTCTATCCAATACATAAATTTTATGTTTTGACAGATTTTCAATACAAAAACTGACAGACCTACGCACCTATTACGGATCATGAGATACAGCCCGCTGACAGACAGACGGACGAACAGCGGAGGCTTAGCATTAGGGTCCCTTTGGTTATCCTTCGGGTACGGAACCCTGGATAACAATAAACAATTTTTATATTAAAATCTCATTTTTTTTTATACATTATAGGCACACGCTTGACTACCACACCTGTTGGAAATTGATGATGCGGTCTAAGGTGTAACGCGTTTGCCTAGAAGATGCCTATTCACTCATGTTTTAAAGATACCCAAATTGTACGTGTTAGAAAACACAGATCTTGGAAGAGCATTCCAGACCCTAGCCGTGCGAATCAGGAATGAAAACTGCGCTTGGTGCGCGTGTCAATATAGGTATTTCCTTCATAATTATGTAGCCTAGAATATAATGTACTTACATTTTGTATAAACTATAAAGGATGTCATTTGACCTCTGTGTTCCGAGTTGATAGTAACGTGAGTACGAATACCCTTGAGGGAGAGGAAAACATGATAATAATTTTATCGCAGAGACAATGTTTTATTGTTATGTGCCAACTCTCTCGACTGAACTGTTATTATTCGTCTAAGTACGCTTGTATAGAAACTTCAAAGTAGATAATATATTTTTCACTTCGAACTTTTCGTATTATTCATTTTCATTATTTAGCTCTACCTACTTACCTAATTTAACTTTTTCTTTGTATTTACTTTTGAATCATTAAAATAATCAACGTTTTTGTAAAAAAAAGTCTGAATTTAACACTTAGTAATAATATCCATTTAAAACACAATAATAATCTAATATGTACAAAAAAAAAAAACAAATAAACGTATAATATATTATGTATTATTATTAGCGTTTGCGTGAAGTTAGGCTCTGCAAAATCCTGCGAGAACTTTCTGATTTTCCGGGATAAAAAGTAGCCTTATTCATTCTCCTCAACTACACCTACCCAAGCAATAGGCAAATCACGTCAATTCATTGCTTCGTTGCTGCGTGATTTAAGGACAAATCAATAATAATAAAAACATTGGATGCAAAAACACGACAACAAGCAAATTAAAAAAAACTCTGCTGTATTAAAAAAATATCAGTGCAAATTCATTACACGAAGAAAAAATTTATTTTCACATTAAATTTGAAAATGCTGCCGTATTGAATTATTTTTTATTTTAAATATGTAGGTACATCTTTTGTTCAGGCATTTAGAAGTTATAGTGAAATAAAGAAACTCGATACATACATGACCCGTGAAAACATTACACTCCTTTTTTTGGGTAGTTGTGTAAAAATGAAGAGCTTCTTTGCAAAAAAAAAAAAAACTATTTTGCTGCATATTTTCTACTCAAGCCCTGTCTAGGCGCTTAGTCGGTTAATCAAGTGCAGATGCATCGCCACGGGTAGCAATTTGAAGTCGTTGCTACCGAGAACGGACCGGTCTTGGCAATTAAGTGACACAGTAAAAGCGACTATTAAGTATAATATTTTTACTTGCTCCGACAGACTCTCTTAGGATATGAGAGCGAATCTTTATAGGCAATCTGGATGGTATCTATTAAATGTTAAGAACAATCTTGTACATAAATCGTGGATACAGAGTGGTGCTACATTCCTTGAAAACTCCATACGTCTACTACGAGATAAACGTACTACTTCTACGGTGGAAGAGTCTTGACTTTTCATACGAGCCACAGTTGGACTACATGAAATAAATAATTTTTAATATGGAATTTGAAAATGGAAAATGTTCTGTTAGTTCAAGCAGACTTAGCGTGAATCTTGAATGAAAGTAACTTGTCCGGGACCGACCAACTGACGGCATCGCATTGCCCGCCTGTGCTATTACTTTTTCTTTTTACTTTGCTTCTAAAGGTCATACCGTGATGTTGAATAGACTAATAGATTTCCTCAAGAATTGAGGTATCAATTACAAAAATAATTTTTCAAATCCGACCGGTAGTTCCAGAGATTAGGGCGTTCAAACAAACAAACTTCCGCTTGATTATATCAGTATAGATTACTCTATGACTGTAGTGTAAATTTGTTAGATGTATGCTACAAGTATTATTCATATTATTTTTGCTTCTGTATGTCCTTCGCAATGCTTACGGCATAAATCCGTTAAAAAAAGTAATCTTTACAAAAGTCATTCAAAAGTCTTCCAACATTAAGCCTAGCTATAACAATTCTAATTACATAATAATTGTATGTAATCCGTATATAATTCTTTACATTTGTGTGCGTGATGTAGGTATATTTACATATAAGAGACGAGCCTGAATAATGGTTTTATATGTGAGTGTATTTTCTTACAAAGACTTTTTCAATTCATATCAAACCTTTTAGGTACCTATGTGAACGGAATTGTGCGTAGGTATTTATATACACCTATTAATTCATATTATATAAATGCGGCATAATGACTCAAATATAATACACGTAAAGCTTGACTACAACTTCTTCAAATGAAAAACTAAAAATAATGTAGCCAAAAATATATGCTTAAAATTATTTGATGTAGAGGCGATTGTCACGAAATACACAATGTCGGTAGGTACATCTCATAACATAACTTTTAAGCTTTAATAAATCTTTATAATTAGGACCTAACGATGTTTTCGCGTTATTATAAAATTCTTCAAGCTGTTAAAAATTTAGGTGCGGCCAAATTAGGTAAGTTTTAATAACTGGATGATTTATTCAAGCTTATGTTGAGCTTTTTCTAAAATTAATTCAAAACAATTGAAAATACTTATTTCATGTAGGCCAACCTATGGCATTTTTGAATTAAATCCAATTTTCCGTTCCGGTTAAAGAATGTTCAATTGGTTTAATAGGTAGGTACTCAAAGAAATCTTAAAGCCAAATGTTCAATACGCAAAATGTGCTATTATAATCATTTGTTTTGTTGCCTAAGTCCTTAACCGTATCATCTTCTTTTTTTTTTTTAATTTTAATTTTTTTTATATCGTATCATCTTCGATCGACGCTTCGATTTTGAAGAAAATAAAAACTACATTCAAAAAAATTCAAAGATCCATAATCAGGTCAGAAATAAAACTCAAAAAATAAGTAGTTAGGTAAGTATATTTAACCTTGTACCTTTTATTGCTATTGATATCGTTTAGGTATATTATATGCTTATTGTGTTTCGTTCTTATAGTATCTTATGTCTTCTGCCTTGAAAGTTTTCGAATAGTTTTCTTTTTAACACTGACGCAAATGGAACTTTTAATGTACCTTTTAAGTAAATAAATGAAAGTCAAACTTAACTTACGAGTGTAATATTATAATATTCTTTCTGATGCTAATAAATGTGGTTTATCGCGAATCGACTTTTCAATTCCCGTCGTCCCTAGGAATACCTAGCTGTAACATGACAGGTGCAAACCCTTTACGGGTTAGACAACTTTTTGTCGCAGCGAGCTTCTAAAATATTCTGTAGTGCATTGGTGTAGAGTCCAAAATTGTAATATAAAAAAGCCTTTCGTTATAGGGTTGACATTTTTTCTTAACTAGTTAATTGTTGTTTCTATTACGAAAAAAAGTGGAAAATTATATTTAACCAGCTGTTGCCCGCGATTTCGTTCGAGTGGATTGAGGGCTTTTTATTCCCGCAGGAACTCTTTAATTTTCCGGGATAAAAAGTAGCCTGTGTGCTAATCCAGACTATAATAATCTATCTCTAGTAGGACTAGTAGGATTTTATTTTTCAAAAATTTTACTAAATATTTTTTTTATCTGTTCAAACGAGTGTACTATCAATTAATTAAGAAAAACGGCCAATTTTACCCCTCATAAATAAAGTTTTATATGCATCTATTGTAAAATATGATGGTTTAGAATAATTATGTAACTCACATAATTATTTAAAAGTATACCTACTAATTATAAAATAACAGAAACTTCTAACGTTTATTTTCCAGGCGAAAAGAGCTCATTTGTTTCAGCGTCTAAAATCACTGAACACATTTTAAATGGAAATAAACTTAACGAAAATAACTTTGTGTTTACCGCGGTAGGCAAGATGAAAACCTATTGGATAATGTTCGGAAGTATCTACTATTTCGAAAAAATATCTTATTTCAGCAAACAAAAAAGATTTAATAGATAAAAACTTCAATTTTAAGTTTTAAAATTCACGCAAAAACACTCGATTCGCTCGCTCGGCGTCGTTCGAGACGTCACTACTATGTTTTTTCATAGTTGTATGTCAAATTTTGAAGATAGATGTGACGTATCACTCTGATTGGTGTTCAATCCAATATGGCGGATTGCTGATTTTTTATAGTTTTTTTTTTTTTTCAAAATAAATATCAATCTCGCTCAAATTAGAAAAGTAAATACGTTTTTTATAATTCTTGAATCCTATTGCATGAGAAAATTTCATAATTTAATTGATTCTTGGTCACTGTCATCAGGCCTGTTGGCAACCCTAGCGAGAAGATGCGCACCGTTCCCATGCGATCGTCTCGTACTGCACGATGGTTTTTAGCTTTTTTCTTAAACGGGTCCACAATAAGATTCTGGTTTAGCAAGGCAACTTGCAATATTGATAGGTACTCGATAGTACCTATAGGCTCTCGATTTTATCGTTTATAATATTTGGTAGGTATTTTCTTTAAACTCACCTTAGGTACTTCAAATCAAATCAAATATATCTATTTATATAAAAACATACAAATGGATTTTGCCAACAGCTAAGCTAAAATCGTTAGATTTTGTGATTTTAAAAAAGTTCATGTTTAAATTAACTAGGCTACCACTGCTTACACCTATATGATTTGAGTTAGCTAAATTCTTATACAACTACTTTTAAGTATCAGGAAAATCAAATTTTCCTACAGGAACACTGTATATATATATGTACCTATATGAACAGTGTCAACCCATCGCCAGCCCTTTCTGGGCAAGAGTCTCCTCTCAAGAATGAGCAGGGTTTAGGCCATAGTCCACCACAAGTGCGGATTAGCAATTTCACGCACCTTTGAGGAGATTATGGAGAGTTTTTCATACTCTTCTCACAGGTGTGTGAAGGCTTTACCGTCAACGGTAAAACAAGTGATATTAAATTACTAAAAAGCACATAAGCAGCACTATCTCTCGTTATGTGTTACTTAGTTATGTATATTTATGTAGGTATGTATTATATTACTTATGTATTATATGTATTCATATGTATTTATGTATCTTCGTGTTTATGTAGTTTATTATTTATTTATATTATATAGAAGGTATTATAGCTCGTATGTACTGATGTACATTTTTGACCACTCTATAATTTCACCTTACTCACTTTCAAGGGAAGCTGGAAGAAATTTTTTTTTTTTATAGATAAGCTTCACCTATGTCTACTTCTTCTAATATATGTTGTCTTATAAATTCTTATATGTACATAAAAAATAAAAATAAAATAAAATAAATAATTCCGAGATGTTAGAAGAGCTACCTAGGTAGGTATATATGGGCAAGATGACAAGGCACGCAGGTTTTTGAAATACCTCTACCATACCTCCATAATGGGCATGTACGAGAAAGTACATACTAACCTATGATAATAATAATATTTAAGTGCATCAGATTAACTTCAAAGTCCTGTGGACGACAGTACCAGCAAATCCCAAAGATCCTGTCACTGGATATAATATTAAAATTCCATTAAATGATTTTCTGCTTCGTTAGTCTATTTCGCCTCACAAGTAATCGTTTGCAAACATAAGTTGCAATGGACGTAAACCGATATAATCCGATCGCTTGAAAAATGAGTCATGGACGACCACATTAGCGTAATGTCGCGGGACAAAACGTGAATTTATATTCACGACAAAAAGCGATAACGATAAATTGTCGCATTAAAATCTTAATTTAAGTTTGTGTATTTTAGGCACTTAGAAATTTGTGTCTCGACAAAATTCAAACTGTAGACAAAATTAATTTCACATTTTTGAGGCTGAGATCGAAAGAGCTTAGGACCATGTAGACTTATCAAACGTAAGCTTTGTCTATCTTGTACTATCTTAATTTGGAAATCAACTTTGAGTGAAATCAGGTACGCTCTTGAATTATTTACAACACACAACAACTGTTTCTTGTCGCTTGCGTAATGTAGACGGAAAATCTTTTTTTTTTTTTTTTTGAAAAAAGGCATCAGATGAAAAAGTCTCCAGTGAGATCTTACGAATAATTTCAAAACAGGCCATATTTCTAACCCCGATTTTTTCGTGACCCTAACATAGTGTGGGCGGAAAATGGACTGTATGTTGGAAGGCGACACGACAAAAAGTCCCTAGTGAGATCTTACGCTAATTTCGTAAAAAGAGCCCTTTCTGCAAACTCCTGAAGCGATTATAAAAAATGTAAATGCCCTCCGTGACTAGGACAGCTTCTTGTGACCTTGGTGTCGGCCATTTGCTTTTTTTCGCGCGCGTTCAATGTTGCCAGCATGTCGGCGTGCGCGGTGCGGTGCGTTCGGTTTTTCTTGGTTTTATTTCATTGAAGGTATACTCGTATCTTGTTATGCAACTTTTCTACTCCTTATTTTATTCAGCTAAATTACAGTTCTTATTGGGTGAATAGGTAAAATATTTTCTCGAATTCTTTAGTAAATAGCAAAAGTTTTTACTATAAGAAATTACGAGTAGTTTACAACAAATCGCAGTCGTGAAAACCGACATAATACAAACTAAAAAGAACTCGGTTCATGGATTGCAAAAACAAAAATGTCCTGTCACGTGGACAGATTTTTTTTACGATTAACGAACGCCAACATGATTTTTAAAAGTCTTCTGGTTTTCCATTATTTATTAGCCATATTTAAAATTATCTTCAGTCACAAATCAAAGACTACCATTTACAGGATTACACTGAAAATTGGTTCTTAATATTTTAATCTACCCACAGCTATCGCCTTCCCTAAATAAACCCTGCAATCAGCAGGCTCTGGTCTGTTAAACGGCAACGTATGTTATCTATATCACGCTTGATGGGACACGTTAATCCAGCCACCGCCGTAGCAGCCACGTACACTGGATTTGCGACGAGTTTCGTCGCTGAACCGCTTAGATCCGCGAAATTGATATTCATTGGGGTAGCACCAACAAGCTAGCTCGTATGTAAACTACGCAACCAGCTGTGGTTTGTCTAAAAATGATTGCTACATTGCGACGATCGCAATCACGTCAGATTGGCTGGTACTCTTCCGCTACTAGTTAAAATGCATTGATGCAAGAACGCCATAGTTTTACGAAAGTGTCTAGTAAAACCATCGACGGGATAGCTAAAAGCTGTGTACAAACTAACGAAGCGCTTAGCTCGGCGCTTAGGACATTCTTACTAACAATGTAACCGTGAAAAACCAAAACTTAACAGTGCGCAGAATGCCAGAAAATAATCCCCGCGATAGATGAAATAAATAAAACACACATGAAACTTTTAGTCTCAACCTGTTTTGTGTGCCTCTTTAATAAATAAATAAATAAACCTCGTGTGAAACGCGACAGATGCGAGTGTAATAAGCGCCAAATACATCATTTATTCTAATAACTCGTAAGATATTCTTTTTTTTAATGGCTGTATCGTCTCTTAGGAATATTTATAGGAAATATAATATGTATAGGAATATTATATATAAAATGTTGGCTCTGTAACATGAAACACATTGAAAATAAATGCAAATTGGTTAAAAATTAGATCTAACTTCGCAATTTTTTTTCGAACTTTCATTATTTTATGTTTCTACTCAGTATCGTCCTTTGGAAATATGATGTAATTTTTGCCTGGTTTTTTTCGGATAGTTAAAACTTGATCTACTGCTGTAAAAATCAAATCTGCATCTGAGGATTTACCATTACATGCGCTCTTAAGAATGTTGTAAGCGCCCAGCTACGTTTATCGATTTGTTTAACTTTTGAGGCAGCTAAAGAAAAAAAAAAAGTATATACACATTATACACATTAATTATTAAGTATTACACGGATTGGGAAACTAATGTCTCCCAGGCTATGTCTTCACAATAATTCGCATTGATAGTTCTCCAAATGTTCATGGGCGGCGGTAATCACTTAGCATCAGGTGACCCGCCTACTTTTTTGGTTTGTTGACAGATCTACGGATTGACGTGATTTATTGCAAAGTTAAAGATTTGGAGTGGTATGACACAGGCTAGTTTTTGTCCCGGAAAATCAAGAAGTTCCCGCGGGATTTTAAAAACGAAATCCACGCGGAAAGTCGCTGGCATCAGCTAGTGTAAAAGAAGTCGGTTGATAAATAAATAATATAGCTCTACAGAGTATCTGTACCTACTTGTATAAGGTGCGCAAAACTGACCACCAAGCTTGACTAGGTACTTATCCACTATCACGCAATAAGTGGTAATAATTTATAACTAGTTTCTCACTTCTTTATCTTGGCATTTATTAAATCACTTTCAATTATTAATTCATTCTCTGACATAACCAGTTTCACATAAGAATAATATTTCGTCAATAAATCGCAGAGAGCTTAAAACCCTAAAGTATAGTGGAATCTGTACGAAGGGTTAATAAAGGTTCGGATAGAAACTATAAGACTGAAGGTTCTAACCCCACTCAAATAATTACAATGGTACCCATAAATAACACAAACTCTCCGCTTATTTGTAGAAGAAAAGATAACATTAGTCAATATCAGCTTGGTTAACATTCTGTAAAAAAAATATGCCTTTTATTCAAGCAACGTGCGAATGTAACCAAAATTCATTGATACGTTATCCATCTAGCTTTTCCGAACACAAATAATTCTGAAAAACGTACGGAATCGCACGCACATTGAATACGAAATCACTCCGCGGCTCCATTTCTTCCAACCAATCTCTGTCGTAACGGGCATTTGTTTACCGAGCTCCAAGTCTGACCCGAAACGCGAAACTGTGTCAAGCAGTTTATTCAATCTGCCGCCGCTGAGACTCTCATGTGAACCACACACGAAATGGCACTTAAACACAGAGTGACAGAGTGCAGTTTTCAAGAACCGCCCGCCCATGGGGAGCGTTTCTACGTCTTTGGGCTCCTGTCCTTGAACGTTGCGCTAACGATGCAGACGGGGAGAAGCAGGGAAAGTATTTCAGCTTCTATACGAACGTTTTACATGCATGCGGTTCTCTATACAAAGGTACTCTTTGATGCCAATATCAAAGGATGGGGGTCAGAACAGCACTTGTATGATATCGATATCTGGGCTATTTTATGTTGACGTCACTCATGAGTCATCGAGTCATGACCTCTCACACAAAGCGGTGCAAGAACTCAAATTGTAAGTCAGACTATCCACACTGGAATTCGCTGTAATCTATCAGTTTTCGTATCTTGCGATTTAAGTATGTTTGTTGAGTTTTTTAATGTAAAATTGCACTTCAGAATTGATTAGCGGGTTGGCCAGTTTAAAATCATCACTTATAACTTCACCATTCCTAATTCCCTAAACTTGGCATACATTTTCTACATTCAGACATTCAGTCCATCTGTAATTTGTCAATAAGTTACTTAGAAAAAGTGTAATGCTGCTTTCCGACTCCATAATATGGTAGTCTTGGGAATTTTTAATTTAGATTATTCCAAACTTTTACATGGATCTTTTGGATGATAACTGTTAACAAAGTTGAAAACATCTAAACATTACAAATACACATTGGTCGCTCTGACTTTAGGTTAAAAATTATTGTTATCTGTTTGGATTGCCTATATAAATAAATAAATAAATAAATCGGAATATTCAAAAAACTTTTCCAGGTTTTGTGATCTTATAAGACCCAATATTCTTCCAACGTCCAATTTACTATGCCTGGATCTTCGACCATTTAGGCGGGACGAGCCTTTACGCAGATTTAGTACTGAAAATATTCTGCCACTTTCTGCGGGAGGTGAGGTAATCACGTACAGGCTACGTACAGAACACATTTACTCACTTCCGCACACTCTTGTAAAAAACTTAATGTTTCTATGAACGCATACTAACTCAAAAGCTGTCACACTTACAAGCTGACACGTACGTTTGTACATATACTTCGGCAGAGGGGAATGCGTGCGCTTGCCAAGTCCTGGCTAAATGGTCGAATGCCTGGATGATAGGTGTTATTCACCTAATAAAACCTACCTAAGTACACTTTTTTATAAACACCTTAATACAAGAGACTCATTCCTGCTTCTGATAACATCACATCTGGCGCCATCTCTCGTTATTAACATTACAACAGAAGCAGTTTGACAATTCCGCTTGACATTGTAATCTTAACAAAGGTCTGACCCGACACCTTATCAGTTACATCGTTACCGTGTGCAATCACAATCGACAAAACAATATTCTATCCCTTTGTAATAAGCATTAAATTGGTTTGGCATTTGTTTCAGAAATCGCAAAAGTAATTTTGTTCTGAAGATCTGACACATCCTGCTTCCAAAGGAGTGTACTTACAGGCAAGAATAAGAAGTATAATTTGCATGTAACACGAGCAATTGTAATTTTAAAAATATTATGATAGATATGTATGTATTGTGTGTACCTACATGGTACCTTTAACCTATAAGGGTCCCTGTCCATTGAAACAGAGCGAACCGACATGTCGTCAGATCTTATCCAAAGTTACGAAGCTGCAAGAGGTGCATTTTTCGAAAAGCTTTTTGAGAGCATAGATTTTTTTTATAATAGATCTCGATATTCGGGTACGTTATAGTTTGAAAATGTTACCTTTATCGAAAAGAAAAAAAAATCTAAGCACGCATGAATACCTTCTTCGTGTGTCTTCCGTTTTTACTTTGTTTTTGGAATATACGAGTAGTTACCAATCATTATACTATACATACATACTTTGTTAGTGTTTTGAAATTATCTACAAAAAAAATAATAGAAAATATAAGTGTACTCTCAGAAAAATAAACTATAACGGTAGGTTACGAAATTCATAATAATAAAAATTATAAATTTTACTTAGTCGGCCAAACAAAGTTGAATAGATATAATTATTATTATTATATAGACGTGCATATTGCGTAGGTAAGTTGCAAAATGTTAATACTTAATTACAGTTCCTGTAAATTTCAAATAATATATTGAAGTACATAGTTATAATAACTGTAGGCAGTAGGCATATACGAAATCTAGTTCAAGTTCTAACAAGCAAGGTTATCAAAAAAAATTGAACCTCACAGCAACTTTACTTTCATATTTAAAAGTGCAGTAATTAGCTTCTATGTATATGACCAGTCACCACTAAGTAGATAACGATCAAATTATTTACATAAGCTAAAAATTAATATCTTATAGTGATAATAAAAATATTTTGTCATAATGTTGTCCTCCATCTGTCATTAATTTTGAACCGACGAAAAAAGAGGTTTTCAATTCGTCGCGTACTTATATATTTTTTTATGTATGACCACGCAAAACTTTTCGCAGCGTTATCCGATTTTAATGATTCTTTTTTTAATGGATAGAGTCTATTTCGAAGTTAGGCCCATTTAAATTTGAAAAAGAAATCCACTTTTAAGGGTAGTCTCACGATTCACGAATCGGTTTTCCCGATTCTATCACGCACAACTTTGTACTGGGTTATCCGATTTTGGTGATTTTTTTTCTTATTGAACAGGGGTTACCTCAAAGTTGGTCCCACTTAAATTTGAAAAATAAAAATGCCGACTATGGCAAAACCAAAGGGAAGGGTTATGATTTTAGTAGTCCATGTACCTACATACATGGACTACTAAAATCATAACCCTATGCATGTGACTATTTACGAGTAGGTACGAATATTCCTCTCTGGCGCCGAAATTACTGAGCCGATTTTAACGAATGAGGTTCAATCGATTCGATAATATTATGGTCCGGGTGACAGGTTACATTTTATTTAGTAATGACAAGATAACCCTTGTCATTTTGTCATAGCGGGCTAACTTGGAGGGGTTATGGCAGCATTGACAAATTTAAATCCATACCCCTAATTGTTTTTACATGCCATGATATCTTATAGTCCGTGATAGGCTGCATCAGACTGCTAGTTTGAAATAATATCTCCACATATCTATGAAGAAGCCAGGATAAATGAATATAAATAACAGATAATTTCTATGTACAGTATCACAAAAGGTACGTGTCCATATTATAACAAAATATGTACCTACCACAAAGCAATTAAAACATTACGATCTGAACAACAAACAACGAATAATCTTTAACACCCACATTAGCGCGTACAGCCAGCACACACTTGCGGTTTCCTTATCAGTACGTTACGTATGTATGCAGTACAGGCGATCTCGCGCACGTGTGCGTGGGTGACGTCATGCACAATTGTCATCTACTCATCGCTGTCATGGCTTAACGAGCAACATTCGGTCGATTTCTGCGTAAAATAAAAGATCATTAAGTTCATTAGTTGTGTAGGTACTTTAAAATATGTAGTTACAAGTATTAAACACCACAATTGCATTTGTTTGGGTTAATTACTGTCTTTATTTAAGTTAACTTCTTGCCGGCTCTTCTCAGCAAAATCTGCATTCTGCAACCGGTGGTAGAGTCATGACGTGTCATAAGAGCTACAAGTTGGCCTACATGAAATGAATAATTTTGAATTTGAATAACAAAACGTGATTAGTTTTTAATTTTTTATTCTAACTAACAAGATCAAACCGGGTGGTAAGTGAGGATGCAGTCTAAGATGGTAGCGGGCTAACTTGGAAGGGGTATGGTTGTGTTCATAAATGAAACTCCAATCTATTTGTACGCGCCATCGTACCGGAACCCTAAAACGCTTGGCGGCATATCTTTAACGGTAGGGTTGTAACTAGCCACAGCCAAAGCCTCCGACCAGAACAGACGAGAGATAATAAAATAGGATATAGAAATTCTTAAGCTGCATCCGCACGCTTGGCAAACCTCGGCAAACCTTCACAAACGCAAACGTGCGGATAGAGCGTTTGCCATGGTTTGCCTACGCTTGCGAGCGTTTGTGGCCGATCCATCGAGTGTCGGTCTTTTGATCGCAAACCAAAGGGAATTTGCCACAAGCGCTTGCGTCTCCGTCCACACGTTTGCGCGCACTCAGTCTCGTTTGTGCACTGGCGGCGATTAGACGTGTTATTGTATTACGATTTACGTATCGCACCTTTAGAAATCTTCATTTTGTGAGTGGGTAAAAACGTAAAATGAATGACTGGTCGACTGAAGACTTTTGAAGACGATTTGTTTATATAATTTAATTAATTAATTAGTTTTATATATTAATAATAATAAGTGGCGACTCCGCACCGGAAAATGGTATATAATGGTATTGTAATAGGTGGACCGACACCATCAGGCGACCCTCAGGGAGCCACTGGGTACAGGTGGCGCAAGACCGAAGCCTGAGGAAGTCCATGCAATAAACAGTCCAGCAGTGGACGTCTATCGGTTGATAAAGAAAAAAAAACAAAATATCTATTGAGTAGGTACATACTAGAATAGAGTAGAATATTTTTTTATTCAAATAAATAAACTAGGTAGGTACCAAGTGTTTTCGAACATACTACTAGCTACTACTACTAATCTATAATATTATACTAAAACTGTAATTGGACAAATTGTGCACATGAAATATGTTTTGAAAATTTTAATTAGAGGACGCTTTACTATCAACTAGATGACGTCCGCGACTTCGTCCTCGCAGATTAAGGTTTTTTAATTCCCGCGGAAAGTCCTTAATTTTCCGGGCTAAAATGTAGGTATGAGCTATCGCTATTCCACATTTCATTCAAATCGGTTCATTAGTTGTGGCTGAAAGAGTAACAAACATCCATCCATCCATCCATCCATATTCCATTTTAGTAGGATTATTGATCGATACTGAGCTTAAAACATTTGTAAAAATAACTTAAGCCAAATAATAAAGCCGACACAAGTTCGACGTCCGTCATGCTTGCCTGTTCAGAACATACAAACGCCCTCGCAAGCGTGCGGATGATTCCCAAATTCAAGGCAAACGTTTGTCGAGGTTTGGCGTTTGCCGTTTGCCACAAGCATGCGGACGCGGTATTAAATTACCTCCACCTGCCCCCTGATTCTTTAACTCAGTGCCTATCAAAAAATGAAAGCCACTGATATATATTTTTTATCCATTGAACATTTACCATGAAATAGTAAATAACATTTCTCTTCAAACCTTCAGTGGATAAATAATGCCTATCGTCGTTGATAGGCACTGAGTTACAGAATCAGCCCCCTGGAATCAAACCCGATACCTACTTATAAGACAACATCCACTATGCCACAGAATTCGTCAAATTCCAGTGGTGAGTGTTTACGATACAATCAGAGTCACGTTTGTGTTGTCCGAATAGCATGACGACAAACCGTCTGCTCGCCACAGTTTCGGTAACACAATTTGTTTTGTTGATTTTAGTATTACAAGTGTATGCGTAGGCCGTATCAAATTATTAAAGGCTCAAGGTAGCTACCTACCTATATCAAGAGCCTAACAAGTTTTCGCTTTCGCTGAACTTGACATAGGTCAAACGGTTCTGCGATGACACTTGAGAGACGAGCCAGGCGGCGAGTGATGACTTGTCACGCAATCGTAAACCTTATGGAAGAGGACACGGATCGTGATTTCTGCGTCCGAATACTTTTACCTTCCGCAATATCGTTTCAAGGACAGACTCTTTTCGGGTCTCAGGCACAACTCAGGCCTCTTTTTCATTGGGAAGTGACACGCTTGGCTCGAGACCTTGTCCCCCCTCCCCTTGCCCGAGTGGGATGACGTCACCCGCGCCATCTTGCCTCGGTGACGCGTTGCTGGGCGACTACACGCGCTACGTAGAGAAAGATTGACAGTAATCAATATGCATGTATTATTCTAGAATGTAAGTACGGATGTTCACTGTTTCGTATTTATTTATTTATACCCATCATGTAACTTCATCCACTTGGATTTAGGGTTTTTTTACAAATCCCGTGGGAACTCTGATTTTCCAGGATAAAAAGTACCTTTATCAATCCCAAGATGCGCAGTTATCTCTATGCCAAAAGATCGGTTTAGTGAGTCAATGTCGTAAACACAGACAGACACATATGGTTATGAATTTTTTCATGTCAAATTCAAGTCCATTTACAGATCGTTGGTAAGTACCAAAAATTGATAAAAATATTTATTTGTCCATTTAACGACCTAGGTCTTTAACTTCCTAATAAAATATTCATTAAAAAGCTTCCAACACTAGACACGAGCGGGAAAAATAAAAACAAAAATTCTAGCGTAGATGCTAATACAGGTGGGTTTCAAATTCTATAGGTATTACATTTTTTCATATACTTATTAGTTATTACATACTAGGTACGTACTACTATGTAGGTATGTAATAGGAAAAATGTATGAGTGCGAATACAGGAGTCTGAAGAAAATCCCATAAATATCAATAACTATTACGTTATTGGTATGGGATTTTCTTAGTAGAGTAGGTCTATTACACGTATCGTCAATTCCATAATATTATAGTACCTAAGTAGGTTTATAAAATCCCGGGGGAACTCTTTGATTTTCCGGGACAAAAAGTAGTCTATGTCACTCTCCAGGTCCTCATTCGATCGTCGATCCGTAGCTCTGTTGCAGCGTTATTGAAGGACAAACCAACAAACAAACAAACACACTTTCGCATTTATAATATTATAGTATGGATGTTACACTATAGATACTTATCTAGGTTTATGCAAAGAAGGTGGTTTCTTTATTGTATCACGTAGCAATACAACATTGTTAATGAGACGGCCACGAGACGGTCATGAATTTGAGACTCGTATATTGATTTTATACATTATGATGACTTTTATTACACGTATATTATGTTAGGTTAAATGGTCTAAGATGTTATGCAACAATTCCGATGTGGTGAAGACATTTATCTATAAATAATATTAAAAAAACTAGCTTTTCAACTTCGTCCGCGTGGAGTTTTTTGAAATTCCGCGAGAAGCCTTTATTTTTCCGTGATATAAAGTTGCCTATGCTATTTTCTCTACCTTTTTTCCTTGCAATTTTCTAAGTTAATTATCCATTTTATAGTTCAAAACTAGATGTTAGATAAAACCCGTCTAGAACAGCATACGCCTCGACTTGTTGCCGCTTATTTTGTATGCATAGAAATCATAGAATATATTTTTTGGTTTTAGTGTCGATTTTACCAACCTAAACGTCTTACCCGAGCGTAAGTTTGATATTTAGCGGATTTTCAATACAAAAACTGTCAGAGTCGCGCGCGTTGGTGAAATCGGCACTTAGAAAAATATTTTGTATTATCAGTTTAAAATTATCCGCAAGCAGACTGAATGACAAATCAAGTAAACACTTTCGCATTTAAAATATACTATAGAGGTATATTATTAATACATAATTATTGCAAACACAAAGTAAATGTATTCCGGTTACCTTCATTAAATCTGCATTAAATGCTTGGAACGGAAGTTAAGAATATCCTTTAAAATCAAGTAGGGCAAAGTCAGCGCTCAGTCAACTTTCACAAGCACTTTGCTTACTGAGTATCTTACATATAAAAACCAAGTAACCAGAGCTCCAGGTTATTGCCATTTTTTTTTAAGAATATTGGCCAAGCTGAAGTTGACTTATATTCTCCTCTCCCTTCCAAATAAGCGAAAAGCATGTGCTAGGAATGGGTACCTACGGCAATAGTACAACGGGGTGGGGTTCATACCTGCGACCTTGCAGTTTTCAGTCTTTAAACGTTAGACTATTGAGGCTTTAAATTTCATTCTTTTCATTCATTCTTTCATTCTTCTCAATCCATCGCGGCATACTAGTTGGTACAAGTCTCCTCTCGAATGGGAAGGTCACACAAACACACTTTTGAGAACATTATGGCGAATTCTCGTATATGGAAGTTGTTGTTGTTTGCTCGTAGAGCTTAAGTATATCTTTGTTGGACCATTTTTATATACTAAAATAAACAGAGTTATTAAAATATGGAAAATGCCCTTATTTAAATCTAAACATACATAAAATAAATGGTTGAAAGGATAAATTACGAAAAACCAGAAAAACTTTTAAAATTGGTATGAACAAATATTGGATTTCAAATCATATCAAAACGCAAAAATACATTCACACACAAGAACGCACGCAGAGCATGCGCGCACACCCACATACCAAGTTGAATATATTTTTTAAAGTTACTATTAGGGAAGGAAGGGATTTCCACAACACATACAAGGGAAATCATATACGGGAATCCTCGTGTGAAAATCACGGCTTCCAATCTACTTTATATATTTTATTGTTATTTTCTTACTTAAAAAAATTACTTACTCACGATGTTTTAATTCTAAAAAGTCAGACTCACGTCTGCGCCTAATGCCGACTGCATTTATTACTCCTTGGTGCAAAACTGTGTTACACACAGGGTTTACATATTGTTGTACATCGTGGAAAATTTTAATAGTAACGCTTAAGTTTTTCCTGTCCAAAACCAGTTTACGTAAAGCAACTACGTTTCGATTCTCATTTTTATATGTAAGTTAAATAAATAATCATAATTTTGATGCAAGGATTAGTTTTTTACCAACTTCAAAAAAGGAGGATCTTCTGAATTCGAGGCGTATTTTTAATTTATTTGGCTTTGTTTCGCCGTCAAACGAATTTCTTAATGAGAAAATTGTATTGTATTGTATGGTAAAGTCATGACGTGTCATAAGAGCTACATGAAATAAATAATTTTAAATTTGAAATGAAATATTTATATCAAAATTATAATTTTGATACTGAACTTCGAAGATGGATGATTTCTCCCAAAAGAAAAATAGTGAATCGCTCGCGAATAGTTTAAGACTTTAAGTAAAATCCATAAGCCTGATTTGATTTGATTATAACCACAATATTATTTTATTTTTCCTGTGATTGACTTATGGTTATCGGTAATTATTTTGTATTTGTATATATAAGAGTAGTAAGATTATAATGGGGCTGACATTTGCTAAAGTATAAAAGCCCCTAAATAAATAAAGAAAAAAAAAACTTTAAGTAAACGTTCGCTTCCACCAAACAAAGTACCTACTTACCTACATAAGTAATAATAAATAAGTGCAAAAATTCAGCTATTTTTAGTACAAGAACACATATTTTGGTAACCAGGGAAAACTAGTTTACCCATTTGCATAACACAAAAATTCATTTAGTTTTATAGCATTTTGTAAAATAGGTAATCTACGAGTATCACTATGCGTGCGGTGTTTAACATTTTATCTGAGTATTGCTTAATTTAGTTTTTTATCTATATACATATAAAAACTAGCTTTTGCTTGCGGATTTTTCTAACCCCTATTTCCTTAGGGGTTGAATTTTCAAAAGCTTAGCGGATGCCTACGTCATCATAACAGCTACCTGTAAATCAAGTTTCAGCAAAATAAAATAAATTGAAAAATAAAGAGGGACCCGCAAGGATAATACGTGATTTTTTTGCTCGACCTTAAACATTGCTGTTACGATGGTACGGAACCCTATGTGCGCGAATCCAACTCGCACTCGACTGGTTATTTTTTTTTTTTTTAATTTTTGAACAACCTATTCCGAGTGTCAGTTGTTTTATTAGATTTCCCTTTCTATCCTGTTCAGGGAGGATTTTATGAGGAGGGTGGGTAAGGGTGGTACACGTGTATTTGAACGCACTCACAACTCTACTCTCCCTGTTTGTGGGCCTGATGCACTGAAATTCAGTAAATAGAAGTTTCATTACATAATTATACTTCGAAAATTGTTGATTTGGGGACTGCGAAAGTTGCTAGTTTAAGCAACGAGCTACGAGCTACACACGTCAATCTTATAAAATCCCTCCTTTCTCTCCGGGGTTCAAAAGTTAAATTTTTCTTGTAAAAATTTCCAATTCGCGAGTTTTTACTCCTAGCTCGAGTCGAACCCCTAGTTATTAGTACAATTTGTACAAAAAAAGTACGTTACCTAGAACAATGCATGAAGGTAACCAAACCAAAGTGAAACTGAGCCGCGTACCTACGTGTAATGGATTACTCTTCTATAATGACTCCGGCGCTGGTGAACAAGCGATATCATCTTGCTTATATACCTACGCGAAATAAAGCGCGGCCATGTAGCTGTGTTACATGAACTGTAACTGTACTTTTGTGTTTTTCGAATGCCGTAACTAGAGACTTCAATCCCGACCATGTTTTTCAATCCCGGGATCACGCGATTTTTGATTCAAAATCCCGAGATCCTGGGAATATCCCGGGATTATACTGTATGGTTTCTAATTGGGCTCAAATGAAAAAAAAGGCTTAAGTAATTTCTCAAAAATTGTTTAAGGGACAAAAAAAGACAAAACAAAAAGAAAATATTTATGAATTTCGAAAATACAATCGCAGAAATTATATCAAGCCTTCCAAAAATTATATCAAGACTTCTAAGCCTGCTTCGTAGTTTGTTGCCAACACAAAACATAAGCTGAATACTCCAACGACGGTAAACATGCCCATTCATAATTTCATTTCAACTCATTGCCTGCCACACGATGAATACGTGGACAAATGATCCCTTCTCAAATGAGAAAGTTGGCTATATATCACAGATCACTTAATATAGCAATAATTTCAAACCGCACCAAAAATGTTCAATAGAATGCTCATTTACGAACATGTAATGGAACTGCTTTCAGCAAGCATTTTAATAATAACAATTTAGACATCTCATACCAGATTCTAATTCACGACAAACGTTATTGAAATTCCCTTTTCCCGCACGCATGTCGCTTTGTCCAATATGTGGGCGAAGCTTAATCGAGTTTCGATTTGTTGTTCACTGGGATTCAGGACGTGTGACCAGCGTACATCCGATAACGAACTCTATTGATTGTGCGAATAGGGTGCGGATTGCTCTATTTATACTATTCACGTGGGCGCTTTTCCCCCCGCCTCCCCTGCAAGGTCACGCGACTAGGGCGGGGAGAGCGGGGAGATAAAACAGGTGTTCATGAAAGGTGTAAGAATGCTGGCGCATTTATTTGCTTGTATGTAGTTTTGCAAATAATATGAGTGATAATCTGCTTATGTAAATACCTATGCTATGTGATATACCTAAAGGTGATGATAAAATTGTATATTTCAGTGAATAAGCGTAGGTGTGTACATGCAACGTAGGGAGTAGAAACGCATTTTGCAGTTCCTTTGTTATACATATTACATTTTACCGCTTGGTATTTACTACTTACTTATTTCGTATAATTCCATATTTTTTGTTGCGTGATAGGCTTGCGCTTGACGACAGCCAATAATTTTTCATCATACACTGATGAAGTCTAGGATGGAGCGCGCTTGCCCAGAAGAATTAAATTTTAGAATATTACACCCAATTTCTGAACGTTACGTAAACCCATCGAATTAGAAACGCCTATTCGCACCTTTCTAAATTCAAAACTCTTTTTTAATCGACATGTCGTTCATGATAGAGTGGCTTCTAAACTAACTAGCAACGGGCAAAACCTCCGACCAATCAAACCATGGGCAATGGAGAAATCATAATTCGAAAATTGCCCCCAACGGGAGTTGAACCCGGGAAAGACAACAACACTCATTGCTGTTCCTACCAGGGAATCATCAATTTCAGAAGGCTAAACATTTATCCATTATTTAGAAACTTTGCCTCCTATGTACCTACTTGTAGTCTATAGGTAGATTGGATCGTGATAACAAAGCTTTTGCGAAGCTCTGTTTACGACAGGTCGCTAAATGAAATAGGTATTGGTAACGAACATTTTTCGGCATTTTGTGTAAAGATTACAGTTTCTGTATTTTTACTTAAGACTCCGTTTTGTCCGCGACTTCATCTTCGAGTAAGATTTTAGAAAAATCTGTTTATAAAAAGTAGTCTATATCACTCTACCTCCAAAAAAAATCACGACCCGTTGCGCCGTTATTCAAGAACCAACAAACAAACACACTTTTGCACTTATTTAACTTTTTTTTTATTATCTCGAGTTTTAGGGGACTTTCTTCCGACACCGATACTTCAGCCCCATAGTACCTAACTTATAAATTATTCTAGTGGATTGTAATAGAAACAACTGAAACAAAATTCACCGCTTCTGCAGATACGTCTCAACAATCGACTTAAAGCCTTCTGTTACTTATTTAACTTAAAGAAGGATTGGCACTTCTCTGAATTCAGACTAAAAATTTTCTTCACTTTATTGAAGTAATCAATATGGCAAAACTTTGATTACATTTTTACTTAATACTAGCTGTGCCCGCGACTTCGTTCGCGTGGAATAGTGACTTTTCTGGCAGCATATTTTGAATTACATATTATACCGTCGACGCTCAGGCGCGAGGCGTTTAGTACGTACTCTGTACGTTAAAAATGTTCGCCGTGATTCTTTAAATTGACATAACTTTTTTATTTATGAACCGATTGACATGAAATAAACACTAAATGTTAAGTGAAGTTTACTACAATATATTAGTGAAAACCGTATCTAAATCGAATAAGCCGTTTCTGATATTAGCGTGCACAAACACACAGACAAACAGACAAACAGACAAAAAAAAAATTAATTACAATTTCGGGTTCGGCATCGATATAATAACAACCCCCGCTACTTTTTTTTTATATATTTCCATTGTACAGACACCACTTTTCTACAATTTTATTATATGTATAGATTATGGCTTGGAAACATCTTGGAAATTTATGAATTGAGAGCATGAAGCTATACCAAGAATTGGAGGCATTGAATTCTTGGTAGAAATCTTACACAACTTATACAATATTGAATTTTCTTTCTTGGTAATATAATAGACATATACATAATATACGTTGAAGAAAACCATAGTCGTGCGTATGTGGGTAGAAATTCTGGCATTATCATAATTACTATTTCAGCGAAACTAATATTGGCGAAAATTGCATAATTATAATATTGTAAAGCGACATAATTTTTTATTTATACATCTATAATGCGTACAGAATTACATAATTAGAAGGAGGGGGTGAATGATAAGCAGTGATATCCTAGTCGATAGAAATGCGGTCTCCTATTTTGAGGGTCACGGGTTCGAGCCCGGGCACGCACCTCTGACTTTCCGGAGTTATGTGCTTTTAAGCAAATAAATATCGCATGCTTCGACGGTAAAAAAAAACATCGTGAGACAACCTGCACATCTAAGAGTTCTCCTTAATGTTCCCAAAGGTGCGTTAAGTCTGCCCATTCGCATTGGGCCAGCGTGGTGGACTATGGACTATAACCCTTCTCTGAGAGAAGACCGTAGATAGGTCTAATAGTGAGCTGTTGATAGGTTGCTGTTGATGAAGTAGAGGGTGACATACAAATGAATTGAACGGATCAATGTGACTTTTGCATTGGTAAAGTTGACCTGAAGAGTGACATGCGCTACTTTTTATCTCGTATAAACAAAGGGTTACCTCGGATATTTATAGGAAACCAAAACCCAAACGCCACGCGGACTTTGGGGTGAAAGCTAGTCTAAATATATAAAAGGAAAAGGCAGCAAGACTGACTGACTCACTGATCTAGCAACGTACAGCTCAAACCAATGGACGGATCGGGTTCTTTGGCATACAAATAGCTATTATAACTTCGGCATGCGCTAAGGAAGTATTTTTGTTAATTCAACCCCCAAGGCGGAGCTGCGGACAAAAGCTAGTTAAATATAAAAGATTCACTTAACTGAAACAAACAGGTGTCAACTCGGGACTTATCGCCACCCGACCTTGGCATACACTTGTGTAAGTCACATAATTGTGTTACAATATTAGATTAAACTTCAAAGCAAGGGTAGATGCACTCTAATACGCTTGTGAGTTGTGTCATAATATGTAGTTATTTACACGCGATACCAATAAACTATCTACTACCTGTTCACTGTAGGTTGGCCGTTACCTCGCGTCGTCGCACCTCAAGTCAGACCCGCTAAGTACAATAGCCTAAACACGAAAATTTTAACTTTCGAATAGTAAAGGTGAAGTTAACGCCAATGTATGAAAATGACAGAAGCGCTCCTGTCATTTTCAAACAAAAGTTTTTGCTGGCGGGCGTTAACTTTACGTTCTTTTTGCACCCAAAATTTTAATAACGCTGCAACAGAGCTACGGATCGACGTGATTTTTTTTTTGCATGGGTATAGATGAGGACCTGCAGAGTGATATAGGCTAAAATTAAAGAGTTCCCGCGGGATTTTAAAAACTAAATCCACGCGGACATCATATATATTTAATTTTTATCATAACTCTATTGAAAAGCTGGGAAGCCTTAAAGGATGAATAATGAAACATTGTAAAAGCCATTTACAAAATGGCCGTATAATTGCGTCCTTTTGTGCTGTGATTCGTGTCATGATAATTATTTTCTGATGTTAAAATTTGTATTTCCCAGTCGCCGAGTAGTGTTTAATCGACGAATAAAGTTGACGTTTTAAGAGGAAATACGGTCGGAGAGACTTGAAAATTAGGTATTTGAAAAAACTATTGCTGTTGCTCTGCAGTTGTTCTTATCGCACGAATGTGCTATATGTGTCTGTATGACGAAAAGACCATCCGCATTTTCTCTTAATGGTTTTTTTTTGACATATGAAAATGCGATATTTATTCGTCGGTGTGCCGTGTTCGTATCACGTAGTGTACCTACAACGCCTGACCCACTGGGTTAGACATTTGTGCCATGCAACATAAACTCCACTCGGTTACAGTTTCCTTGGACTCGAACATTGAGAAACGAAACTATATGAAAAGTATTCAAATGAAGCGATTCAATGATTTGTATCTTTGGACTCATTCAGATACAAAAATGATCCAATCTAAACGAAGATGCGTTTTTGCCAACTCTAGTAAAGTTCTTACAATTCACAAGGGCGCGTGGCTCATGGTTGTGTGTGTGTCGTATCTGTATATCACGCACACTTACGCAATGTGCATGTACACGACGTAACCACAAGTAAAGTAACTTCGTGAAATAAACGTACCTACTATATATATGTACGTCATAGTAGGCAACGCGTAGGCGTGTGATATCAACCCACGCTCACTACAGAGCTTTCATTACATACAATGACTGATGCTCGACAGAATTTCAGGTTTAATTTTTTACTGTCACTCAGCAGGTAGTATGTACCTTTACCCGTATTCCTTTACAAGAGGATCTTGTAACGATAATTAAAATTCACAAAGTAAAACCGTCATATGTATACCTATAACATATTGAAGCCTCGATAGCCCATCAACGGTTAAATGTGCGGACTGAAAACTGAAAGGTCGCAGGTTCGAACCCCACCCGCTGCACTATTTTCGTACCTACTCCTAGCACAAGCTTTTCGCTTATTTAGAGGAGATAGGAGAACATTAGTCAACTTCAGCTTGGTTGATAATATCCTTTAAAGAAAATACATAAAAGAAAAACTGTCATCATGATGAGGTTTATTGAAAAAATATTCTGTCCAGGCGCCATTTTCCAACTCTAACGTGTCTGTAATGTCGCATTCGCCGTCTTGAGGTTTATTAGGTACTGAGGATTTTTTTGGATCCCGCGGGAAACCTTTGCTTTATCCTATGTCACTCTCCAGATCCGATCTTACTGCGTAATAGATGGACTAATCAAAGTTACTTTTATCCCGGAAAATCAAAGAGTTCCCAAGGGATTTTTAGAAACTAAATCCACGCAGACAAACTCGCGGGCATTAGCTAGCCACACTAATATTATAAGAATAAGAATAAGAATTTATTTATTGACATAAAAATTTACATATTGGTCCCTACCCTCTGCGCTAGGAAAACCTGTGTTGCAGAGGATAGTTTTATAAAGGCGAAAGGTCTGATCTATGTGTCTATGTGTGTGCGACTGTGTGTGTATGTTTTTTACTCTCTCACGCAAAAACTAATGGACGGGTTTGGCTGGAATAGAGATAGATTATACCTTAGATTAATAACACTTATGCTACTTTTTATCCCGGAAAATGAAAGAGACCGGACCAAGTCGCGGGCATCGTCTAGTATTTCAATAAAAATATTATTAATATTCATTCATTCATTAATTCAGACTCAATCATCTTATGTGTGTCTGTGTCTGTGTGTACTGTCAAGGCTGTCGGAGCATATCGCACATTACGTGTGGCGAGCCGGACGCGATGCAATTTCAGTGCCTACTTCGTGGAAAAGCGTGGTGAAACGTTGATGACGTCATCTGCATTTGTATGGCAAACTGGAATTTCAGAATTAAGTACTTACTTCTCTAGAGATAAAACAATAATTACAAAATATTTAAATATACCCTTAGAAGTCTCTTGCAAAGCCATCAAAGTATCCTAAATTAATATTTTGTGTAATGGAATTACTTAGAAATTTTGATTGATGGCAAAATTGTATTTAATTACATAAAACTTTTTGCAAAACCTTTTTGTAGCCGTCTTTTAAAACAAAGTTCTTTCTATTTGTTTTTGTATTTGATCGCTAGGTGACGCAATCGAAGTATGACTTCATTATTAACCGACTTCCAAAAAGGAGGAGGTTATCAATTCGGCCGGTATCTTTTTTTTTTTTTTTTTTTTTTTTCTATGTATGCCCACCGATTACTCCGGGGTTTCTGGACCGATTCACAAGATTTTTTTTTGATTCGACAAAAGAAGCTCGCGAAATGGTCCCATAAAAATTTTTACCTTCAACTCCTCAAGCCTGATGCTGCATGGGTATTTTCCCCCCTAAATTATGGGACTTTAGGAACGTCGTTTACGTATTGGTATGCTTGGCCTAAGCATATACTACATCATAGAGCTCCAGATCCTACTCCTCAATCCTGATGCTGCAGGGTACTGCCCACCTAAATTATAGAGATTTAGGAACTGCTAATCATGAATTGTTATTGTATGTAATAAGCATATACTACACCATAGAGGTCTAGGTTCTAGCTCCTCAATCCTGATGCCTGCGGGTACTGCCCACTTAAACTGTGAGGATTTAGGAACTTTCGCTTACGAATTGATATTGTTAGTATCAAGCATATTCTACATCGTGGAATTCAAGGTCCTAGCTCTTCAATACTGATGCTGCAGGGGTACTGCCTACCTAAACTGTGAGGATTTAGGAACTGTCGTTTACGAATTGATATTGTTGGGACCAAGCATATACTACATCATAATGATCAAGGTTCTAGCTCCTCAATCCTGATGCTGCAGAGTTGGAGGAATTACGAACTGACGCTTTCGAATTGATATTGCTGGTACCAACCATGGACTACATCATGGAGCTCCTAGTCCTAGCTCTTGTGTATTGTTAATAAGTACTGTAGGTAGGTACCAAGTGTAGAACTACATTAGTACCGTAGCGTTGGAGGGAGGGGAGAAAGAGAGCAGGAACAAGCTACACTAAAAGCTTAAAATAAAAATTCTTTTCAAAAAACCGACTTCAAACGCCACTACAAATTATAAAAATAATTTTATTTTGTACACGTTTGTTGAAGTCGGGCGGGCTTAACTAGAAACGATGAAAGCGATGCGCGATGCTTATCTTATGGTGACATATAAGAGACGTTTATTGAAATCGGGCGAGCATCGCGTATCGGTTTCACCGTTTCTATTTAAGCCGCCCGACTTCAACAAACGTGTACAAAATAAAATTATTTTTATAATTTGTAGTGGCGTTTGAAGTCGGTTTTTTGAAAAGAATTTTTATTTACTTCGAGAATGCTGTAAAGAACTAAAAATGAGAATGCATTAATGATGAAAATTGTTTTTATTTGATGATAATTTGTTATTTCGTCACGATTTCGCCTGGACATGTCGCAATGCAACAATAGCTCATACCTAGCTTAATGCAATCTTATCTCATACTCCTTGGATTTGGTTTCCGTCCAAACATATAATATGTTAGCCGAGGTAACTATTTACCGGCCTTCCGGTCATCAATGGGCTGGATGAATAAGGCGGGATGACAAATCCTTAAAGAAGAATTTGCATACGCGCCCATGACCCCATGAAGTTATTAGGTTTGACTTTGTAATTAGTAATTACATATTTAAATAGGTCAGTTCAGTAAACCTTTTTGCCGATTTATTTCTTTCCCATTTAAAATTACTACTTAGGGCGCCTTCAATTTATGCGTTTCTTGACGGCCTGCTGCGGTGCCGAAACGGTGCGTTAGTCGTACTGCGCATTGACGTTCGTTTTTTTCATACAACGACTAACGCACCGCTTCGGCACCGCAGCAGGCCGTCAAGAAACGCATAAATTGAAGGCGCCCTTAATGTGTTAGCAAGTATGTAGGACGTAGGTAGATGTACTTTAAGCTTGTAATTTACAAAAAAAAAATTACCACAATTTTCCGCAAACTCACGTTTCACGCTTCACGCTTATATTATCCTTTGAAGAAAAATGTAATGAGCCATAATAAAAAGGAAGGTGGGTGTTGCGGCTTAACGTTCGCTTCACTAAATTGATTTTAACTTGGCGTCGTAAACACCAATTTTCTTGACAAACTAACTTACAACCTTTTACGCATGATGTCACAATTAGTGCACATTATTAAAAAGGTTTTCAAATCTTATACGGTGATAACCTGTGATTAAGACTTCGGTCTCATTTTCAGAAATTTTGTAAGGAAAACGACAGGAGTGCTCCTGTCATGATGCGCGCACATACAGACAGATAGACGACAGACAGACAGACAGACAGACAGACAGACAGACAGACAGACAAAAAATTCAAAAAAAATTGTTTTGGGCTTAGTGTCGATAATAAAGCATCCTACGATTAAAATTTTCAAAATATATTTAATGTACAAAATTCGTCCCGGTACAGTTTTATTATAAGTAGGTATACACGATTTTTCTAAATATTAATAAAATAAACTTAAGTCCAAAAAAATCTATGATGATGAAAATAATTAATTAGCTTCAAAAAACCTTTTATCATGTTTAGGCAGTTTATACGAAAAGTTTTATGATTTTCCTAATAATATTGAATTACGCGAGGCGTGAAATTTTTACCTGAATTTTCAGTTGAAATTGAAGGATCATTCGTGGGAAAATGAAACTTGAATTTACTTATAATGATACCATACAGTGTGCTCAATTTTCTGAGGTCGCTTTCCCAGTCTAAACCATAAAGAACTATAGAGTAAAGATAGACTAGAGGTACTTACTGTAAGACTAAGGCTGAAATCTATAACCGCACTCTCAATCTGCTCAAACTTAAGGTAGAGTTCAAATGAGACTGATTTAAATATGTCAAAGCATATTTGTGTCTCGCTTTAACTTTATCTTAAGTCCGAGCTAAGTCAGAGCACGCTTTAACTTTATGGTCTAATAGTTATTTATGCAACTGTAGTATAATAAGGGGTATTAAAACACGAGTGTGATAATATTATCACATGAGTGTACAAAAAGTGGCCCTGTTAAAATATATTAGGCTTGATTTCTTATACCTACCTGCATTTTGTCGAACTTTTCTGTGAACAAATGGATTCATTCAAATCACCATAAATAAAATGCTAAGAGTAAGAATATAGCGTAATTTAAATAGCGTTTCTAAACTTTAAAATGTTAAATTCTTAAATGCTAATAAGGGAAAGATTTACCGTCACTCATAGAACGGTTGATAATGGCTGATTAAACGCAACGCCACCTACAAGCCACCTATAAACATAGTGACCTAACTCCCTCTCCCTACATAGTATTTGCTCCATGTACTCCCCCAGAATTAAGCTGCGTTTACACGTATAGTTCTTGCAATACATGAGGGCCCGTGGCTCATGGTTGTGTGTGTGTCGTATCTATATAAGTGGGAGCGAGAGCTTGCTCACACCTGATCGCTCCCACCTAGGCTCCTGACAGGTACGCATTCTTACGCAATGTGCATGTACACGACGTAACCACAAGTAAAGCTCAGGCGCCCTCGTGAATTGAAAGAACAGTATATTTATTGTATACGCTCGGTACGTGCCAAGGCAGGCGTAAAATATGTAGCGGATAAAGGTAACAAGTTCGAATAAAGTTTTGACAGCCTTTGGAGGAAACTTTCGCGATCTCCCGTTTTGTATGGAAGGACGAATATCTTTATTTGACGAACTATGACTTTCAATACATAAATATACTCCAATTTTGACCCAAAAAAAACATATTTTTCAGTCTACATTATTAATGTCAAGTTAATTAAAATAAACATGGTTGACTACTGAAGGATTAAGATTTTAGACTTATTTCGTGGTTTGACAGATTATTAACTCAGGTTTTGTTTTGTTTTTACTAAGTTTTTACGCGATTACTGGAAAGGCTGACGTTTTATCCAAAAATTTTAATCATATTTCAACATTGAATCTGGAACTGACGTCTTAATTACTATTTTTTGAATGAATAAAAAAAAATTGCTCGGCTCTACTTTATCCTTGAAACAAACACTTATCACTGAGTATTATAAAACAGTTAGCATGAGATTTAGACCTGTCCATTTATTTCACTGTAGTGACCAATTCTGTTGTTACACCTTCACCTTCAGTTTGATCTTAGAAGAGGAGCTTCAGGAAAATCGTTGTAACTTCAGATAAAATATAAGGTAGGTAACACTATCGATATTACGCAGAGCGAGAATAATTTGGAAAATGTTTAAGAAAATATTTGTTAATTCCATAGTGTACTTTAGGTTTTATAATTGACCCACACATTGACCGCGTTACCTCTACTACGAAAGCGCGACTCTTACTGAAGCTATTTCAAGTGTAAGTAGTTAAAAGTACTTTGTACTTACCTATGTGTGCGTGACCACACGCGCACAATGTAGGGGAAACTGTTTAAACACTACTTTATGAACTTCAAGGAAAATATGAAATTCAACACAAACACTGCGAACTGTAAAGCTTCAGATAAGAATACTGAATAACTTCATGAAAATAATAAAAGTGTAGTGGTGAAACTTACGGACTATGGTAACTGATCTTATACATAAAAGGTACTTTTTTTATTTTATTCGATGACAAGATAGCCCTTGACTGCGATCTCACCTCACTTACATAGATTCGAAGAACTTGGACTGAGGTCTACTGAGGTCCCATCCATCCCATGGCGCTAGAAACGCGACCCCGCACCGGGAGCTACATTTTTGGTAGACCTCCCACTTTATGGACTGACGACATCAGACCAGTCTCAGAGAGCTGCCGAACCTGTGGTAGAGTCATTTGACGATTTGAAAGCACTTTGTAAAATGTATTTGGAAAAAAAAAAACTATTCTATTCTACAAGCGGAGCAAGACCTGTGAAAGTCTATGCAAGAGACCTTTGTTAAGCAGTGGACGTCTGTCGTTTGATAAAGAAGGAGAATTATACGTACCTGCCGCTACTTCACAGAATCGGCTGCATCATGAGTCAACTAAAAATTGACAGGGTCAGGGTTGTATGTACCAAGGTCATTACAAAAAAGCAAAAGCTCTTCTAAGGTTACGCCTCATATTTATTTATGTGACATGTATGCGTTAATTAATCGCTACAGTGTCAATCAAAAGACAAATTAAGATTTTCGATTGATAAGATAAAGTGGCAATTTTAAACGAAATTGTAAATGTATAGGCGCAAGATAATTAGTTACTAACTTGTTACTAACGATTTGATTAGGTAACAAACCAGTGCGGCGTTAAGTCGTCACTGTGTTCATTGAAATGTAGTCGACAACGTCGTATTGGAAGTAATATTGTCAAAATATATCAACGTACTATCGATTACAGGGCCAACGCGCAGTATTATTCAAATTCATTTTTTGAGATGTCATATAATGTTACAGTTACACTTACAGATTACTTTAAGGTTGACATTGTATGACATGTCAAAACAATTTTGAAATAATACTGCTTTCGCGTTGATAGTGTTGATAGTGACGACACGCGTCCCTAGAACAACGTCGAGCGCTGTAGTTACATTTTTATTGACAATGTGGGAATTTATAATTTGTGAATTATCTCGAGTTTGTAAAGTTCGATGACTAGATAGGCCTGCGATTTCACCTGATGGTAAGTGATGTCGACGGTAGTGGGCTAGCTTGGATTGGCAGTGTAAATAAAACCCGTAGGTACACCTAATTGTAGTTCACATGCTATCGTACCGGAACGCTTGGCGGCACGTCTCTGAGTGTAGGATGGTAAGCACGGCCAAAGCCTCCCACCAGACAAAAAAGTAAATCTAAGTCTCTAAGTAAGTCAAAAAAGTCCATACAATTTTGGCTATTACCATATACTCTAGACCGCAATCTCGCTCAGACTCAAGACAGAGATAAAACTCATTTTAACTTAAGTCTGAGCTAAGTCAAAGCATGCTCAATAGATTTCAGCATCAGAGTCTAAATGAACTCTGGTACTCCAAACGAGAGATTACAGATAGATTGAATATAGCAATCACACCTAACGTACATTCTCGATACTCAGCGGAATCTTATGCCTGAAATCGTTCGATCAGAAAAAAAAAACGAGGTTATAGGGGCTTTACGAGTACAGTGGGGGTCATTATGCAAATCTGTGACCTAACTGATGTATTATGGATACGCTAATGTTGCACGGCGCTTATGTGCCTCCACGTTTTGTTTGTGATTGCATTTTTATTGATAAGGGGACACCGTATTGAATCAGTAATGATCTTACATATTTGGTTTTATCGTATCTACGTATAAGACCACCAACATTGGAGTTATGAAGTTATTTTAATGAAAACATTTGTGGCCTTTTTTTACTAACCGACTTCCAAAAAAAGAGGAGGTTCTCAATTGGTCGGAATCTTTGTTTTTTTTTTTTATCTAAGTTCCCCGATTACTCGAAGACACCTAGACCCATTTGGAAAATTCTTTTTTTTTGAAAGGGTATACTTCCCAGGTGGTTATTGTTATCAGGTCAGGATCTGATGATGGAGTCCTGGAGAAATCGAGGGTACTCTTAAAATTTTATAGGCACAATTGATATACTTATTTGTAGTGGCGTTTGAAGTCGGTTTTGTAAAAGAATTTTTACGTTTATTCAATGACATGATAGCCCTTGACTGTTTTCTCAGCTGATAGTAAATGACAATGCAATCTAAGACGATATAGCAGGCTAACTTGGAAAGAGTATGGCAGAATCCATACCCCTAATAAGTTGCTATATGCCATCTTGCCGTAACGTAGAGTGGTAACTAGCCACGGCCAAAACCTTCCACCAGACCAGAACAGATACAATTCAGAAATAATAAATTCCCAAATTGCCCCCGCCGGGAACCGGGTTTTGAAATCCCACGGGAACCGGGATAACATTACCATTACCTCTGCAAAAAATTACGGGAATTCTTTACTCCTTCGCTGCGTGGTTAAAGGACAAACCAACAAACAAACACACTTTCGCATTTATGAAATGGTTTCACGTGTAAGATACCAGCAACCATATCGCAAAACGTTAAGGTTCAGTTTCCCTTGTTCACAGATAGCAGCTGTTGACGTCCAAAGAAGCAGCCCGCCGCCCGGCCACTCTTGTTCTCCCCCCGTTCCTCACACCCCCTCCAAGATTGCTGCCACCATGGGACGGAAGAAAATACAAATATCACGGATCACAGATGAACGGAATCGACAGGTTTGTGGGATTCTTTTGCTTCTTTAACTAGCCATAGACTTCCACTGCTGGACAAAGGTCTCTTCCATGGACTTCCACAGGCCTGTATCCTCTGTGCGACTCGTCTGATGTCGTCGGTACGCCCAGCGGGGAATCCGACAACACTGCGCTTTCCGGTGCGGGATCACCACTCCAGTACCTTGGGACCCCAAAGACCATTTTTATTTCTTTATTCGATAACAAGAAAGTCCTTGACTGCAATCTCACCTGATGGTAAATGAAGATGGTAAACGACGCAGTCTGAGGTGGTAGCGGGCTAACTTGGAAGGGGTATGGCAGTGCACTTATACCCCTAATCGGTTTCTACACGCCATCGTGCCAGAACACTTAATCGTTTGGCAGCACGTCTCTGACGGTAGGGTGGTAATTAGCCACAGCCAAGCCTCCCACTAGACCAGACCAGAGACAATTTAGAAATTATAAATTCCCTCCTCGCCGGGAATCGGAACCGAGACCACCCAGTTATATGACCACAGTGCTCACGACTGCGCCAGGGAGGTTATCAAGATAGGTATATAGATAAAATTATAGGACTCTATAATTTTACATTCAAAAAGTTTTCCGTATTTTCCTTATCGAAGACTTTTTCGTAGTGTAAACTTTTCACAAATGTTTGCTGGCGTAGATTTTAAAATTATATTTCATCTGTATTATTTACCTACCTAATTACGACGTAGGTAGTTATTGTAAATATTTACTTTCGTGTGGCATCAATCGTAACTATATTAACGTTGGCCAAAATCTATTTATGAGACAACTAGCTTTTGTCTGCAGTTTCGCTCCTGTTAACTTAAATTTTATGCCCTTAGGGGTTGAATTTTCAAAAATCCTTTCTTATCCCTATGTTTTTTTGACGACCTCCCGGCGCAGTGGTGAGCGCTGTGGTCTTATAACTGGGAGGTCTCGGGTTCGATTCCCGGCGGGGGCAATTTAGTAATTTATTATTTCAAAATTGTCTCTGGTCTGGTCTGGTGGGAGGCTTTGGCCGTGGCTAGTTACCACCCTACCGTCAAAAACGTGCCGCCAAGCGATCTAGCGTTCCGGCACGATGGCGTGTAGAAACCGATTAGGGGTATGGGTTGAATTTACACTGCTATACCCCTTCCAAGTTAGCCCACTACCATCTTAGACTGCATCGTCACTTACCATCAGGTGAGATCGCAGTCAAGGGCTATCTTGTCATAGAATAAAATAAAAAAAAATATGTCATAATAGCTATAGGTATGCCCAACCCGATCTGTCCAGTGGTTTGAGCTGTGCGTTGATACATCAGTCAGTCAACGTTTTCCTTTTAAATATTTAAACAAACAAAACAATCAATAATTTCTTTTTGACCCAATTATTCCTATTAGTAATATGCATAAATTAATGGAAATAAACAACCAAATTACTCATTAAATACAAAATACAAAGTAAGTTCAGAAGTCACGTGGCATTTTACCTAATGATCTCGAACCAAGCGAATTTATTACTCACAAATAATTTTGTATCCATGTTTTATCGTAAGAATATAATTATGAGCCACTTACCGACTAGACCTAGCAATTAAGTTAAGTTTTCATAATCACATCACAGTAATATTATAAAGGCGAAAGTTTATATGTGGATGTGTGTGTGAGTGTATGTTTATTACTCCTTCACGTCACAAAGAATGAAACGATTTAGTTGAAATTTGGAAGGGAGATAGAAGTAGAAAATGTAACATATTGTAAGAATAACATTTGTAAAAACAAAATATAAATCGGTCAAAAAAAACAAATAAGTTATAAGCTGTTTTACTGCGATTGTATGTCTCTTTCTAAAAGGAACTTTTCCATGGAGAGTGTATGGAGCTACTCGCTTATGACGTCACGATTTAGTAGCGCTCTCTTTATGTAATAGGAAACTTAAAAGCTCTATATTTTCGAGACTAGTAAAGATATTAAAAAAAGAGAAATGGCATTGTGTTCTATTATTAAAAACCTTCATTTTGAGTGCATAAAAAAATTGTACCCGATTGAGGATTGTACAGAGACACTTTTTCTGGACTATGTTTTTGAAACTTTAATATAATATTGCTAATAGGTTAAGATATGCTGGAAAAATAGTAAACAAAATCTTACGTTCGGAAAATCTGTTTTTCACTATGTCCTATATATAGGACAAAGTGACGTTATTACCATGTGCTTTGTATAGGACATAGACAGAATTTCAGGACATAAATTGCAATTACATATAAAAACAAAGCTTGTTTAATAAGCTTGTTTATTAATCAGTCGAAGTCAATTTTGTAGACTATCGACTCTATAAATCAATATCATTGTCAGTGTTTTGTCAGATTTCCATAAAAATATTTTGTTTAGATAAGATTTGTATGTAAATCTTATAAAAAATGAAATAAAAAATCAAACACAAGGTTGTGCGAGGGAGATGACCTTAGTGGTCTGACCTAACAGATGGGGCATATCAGCGCCGAGCTCGCTGCAAACATTATCGCTAGGGACAACGACCGCGTCCGCTACTAATTTATTAATTATACGACTACATGCCCTTGCCCAGTCCTCTTAGACCCACGGAGCTTCATCCGACCGGTTCATCTGTTCGAAAAAATCATGGTAGGAGGGGGTCGTGCTGTACTGGCCGTGCGATAGAGGATGAGACGGCTAAAAGTTGCGAAGGTCAATTCACTTTTGTTGGTGTTTATTTTGTGCTTAAATGTAGGTGACGGCGATGTGAAATAAAATTTAAAATTTTATTAAACAATAATGTAAACAGTTTAATTAAGTACGCCTTGGATGGAGTAGTAAAAAAATTGGCGACCCGAAATCTGTCCCCCTTTAATATTCAAGATAAAGCGATATAGAAAAGTAAATATCTAATATAATAATTGTATAAACAGAATTTTTTTTTAAGAGAAATCTGTTACCTATGTTGCCAATATTATTTGTCTTTTGCATAAGACGAGTGTCTTGTCTTGTGCTTTTATTTGTCTTATTTATGAGACTATCACATTTTTCCTTGATGATAAGTTGAGATAATTAATGTCTTTTATAAATTATTATGCAATAAAATAAAAGTGAATTATATTTAAATAAATGGAATATAAATCGTTCAAAATGTATATAGTTATGTGTGATAAAGAAAAAAAAAACAGGATACAAATTGAGAGCGAATCCCGGAAATTGATTGCATTTATCAAAAATAAAGCTCCGAAAACAAAACGGAATTTATGAGGGAACAAAATATTGTGCTCAGTTCATCCGATAACAATATTATCCTTCTCGTCTTGCTCAAACGAAGATCAATAATAAACAAGTTTTTATACAAAACATTGCTATCTCATTTGGCTTCCGAGCCGCAAATCTACTTTTACTTCAGATTTTAAACGTAACATTATATAATATATAGATCAAAATCGATCTACACGGTGAAGCTAATATAAAAAATGTACATAAACGATAAAAGTTCCAAAAAATTCCTAAAAAGCCGGCAACACATTGGTGGTGCCTCAGGTGCTACAAATGTTCATGGGCGGCGGTAATCACTTAACATCAAGTGACCCGCCTGCTCGATTGCTCGCTAAAAATATAAAAAAGTCCTCCACTAACTCATTGTGATGTCCATGACCCATAAATTGAGTGCGATAACTTTCTGCGTCGCTTTAAAATGTTAACACAACAATTTCTTTGTTTCTTGCAAACTGTGTACCTACTGTGCATTTATGCGGTGCATATATGTATAGTATATGATATACCAAACAATTGTTAAATGTAAATAAATAATTTCCTTATAGATACTTCCTGGTCTTTGTTTTTGACTGGGTGAATTTTTCATTTGGTTAATTATTGACTTAAAACTTACAAAAGTTAATTTTATAATACATGAGATCTGGCTTCGTCAGTCAATCATTTGTTCAGTCAATCATTTAGCAAACACGATAAATATAATATCAGAGACACTAAATTCAAAACAAGTCAACTTCCGCAAGATAAAAACAAGGGATTTCTTTGATTGTATATTATTTTTCATCATACCTATTCGAAAAACGAATATTGGCTTCAGAGGATAGCGGGAACAAAATTTATTTTTTAGTCCCATGGGAGTTTTCGTTTCTCTCTTCTGATTGGTCCGCGTTCGTGCTTTAGTACCTATGTGTTTATTACTACTGCGATCGTTGCAGAAATTCAAAAAACTCGAAATTCAAAAATGTTTGAGCAGCTGTTGTCTTCGATAAGTCACGTGATCATAGAAGGTTGATACTCCTCTTTTTCTCATAGGTAATGATGAAAAATAGCGTGTGTCACTCGGGGCCAAATTTTTTGTTCTCGGGCGGCGTATATTGAATTCCTCGCTACGCTCAGGATTCTACTTTAGAATCCCTTGCTGCGCTCGGGATTTTACTATAGAATCCTTCACTTCGCTCTGAATTCAAAATAGCGTCCTCGGGGAACAAAAATTTTCTTTGGCCCCATATGACTCAAATAACTATTTCTTTCAAAGAAGGAGGGTAAACACAACAGCCATTTATCACTACGTGAAATAGATAGCAATAAAATTCGGTTCTAATGTGACACACTCAAGCGTGAACTCAGGCTAAAGTCTGTAGTTCGCACTCTCACTCAGACTCAAAACAGAGTTAAAACGAGACAGATTTATGTCAGAGCATATTTGCGTCTCGTTTTACTCTGTCTTAAGTCTGAGCTGAGTGAGAGCACGCTCTATAGATCTCAGTATCAATGTTCGTGCATTGTCAGTACCATAAACGTAGTATTATGTAGGTACGAGTATATACATCATATACATACTGTTTCGATCTTGTGTACTTTGATATGACGACTGGGACCCACTTTCAGTACCTACAGAAAATAGCAGCTCTATTAGAAACTAGAAGCTATCAGTGATAGCTTCTACCTAGGCCTAATACGAAATATGCGGTGTTTTACATGTGTACGGTCTGTACTACTGAATTATCAGGATTTATCTTATCTTTTCTAGCGTCAAATCTCTGTGATGAATCTATCTCTTTTCACACCTCTGTTTTCGGTTTCGCTATGTATTTTATTTCACAACGAAGTTAATTTTAACCGACTTCCAAAAAAGGAGGAGGTTCTCAATTCGTCGGTATCTTTTTTTTATGTATGTTCCCCGATTACTCAAAAACGATTGGAAGCGGTTTGGAAAATTATTTTTTGTTTGAAAGTGTATATTTCCCAGGTGGTCCCATAGTCATCAGGTCAGGATCTGATGATGGGATCCTGGAGAAATTGAGGGAGCTCTTTTTTTCTAGGCACAATTGATATACTTTGTAGTGGCGTTTGGAGTCGGTTTTGTAAAAAGAATTTTTGCGTTTATATTATACAGGCTTCTAGAGTTAAACGGAATTTTCGAAATTTTCTTCGGCGATTTGTACACGCAGATAAAATTCACCTTACATTCCAATGTAACATACATTAGTCCCTGGCCTGAAAGGTCGGTTTTCACTGCCTCACAGAGATCATGAAGCATGAACGCTGGCAAGACTCCAAGTAATGCCCTTAGAATTGCCTAATGAAAATGCTTGTGATCATCTTACAGATGACATTTTAGTGGTGCTTCATTGTTCTAATATAAATTGGAACGGTTTTGGAATCATGCCAACTCTTCCCAAACATTTGAATTGCGTCAATTTCCCATCCGTCGCGAGATATTTTTTTGTGGCGGGATGTTAGGAATAGGATTCAAGACGACCTACATTTGCGTACTGACTAAAAAAAAATACAGTACTGCTGGCCTGTTTTAAACGAAATTATAAGTCTACCTGATTTAATCTCGCTGGGATACTCCGAGCATGCTCTCTCCATCGCTCGCTGAGTGACCCTCTAAACCTTCTTTCGAGGCCCATAGCTGGCGATCATGTTTCTGGACCATAAGTCATCACTGGTAACACGCACTGTTCGTAGACATTGGTTCTCAAGCACTGGATGGGGTATACAGTTCGAAGAACTGATTGTGCATTGGGTGCCTACTCCCTAGGGGTTGGAGTGGCGACTTCGTAGTGGTAAGCGCTATCTTGGTAAACTTGGTATCTTGGTACAAGGTTGACCGTCATTAGAAGAGTCGCAGGGAGTCCCTGGATACAGGCGACGTAAGACTCATGTATCTAACCCCTTGAAAAGGAGGCCAAAAGCTATATCACCAGGCTTATTAGTATACACTAACGCTTCTGATGAAGTGCTCTCAGCTTAACAAGAACATTTTTCTTTCCAGGTGACTTTCAACAAGCGCAAATTCGGGGTGATGAAGAAGGCGTACGAGCTGAGCGTGCTGTGCGACTGCGAGATCGCCCTCATCATCTTCAGCTCCAACAACAAACTCTACCAATATGCCAGCACGGATATGGACAAGGTAAATCTAAATATATCTTCCATCTGTCTCTGCAAAAGAGTCCGGCCACTGGCTCCACGCTCTCCCTTCTGCCAACAATGGAACAATGTTACTTCTGCTGGAACAATGTTAGACCACACCACTCTTCTGTCTAAATATGTAAAATGAAAAGGTGACTGACTGACTGATCTATCAACGTACAACTCAAACCACTGAACGGCTTCTTGGTCGCACACTTCATTGCTGAAGGTCGTGTCCACATAGGGGTTTAAAAAATCGAACTTAACGTGAGCGAAGCCGGGGGCAATAGCTAGTAAATATATAAAATGAAAAGATGACTGACTGACTGATCTATCAACGTACAGCTCCATCCATTGGACGGATCGGGCTGAAAGGCATACAGATAGCTATTATGACGTAGGCATTTGCTAAGAAAGGATTTTTAAAAATTCCACCCTCAAGAGGGTAAAATGGGGGTTTGAAAAATCGAACTTAGCGTGAGCGAAGGCGCGGGAAAAAACTAGTACCTATTTTATATTTGCGTCTCAAACAGCCGTATACTGAAAAGTTGTTTATCTGGGCAAGGCTAGTTACCACCCGAACGTCATAAACGTGTCGCCAAGTGATTTATCGTTCCAGTACGATGGCGCATAAAAGCCGATTAGGAGTAGGTACGGGTTAACCCATACCTACAAGTATACTGCTATATCTCTCCCAAATTAATGCGCTACCAATTACCATCTTAGTATTCATCGTCACTTACTATCAGGTGACAGCGCAGTTAATAGCTGTTTTTACCGACTTCGGCGAAGCCTAAAAAAGAGTTATGATTTTTTTGTATGAATATTTACGGACGGATGTTATTAAATCCAATTTTCCATAGTTGAGTTACAGCGCTTGACTGTGATCTCACCTGATGATAAGTGAAGATGCAGCTTAAGATGGTGCGCGCTTGCCTAGAAGATGCCCATTCACTCCTAATACAAAGACACCCAAGTTATAAGTAGTTGGAAGAACGGAATCCGTTCATTAATCACGCGATGTTTTCAGCAAAATTTCAAACACCTATTAATATCTCCTACGTAAGTTGTGGTATCCCACAAAATTGGCATTTTAGGTTTTGTGCATTTGTTTTTAAGCTATTGCATAGCTTCTATCGCGGGCCTTGCGCGTGGAGACCGAATCCAGAAATTCCGTAATGAAAATAACCTGACACGGGACTCCTCTCACCGCTAGATGGCGTTGATAAAAAATGCCATGCAATAGCTTTACCGCGGCAGTCCCCGAGTGCCACACGTCTTTTTTTTATCTATTTTATGTGTTCGTTTAAAAAAAATTGTTTTACATACTTTCAAGACGTATAAAGTTGTATCGTTATTAAAACGACGGCTTAAACCATTGCATTGACCTTCACAACAATTAACGCGTCACGTGAGCGTTTTGGGGATACAACAACTTACGTAGGAGGTATCGCTATTAGGTCCCTAATGTTTTTCCTCGTTTCGCAGGTGTTACTGAAATACACGGAATACAACGAACCGCATGAGTCGCTGACGAACCGCAACATCATCGAGGTACATGAAGTACGGCGTCATCTGTGTGCCCGTGGTCGCAATGCAATGTCCATGCAGACTTGACTTATCCCTCTAACAGCGTGCTTTTACTCACAAACTACCTTAATACAAACATCTGTTACTAAAAAGAACCCAAAAATATTAAAAATCCACAATAATCGAGATTTATACCCGTAGAAAATAGATACTCCTTTCAAAAATCCGATCGATGTTGTACCAAATTATAGTCGTAAGCATAGATAAACACGATTACACCAAACAAGAAGCATGCCCGTTTATTTCCTGTTAGCCAAACCTATGAAGTATAAAATACCAGACACCGAGTTGTATACTAACAGTTTATGAGCAGCCACCCTAAATATTTATGTTATTTTTTTCCTTGTGCAGCATGGGTTTTATAAATATTTTTGTGTTTATTTGAATTAAGCGCGCCTACCGGACTCCGAGATGCGATACGAGGGTAAAGTCAGTGTTGTACCATTGCATTCGTCACAACACACATATGTACGCTAAAAGTTTTCACGTATAACTTACGACTAGTAGATATCGCTTCGTAGTTTCGTATTAGCACTCGATTTACCCTCCACTACATACTATACTGGTTGTACCGTGAATCGATTAATAGTTCAAACTGGATTGAAAGCCGAGCGTTGGAAACTAACAGCAGGGTTAGTATAAGATTTAATTCAATTGATCATATTGATGACGTTAGCGTTAAAGTAAAATGAACCATAACAGAATTAAATTAGAACTCAACTTCGTGCATACATACTTATACGTTTACGTATACGAATATGCTTTAATTTAAAATCGGTTGTACTGAATTTGTGACTTTAAATCAATACTGTTAAAGTTCATTTTACTTTGACGCTAATGTCATCGAATACGAATACGATCCATCGAATTTAATCTAATACTAACCCTACAGTAACCGCACAGTAACAGTGTGTATAGAGGGTGATTCTAATATTTAACTTATTTTTAAATTGCATGCAAATTATAACGCACAGTAATTTTATACTTTGGGCTCGTCAAGCCACCTGAGCTGGTTTCGCTGACACTTACAGGCACTCACGAAGAAAGAGCATAAGAACGGAGTGATGTCGCCGGACAGCCCCGAGGCGGAACCCGAGTATAACCTGACACCGCGGACCGAAGCTAAATATTCGAAGATCGATGAGGAATTCCAAATGATGATGCAGCGCAACCAACTGAACGGCAGCAGGGTGGGCGTGGGCGTGACCGGCAGCAACTACAACCTGCCAGTCAGCGTTCCGGTGGGGAGCTACGAACAGTCGCTATTGCAAGCCAGTCCACAGATGCACACTTCTATTAGTCCACGGCCCTCGTCTTCAGAAACCGATTCAGGTAACTAATATTTTAGATGTGACCTTCCTAATAATAATAGCTTTGCAAGTCGCGAAACTGTAGTGGAAATGGGCGGGGCACATAGTTTGATGGTCGATGGGGTCCCAAGGTGCTGGAGTGGCGACCCCGCGCCGGGAAGCGCAGTGTTGGCAGACCACCCACAAGGGCGATTCAGACCTGTTCGATAACATACCGTTTCGATACGGTTAGATATCGATCTCTTTTTGTCGTGTGGATTCAGAGCGAGCGAAATATATGTTAACAAACCGAATCGATCGACAAATAAGTTATCGGAAGGGTTTGAATCGGGGGGCAGGTGGACCGACGACATCAAGCGAGTCACAGGGAGCCGCTGGATTCAGGCTGCGCAAGATCGAGGCCTGTGGAGGTCCATGCAGGCGACTTATGTCGAGCAGTGGACGTCTATAAGTTGACAAAGAAGAAGAAGAAGGAGACCTTCCTAAAATTATTTAATAGAAATGATACCAATGTAACCCTCGCTTCGCTTGAAATAGCGAACCTGCACTGAAAAGCGCAGTGTTGGCAGACCCCTCACTAGGTGGTCCGACGACACCAGACGGAGCAACACCGAAGTCTGTGGAAATCCATGCAAAAGACCTTTGTCCAGTGTTTAATATCTATTAGTTGATAAAAAAGAACCCTCGCTTCATAGTAATAAGTATTAGAAGAGATGGAGGAAGAGGTCATACTTTGTAATGAACCTATCCTGATATTGGCGTGTAGTTTGTAACATAATTTTATCACATAGCGGAACAAATCGGTAATAAGGAGTATTATGTATCTATTCTATGATACGTATTGTCTATTGGTATCATTGTGGTAGATTCACTTAACAATTCGAAAGCGATTTTAAAACTTAATAAAAACATTTCTATTTCTATTACTATATATATAGCTACTCGTGCTGATTCACTGATTGACTGACTGACTCACTGACTCATTGATCACCTCTCCTGTAAAATTTTGTATGGAAAAATTTTTTTTCACTCACGGTTTCGTATAGAGGACAAAAATTCATTCGGAACAAAAATATGGAGAGAGCTGATGATTGAGGATTTCGGAGACGGGTGAGGAGCAACGGCCAGGGTATCGAAGTTAGGTGGGGGGTGTTCAACCAAATGTCACTCGAAACTTCATCCAATTGGCAGAGAGCCGAAAAAAAACTCCAAAATGGCGGATTCAAGATGGCGGCCATACAAATTTCGTCGTTGTCTATCTCGGAAACTATAAAGGATAGAAGAGTGGTTTCTTGGAAAAGGATGATCAGGACTCGAAGGTCTACTTGATGAATAGAAAAAAAATTCAAGATGGCGGAATTTATTTTTTTCCATACAAAATATATGCAAGACTTTATATGGTTCCTTTTCAAAATTTCTGATGGTTTCGTAGAGAGGACAAAAATTTATTTGGAGGAAAAATATGGAGAGAGCTGATGGTTGAGGATTTCGGAGACGGGTGAGGAGCATGGCCAGGGTTTCAAAGATAGGTGTGTGGTATTCGAACAAAAGTCACTCGAAACCGCATCCAATTGGCAGAGAGCCAAAAAAAACTCCAAAATGGCGGATTCAAGATGGCGGCCATACAAATTTCGTCGGTGTCTATCTCGGAGACTATAAAAGGTGGAAGAGTGGTTTCTTGGAAAAAGATGATCAAGACTTGAAGGTCTACTTGATGAATAGAAAAAAATTAAAGATGGCGGATTTTTTTTTTCATACAAAATATATGCGAGACTTTTATACGTTCCTTTCCGCTGATGGTTCGTATAGAGGAAAAAATTTATTTGGATAAAAAATATGGAGGGAGCTGATGATTGAGGATTTCGGAGACGGGCGAGGAGCACGGTCAGGGTATTGAAGATAGGATGAGGGTGCCCAAACAAAAATCACTAGAAACCTCATCCAGTTGGCAATGAGCAGAAAAAAAAAACACCAAAATGGCGGATTCAAGCTGGCGGCCACACAAATTTCGTCGATGTCTATCTTAAAGAGTGTACAAGTTGGAATAGTGGTTTTGTGGTAGAAAATGATCAGGCCCTGAAAATCTAAGAGCAGAAAAACCGCGGTCCGCTGCAGCGGGCCGCGCACCCACGCGCCCTACTAGTATATATATATAGCTACTCGTGCTGATTCACTGACTCACTGACTCATTGATCACCTCTCCTGTAAAATTTTGTATGGAAATTTTTTTTTTCACTCATGGTTTCGTATAGAGGGCAAAAATTCATTCGGAACAAAAATATGGAGAGAGCTGATGATTGAGGATTTCGGAGACGGGTGAGGAGCACCGGCCAGGGTATCGAAGATAGATGGGAGGTGTTCAACCAAATGTCACTCGAAACCTCATCCAATTGGCAGAGAGCCGAAAAAAAACTCCAAAATGGCGGATTCAAGATGGCGGCCATACAAATTTCGGCGGTGTCTATCTCGGAGAGTATAAGAGATGGAAGAGTGCTTTCTTGGCAAAAGATGATCAGGAGTTGAAGGTCCACTTGATGAATAGAAAAAAAATTCAAAATGGCGGAATTTATTTTTTTCCATACAAAATATATGCAAGACTATATGCGGGTCTTTTTCAAAATTTCTGATGGTTTCGTATAGAGGACAAAAATTCATTTGGAGGAAAAATATGAAGAGAGCTGATGGTTGAGGATTTCGGAGACTGGTGAGGAGCACGGCCAGGGTATCGAAGATAGGTGGGGAGTGTTCGAACAAAAGTCAAACGAAACCTCATCCAACTGGCAGTGAGCTGAAAAAAAATACCAAAATGGCGGATTCAAGATGGCAGCGATACAAATTTCGTCGGTATCTATCTCAGAGAGTATAAAAGATGGAAACGTGGTTTCTTGGAAAAAGGTGATCAAGACCCAGTAGTTTACGTGATGAATAGAAAAAAATTCAAGATGGCGAATTTTTTTTTTCATATAAAATGTATGCAAGACTTTGATATGTTCCTTTCCGCTGATGGTTTCGTATAGAGGACAAAAATTCATTTGGATAAAAAATATAGAGGGAGCTGATGATTGAGGATTTCGGAGACGGGTGAGGAGCACGGTCAGGGTATTGAAGATAGGTTGTGGGTGCCCAAACAAAAATCACTCGAAACCTCATCCAATTGGCAATGTGCTGAAAAAAATTATCCAAAATGGCGGATTCAAGGTGGCGGTCATACAAATTTCGTCGATGTATATCTCAGAGACTATGAAAGATGGAAGAGTAGTTCCTTGGAAAAAGATGATCAAGACCCGAAGGTCTACTTGGTGGTCAGAAAAACCGCGGTTCGCTTTAGCGAGCCGCGCACCCACGCACCCTACTAGTTAATATATATATAGCTACTCGTGCTGATTCACTGATTGACTCACTCACTCACTCATTGATCACCTCTCCTGTAAAATTTTGTATGGAAAATTTTTTTTTCACTCACAGTTTCGTATAGAGGACAAAAATTAATTCGGAAGAAAAATATGGAGAGAGCTGATGATTGAGGATTTCGGAGACGGGTGAGGAGCACCGGCCAGGGTATCGAAGATAGGTGGGGGGTGTTCAAACAAATGTCACTCGAAACCTCATCCAATTGGCAAAGAGCCGAAAAAAAACTCCAAAATGGCGGATTCAAGATGGCGGCCATACAAATTTCGCCGGTGTCTATCTCGGAAACTATAAAAGATGGAATAGTCGTTTCTTGGAAAAGGATGATCAGGACTCGAAGGTCTACTTGATGAATAGAAAAAAAAATTCAAGATGGCGGAATTTATTTTTTTCCATACAAAATCTATGCAAGACTTTAATAGGTTCCTGTTCAAAATTTCTAATGGTTTCGTAGAGAGGACGAAAATTCATTCAGAAGAAAAATATGGAGAGAGCTGATGATTGAGGATTTCGGAGACAGGTGAGGAGCACCGGCCAGGGTATCGAAGATAGGTGGGGGGTGTTCAACCAAATGTCACTCGAAACCTCATCCAATTGGCAGAAAGCATAAAAAAACTCCAAAATGGCGGATACAAGATGGCGGCCATACAAATTTCTATGGTGTCTATCTCGGAGTCTACAAAAGACGGAAAAGTGGTTTCTTGGAAAAAGATAATCAAGACCCAAAGATCAACTTGATGAATAGAAAAAAGTTAAAGATGGCGGATTTTTATTTTTTCATACAAAATATATGCAAGACTTTGATAGGGTTCCTTTTCAAATTTTCTGACGGTTTTGTATAGAGGACATAAATTCATTTGGAGGAAAAATATGGAAAGAGCTGATGATTGAGGATTTCGGAGATGAGTGAGGAGCACGGTCAGGGTATTGAAGATAGGTTGAGGATGCCCAGACAAAAATTACTCGAAACCTTATCCAATTGGCAATGAGCTGAAAAAAAAAAACACCAAAATGGTGGATTCAAGATGGCGGCCACACAAATTTCGTCGATGTCTATCTTAAAGAGTGTACAAGATGGAATAGTGGTTTTGTGGTAGAAAATGATCAGGCCCTGAAAGTCTAAGAGCAGAAAAACCGCGGTCCGCTGCAGCGGGCCGCGCACCCACGCGCCCTACTAGTTACTATATATATAGCTACTCGTGCTGATTCACTGATTGACTCACTCACTCACTCATTGATCACCTCTCCTGTAAAATTTTGTATGAAAAAAAATTTTTTCAAGCATGGTTTCGTATAGAGGACAAAAATTCATTCGGAGGAAAAATATGGAGAGAGCTGATGATTGAGGATTTCGGAGACGGGTGAGGAGCACCGGCCAGGGTATCGAAGATAGGTGGGGGGGTGTTCAACCAAATGTCACTCGAAACCTCATCCAATTGGCAGAGAGCCGAAAAAAACTTTCAAAATGGCGGATTCAAGATGGCGGCCATACAAATTTCGTCGGTGTCTATCTCGGAGACTATAAGAGATGGAAGAGTGGTTTCTTGGAAAAAGATGATCACGACCCGAAGGTCCACTTGATGAACAGAAAAAAAATTCAAGATGGCGGAATTAATTTTTTTCCATACAAAATATATGCAAGACTTTATACGGTTCCTTTTCAAAATTTCTGATGGTTTCGTAGAGAGGATAAAAATTTATTTGAAGGAAAAATATGGACAGAGCTGATGGTTGAGGATTTCGGAGACGGGTGAGGAGCACGGCCAGCGTATCGAAGATAGGTGGAGAGTGTTCAAACAAAAGTCACTCGACACCTTATCCAATTGTCAGGGAGCTGAAAAAAAATTCAAAATGGCGGATTCAAGATGGTGTCCATACAAATTTCGTCGATCTCTATCTCGGAGGGTATAAAAGATGGAAGAGTGCTTTCTTAAAAAAAGATGATCAGGACTCAAAGGTCTACTTGATGAATAGAAAAAAAATCCAAGATGGCGGACTTTTTTTCATACAAAACATATGGCGAATTGGAAACTATGAAAGACTTTGATACCTTTTCAAAATTTTTGATGGTTTGGGGAAAAATATGGAGAGTTGATGATTGAGGATTTTGGAGACGGGTGAGGAGCACGGCTAGGGTATTAAAATAGGTGGGGGTGCTCAAACAAAAGTCACTCGAAACTTCATTCAATTGGCAGTGAGCTGAAAAAAAACTCAAAATGCCGGATTTTAGATAGCGAAATTTCTAAAAAGATGATCAAGACCCAAAGATCTACTTGGTACACTACAGAAAAACCGCGGTTCGCTTTAGCGAGCCGCGCACCCACGCGCCCTACTAGTTAATATATATATAGCTACTCGTGCTGATTCACTCACTCACTCATTGATCACCTCTCCTGTAAAATTTTGTATGAAAAAAATTTTTTTCACTCATGGTTTCGTATAGAAGACAAAAATTCATTCAGAAAAAAAATATGGAGAGAGCTGATGATTGAGGATTTCGGAGTCGGGTGAGGAGCACCGGCCAGGGTATCGAAGATAGGTGGGGGGTGTTCAACCAAATGTCACTCGAAACCTCATCCAATTGGCAGAGAGCCGAAAAAAAACTCCAAAATGGCGAATTCAAGATGGCGGCCATACAAATTTCGTTGGTGTCTATCTCGGAGAGTATAAGAGATGGAAGAGTGGTTTCTTGGCAAAAGATGATCAGGAGCCGAAGGTCCACTTGGTAAACAGAAAAAAAATTCAAGATGGCGGAATTTATTTTTTTCCATACAAAATATATGCAAGACTTTAATACGGTTCCTTTTCAAAATTTCTGATGGTTTCGTAGAGAGGACAAAAATTTATTTGGAGGAAAAATATGGAGAGAGCTGATGGTTGAGGATTTCGGAGACGGGTGAGGAGCACGGCCAGGGTTTCAAAGATAGGCGGGTGGTATTCGAACAAAAGTCACTCGAAACCTCATCCAATTGGCAGAGAGCCAAAAAATAATTCAAAATGGCGGATTCAAGATGGCGGCCATACAAATTTCGTCGGTGTCTATCTCGGAGACTATGAAAGATGGAAGAGTGGTTTCTTGGAAAAAGATGATCAGGACCCGATGGTCTACATGGTGAATAGAAAAAAAATCAAGATAGATTTTTCATATAAAATGTATGCAAGACTTTGATACGTTCCTTTCCGCTGATGGTTTCGTTTAGAAGACAAAAATTCATTTGGATGAAAAATATAGAGGGAGCTGATGATTGAGGATTTCGGAGCCGGGTGAGGAGCACGGTCAGGGTATTGAAGATAGGTTGAGGGTGCCCAAACAAAAATCACTTGAAACCTCATCCAATTGGCAATGAGCTAAAAAAAAAACACCAAAATGGCGGATTCAAGATGGCGGCCACACAAATTTCATCGATGTCTATCTTAAAGAGTGTACAAGTTGGAATAGTGGTTTTGTGGTAGAAAATGATCAGGCCCTGAAAGTCTAAGAACAGAAAAACCGCGGTCCGCTGCAGCGGGCCGCGCACCCACGCGCCCTACTAGTTGAAATATATAATCACGCTGGAATATTTTTTGCATAAGCCTGTCCGTCGACTTTTATTATTCATTGATAAATAATATGTTGCACAATTATTAGGTGTCTAGTCTAGGTATGCAATTATTGTTGCAAGGATGTCGAGTAAAATAATTACTAAGGCGTTCAGTTATACATTTGGGGCTTATTTCACCATGGACGAGTATTTAATTTAATTCTGTTCCCAAATAGTGGCTTTTAGGCGTGCCAAACCTAATGATAAACTGAGGAATGTTGACGTTCGGACAGTTTTTGTATTGAAAATCTATCAAAATAGCAAAACTCGTCGTACTCAAGTTATTATACTAAGCTTTGGTCGATCTATTAATGCTTGTGAAATAATAGATATAAAAACCAGTACTTGGGAATTGAATTACATTGTCCTTTTTATATTTACTCCTTATAATAGATTAATCTGTGTTCCTAACCAAAAAGAATTGTTACAATATTTCTAGACGTTTCGTTCTAGCTCTATATTTATTTTACGAGAACTAAAAGCTAATTTGAAACAAATCTGAAAATCTCAGAAAGCTTTTGTTAAAATACATAGAATAGAAAGCTCTTAAATTAATTTAATGACTCTGTTTATTTCGAGTAGTGTAAAATGACAAATTGCTATGTCAAAGGGTTTTGACGGTTTTGATGAAATTTCTTGATTGAAATCTGGATTCCTTTTTTTGTATTACCTACCTTCATTGAGAGCTTCTAGTGGTTTTACTGAGCAGTGAAGGGGGACGCGAGTTCGATCACGCCACACGCCATCGTGCCGGAACGCTAAATCGCTTGGCGGCACGTCTTTGACTGTAAGATAGTAACTAACCACGGCCAAAGCCTCCCACCAGACCAGACCAAAGACAATTTAGAAATTATAAATTCCTAAATTGCCCCGCCGGGAATCGAACCCGAGACCTCCCAGTTAAAGACCACGCGCTCACCACTGCGCCAGGGAGGTCGTCGTAGACTGCTCTTTCTATCTCTTCTCAACTCTTGTATTATGTTTCAGTTTACCCCAGCGGCGGAATGCTAGAGATGTCGAACGGTTACCCCGGGTCCGGTTCGCCGCTCGGCGCCGGCTGCACCCCCTCGCCCTCCCCCGGCCCGGCGCCGTCGCCGCACCGACATCCGCACAAATCGCACGCACACGCACCGCCCCCGCACCACTCGCCCCGGAACAACTTGCGCGTCGTCATACCCAGTTCAATGCCACCACCACAGGATGATATATCGTATGCTGGAGAGGTGAGTCACGTGCCATCAAGTATGATACAATCTAGTTATCTAGTACAGGTTATCTATTCATATAGGTTCACATCTAGTTACCCCAGCGTTGAAAGGAGATGACGAATTTCCCATGCAATTGAGATTAAAAGGAAAAACGTCATCTTTAATTTGAAAATGGATATCAATTTCATTATTTGTACAATAATATTTAGAAATAACACGATTTGGTACATTTTTGTTCCCTTCATAAAAAAAAAAAAGAAAAAGTTTTTTATATGACAATAAGTTTCAGTTTAAAAAAATCTGAGTTTTCTTGACGGGCTCTTCCTGGCAGTACTCGTATTATTTTATAACAATTATTATCTTATTCTTCTTGTATACTTCTGTCGTAGACGCCACTAAGCTACTCAGGACTCGGCAACTTCGGCGGACCACAGGACTTTAGCATGAGCTCGGACATCGGCATCGGGCTGTCGTGGGGCGCGCACCAACTGCAGACCCTACAGCACAATAGGTACATGTCTGTGCCCAATTTTATACATTTACTAGCTTTTTGTCAAAACAAACGTTACCATTACTCTTTTAAACACATTTTCACGTCACATACGTTGGTGTGTGTGTGTGTGTGTGTGTGTGTGTGTGTGTGTGTGTGTGTGTGTGTGTGTGTCTGTGTGTATGTTTGTTACTCTTTCACGCAAAAGCTACTGGACGGATTTGGTTGAAATTTGGAATGGAGATAGGTCATACCCTGAATTAAAATATAGGCTACATTTTATCCCGGAAAATTAAAAAGTCTCTACGGGAATTAAACAACCCTTAATCCACGCGAACGAAGTCGCGGGCATCATCTAGCAATATTATAAAGGTGAAAGTTTGTATGGTGTGTGTATATGTGTGTTTGTTTGTTACTCTTTCACGCCACAACGAATGAACCAATTTGGTTGAAATTTGAAAAGAAGATAGGTCATACTCAGGATTAACACATAGGCTACATTTTATCTATGTATTTAGTGTATTAAAAACACATACCTTCAAGAACATTATGGAGAACTACCGGGCATGCAGGTTTATTTTTATTTTATTTTTTATGTAAATATAATAAGGATTTACTAGACAATTAATTTAATTTCCCACAAAATGCAATTTTTGAGTTAGGTCACTTTATTTCTAAAGGTGCGATATGAAGGAATATCCAAATGTTCTTCGACTCTTCGTATTTAATCGATTTCTTTTTTGTCAACGAATCGAATTTTGACAATGACAAAAAACTGACCTTCGGGAAAAGTTCGTGATTCAAGCTCAATTAACTTTTACGTGGATTGCGGTAAACTGATCTTAGTACAGAGCAATGAAAGGAATTCCCATGTTCCTTAGGTATCTACTTCCTTAAAGAAAAAAGTTATTCAAGTAACGAACTAAAAAAAGAAATTAGCAAATACATGATGCCTATTACTTGATTATATTATTATTTTTTGTTTCATAAAATTGTCTTGAATTCTAAATTCTTAGACCGATCTCAGAAGAAAGAAATAAAAGGAACTCCCATTTTCTGGTGGACTTATTTATTCCCTTTAATATTAATTTCTATCTTCTTTAAAAATTAATATAAATAAATATGGGAATTTAATGAACTAGGAAAAAAGGAAATATCAATTGTCTCGAACTTTCTAATTCTTACCTTATTTCAATTCAATAATAAATTAATGTTAATTATTAAATTACTAGTATGTTACCGAATTCCAAATCAAAATGGGCTATTCAAGAAAATGAGATAAACTAAATTTACAAACTACAGTATCAATTTAACTTCTAAAATAAATTAATTTAATAAAAACAACAAGCTCCGCCGAGACAGCATTTCGCTGCCGTGACCAGGATTCGAACCTGGGTTACTACGGCCACAACGTAGGGTCCTAACCACTAGACGATCACGGCTATCGGAGCAGTTGATATAACCACCGAATTTACCAGCTAGGTACTTCCATTCACGTCAGTTTTCATTTCACGCTCGACTGACCCCCAATTCATCGATTGATCATTAAATGGCGTGAAATTTCGCCAATTGAATCAATTCTCGGAAACTCTTACACTAACCTAAACTGTTTTTCATTCACAAAATAGATCAAAATTAGTCTTTGTAATGTCAATTACAACTTGTAAGCATTGTAAGTAGGTACTAGACGCGTGTGCCCAATATATTATTGTCGTAAACGACTTCTAAAAAAGGAGGAGGTTCTGAATTCATCGGATACTATTGTTTTTTTTTTTTTTAATTTTTTATGTATGTTCTAAAAAAGGAGGAGGTTCTGAATTCATCGGATACTTTTTTTTTTTTTTTTAATTTTTTATGTATGTTCCCCGATTACTCGAAGACGCCTGGCCTGATTTGGAAAATTCTTTATTTGTTTGATAGGGTATACTTCCCAGCTGGTCCCATTGTCTTCAGGTCAAGATCTGATGATGGGATCCTCGAGAAATCGAAGGAACTCTTCAAATTTTATAGGCACAATTGATATACTTTTTAGTTGCGTTTGAAGTCGGTTTTTTAAAAAGATTTTTTACGATTTTATCGATTGACTGAAGGTATACCTAAATAGATTAATACGTATATAAACAGCAAAAATTACAGTCATTCGCTACCGCTAGATTGTCAAGGGCATGCGATAGAAACTTTGTTTTTACTAAAATAAAGATCACTTCGATATCCTACTATCCGGATTGTTTATATATGACAGTAAATAACAGCGGTTGAATATAAATGAGGGTACTCCTCAATTTTTCCAAATAACCAGACGTGTATACGACGTTACAAAGCGCGTTACGCACGAGTAATTGCTAAAATCGGTTTCTTGTTTGACAACAAAAAATTGTACTTACCTAAGAAATGATCGCGTAAACCCCATTTAATTAGAAGTTTAAGTAATTTTTATAGTAGGTAGGTATTTACAACGAAGAATTTAATATATTATTTTTTTTTTCTACGTGCCTGAGGGTTTTCCATAATGTTTTCAAAGGTAAAGTTTGCCAATCCGCACTTGTCCAACTAAGCCTTTTTCCAAATGTCGATGATGCGCTATTCATAATTAAAGTCAAAATTTTGCTTAATGTTTTGTGCTGAAAAATAATGTCAAGTTCGTAAAAATTAAGAACTACAGTTCCACCAAAATAGCTGTTCACTGCCGTCACCAGGATTCGAACCTGTGGCACGTAGGGTCCTAACCACTGGAAGATCACGGTTGTCGGAGCTTCTTCTTACTTTATCATAACCGATTCCAAGACAGCGAATACCATTTAACCATTTCATTTTTAATGGTGACTTGACGGCAAACTTGATCGTATTCAAATTCAAATTCAAAATTTATTTATTTCATGTAGGCTACCTTGTAGCACTTATAACACGTCATAAATCTACCACCGGTTCGGAATGCAGATTCCGCTGAGAAGAACCGGCAAGAAACTCAGCAGTTGCTCTTTTCAAAAAATAAAAATAAACTAATTTTACACTTAGTAACAAAACTAAGCTAAGTGCTTCCACAGTATGTAGCCTGTAACACTCGACGCGCTGCTCAACGCGACGCGTTTGTCGCCCTCCCTTCTTGCTTTATAACGTTGTGTTTATTGAACAAATTACTAAACTCCTCTTTTTCTCTAAACTCCAGTTCCCCTTACAGCAGCAGCCTCCCGGTGCTGGGCGGGGGCACGCCGCCGCCCGCCGCGTCGCCCAGCAACGTGAAGATCAAAGCGGAGCCCGTGTCCCCTCCCCGCGCGCCCGACCACCTGCACCGGGGGCCGCCGCCCGCGCCGCAGCCCGCGCACCTGTCCGGAGCCATTGATGGTAAGTACGGTAAGTCGAAAACTCACTTCAGTGAAATCGCTCATTTGCGACAAGGGTGACATAATTCAAATTCGACGACGAGAGATCTCTCGCTAGAGAGAATGTTCTGTTAATGCTAACGGTCTCGAAACAACGCAGTGGCCAGAGTGTGACAGAGCATAAGCTCACAAACTATCTCGCTCTTATTTTTCTGTGCTTAGCGTAATATTTTTTTTATAGCAAAAAATATAAATTTTCGATACTAAAATTGGTGTATTTTGGATTATGTCATCCTTGTCGCAAATGAGCGAAATATTCTTATCCTATTTCCTATTATCCTATTAATATTATAAATGCGAAAGTTTGTATGTTTGTTACTCAATCACATCGCAACGAATGGATCGATTTGGCAAAGAGATAGATTACGAGTATAGTCTGGAATAGCACATAGGCTACTTTTTATCCCGGAAAATAACAGAGTTCCCGCGGGAACAAAAAACCTTAATCTACGCGAAATAAGTCGCGGGAATCATCTAGTCTAAATATATAAAAAGAAAAGGTGACTGATTGATTGACTGACTGATCTACCAACGCACTGCTTCGACCGCTGGACGGATCGTTCTAAAAGGCATACAGATAGCTATTATAACGTAGACATCCACTATGAAAGGATTTTTGAAAGTACTAAGGCTAAGGGGGTAAAATAGTGAACATTAGTTTATCTTTCAGGATCAGTGACGTCGAGCAACATGGGCTCGCCGGTCGGGCAGGACATGAGGCATGCCAACACCGTCCCACTAGACTACGAGCAGCCCCACACCAAGCGGCCGAGGATCGACGGCTGGGCCACATAGCTAGGCTATGAGGCCTTCGGTTCCTACCCGAGGCCCCTCCACCCGCACTGCTAGGCGCCCAGGCGACCGCCGGGCCCCCTCCAGGCCCCGAAACGTGGCAAACTCCTCCATCGAGCTTTCGGTACTATACCGTCCTGGTCTACACAAAATGCTCTTTTCCTCAGACCCGATCGGAGCATAATTTATTCTACACAATTTATAGAGAGTTGAACAAGGTGCTTTTAAAAATATGGCACGGTTTTTACGTTAGGCTATACCGATTAGAAGACGCGGAATTAATCAGGAAAAGGGCAGATTAGTGCTATTTACTCTCCCCCTTACGAACTTTACTTTCCCCTATAGGTGTTGAATAAATGTTCATATTCACAGTACCCTTCTATGATACGTAATTAAATAATGTAATATTGCACATACGAGTACACTAAAGATTAAGGGTTAATGTTTAAAATTAAGTACAATATTATATAGATGCAAACCTGATCAATTTTTAAACGTATCTATGAGGTTATAGATAGATTTTTAATTACCCTTGTATATAGCGACGTTATATGTGCAATCCGTGCCATTGTCTGTTAAGCTTATAGTCGATTAGTGATATAATAATATAATTATGCAAGTTGTTCTGACGTTTGGTGCGTGGACTGTGAACCAGCTGCCGGAGGAAAAGCGTGCATTATAGACCAGTTATAGTGCAAGTGCGTTTTAAGACTATTAAAAAAACGACTGTTGACTTTGTGTTAGTGTTTTAAAGTTTTTTTGTGCCATTTTAAAATATCATTAGTGTGACATCCGAACTTTGAATCTTTGTAAATTAAGTAAGCGTAGCGTCATCACAGAAGATAATAAGTTATGTATTGGATATTGTACTTTATCTATTGACATATTTATACATGAGAATCATAATAATATTTACATAATATGTATACACGTCCCGTTAGGAACGAATGTTATGTAATGTAAGTAGGTAATGTTAGCTAGAGATGACTATATAAAGGTACCACACGAAGCTTTAAAATTCTTATGATTACACTCGCACTCTAAGCAGTCTTGTAAGTTAAAAAACACAATTTAAATCATAATTTAGGTCTCCTGAAGATTCTGCAAGTCATCGTTCGATGTAATCTTATTGACACAGTGAAAAAAAAAAAACTCGAAAAATTTATTTAAAGCACGTGCGGGCGTTTCTCATTTCCCAGACCAAAAATAAAGTCAATTTTGAATATCTTAAATTGTAAAACTGTACTTCTAAAGTACCCATCGTTAGTAATTATAATATTTAGTGGCTATAATTGGTTACTAGTAAAAGGATAGCTTGTTGTTAGCGAATTTTATTTTGTTAATGTGATCTGAAGTGTTGCATTAAAAATCCTGTTAGCATCAAATGTAACCGCAAAGAACCTATTTGTAACGTTCTAAGCTTTAATCATAACACAGAAAATATATTTATCACTTAATACCATAGCATATTTTCGTAAAGCACTATAAAATCACATGCCACCCTATTTTTAGATAATATTGTATACTCATGATAAAATATAGATTTCATTGTTAATCATGAACAAATCGCTCCTAGGGATAACTATTTTTACCCAAATGTGAATGTCCATTTATATGATCCTTTTTATTTCTTACCTCCTTTAAAAACCTGTTTCACTGTAGACCGACTCTTTTAACTCGGTAGTTGACTTTTCTCAAAAAAAAAAAAAAAGACATGTGGCACTCGGGGACTGCCGCGGTAAAGCTATTGCATAGCATTTTTTATCAACGCCATCTAGCGGCTCACCGTAGAGGAGTCCCGTGTCAGGTTATTTTAGTTACGGAATTCCTGGATTCGGTCTCCACGCTGGCCCGCGATAGAAGCTATGCAATAGCTTAACAATTTTTCTCTTTAGAATTTGATTAAAAGGGAAGAATATAGTGAAGACAAATGGGAAATATATTTTTGAGGTCGATTTTTCTATTACATCGTAAATTGCTCAAAATACTAATTATTCAGCTTTTGATTTTAGTCAACTATCGAATTCCTTAACCTAATACATGAATGCTTTTAAAATTATATATAATTGAATATTAGTTAGTTGCTGTCCAAGGAAAACATTTTCAAATAGGAAATTGCTCAGTGTTGTCACATACATTTAAAAACATGGATTATTGAAACATGTTCAATTTATTGAATAGTCTGATCGAATATATTATGAATAGTCTGGTTCGTCAATAAACATAAATTGTATCTACATTTTACAACACTAGAAAAAGTTCAAATTTTAAATAACATTATTATATCGAGCGTTTGTATACTAAATAATAATATATTCAAGTATTAGGTTACCTGCCCCTCATATCTTCTCACTGTAGATGCCTTACTCACAGTGCCTAAATGTACCATAATTATATAACTAATTTGTATCATACGTATAGATTTTTTGCATCGATTTTGTCACATCCTAATATTTATAAGTATTTACAAACTATAAATAAACATTTATAATAAACAAACGTAATAACTTGCGAGTGAAAAACTGGGACTCTAAAACAGTATTTCAATTGCAAGAATATAAACTATGAACATTGTATAAAATGTACAGTTGCAAATACCTTTAGTGTTAGTATAATAGTCAGTACAATTCGTCAACTGTACTCGGTTGGAAATAATTAATTAAACCAATTTATATGTAGGTAAAAATTATAGAAAATGTTACTGTTTAATATGAACCGAGCACTGTAATTAAAGTAACAAAACTATGTAATCCTTCAAATCACAGTAACAAAATGTTGAATGTATATTTGTTAAAATATGTACAGGGAGGTAACCAATTTGAAGTTCAAAAGTCTGAACGGTTAAGAAAAGAAAATGTATTTTCGCATTGTAAAATATTATACACCACTAGAACGTAATACGAATTAATATTTTAATACTGAGCATAATAATTGAATGTTGTCCCTTTGTTTAAGGGAGTATATTGGTACACCGTATATAATAGGTATGTGTAGTATAAAAAGTCTAAATTGTTAATGTGATACCATTACAATGCACTGTTACAAATTTCTTGTTTTTTATCAAATTCTAAAGTTGCGTTAAGCCTATTTTATGATGATCGCACATTACAGCGCACACTGAGTTTTTAATACTCTGAAGAGTTATTAATAATTGTGTCATACGAATTTCCAGTCAATCTCTACGTCATATTCCTCGTAGTCCATTCCAATAACAATCATTATAATCATATCACGGCAGGGTTTTCGATAATTCGTTAATCGAATTTATACTCTGAAAACTTTTGAAGAAAGTTAAAATTCAACTTTACTAATTTATACTAAAGGATAGTGATATAATAATTCTATAGTGAATACTCCACGAGGCGTAAGCTCAGCTTTGCATTATTCGTTAAACGAAAAATACTAGACATAATACACAGCAACAAATATACAGCGGGTTTTTTTTACTTACTTTTTTTTTAAATATATATACGAGCGCTTGACTGCGATCTTACCTGATGGTAAATGAAGCTGCAGTCTAAGATGGTCCGCACTTGCCTAGAAAATGCCTACTCACTCTTGATTTAAAGACACCCACATTATAGTTAGTTGGACAAACGGAAGCCGGAAGAGCATTCCGAATTGCGGTGCGTATTTGGTACGAGGAAGCAAAGCGCTTAGTGCGACATCGTGGAATTTCGACCACGTAGCGGTGCAGATTCGTACGATACCTTGGGGTTCGGTGGTAGAAAGATGATTGTGGTCCTATCCACGGCTTAAGCCGCTTTTTAGGTACTACTTTTAGCCATCACTACACATAGAGCTGTTCAAAAATGCTATAAATCAATATCATGCTACTGACTATAAATTATAAAATTTTAACATGCTATAAAAAATGCTATGCTATAGCAACTTTAATTAGGAAGCTTGTGGGCGACCGGCGCGCGCACTATGTCTTGCAACACGCTAAATCACATAGCATGTTTATTGCAAGTTGCGATAAATCCATCTGCTAACTGCCCGGCCGCCTCAGCGCCGCTGCTACGCGCAGTGTGCTACACCGCCTACAGCGCTACGTATGTAGCACTTGCTGTGTGCTATGGAAAAATAGCATGCTGTAATATGTTGCTAATTGCTATATTAACCACCTCTACTTACACAGAAGCAAAACTGAGGTTACGCGTCGCGAACGGTACCTACTGCTAATGGATCGCTTACGAGGCGCGATGTAATGTTCGATCAGCTTTTGATAGTTTGTTCCTAAATCGTTTATCCTAGGTAGCTAGGTATACTTTTCTCATGATGAGTCAATAGAACCAAGTAGCTCTATGTAGCTTCGTATTCGTTTCAGCAGCCTTACATAGATCAGCCTCGTTTTACGGCGTTCGTCTCAACTAAGGTATTCACTTATTTATTTACTAGTTGAGGCCCGCGACTTCGTTCGCGTGGACTGAGGTTTTTTAGCCTATATGTTATTCCAGACTGATCTACTTCTGTGCCAAATTTCAGCAGAATCGGTTCAGTCGTTGCGACGTGATTGAGTAACAAACATAGTAGGATTAAGTACCAGAGAACAAAACAATAAAACATAAATATTTAAAGGACGTGCACAAGGACAGCTTTAGGTTTAGTATAAGATTTAATTCGATTGATCGTATTTTAATACGATGACGTTAGCGTCAAAGTAAATTGAACCATAATAATATTTAATTAGAGCTCAATTTCTTGTGTGCATATACGTTTACGAATACGGATCCAAATTAAAATCGATGGCATTGAATTTGTGACTTTATATCAATACTGTTAAGGTATACTAACCCTACTTCCTACTTATGTCTAAGGAAGAGATTTCTTCCAGATCTTTCCAGTCTTGTCTCGAGCTATGTGGTGTGTGCTATCGAATACGAAGCTTATGAGTTCAACTAGCTCTTTTCAAAATGTCCGGTATTCCCAACTCGTTTCTTCTTTTCCTTCCTTCATTGTGAAAAGTCATATTTACTGTTATTGAGACATTGCAAATTGTTTGTAAAGCCAATTCACTAAGCAAGTAAGCAACAAATGTCTTGCAACATGTTGCTCAATATGTAGCCAAACATACTGAGCGAAGAACGAAACGCGCGACATCTGGCAACTCGTTGCTAAACATGTTTAGCGTCAGTGGTTGCACCTCAAATGTTGCTTAGTGAATAAAAGGCCTAAAATGCAAAACTTCGTGTGCTTTCCCTTTTTGAAATTTGCTCAACCGTTGTTGTAATTTGGCCGGTTATTTTTTTCGTGCAATGCGATTTTATTCAAATCTAATTAAATAATAAAAACACATAGATTTATCATGAAGTATTAAAAGGCCTGAAGTTGATTTTTGAAATCGATTTGCTATTTTTCAAATGTTTGTTAAGGAAGTCGGTTTAAAATGAAACCAAATAGCAAACGTGATGGACAAATCAATGAATGAAATCATATTATGCCTTTATACTCCACTTTGCAACAAATTGTATAAAAAAATCTTACGAGTAAAGCCGTCAATATTTCAATCGTATTTTATTTTATTTTTTTAGAAAAAAAAACCGCAGTATTAAGATCAACAAAAATGTCCAAGAGTTAGTTACAAAATTAATCTGTGAGAGTAAGTAATTGATTTTTTCGAAATTACTATTTAATTTACAAAAAAATATTATCATTTTCTTGGATATAATATTTTAATTTCAACAAATGATGATAAAAATTGAATGTTCAACTTATTTTATCACAAACTGGATTTTATTTATTTATTTATATGAATGATATGAGTACCAAAAATACATATTATTATTTCGAACTTTATAATAATAATATTATTATAAAGTTCGAAATGAAGATATCTCTAATAGTTCTTTTGTAAATAATGCATTTAATTACCTAGTTAGAAACATCGAATAGTAACGTTACATAGTTGATGCTTAGAAACGTTGTTTTGATGTCAAAATTATACTTTTGAATAGGTACTTGAAAAAAAAACAATGAATTTTTCGACTGACAAAAAGTAGGCGTAAAAGAATTTCAATTTTTATTGACGGCTTCACTCGTACATCGGTCAGTATAGTTCTTTCAACTCACGAGGGCACGTGAGCTTTACTTGTGGTTACGTCGTGTACATGCACATTGCGTAAGTATGCGTGCCTGTCCGGAGCCTAGGTGGGAGCGATCTAGCGCGAGGAAGCTCTCGCTCCCACTTAGACACGACACACACACAACCATGAGCCACGCGCCCTCGTGAATTGAAAGAACTATACTAAATAACTATATTCACGTTGTTGTTACCTACATACCTATCATCTGAGATTGCACTCAACATGTTGTTAATCCATACATAATATATATGTATAAATTACGCTAAATATGATTATACATTTCATGTAATAGGCATATTAAGAGACAATACTTGTATCCGTTTATGTTAATCGATCACTTATGTCCGAGGACTACTTTGTCGATTGCACTTTTGTTTATAATCTATCGACTTTCTTGTATAAATATCTTATCATCAGTAAGCTGGTATTGGGAGCATTATTTCCGAGGTTGTGAGCTTTGCTATCGGGAATGATTTCACTGTATAATTAATGTATAATGATTAATTATTTAAACAATTATTATAATATTCATTTCACGCACAACTGTGTTGTGTGGTATTGTAAAAAGGGTTTGCTTCGTTTGTTTGTAGATGTATAACTACTTTTTGTGTATGTTTTACCTGTATTTATACGGCTCTGTCACAATAGCAAAGAGTTGATTCAATTTACATTATTGCATTTAAATGTTGTAGTCATAAGCGTAGAATCATCCGAAATCAGATTAGATTTCGACTTAGTATATGTTATAATTATAATAGACCTCTCGTCCCTTCCGAGCCTTTTTGCTATTGTTTCATGGCGCAATGAACAACCCAGATAGATTATAGGTATATGAATACATATCCTTATTGAATACTCAGTCGAAATCACTCTTACTTCTCTGTAACATCAGTTGTGCAATACATAATGTAACAATCGCTTAGGTAGGTATTAGGTATATTTTTGTTTGAATTTACAAAACGTAATGCAAAATCTGTTGTATTTTATCGATATTTTTACTGATAACTGCGGGGCGCCGGTGATTTTTCCAGGCGCCTCGTGGGATTTTAAGTCATAATGTATATTATTTTTAAGAAGAGGCCGGGCCAAATATTGCATTAATTTAGGTCTTACAGCGCCTGTTGCAGCCAATTCTGCCCTGTGTATAGATGAGTATTGATAATAACATCTCATTGAATGAAATATTAATGTTAATGGACAGTGTTAGAAAATTGTTATAAATTATTTTGATGACTGTTCGAAGGATAATAAAGAGTTGGATGTCAATGTTGTTTAATTATTTCAAAGACCTAGAGTAACTATAAGTACGTTTATCTCACGAAGTTACGGGCGCTTTTCTTGTGGCACATTGCGTAAATGTGCGTGCCTGTCAGCAGCCTAGGTGGGAGCGGTCAGGCGCGAGCAAGCTCTTGCTCACACTTACATATACTATGACATACACACAACCATGAGCTACGCGCCGTTGTGAATTCCAAGAAATATTAATTCAATGAACCACGATCAAGAAATCATTTTTCTGGTTAATCTAAGTCAAAGCTAGTACCTACCCATGCAATAAGATGACATGACCAAAAATTGAACTTAATATAACGTATATGATATAGGGGAGACTGGGAATAATAGTAACTTTTTTAATTTCCGGCTTGTATCACAGTATCTACAAGAGTCTACGGAAAACTGCCTATACATTCCAGCTCTATGCATTTTTGGAGTTAATTTTTTAGTTTAATAGTCTAAGTATTTATTGATCTACACTAATGGTTAAGGGTACATACCCTATGTACCCTAACCAGTAACCAGTATGGACTGGTTAACTTAGCTTAAAACAATTAAAACAAGCAAGTAAACTAAACAAGCGAGTAAACCGTAGCAGGACAAGTTTTCACAAAAGCACTACTGCAATATTTCATCTACTCTTGATAATTTTCTATTTAGTCACGCGGTCTCCGAACACACCTCTCGATGCAGTGTCCTCTCTTCTATCTTCTACCGACACAACGTCTTCTAATACCACACGCCTTCTATATTCATCTTTTTCGAAAATCTCCTGCACTTGCCTGTCCAAATCGAGTGAGCTCGATCGCCTAGAATCTGCTTTTACACCTTCATCACTGTGAATAGTTATACTTTCTTGAGGAACGTTTATTATTTGACCATCGAGGGTGTCTATGGATTCAACGCTCGAAGATCTAGTATCGAAATGTAACACGCTGTCAATGCTACCATTTTTAGTTTGAAGTGACGCTTTAGGAATGTGTATTAAAGATTCATTTGAGGTCGTGTTCGACGTGAGTTTTCCCCGTATTGTGCAGCATCGTCTCGAAAATCCTCCCATCCATTCTGACAAAAGAGCTGTAGCTGCAATAAGAAATCCCGCACCAAGCAGCAGAAACATTCCTTGGGTGTCTTCTAGAGTTAACCCTTTCTCTTCTAACGAGCCCAATTGGGATGATTCGCGTCCCACCTACCAAAACATTTTAAAGATTACTAGAAAAATAAACAAACTACTTGGCTTAGAATAATTTTATAAGCTACAGTGACAACCTTATATGATACTAGCTTTTTCCCGCGGCTTCGCTCACGTTAAGTTCGATTTTTCAAACCCCTATTTTATCCCTTTAGGGGTTAAATTTTCAAAAATCCTTTCTTAGCGGACACCTACGTTATAATAGCTATCTACATGCAAAATTTTAGCCTGATCCGTCCAGTGGTTTGAGCTGTGCGTCGATAGATCAGTCAGTCAGTCAACTTTGCCTTTTATATATTTAGATTTTGGAATAAAAACTAATCTTATAGTTTTTTGGTATTCAGTAGTGATTACCCGTCCCCTGAGTTACCCCTCTACCATCTTAGACTGCATCGTCACTTACCATCAGGTGAGATCGCAGTCCCACGACTGAATCCCACATGTATGTGCGCAAACACAGGTGGGTCGTTCTACTTTTCTACCGACAATGAAACGACGTTTTTCTGTTTTTTTGGTTTTTTGAACTATCTATAATTGTGTTTTATGTGTGGGATTTAAAAAAAACTGCATCTGTGTTTTCATTAGTACTAATTAAAGTTTCCTTCCTAGCTAATATTGATTCTTTTTTAATGTTGGTTTTTGAAAAAATAATGTGACAAAGTGGTCTTTTTCTGTAGAGACCACATTTCAGTTTACCACTCTGTCACGGCATTATACGGAAAACGAACGTATAAAATATGCTGGTTAGAGAACATGAAAAATGACATAATATTAATAGATAAGAAAAATATGGACGTTTATTCGAACCGAATAAAAAACCGTTTATATTAATACTCCAACGAGATGCCATAATAAGAAGAAAGACAGACTATTGTCGGTAGAAAAGTAGAACGACCCAGGTACACTATTCCTTCACTGTCATAATTCAGTGGCATGGAAATCTATTACGACCGGAGAGAGATCAGGCGCAGGATCAACGGCTTTATGTGTTCTCCGAGGAACGGGGGTGGCTCACTCCCAACTTCCTAACTCTGGGCTAGTACTGAGAATTTCTTAACAGAAAACCCAATACATTTTTTCGGGTTCCCGATTCTTATCATCCACAGTCGAATATACTAACCACTAGACCGACGTTTAGTAAAAAATATGATATTTACCGACAACAGTTTCCCCGAACTTGATCTCTGCATTTCCCAACGCACCTCATCTATCAGTTTATCGATGATTCCGCTTTGTAGCATTCTGCTAATGTCACTGCTTAGCTTCGCGCTGTACATTGAGTTATTGGGAAAGCTCAGACTTACGCCGAAAGACACAAAGCATTCGTTTGATATGTGAAGAACAGAACGTTTTGATCTGAAAAGGGAAGCAGAAATCTACAGTACCTGATTATTAGGTATACCTACCTACGAAGCATTGTTATTATTGTGTGACATGCAAAAATGGAATTAGCTTCCAACTGCGGTGCTTCTGGAGTTCAAGGGAAAAATTTCTTTAAAGCAGCCAACCTTTTGATACCTACCTTAGGTGCTGCAGATTTTCATGGAAAGCGGTGACCACTTGACATCGGCTAGTGACTTTACCTATACGAGTACCTAATAAAATAGTGTAGTGCTTTGAAATTAAACCTTCTTGTATTGGATTTTTCAAGAGATAAATAAAGTAATACCTTGCCGCATTAGCCCGCTACCATCTTAGACTGTATCGTCACTAACCATCAAGTGAGATCGCAGTCAAGGACTATCGTGTCATCGAATAAAAAAGGTAGGTAAGTAGTATATAGGGTTGCCAGATTTTTTTTCACCCTATAAGGGACAAATGGTTAAATGGGTAAAAAATACGGGATTTCAGTTTTTTACCCGGGACAAATTTAACAACAAAACAACAAAACAAACGGAACAAAATTATTTTGTGTCTTTTTTTTTTCGATATTTTTCCGAGTATCGAGTCAGTTTAAACATATTTTTATTCGTTTTAACATATCTGCAAAAATCAATACAATTATAATCGTAATTATAAACGGTCATCAACTCGCCTTTTTACGAATGTTGCATGTGTGAATACTTGGATCGATTTCATAATGAAAAACGAAGTACAGTTCAAATACGGGGCATCGCCTGTCCCGCCGGGACATTTTAAATTATGCCTAAAATACGGGATGTCCCGGGAAATACGGGACGTCTGGCAACGCTATAAGTAAGTAGATACCTATTTCGATATTTTAACCCGGATGCAAAAACGATAGGGTGCTATAAGTTTGACGTGTCTGTGTATATCTGTCCGTGGCGTGGTAGTAGCCGAGCGGATGAACCAATTTTGTTTTTTTTTGTTTGAATTAGGTCGGGAACGTTCTTAGCTATGTTCGATGAAAATCGGTCCAGAATGGCTGCCGCTACAAAATGGCGGATTGCATATTTTTATTTTAAAATTTGATATATTAACATGTAGGTAGAGGGTGTTTTAAATTTTTAATTTACACTTGTCGAAATCGACATAGTTACTTACTCAACTTTTGTAAAATTAGCTTGCACGATATATTCAAGCTCAGCTTTAGATCCGAGAAAGGCGTATGGCCAAAAGAACGCTTCCGTCGTGTTTCGAATACCAGCTCTGACGTTTGGCACCAGTTCAATTTTCTTCAAAAGCTTGTTTGTTAGTGGATCGGATGAGTTGAAAAACCATCTTTCCCAACCACCACGATCTGTGAAAGTTAGGTCGCTATGAGGATGCTTTAGGCTTCGGTTTAGAAGCCTCAAGCATCTATTCGAACTGCCTCGACTTGAGGCATTACCAAATACGCCCTTGTCAGTCTCCAATTAAGGCGCTGTTTTGATTAAAGCTTTGAGTGCGATATAAAATTGTCAAAATTATGACTTAGTTATATTTTCCTCATGGTGTGCCTCAGACATTGTCTGTCCTCTATAGCTGCCTCCAATAGATTACTTAAATCGCAAAATTTAGTCAATAGTATTTGCATAATAGCAGGTAGGGAAAGAGATAATGGAATGTAAGTGAAAACTTAGAAATGTCTTACCCAAAGTTCCAACACGATAAAATCCAGATAGAAGTTGCTTTATCGAATCCACTGTTTCAGGAAAAATGGGTAGAGTGACAAAGGCTATGATGGAACCGGTGTAACAACTGGTTATTATGATTGTAAACAACCAATACCAGCCTAAAAAAAACAAAAAAAATTATCGTCGACAGGTCTGGCGCACTCCGCAGTAAACTGCGGAGTTACAAGTAGGTAGGTACATGGCTTACCTCTTCTAAGAGCCTAAATTCAGAGAGTGCGAAGGGATAAGAGTTACGTATTAGAGAGAAAGAAAAGTCTAGATGAATAAAACGGTAGGTAAGTGGCGCTGTGTCAACCTGAATTGCACTTTATTGTGTGGTTACGAGAGCCGCTATTCATTTAAATTATTTTGCGGAGAGAATCTTCTATACCTTAAGGTACTATTAGGTATTCTATGCTCTTACCAATCAAAAGTCTCGTAGTGATCTTGGTCGTTTTGCTCCAAGAATTCTTGCCAACGAACGTGAAACAGTTCGTAAACGTGCCGAAGACATACCAGAACATGTTCTCAATTTCCCCTTTATCGTGGAGCAGGTGGTGTAAAGTGTGTTTATCAGAGAAGGCTAGAGGGAAAATACCGAACATATAGGTCAGTGTCAGAGCTAGCCACACGTGCCAATGGAATGGGCCGAGGATCGCTCGATATCTGAAATATATAGAAAAATCCCGTCACGGATTGAACACTGTTTTTTATCTCAAAAAATTATCTAAAGTCCAAAACATGAATGGGGTCAAATCTTCATCTATCTATATCTATATGTATAAAAAACTCAACTGAATATTTTTTTGTTTTATTCCCCTTAGGTACAGGTGTGGTTTAAAAAAAATTATTAAAATTCTTAAAGAACAGCTGAAAAGTCGGAAAAATCAAAATTCTAAGATTCCCCATTTCGAATTACTTTTAACCCGCGGGTAAAAGTTTGTTTTTGATAATTTTATAGTAGGTAAAGTCTTCGAGTTTACTTTTCAAATAACGTAGTTTTCTTACTCTATTTGTGATCCAAAAATACTTCTCAGAATAAAACACTTTTCATTTTTTTTCGGGAAGAGGAAAGCTTGTGCTAGGAGTGGGTACGGCAATAGTGCAACGGGTGGGATTCGAACCTTTCAGTTTTGAACCTTGAACCGTTGGGCTATTGAGGCTTAAAGTATTAGCTTATTATGAAGTATGTCCTTTCAGTATCAATGCCATACCAACCGGGGAAGGGCTGTCGACATCAACGTTATAAACACTGCACAGTCTCGGGAATGAGAAAAACTCATATCCATGTCTCGGATCCTTTCGCTAGTCACGTAGCACCCGGCTACGCCTATATCCGCTTTGCCTAAGACGATTTCTCTTGAAACGGCATCTCCTGGACTACAGAATCAACCACACATTAATAACATCACACTGCACATCACACTTCACACTAATCACACTAATATTATAAAGCCGAAAGTTTGTACGTGTATGCGTGTGTCGGTGGGTGTGTGTGTATGTTTGTTACTCTTTCACACAAAAACTAAAGGACCGATTTGGCTGAAATTTAAAATGAAGATAGATTATACCTTGGATTAAAACATAAAACTTTTTATTCCGGAAAACCAAAGAGTTCCCGCGGGATTTTAAAAACTAAATTCACGCGGACGAAGTCGCTAATCAGCTAATTTCAACATAAAAGCAAAGCCAAAATGCCTGCGTAAGAACAGCAGAGGGATCATCTAAGAATCTTGTCTTGCACTTAAGCATTTATCTTTTAAGGATAAGTTCTTGATCTTACAGTTCATACAACTGATAGAACGTAGGTACGCTTTTCCATGAATATCACGATCGCAATTGGAATATGACTACACTTGTCTAAAGACAAGCTAATGCCCGCGACTTAGATCACGTCGATTTAGTTTTCAAAAATCCCTCGGGAACTCTTAGATTTTCCGGGATACAAAGAAGCCTATGTCACTCTCCAGGTCATGAACTATAAAAAAAATACGTTAATGCGTTGCTCCGTTGCTACGTGGTTGAAGGACAAACCAACAAACAAACACACTTTTGGATTTATAATATTAGTAATGATTTTGTCCTACCACAAACATATTTAAGTCGTAAATTGGTATAGACAAACAAACACACTTTCGCGTGTATTTTTCTCGGAACCCTAAAAATTAAATAAGTATGTTACCTAAGGTAAGAATAGGTTATCACTTAAGAATTTAAATTCATTAATTTAATTATTCGCAAGGAATATGTCAAATGAAAAAAAAAAATGCAATAGATAAAACTGATAGTTACCCTAAATGAATATCACGAGGTTCCAATATTTCCATGGAAAAGTTATTTCGTTCTGCTAGCAAATTGAGGATTCTAACTTCAAAACCGTCCCAGACCACTTGAGGGTTGCCGCCGTCCGAATCAGTTTGAATTCTACACAAGAGTTTAATTTTGAACCATGTTAAGCAAGTACTTAATTAACTTAGTTATTAGATCAAAATGTTAACATCCTCTATATTCCTGCCTCGCGCTTCCCAAGTCAGACCTGCTTAGAACATAATATAGCAACGTACCGCTCGCGATTGTCACTACCAGTAGCGTAGCTACCTAGGGGCTAGGCGGGGCAGTGCCCTGGGGCCTTCAAGCTCAGGGGGCCCTCGAATCCTTACCAGAAAATCTCGATCGAATTGAACTTTTGAAAATTTCTCCCCTTTTCAAAATAAATATGACAGGTTGCAAGCCAACTTTAATCATGGCAATTCAGTTGAGAGAAATTTGAAAGTTATTCCTAGGGAATTCCCCTAAATTTTTTTTTTATGGGTTGGCAGTGTTGTCAATTTTATGTGTTGTCATGTCGACATGTTGTCGTGGTTACAATAAAAAATACAACTACGAGTATTATTTTCTTGTCAACGGTACGGTATGACGTCATTTGGTAACAGTCGAAGACGGCCAACTTAGCATGGACGGGTAATAGTAGATATAAGTAAGTACCTTTTGAATATGAAAGGTGGCTGGTTGGCAGCAGCGATGATGAACCTATGCCCAGCATAACCCTTAGTCATTTTGGTCGGAAACAAATCCACGTTTCTGGAATATTTTCCATTATTCCAGGAGCATAATACTTGCGGACGACTGGCGCCCAGCCCGTCCACGTATAATATATGAGTATACAGTATGTACGGGACTTCCTGAAAAGAAATTTCTATAGTTTTGTTTTTTATTTGCAAATAGAAACTTCTCGATCTCCTTTAGTGAATTCGCTTTTCCATCTATCAAATCTTGACTCTGTAAGTCTAGTAACGGACGGTTAATTTAACGTTTTCACTAATTCCCTTACTGAATGTTTGAAGTTTGGTTCGATTTTAATGACGATTAAGATTAAGAAAGGCCTAGTAAGGTTTAGGTGCTACAGAAGATTGAAGGATATTCTATAAATTCTTTCTACAGTGCATATTACCAAAGCACTCAAATGAGAACCATTCTAATAAGACGTATAGTTCTTTCATTTCACGAGGGCGCGTGGCTCATGGTTGTGTGTGTGTGTCGTATCTATATAAGTGGGAGCGAGAGCTTGCTCGCGCCTGACCGCTCCAACCTAGGCTCCTGACAGGGACGCACACTTACGCAATGTCCATGTACACGAGGTAACCACAAGTAAAGCTCACACGCCCTCGTTAATTGCAAGAACTATACCTTGTTTCTTTTCTTACCAAATTATCGTCATCTTTGAAACTCTGTCCAATAACAAGTAGATTGACAAAATATCTCGAGATAGGTCCGGATAGAAATTCTTGAATAGCCCACTGAGAAGATCTTGCTACAATAATAACTTTACTTTCAGATTGTTTACCCAAGACCTTGGCGCTTTTCTGCACATCAGTAAGAAATAATATGAAATGAAGGCACTCTTGTTTTGCTCGTAACAATTGAGGTTCTTCTAAACCATTTTTCTCGTCTATATATCCATGTACGAAGGTCACAGGAAAGTTTTTGAATAGGTTCTGAAATAATTGGCTCTCGTGCGATTTTATTTGATTATCGTAAAGTATTACCGGTGTACAATGATTAAGGTATGTCAAGGTTATGTTATGGATCAATTTGATAAGGGAAGGGTTTTGATCGAACACTGTACTTTCGTTCAGAAAAGTTTCATGCCACACTTCTTCTCTAGTTTTTGGATGTCCGTGGAAAACGGGATCTGCCATTCTTTTCTTTCTTTCAGTATCAGGTTTTACTCCAAAAGATTTTCGAATTGCTTTTCCATAGCTGAATTTTGAATATTTACTTTTCTTTGGCTTCGTCTGTAAATGATGAAAAGAGAAAAGTGTTCGAGGGCCAAGTTTTGTTTGGAAATTTTCGATTTCTTCACATAAGGTCATATGATACAAGTTTTTTAATAACAAAAATAGTATTATTTTTATTTTCATATTTTCTGAATCGATCTGATTCTTATCATCATTAAAGTTAGGAGTAAATGTAAAATTCCATTTGTAGTTTCGTGTCTTTTATAACTTTTCATGACCTTTCACCATACATCGTTTCCGAACAGGTGTTATGATTGAAATTTCATTTTTTATGAACTGGGTAATCAAATTGAGTATCTATAGAGTCTATTCAATCCAATCCAGTTCAACATATGAAACACACTCCTTGTTCATTTTTCTCATTACCCTCCATTTATAGGAGTACCTATAAAGGAGTACCTTTGCATTCTACTGCTGCACTCAGAAACGCTTAAACATTACTTAGGCATATAAAGAACCAGGAATATATCGGATTCGGTTGTATATATTATAAAATGACGTACCTACTAGGTAAAAATTAGCAACTCTGAGTACGGAAGGCTGTAGCAAGAAGGTATCATGGTACTCTACCTAAGTACGAGTAATGTACCCTCTTTTACCCTGCTTGAGTTGTAGTCTCTTGAAGTAACTTTAGAATTTGTCAATGTCCAAATCCTATGTTTCTGGTTCGATTTCCTGTTTTGTAAATCAGTTTTTTAATTTTTTTATAAACAATTTTATCGATATTGAGTCTACTACTTTTATCGATACTTTGTCAAAGGAGTAATTTTTTTGAATACTTTTGTAACTTCCCTTTGTATTTTTTCTTTGTTTTCACCAACAAAGCTCCAACAATTGGCTTCTATGATATTTATAGACTCTATACCAAATATAAAGAAAAATTGTTCAGCGTCGTCTGCCTTTTAAAAGTTATAATGATAATGACGACTGGGGACTATATTATTAGGTATTGGCATTGAAACACAAAACTAGCATTATATCGTTTTATTTATATGCACTGGTGGCATTTATTACATTCCAGAAAATCAATTCTCAAAATGAATGCAAAATTTCACACAGCATCATAAACGGGTTCCAGTAAAAAAAGATTCACGTCCAAGTTACTTAAAATTAGCAGAGTGAATAGACAAACATCAATCAAATTTCGGAAATGGATGGAACTTCCAATTTTAAATATTAAACCTATATTTACATTAATAGGACTTATGAATATTGCAGATTGTTTTAAATAAGTAAATAATTTGTAAGCGCATTTACTATGTTTTGTGCAAATAGCACTAAATCTTATTAAAAAGTTTATGTGATGAAAATTAGACAAGGGATGACAGTAAAGTTTTAAGAGCAACTTGACATCGGTGCTTTACTTAATAGAACGCCATAATTTAAAAAGATTATTTATTTGTCTCTTTATATTCATAAAGCACTGTATATTCATTTTATTTGTAAAAATTAGCAGTCACATAAACATGTGCTTCATCACCTGAGCGATGTAGACAGACGTCTACGCGACGCCAAAAATTATTTTCATAAAATTTTGAATAGGTAAATAAATCTTTTTTTTTATTTTAAGCGTAATAATATTTGACGGATAAGAGGGAAGAAAGATCAAGTTAGTACATATTATTGTTTATTTCAGATAAGTACGCCATCAAGTTAATCTTGATGTAAACAAACAGGAACTAGAAAAAGAGACCTCTATTTACGGAAAATTAATCTTAAAAGGAGAATTGTGCATTTGAAACAAGGATCATACTCAATTTTAACTTTAAATAAGTTTAGCATAATTATAAAAAAGAGCATGGTTTACATTTTTTTTTTTTCAATTTCTTTTATTTTCTCCAAACTATCTAATTACGACTATAATCTGTCTTCCCCCTAAGCCTTCATTTGCAAAGCTATTTTCATCTAACGGGCGCTTACAACTCATAAAATACTATGTCCTAACACTTAATACAAATAAAATTCTAATAACTATATTTACAATTTTATAAAAAGGCAGTGTCAACCACAACGCTGGCAAGATAAGAAATCTTTTTTTTTCTAATTTTTAATATGGCTTATGTTAAAAAATATGAACAATAGTAATCAGAGTCGATGATAATAATTAACAAAACTATTGAAGATGACATTATTGAGAGTATGTAACAATTATCACTTTGTGATTTCATATAAAAATCTTACACCTAAATACCTACTTGCATTCCAAAATGAGAGAGTATTTGAAGTACACTTAATTTTAAAGAATATGAGATTGACCTTTATAAAGCAGAATATAAAAGGATCGACAATACATAAAACCATTAAATAGAACTTACAGATTGTTTGAATGCATTTCTTTCAAGACGATTGAAAACACACAATATCACAGTTTCCAATACATTATTTAACTTTAACTAAAAGGAGTGGAGTTAATTACACTAACGAACTAGCAAAACTTTAACTACGATGAAATTGTTTACAATTTACATTTTTGCTTTGTGACCATCAAGTCTAAATGGCACTCACAAGGTGAAGGTGACAAAACAATTTCTACTGACAATAATAATTTACTAGCTGAATGATCCTTGCCTCGTTGGCTTACAATTAAAAAGCAAATTCTAACGGATCATTACCATGGATGGATGGGCGTAATTTGTTAACTAAAGTAATAACTGTATCTGCTTATTCTCCGATGTCATTGTCGATCCGTGACGATCTGATCCCCGTTTTGCCAGTCCAAGGATAAATCTCAGGACATGGTTGACACGTCCTCATGTATCGCACTCCGGATTTATGCCAAAGGTTACACACCTTGGCATTGTTGCACTTCTTAGGCCGATCCTGAGGAATTACAAATTATTTCAATAATTTCAACAACTTATTCAGTAAATATTTAAAGGTATTTCTAAAAACATATTCTTCCGACCGAATTCGTCCACAGTGGCCAATCTGAACAGAGATTCGCCATCTTCGCGGGAGTATTATATACGAGTGTGTGCGCAAACACAGGTGCACTCTCTATCTCATTCAGAACTTCATAATAGTCGGCACACTCCGGCGTACATCTATTTATTTCTTGGTACAGTTTTCTATAATTACAATATTGATAAACTTACCGCATAATTACACTGGAATGGCTGGAAGTTGTTTAATCTTGAAATGGGTGTTGGATCTCGGACCCATTGTAGAGCTTGCCAATTTGTTACAATCCATACATCGGACATTTGATTGATGAAGTCTAAGAACATGATGAAGCCTTCTTTGTGGTGAGGTTGGGTGAACCACGCCGCATGATAGAACAAGCCGAATGGAGCCCTAGAATAGAAAAACAAGAAATTAAAATAAAAAATAAAAATTTTAGATAAATTATCTAAAGGCATGGTATTGCAGAAGCAACCTCTTCTTGGATAGGAATTCCTGTCTACAAAAGCAAACGAGGTACAATTAACATTAATAGAAAAAGATCATCCATTACCGGATCTACCAAGCACGAATCTCCTGTCAGATTAAGTGAGGTCCCCACACTAGCCAAGTGCAGATTGGAAGACTGTCATACTATCATCAGTGAAGAAAAACATCATGAGGAAAGCAAGTGATATTTAATTGCTTTAACCACATATAACTCCAAAAAGTTACAAGTTCGTGCCTGGAATTCGAACTCCGGATACCTCGAAAGGCAGCAGAAGTATATTAATAAAATATGAAAGTTACCTATTGCTCGTGTAATGTCTGTCAAAGTTCTTCAATATCATTTTGTAAACACCTTCTGCGTCAGGTGGGTTTGCACAGGCGTCTCCCATGGAACATCTACCGCCGTTTAAGTCTTGCCACATCACCATAGGTACCTCCCAAACTCCTACAACACATAAGTTTTAAGGAACAACTAATTTAACATATATGCTTTGCTATAATTCGCTAATCTAAAAAACCCATATGGTGTAACGTCTAGCACGCGCTATGCAGTGCCTGTCGTTCCGCCAAAAAACGTAGGAAGCCAAGCAACGAACACACACAAACTCACTAAAATACACTCTACGCAAGGTTCATTTCGACAAGGTGCATACGTTTCTAGTGGTGGGAGGGCAAATGAAACCGCGTGCTACACGTCGTACTTAACATTTTTTAGTTTGGCGGATTATAGCAAAATTAGTTTTTTGTTTCTAGTAAATCATGAATTTCCATTAAGTAACGGCTGCTTCTATCCAAAACATAAAAATGTTCTGGATCAGAAAATGTAAATACAATATTCAAAAGCTTCAATAGAAAATTTCTAAATAAATCATACCTGGATATGATTTCGTCGGGCACGGCGGAATCATGCAATCGTGGAATAATTTATAATCCAAGGTATAAGGCCAGCTCGGTGGTTTATTTTCATACACGGGTAGAGATGAGTCATAAGTAAAGTTTGAGTCGTACAGCATTTTGAACATCTTATTTCCACCAACGGACAAGAAAGGTGCTCTCATTCCTCTCACATCTTCAAGTTTTACGCCACCATAAGCTGCCAAAATCTCTCTTTGACCACCAACTTCTCTGTTCCATTTCTTCTGGGAAAATTGTTCGCCAAAGCTATGACTGAAATTGAATATATTTTGGTAAAGCTTTTTAAATTCAAATTAAGCATGATTAAAATATATTTTTTTTGTGCTTATTTTTAAAAGTAAAGTTATTCAAGCCACACACCATTATGTAGAAAAATAAGTTGTTATTATAGATCTTAGAAATTTTAAAGCTAAAGAGAACTTATAGTGGATTTATCGAAAATTTAATAATTTAATTAAAAAAAAATTAATCAAATTCTGATAAATAATGTACAATAAAGTTTTCCTACAATATGTGAACGCAATTTTAAACTGTGCAGTGTTAAGCTTGGTGCTGAAACACTCATCAAGAACTTACGAAACTGTGTGTGATGCCATCTCGTGTCCGGCCGAATAAAGGTTTTGTACTTGACTGTAATCTGTCCACTCGTGGGATACGTAAAACGTGGCGGAAATAGGACACCCATTCGGGTTGACGCGGCCTTTCTCAAACAAGTCCGCATACAATCCCTTGTTCAAGTCATTTACTGAATCATCAAATGTCAGCAGAACCATCTGCGGGACCTTTTCCACCGGCATGTCGCCTATTTTGTCACGGGACACGGATTGTGATTGTGCAAGCGGTTTTGGGTGTGTTAATCGAGTGCCAGGAAGTGAAAGAATATGTCAGGCAAGAGAAGGTAGAGGCAAAAAGGTAGAAAGGGGAAAAAAAGAAAGAAAAATCAGATTATTTTAAATTAAAAAATGTAGAACCTGTAAATACTTATCAATAGAAAATAAATAAAAGAAATACGTAGTATATAATATGTATATATAGATGGCCATGAAACCATTAGTTTTATAAGTTTGAAGTCACCTATTTGTTGTTAATAATAGAGTATCAAATTATAAGAACCATGGAGCTGATCCAGTTAAATATTCAACTCGTATGCTGCCATTAGACACAATAATATGAAAATCCCGAAGAAATAAGTCAGTAACAGCAATCAAGTCATCTTTATTATATTGACTTACGATATCGTGTGTGAGGCAAATTCGTGGCCATCTGCATATAAATTTTGTACTTGACTATAATCTGTCCATTCATGTGACACATAAAAGGTGCCTGCTATTGGACATCCATTAGGATTAACTCTTCCTTTTTCAAAGAGTTCCTCGTAGTAAATTTTATTTAAATCATTTACCGCATCGTCGAAAGTTATTAGTACTATTTGTGGTACTTCGCTGACTCGCAAATTTCCTGAGATAGATACTTGATTAGAAAAGTCTAGTCAACATTTTTCTACTAAGAATTAGTTGGATATTTCACACTACTTAAAACCATCAATTTATTACTTTTATTTTATAATTATCATACCGGGTATTTCTTTTCCTCCACAGAAGCAGTCAGGAAGTAGGCATACGTCCTTTCGACATTTAGCGGCTGTTTTATCAGGCGTTGGTTGTGGGTAGACTGAATCTGGTCGTCTTGGTGGGTTGAGATAAATATCTGGTATTTCAGCTGTCTTAGAAACTATAGCTGTCGAAGGTTTCAACGTTGGACGGCTGCGACTGTTTCAAAAAAAGAAAAAGAAATTAACCTCTTATTGTCCTAACTCTTAATGCTTTTGAAACAAATTATCATATGAATGGTGAAAAGCATGATTAGAGTCAAAAAAATTGCAGTAACTATGATTTAAATTGTACATGAACAATTGAAGAAGCTATGATGAATTGCAATAATATTTTCTAAGCACATGAAATTATTTTTCTTTATAATTATATTTCTAACGTTGGAGGTGTTCCCCTATTCGGCGTCTGTTGTGATGTTTCGGAACCACCCGAAGTAGAGAAATGTGCAGAGCCTCGTCCTCTAGTACTGCTTGGCCTGTAAAAAAACATATCTAGTAAAATGTTCATTTAAAGGGGCTCATTAGTATGCGTGGATTTAGTTATAAGCTAATGAAAACAATTTATTTATGATTTTATTATAGATCCCCTGTAAATCTTAGTTTGAGGAATTAAGTAAGGCATTTTATATTAAAACGTATACTTAGTTACTGTTTAAACTATTAAACTTATTATATTATAAAACATGATGCCATGCAATAGTATACCAAAATTTGAAAATATATTTTGATATACAGTGAGGTTTAAGTGCACATATGCAACTAAATGATAGTTTGCGATGTGGTGCTAGAAGAATGTAGGACTACATTGAGGAACTTTTTACTGCAAAAAAATTAAATTTAAAATAGGTCATGTTTTACTATTAGCGTAGAATACTACAAATTACTCAGAGTACAGGCAGACTTACAATTGCAAGTTGAACAACTAAATCGCAGAGCATATAATGTATAGTAAGTGTACTCTGCGATTTAGTTGACCAACTTGAAATTGTAAGTCTGCGGGCACTCTTAAATTATATTATATTACAAGCTTTATGAAAAAACACTTAAATAATATTGTGCAGGAAATGGAAATGGTCGCGTCAGGAGTTAACAATACAGAAATCAACTCAACCGACTGGAAGTCCCCCAATGAAAATGTAATATAGAAAGAATGCTAAGCGACAGAGTTTAGCCATGGGTGCTATTATCAATGATTTGGAAAGAGATTCATTCACATGCCAGTTATATCGCGATGCAGAAAGTAAGGAGTATGAAGCCTCCACCGTCAGTAAGTAGAAATGAAGTAACATTATATTGCAAAGACTACACTGGCCGGCGAGTACCTCTGGTATTTGATTTCGTTGCATTTTGAATTCGCTTGCAAACTGTTGTCTGATGAACAATTGGTCGATGATTGGTAACTCCTGCGCCCACCTCCAAGGTTTTCCACGGCTAATTTTATTGCAGGATTGATACGAGAGGCTCTTGTTGGAAAGGATATGCTTTTCGTAGTCGGTTTAGTCTCTATCTCAGCTCTCAGAGTTGTTGTCGATTTAGTTGTACTAGTAGTAGAAGCGATGTCATGTACAAAGTCGTTAAGTCGTTCATTTTCAGTTGCATTAATAATGTCAAGATTTTCTTCAGTCAGTTGAGTCAGGTCACTTTCTTTGTTGTTTTGGTTGTTAGGACTACTACCATCGGATGATCCTTCTTTATCAATAATTTTTTGGTATTTACGTGATTTCTCGTTTTCTTCCTTACCTTTGGCAAAGCTATTGAACTTTGATTTAAAATTTCCTTTACGAGACGCGAACTCAGAACTAGGCGCATTACCAAGTTCATCTTCTTGTATCATAGAATCCACAAATAAAGGTTCTGTTACGTGAAGTGTGGCAGGCGTAGTTGGTAAAAATTCTCTTTCATAATCCGTATTTGGACCAGTAAAAGTTATAGTTTCCACTGTGGGTGAAATATAGTGGACTACATTTGGTTCAGTAATAATTTTCAAATGCTTTGCCATATTTTTCAGAGGTTTTTGTTCAGCAAAATTTATTTTTTTCTTTTGAACACCTATGTGAACGACTTTTTCTTCGAGTTGAGGTATTGGCGTCGTTGAAGAAGAAGTAGTAGTAAATTTCTCATTTCGCGAGGTAGAACTAGATAAATTATTGATAATATTTCTAATTATATTTTTAACATTAAAAACTTCAGTAGTTTGATCAGCAAAAGTATCATCTTCTACTTGATAAACATAGTATGAGGGTTTTGTCTCTGTAGCTTTGTTAGAACTCAGAACATTTAATATAGGAGTCGTTGAGGTAAATTCTTTGGCTACAGTAACATCAGATGCAGTTTGAGTACTAAAAGGAAAGTCTTCTGGGATAATTTCTTTATTTACATTACTTTTTTGATCATTGAAAGTACGATAAGGAAATATAACTGGTTCGTTATATTTATCATCATATTTATTAAAATCTGCGTTATCTGAACTATAATAATTTGCATTGGAAGAGGAACTATATTCATCTATCGGTATTTCATCTTTGCCATATGATGAATTTTCAGTAGGTTCTTCGACGCTGGCAGAAGTAGCTGGACGCTTTAATACTGTTTTTAAATAGTATTTTGTAATATCCGTTGTAGGCGTTGTAGTTGTTATTCGTGATCTTGTGCGAATACTAGAACTTTGTATTGATGGATTGTATTTAATTGATGCTTCTTTATCGTTATATATTCCTGGACTTGCATTAATTCTCGGTATTATAAGACTAGAAGATCTTTTATCATTAATTTTATTATTATCCTCTTTAAAATCATTATAAGCCTCGCTAATATCCTGGCTTTCATCTGCGACGTTGATTAACTTTTGAATATGTTGCTTTTTGTTTTGGTGATTAACTCGAATGTTTTTATTTTTGGGTGTTGAATAATTTTCTTGAGGTCTTGAAATTAACGTTAGTGTATAGGGGTCTTTAGTATTGTTAAAATTTCTACGAATTGAAAAACCGGTTGTTAATGAAATTAATTTTTTATCACTTGTACCAGACAACTGATGTACCAATTTTACAGCATTATTACTGTTAGTCACACGAGAAGGTTTTCTACGAGTCGGAATCTTTTCAGTCGACGTTAAGTCTAATCTATATGAGTTATCTGTCTTTTCAAAAGGCTTAGCGAGGGATGAAAAGTTGATGAAAGGTGATAATGTCGAGGGGATTGAAGAAGTGGACTTATCTAAAAAGTTTGGATTTGTAGAGGTTTCAGGATTTCGAACGCGATTTTCATCGGACGATGATCTGTCAAATATAAAGAATTGATTCTAAATTCAGCTCTATCAGATCTTAGAAGTGTGTACTTCCTAAATATATGCTTTTAAAATATAATTAATATAACTGAACTTAGAGACAAAGTCTTTTTAAACGAAGTCTATGTTCTAATTTATAAAGATAAGCATTTAAGGAAGCTTGTAGTAAGTGATCTGCCTACTATACGAAAGATACTACAAAAGCCAAATCATTTATATTAATGCATATTATTTTCGGGCAGAAAACACAAAGAAGAACAAGAGAAGATAATGAATAAATAAGTATCACAATATATTTTTTTTCTTGGTATAGGAACCTTTAAACCGTCCGTAAAATTAGTACCAAGCCTGGATTAGTAACACAAAATACTTATCAGTCTAAAGGTTGTATACCACGAGTTATGTAATGAAATGAACGTGGAAGTGAAACACATTATGAGATAACATGAATTAAAAATGACGATGAATTTCTACGAGCGTTTATGATTGAGGCCTTGATGATTTATGATTTAACAGGAGTTAGAATCACTCTTTTGTAGTACCTTGGGCTATACCGAGCCGGAGTCATAGCTTCGGTATAGGCAGCAGTAGTAGTTGTTGGACGTCGAGTGGTAGTTGTGGTAGTGGTAGTAGTAGTAGTGGTTGTGCTTGTGCTAGTTGTAGAAGGAGTTGTGCGTAGGGAGCTAGCTTCATAAACAGTCGTCCTCCCGCTGCTTGGAATGTGGTCATAGCCCAATTCGTTACCATCGCCCCTGAATTATTTATACCATAATATTGTTTTAATATTTTTTTTTTTCAGTTAATAATTTTAATATAAGAAAATGCAAAATATATCTTAATACAAAAAACATTACCTTGACTGCTGGCGTATGGAAGATTGGTACTGGTTCTGGTTGCTTATCTGAAATTGGATTAAAATATTATGTATAAATTTTCATTGATCGGAAATTATCAAATCATCCATAATTTTGAATCATAGATTTTTTTCATCGTCTATGTTAAGGTTTCACATTATCTCAAAACTTAAAACATTAGCATTTAATAATAAGAAAATATAAATTAACAGCCTTTTGTTAAAGGCACCTAATAAATTTCAAAGGCAAAGGCAGTCATTTAATCCATAATTTTCCATCTTTTTCTTCTTCTTTATCAACCGACAGACGTTCACTGTTGAAGATAGACTTCTCATATAGGCTTTTTTTATTTTTATTACTACGAGAAGTCATATTTAGTTCAATTTTTCTTTATTAAAATGTTACACTAAAACTTATAGCTAAACTAATTTAAACTGCTTATTATTTATTCATGCTGACGGGGAATGGTGCCAAGAGTACTGGATGCATTTAATTTAATTAGGAGATTGTGTACCTGTGGTTGAATTAGGACATCGTCGTAATCATCAGGTGAAACTGGTCTCGGAGTGTAAGTTTCAACCGGTCGTCGAGCTGGCGGAGGGGTACCGCGATACGTCTGCTGGACTGCCGGCCGAAGCGAAGCCTGGTTATATTGCTGAACATAGTCTGCCAACACCCGGTACCAATCACCCGTTAGTCCGTTAAATATATCAGTCAAGTTATAAGGAAAGCCTAATGTTTCTACAATAATTATAGTATAGTATAGTAGTTGAGATAAAATATTACAAGTTTGAGTTTAGTATTTGGATCTTATTTTTATTCATGTTTAATACTGCTAGGAGTGTAACTAGAAATCATTATATATTTGTAATTTCCCTTTACGTTTCAACAATAAGCAGATGGATTATATTACGAGCAAGATAAATTGCAAAGTTATAAATGAAACATTATGAGAGTTTAGCTGGTTACCCTTGCTTAATCTTTATTAACAAAATTATTTTGTATTATTTTATTATTATGTGTGTTAATGGAGTCAATATTAAATTGATTATTTGGAATTCATTACAAATTTTGTAAGAGTGATATTGTTCTTAAATTATAATAGCGATAGAAAAAGTGTGAGAAAAAGAAAATTACTGTTATTGTTTGTCACAAATCTTGTATTATAGAAGATTAATTAACTGACATGCCTATTTATAATAACTGTATTACCTTAGAAGAAAATAGGAATACAAAATGTAATACACTTTACATAAATGGTTTTAAAGTTAACAATAACATTTTACAAGTTTGTTCACATGATCGATAACGAGTAAGATAGTGAATTGTTTGTTTCTCACCTGTATCTTTGTACAATTCACCATCTTCATCATAAACAGCATAATAAGGATCATATTGATCGGCACTGTAGGTTTGCGACGCGTTATAAAGCATTTTAGGACGGGGACTGGCAGAATAAGAGGTCGGCGTAATACTTTCCGTAGGTTCCAAACTGAAATATATAAAATAAATTATGCAAAAAAATAGAAACTTGTGATATGAGGTAAACAAATTAAGTTTTATAATCAAAAACATAAGATACACCCTTGTCCTCAACAATGGTCAATATTTACAGTCTAGTAAAGTCAGAATTAGTCATACTTATACCAGTAAGGTCAAGTAATATTTAATTCAAAACAATAGAAAAGGGAACTGAAATAAGTACAGGTAATAGAAAATATAGAAAGTAATAGCAGCAGAAGTATTGCCTTTATGAAAGCAAGGTCAAGGAAATAAGAAGAGAAAGTGTACAGTTAAAAATATGTGCTTTACAATCAAAGTTAAGTGCCATACCACATCAAACTAAAGTTAGTTAGCTTGTTCAAGTTTTTTCTTGTGCTTGTTTACCTGTTGGTTCTATCGTCATGACTAGTCTTAGTAATACGAGTCTCTTGTTTATAGTTGTCCCGAGGTGTAGTGATTTTCATATTTTGTGCTACGATGTTTTGATGACGAACCCATCCTCTAGGTTGTTTATTATCGTCTCCATGACCGACATTATATTTTTCGGTAGTTGGCTTAGCCAATCTATGTCTAACTGTGTAAGGACGCAAGGTAGTCTGGTTAAGATATTTAGGAGGCTTCAATGTGTTGGGATTATAATTTGGCTTTCTTTGGACTATATGAATTGTCATATTTCGAGGAATATACTGACTATTAGAAGGATTAAAATAATCGACCATTACTGGTACTGGAATTTTTCCATTAATATTTTTGATCTGTTGTTTATAAGGAATTTTCGTTACGACAGATAAGTCATTATGATTTTTAGTTACAGCGTCTTGTTTGAGCAAGCTGTGTGTGGGTTTTGATGTTGAATGGATGAACTTTGTATTTCCAGGATATTTATTATCATCATATAAGTCGTCATATTCTTTATAATTTTGGGGTTTCTGTGGTTTAACTTCTGAACTTGGCATATATTTTGGTTTAACGGCAGGTTCATAGTAATATTGTTCATCTTCTTCGTCATAATAGTAATCATTCATTTCAGGTGATGGCTTTGGTATTGGTCTGCGTTTGGGAGGCACTGTTGTTGTTAATACCTTAGCTTTACTTTTAATAGGCAACGTAGTTGATGATTGTACTTTATGGGGAAATGAGTCTTCTTGTTTTGAAACTTCAGACACTGAACTTGGTTTAACGAGTAACGTTGTTGGAAGAGTTACACTAGGTGAAAGGGTTTTCCAGTAATTTTGAAAAGCAATAAGTTGTTCATCTACTAATGATGATGTGGGTTTTAGGGTAGATTGTATAAATGCCAAAAATTTATTAGCATTTTGAGGTTGGCTGGTTGATACAAAATTTGGTGTTGTACTGGATGATGTCTGTGGCCGTATAGTTGCTTGTTTATGATTTTGGGGTATTAAAAAAACTGTTGGTGATGCTGTGCCTGGCCCCGTTAAGTAAGGTTTCTGTGTAATTGTTGGCAATGCCTGAGAGTATATTGGTTGCCTTTCAGCATGAGGTTGTTGAAGAGAATTCTCATTAGGAACATTAAAACTGTAACTTAGTGGTAGTTGACGGTCATCTTTAAAATTTGGTGGCTTGATAATTGGTCTTAAATTTTCTGCTTGAATTCCGGGCGTTGTCTGAGGTAATTTATGATGATCATTTATTGCTATAGGCTCTTGAACATTTTGAACATATTTTTGAGGTGCTGTTTGGGGTCTTTGAAGTACCTGTTGTTGATATGTTTGTACTTGTTTAGGAGTCGAATTTACAAATCTCGGAGGCGGACTCCCATGGTTGCTAACCTCTGCAGATAATGTAAACGGTCTTGGAGTATTTAATCCATTTTTAAATGTTGACGAATGCAAGTCTCTATTTGGGTATGTAGCAGTTGTAAACATTGCATTGTTGTTTACTAATTTAGATGGATTTAGATCATCTTTGGGTCTAGGGTTTGGTGTAGTCACACCAATAATGGCGTAGTGATCGTCCCGTAACTTATCTAAAAAAGTATCAAAATTAAACTCTGGATTGGCGAAAGGATTTTCGATTTTGGTAAATTTATGACTTGGATTATTATAACCGTAAGGACGACGTAAAGGCTGTACTCGGAAATTTTGTTCATTGTCGTCATTTTCATCTTCTCGTGAGGAGTCGTCTTCTTCAGTGGACTCAACATCATCATCCTCCTCGTAATCTTCATCATTTTCAACTTGTTGGTTATCATGACTACCTTTAGTAGGTTTATTATTATTTTTTACTTTATTTTCACGATAATCATGTGGTGTTCGTATTGAAGATGTGGATTTGATAGGTTTGCCAGTCACAATAGCACTAGATAAATAAGATGAGTCAGAAAAAGATACTAAATTAGGTTGTTTTGTTGAATGCACCGACTGTAACTGGTGGTTTTGAATGTTCAAAGCATTATTGTAAAAGCCTCCAGCTAAAGCAGAGAAAGGATTTTGATTATTATTCAAAGATGATATTGGAGGACTCTTTGTAATTATTTGAGTTCCTCCATTGAACTGAGGATTTTTTTGTTTTATTGGATCAGGTATGCTAGGTTTAAATGGTCGATTTTGAGTATTATCTGTCTGATAAGGCGAATAAAAATTGGCTGTTGAATACAAATCATTGTTGAAGGAGGGTTTACGATTATATCCATTATGATCACCATTATGAATAAGTCTTTGATTCTGTATATTGGGATTGTAATTGTATTGTTGCAAGTTTATAGGTTTTATGGGTTTCGAGTTAGGCCAATTTTTATCGGGTCGTGCGAAACCATTTTTTAAATAGAATCGTATTTGTCTCTTTCCTCTTTCACCATCTTCTAAATCTTCTTCATTAAATTCATCTTCGCTTGGTGGTTCATCAAATTCAATATATTCCATTACTTCATCATTTTCATTTTCGCTATCACTTCGTTTTGATAGTTTGTCTGGTGCCTTAGTCATATTTGTTGAATTAACTACGTCTCTCTTTTTCCGCGAAAGAGTATTATGAGTTATGTCTTTAACCTTATTAATATCAGTCAATAAGTCTTTAGGTCTGTCGATAGAGTCAGTTAAGTCATCATATTTTTCATCTCTGAAACCATGATAATCAATTGAGTATTTATACACGTTTACCAGAAAATTTTAAAGTTTAAGAGAGAAATTTACCTGTAGGTTTGAGGTGCTTGTGTTATAGTTGCTGTCCTTCGCTCATCAACTTGAGTTCCAAAAGAAAATGATCCTATTTTACTATTTTGATTAATAGAGGAAGGTATGATATTTGAATTGAATGTTCTTCCAGAGTTGGATTGGGAAACATAGCCATCTCTGTCCTTTTGAACTTGTCCTATTGTAGAGGGCTGTCCTCTGTATACTCTCTGCTGCCTATCACTCTCGATTTCTTCAACAGGTGGCAAGTCGTCTACCTCCGCATACAGCTGTTGTTGCTGAAAAACATAATATATTTTGTGTTATATTTTTGAAAGTTAGTTTATTATCACCTATTAAAACTAATTCTAAGAGCGAACAATGCAAAAATACTAAGTTTAATTTAGTAGCCTCAATCATAGTCCAACGGGGTTTGAACCCCGTCCGTTCCAAAAAAATTAGTAAGTTAAATCTATAGTTTTAAAATTGAATTTTACAGAATAATTATTGTAGATAAATAGTTTTAAGACGTTAATTTTAAATTCATAATACGTATATTTTATCGACTATGATTATTTAATATTGTAATTAATATATTCGCTTACAAATGTAAATCGATAAATAGAGATACTGATTTGAAATTTGGATAAGCTTCCAGCTAGGGCTGTGCTTCTTGCAAGAGCTAAATGGTTAGTGAAGGAACTCTTGGTAAGGAGTATTTTTGCCAAAGGAGTAAATTTGTCAAATTGGAACGGCATTCCGAACCAGTGGTTGATTCATTTGACGATTCGAAAGCACTTTGTAAGAGTTTACTTGAATAAAAAAAAGACGTGTGGCACTCGGGGACTGCCGCGGTAAAGCTATTGCATAGCATTTTTTATCAACGCCATTTAGCGGTGAGAGGAGTCCCGGGTCAGGTTATTTTCGTTACGGAATTTCTGGATTCGGTCTCCACGCTCAAGGGCCGCGATAGAAACTATGCAAGAGCTTAATTATTCTATTCTATTCTAATCATCGATCATCGATGTAGAAATGACACATACTTTTTCGTATTCTTGTCGGTTGAACTTCGGTTGTCCGCGTGAAGTGATGACAGGGTTGGGCTGTGCGCGCGGTTGCGGCGGCGGGTTGCGGCGCGGGGGCGGGGGCGGCGGCGGCTCCCTCTCTTGGATCCGCTCCAGGTCCTCAGCAACCACGGCACCGGTGGCGTCGCAGCCTACGTTTCGCGGCCAATCACACGTTTGGAGCTCGTGGCTGGAAATATTTATTTAAAACCCTAGAGTATAAATAGGTAAGTACTTATTAGAGTAAGTAATTTAATAGTAAGAACCTAGAGGTTTAAAAGATGTGTGTAAGTATTATTTATTCCTACTATAAAATTAATATTATTTCAATTCAATAATTTAAAAATAAAATTGAATCTAAATTAATAGATTAAATAAGACTAATATACTAAATTAATAGAATTAATAGATTAATAGTAATTATTATTATTAAATTATAATTCATCATCATCATGATCATCATGAGCAATCCATTACCGTCTCAATACTAAGTGGAGGTCTCCTTTTAAAGAGAAGTGTTAATTATTATTAATTATAATTAATTTAATAATTATTATTATTTATAATTATTTATTATGCAAAAAATAATATCAATCCGTTGCTCAGTTGCAGCATGACTGAAGGATAAACCAACAAACAAACACATTTTCGCATTTTAACAATAGTAAGGATAGTTTATAAGTGGTCTAAGGTTACACAGAATACCTTATTAGCTAAAGAAAAATAAGGAGAAAAATAGTTTTCTTAAAAAAAGAACGAAAGTAACTCATACCTGTACATAAGGCCACCAGTACATGACTCGAGTAGCGCGCCGCCGAATACGCAAACATAGTATAGCGTACAGTCGGTAGGATGAGGGTAGTAACCGAATTCCTCGGGGCAGTCAAAGTTTACCTCCCTCTTGATGCTCGCCGCTACGGGAACGCTCCTGATCGGGCCGGAACGCTGCCGTGAGCGGTCTCTTGCTGCGAGGCATACTGAAACAACAAGTTTATCTTGTTAATTAACCAATTCATTAATTCATTCATCACATCACTGACTCATTACATGGCACCAGATCTCTCTCAAATGAGAAAGGTAATTTTAGCGAGCGAACAAGCAGACGGGTCACCTGATGTTAAGTGATTACCGTTGCCCATGAAAATTTGTAGCATCTGAGGCACCACCAATGCGTGGTCAACTTTTTAGGAATTGGTTGGTCCGCCCCTTAAATAACCCCATGTTGTAGTTTAGTGGGAACACCGTCGCAGGAAGTTGGTTCCACAGTTTCAAAGTACGTGGAAAAAAAGATCTGGCACATCGGATGGCACATTTCAAAACCTAGTAAGTGTCATTGACAAAATTTTACACGAGAACCAAAAAACATAAAATGTTGTGTGGTGGTATGAATTAATGTTTTGTAAATGTACTTTGAAAGATTTTATTTGATATATTTATTACTTCGCTAAGCCATCTACCACAAAACATGTTTTTTTTTTGGATCTCCTGTAAAATTTTGTCAATCACACTTACTAGGTTTTGAAATGAGGCAGCCGTATGGCCTCAATTAAATTGGGTTTCAACTTTCATTGACAGCTCGTTCATAATATGTAGTTATTTATTAATATATTTTTTTTTAAAGAATATTAGCCAAGCTACAGTTGACTAATATCCTCCTATCCCCTCCAAATAAGCGGAATGCTTGCACTAGGAATGGGTACCACAATAGTGCAACAGGTGGGGTGCAACCTGCGACCTTTCAGATTTTAGTCCGCACCTTTAACCGTTAGGCTATTGAGGCTATAATTACATTGAAATAAACAAATTATAGGTACTTTTAATAGTTTCACGTCTATTGTTTTATCGCCTAAATTCACGTAGCGCTGAATAAAGAGCGTGCTGTTAATAGCCGTACTTACCGAGAGCTATTCAGAACAATTGCTCCACCGGCCTTGTGGAAAACGAACCGACAGCGTTACATTCTCTTAAACTCACAAGAGAAATAACTATGAACAGCCACGCCTTGCCTTCAATATCCTGGACCGAATTTTTCGAAAATTCATTAATTCATTCGTTCATTAATCATTTTGAATCATTCGTCTCAATTCATCGCCGGCCCACTCTAAGCACAGGTCGCAAGAAGAGTTATTTTTTTAATAGTTCCGGCGAGAACTCTTAAATTTTCTTAACTCTTAAATAAAATGTAGCCTACGTGTTAATCCTGGGTATGAGCTACCTTTATACACGTACCTACATCGCCTACTGGCGCCAACTAATCAAGTAGAACTATAGTAAGTATCTGTTAATCTCTAGGATCTAAAGAAAGTTAATTAAGTCATGTCTAAACATCACGAGCTACGTGGGATTTTGTAGAGCAGTTACATTAGTTCACGCTCAATTCAAAGCTCAAACACATTATAAAAAGAACTTTTAGAAAGAATAATTTTTTTTTTTGTAAAAAGAATACTTTTCAGAATATTATAGTTTGCAAGTTATAGTTGGCGGAAAAACAAAAGCTGATTTTAGTAATTATATTTGTATTTAATTAATTGTACGTACTAAGCACACGATAACAAAATACAATAACAACTTCAAGCCTTAACAATAGCGCTACGGTTAGAGCGCGTATTGAAAAACCGAAAACCTTAACACCATCCATTGCGATATATCGTACCCTAACGCTAAAAGGTTTATGCTTACTTGAAGGGGAATGTCTTTTTTAACACGGCTTATATTCTTTAAAAAAAATTAAGTTCTACGATATATTTAGCATCTTCAAAACCTCACGGACGTAATTCTATAATCCTTTACTGAATACACTATAATGAATCTACAAGGTGTTGCAATACAAATATAACTCTACACAAAATACAAAATTCCACCGTAACAAAGAGATAAGTATACCTAACAATAGCTAATAGTATTAGTTGAACAAAGCGCCGTTTTCCCATGAAACTAAATATCATTAAACAATTCAGCTTGTCAATATGCATAAAGTTAGCATCGGAAAAGACATTTAATTAGTTTAAGTGCCACTGTTGTGTATAAAGTTTTATAGTAGGTATCTAAATATTGGCACATGAAAAATAGTATAAAACAAAATTATCATCCGCGTCTGTGAGTATGTTTGTGTGCTTTGTTCTTTTAAAAAGAAATGGATTTTGATGCGGTCTCATTATCATTTGGAGAATTTCTTTCAGAAGGTTTCTATATAAGTAGGTATAATACTTATTTATTATACCTATGTAGCAACATACATATTAAGAAAAGTAGAGAAAAGTGGAAGTTTTCTAATTAGTAATACTAATATTTTAAATGAAATTGCTGGTTCTGGCTAAATCTTATAAGGTTAAAGAGAAAAGAAAATAAAAGGTTTCCGAAAATAAAAGGTTCTAAAAAAGTAGTTTCTTCGCAAAAAAGTTGGATATAAGGGACAATATGGCTTATTTAAAGCTTATACAATTAGCGGACGCACGGAAATCAAAAAGTTCACACGGCACTTTTGAAAATCCTAATTCCTAAACCCAGCCATCTCAAAACAGCTGCAATGTAATCAATCAGCCTCTAGAACGTATTAAGGTCTAAGTTGAACAACTCTTAACTTAGTTTAACTGCTTTGTGGTCTCACCTTGAACGGATCATACCCAAGAGTCATAATCAGTAATACTGCATTGTGTGGGAAAGGTTCAGCGGCTTAGAACCATTGCAGTATACCTACCTATATGACGAAATACCTATTCTTAAACCGAGATACTCATTCATTGATAAACTTAATTGTTCCTATAGATAAGACCTTTGTTTACGTAAACGTATTTAATTAAAGCAACTTGCACAGGGAACCCCATATTGTTGTACCTATAACCAGAGACAATATTTATTTATAATAATGAAAAATCCCCTTCCCCTGCTGGGAATCGAATCTCTCCTATTCCTACTTTCATCAGGCCTGGCGCACTCCGCAGTAAACTGCGGAGCTACAAGTATATGGCGTACCTCTTCTAAGAGCCTAAATTCAGAGAGTGCGAAGAGATAAGAGTTACGTGATAGAAAGAGAGAAAAGTCTAGGTGAATAAGAAGTTCCCGCGGGAAATAAAAACCTTCGTGAATGAAGTCGCCGGTATCAGCTAGTGTAGGTAACTACTACAAACAGAGGTCATCTCAAATGAATGTACGGAAGTTACGAGAATATATTTAATGAAATCATTATTATATACCTACACAAAACTTCCTACAAAAATATTAAATACCTAATAGGTATATAAATATCCTGCTTCTTTTGTAATTTTTTGATAATTATTTACATGTCTATAAGTTGAGTAAACACAAAATTACTATGTTTTTAGAGATAATATCTCTAAACACCAGCTAAACACGGATGTCATGTTCCTGAATTTTATTGCTTTATTGGGTGTTAATTGACGCTAATATTTTGCCTTAGTCTATTCAATTTCAAGCTACGTTTTAGCTAGATTCTATATTAAAAAATAATTTATACACCTGTGATAAATGTAAGTTGAGTGAAAGAATGAAATATACATACTTTATTAAGTCGTAACCGTAACCAGGCTCTTATTGTTGCATGGTGCATTTTCCGCGCGCAGATTATGACGCGATACAATTAATGCGATTCAGACGCTAATCACAAGCGCACCAAAATTATATCAAAAGCTGAAGCCCCATGAACAACGGCTTCACTACCACGTTAACGTTATGCCGGGCATTGATGATCAGTTTTTCGCATCAGTTGAACTGACGTCCATCCAAAATTTGATCGTGAGTGTCGAATCATCACTCCAGAGTTTTAACTGACGACGCGCCCGGAAATTTTCCGTGACTACCATAAATCCACGGCGTGTCGCGCCAAACTGCTCGTGAGTGTGCGATCGTCATTCCAATGGCGCAGGGTTCCCAACTTAGGGCTTTTAGTCCCAAATTTAGGGCGGAATTTTGCTTATTGGGATTTTTTTAGGGCCCAAAAAAAATTAGGGCTATTTTTAGGGGCATAAATAAATTTTCAAGCGTCACATAATTGACTGACCAAAACGAGTAAATAAAGCAAAACGTCTATGATATTCCGGAATAATATGCTTAAAATCGTTTTAGCTAAAGCGTTTTGAAAATATTTCAATACATTAGCGTTGAACATGCTTTTTCGATATGTAATTTCCATCCATATAGTTAATATAATGAAAAACAAATTACGAAACCGATTTCTCTTTTCATTTTAAATTGCTTTATTTCTTGTTTTTTGGAGAGTATATGGCAACAAACAGTAGCTGCAGCAAGAATTAATGTTTCTTCTTCGGAATCCGAATTCATTTTTTTTCCTATTTGACGCAAATAAACCTATTTGTACAACCCTACTCAACCCGACCGATCAAAAACTGAAGAGCCGGAGTGACGCCAGTGAGTGTCCCCACTCATTTAGTTGGCCTAAACCATTTGGAGTGACGCCACAGTTTTACGTCTGAACTGACGCGAATAACTGACCGTCAATGCCCAGCATTACGTAACGGGGCTAATGATGAAATTAAAGCGGACAAACCCTTTTGAGTTGGTGTACAGTGAACAATGATAGTGCAGTGTAAATGCTGCCTGAAAGAACACATGAACAAAGTGTCTCTAAAGACTAAGATTGTACTAGAAAAACTAAGTTACGTCATTGGACTATCCCTTAGTATATAAGATAATAATTAATAAATTTCAGTTAAATTAAAATTACTAATACTAATTAATCAACTAAGTTAGCCTAGATTACAATCTATTTTGATTGCAATGAGACCCAAGTGTTGCTCAGCATCAGGAAAAACAATCGTAGCCAGAAAGCTTAACATGTCTGAAATTTTTTCAGCATTTGTATCGATACAGTGGCATGCATTTCAACCTGTCTGCTCGATAGTAATAACTGATATCTCTCTTCACACAATAGGTATTCATTTAGTTGCTTTCTTTTATTTGTTTTATCTTTTATTATGGTGCTGCGTTTAAATATTTTAAGACAGTCTGTAAAGTTTATCCAGTCATTCCTTAGGTAGGTAGTGAGTTTGACTCATAGGCAAAGTAATAATAGATTGGACAAATAGAGCCATTCAACGCATTTCCATATTATCTTTATTCCGTTCTTGTCGAGCTTCTCAGTATAAAATACAGGTCTTGCTATTAGGCGCCATCTAGTTGCTGTGGGAGGCTGAGATAGGGCTTCTACAGTCAGATCAATTAAATTGGACATAATATACCTAATTATTACTGTTTGACTTTCAACTACTCAAACCAACTAATCAAACCGGTCACTACGGCAGCTTGTACAATTTAATAGTTAACTTTTTACATATATAGGTACCTACGTCATAAAATAAGACTCCTTTCGTAGTACTCAGTAAGTAGTAATTTAAAACGGTTATCACACTTAAAAAACTATTCGTACAACAGCGGGCTCAATTAGGTATATCAGCGGGCGGGTATATTATAATTTTGGAAGACCCTTTATTGAATTGATAAGAAATACTTTCTTTAACTATATTTTTAACATGGAGAAAATCCCCAATTATTGAGATGTTATCACTTTACGAAGTACAGTACTAAAATAAATCTATGACGTTTGGGGAAACTTTATTTATTTGTATTTCTACAATTTTCTACAATTTTTGCTATTATTCAATACTCTAATATAATATCTGTATTGTGACAGCCCTAGGTAAAACCAATATCTCTAAGTTTCAAGCTAATTTGCATCCTTTGTAGGTTGATCTTCATTTACACCCACCAAGTTTGCATGTTTATCGTTATTTAATGCAGAGAACGGAAAAAGTATAAAAATACTATACTTTTAATTGGGAGATTCAATAGTACCCATTAATTGCAGTACTGAGTTCGTACAGGGCTAAATAGATGCGATGGCACTAGTTTTATTATAAAAGCCAACAATCCAGAGAGTGATAATTAATTAGAAGTAATAGAATAATTCAAAGTTTTCACTTATTTAGAGGGGAGAGGAGAATATCAGTCAAGTTCAGCTTGGCTGATATTCTTTATAAAAAAAGAAAGAAGAAAGAATTGATTTCACGTAAATCAATTCTTGGTTCGCATCAAGACTACCACCGGTTCGGAAAGCAGATTTTGCTGAAAAAAGCCGGCAAGAAACTCAAACAGTTGCTCTTTTCAATTAAAAAGTTTTACAATATCGATTACTATAGTAAATTACACTATCTTAATTAGAAAAGGATGTATTATAATTAAGAAAAGCTTAACCTGAAGCCTTTTTCCCAACAAGCTTAACTTCATAAATGCACAAGTATTGGTTACTACTTTTTCTCTCAAATTCGCGTGGATTTATATTTGTTTACACAAAGACATTCGTGTTCCCAGAATAAAAGTATTCTTTGTTAGCATACTTTTTTAATGTATTATATTTATGTTACCTTTTTTATCTAATGAAACAGTGTATAGCGTTCTAAGAAAGCTAATATAGCTTGACACAATTTTTTTGTCGGTTTTGTACCCATTGTAAACGTTCCATTGAATAACACGTTGCTGTGTTTGTTTACGACCTTAAACCTACTACCTATACTAAAAATAAACCTCATTATATCTACTAGAAAGTCCAAGGATAAAGCGGTTTCGTTTGACACGTATCAAGTCAGAACGGTTCTTTGTGCAATTTAATTTTGCACTCAAGTAAAGGGCATTGCAACCTCAGATTTGTCATTTGATATGAAATGACGATATGCAAATGATTGGCTTGAGTGCCGCTTGCGACATTACTCCGGTCAACGTTCTGCCTAGTTACTAGCTGTTCAGATGGGAATCGCTAAGAGTAAGCTCGAATTTCCATACCAACGTAGTTTTACAGTCCCTCCACTTTGCGGCCCGACTCGGATTTGGCCCGAGCTATGAATGTGTGCGTGTCGCTCACAATACGACTAACTCGTACTTGCAAACATAATAGAGGGAGACATTTAGAGGTTGGAAATTAGCTTTTGCTGGGAAAAAATTAAACACAAAGGACCGTCAAAAAACTTTTCTAATTAAAAACTTAGTCTTTTTAAAACTTCCAAAAACTTATTAAGTATATCAATTAAGTTATATCACTTCAAAGCCTATGTATATATATAGAAAATTCTTTTACTCTGGTTGTAATAGTATTAAATTGATTTTATTAAGCTAACGGGATACTCTAAGACCAACCATTATATTCCGGATGTAAAAGTAAATTATTTAATTTCATAACAAACTTCATAAAGTCAAGGATCCATTATTATAGGATGCAATCAATTATATGTTATCGATGATCCGATGATGTAAGTACAGATTTGAGTGATTTTAATTGGATGCTAAGTTATCATTGGGTTATTGATCGAAAATCACGGCTTCATAATGATGAATAAATTCTTTATTAACACTAACAATGGTTAGTGTTAATAAAGAATTTATTGTGTGCCTTACAAGGCTGTTTAGGCTTTGAACATAACACAATATTATAGGCCGTGAGTGTACAATGGTCAAACACTAATGTTGAGATCTATAGAGCGTGATCTGCCTTAAGATAGAGTTAAAACGAGACAAATATGCTCTAACATAAATCTGTCTCGTTTTAACTCTGTTTTGAGTCTGAGCTGAGTGAGAGTACGGTCTATAGATTTCAGCCTGTAAGCCTGCTAAAGGCAAAGACAAAGTACCAGTAAGTAGTAAAGTATCAGGTGAGATCGCAGTCAAGGGCTATCTTGTCATAGAATAAAAAAAAAAAAAAAAAAAACCTATCCTAGGCAAGTGTCATCATACAAATATTTTTACAAAATTTGTAAAAATATTAAAATATTTGTATTTAATACAATCACAGTTTTCCTTTATCCATCGGGAAAGATAAAATTGCAGCACTGATCTATTTGTTACTATTTTTCGGCTTAAGCATCTAGGGGATCTTAAAAAATTGCATGCACTGAAGATAGGGTTATTTTTATCGCGGAAAATCAAATAGTTCACACAGAATATTTAAAAATCAAAATCCCTACGGAAGAAATTGCGGGCATCAGTTAGTTTTATTATTTCTTCTTTCATGTTTACTGAGAAAGTTCTGAAAAAAATTAAACGAGCTTCATTCAAATGTACAATTTAAAGCCATGACTCGAACTAATAACCTTATTTTTTTTTAACGGTCGAAATACGAGAAAGAATTTCAATAGTCCGACCTTGCTGCTGTTGTTACCATATTTTAAGCGTTTTTATTTAAATATCAGGCCCTGTTGAAAAGAATTATGATTTTTTTGTTCATTATTATGCAAGTGAATAATAATTTATCGTTCACTAAGTCAAGGTTTAATTTTTTTTAAGTGCGCAAGAATAAAAATCAGCTCTTTAAGAGTTGGCCAAGCGATTACCGAGTTGTAACACCTACCTTTTTGGTTGTTACCTACTTACAGTAACCTACAATTATAATTTCTTCTATGTTCGAGAGAACAAAGCGCTTTGACTGTGTTTCTCGCAAATCAAAGGGTGAAATGTGGTTGAAGCATCGGAGCCAGAAAGTCCTAAAGTGAACACAAAGTTCAAGCAAGCACGGTGTGGGACGTCTTCCAAAACATTGGACCGACGATATAAAGATATAAAGAGGCTGGTGGAAAGCGGCTGGATGAAAAAGGCTGAGGATCGGCTGTGGTGGTGCGCATTAGGATAGGCTTATGTCCAGCAGTGGACATCCATTAGCTGACGTGATGATCAAAGGGTGATATAAATAGGTTGGTACAATATGAGGCTCCCTTACGGTTACTATGTTCCTGAACATGACGTAGACACTACATACAGTCTCTAACTGTTTCTGCAAGGGTTATGGTAAGGGTTCGCATAATAAATGTTCTATTTATTTATTCGATGACAAGATAGTCCTTGACTGCGATCTAACGATGGTAAGCGACGATGCAGTCTAAGATCGTAGCGGGCTAACTTAGAATAAAAATGTGGGTAATAAATACGACACAAATCTTTATGAATGCTCTGAACCACTAACGAGATCCACCAACTTATAAACGAGCTCAAGCTTGTGAAAATTCACCTAGTAAAGTGTACATGCTGGGGTGCTATGTTCCGACCCGTAGATACTTGAAAGCATGTTGCGTATCTAAACGCGGCTGTATTTAGAGCATTCTAAAAGAAATTCTAAAGAATTAGTGAGGAATCTATCCGGATTAGGTATTTCTTTTACGAAAAGAGCCTATATTGCATTGTAACAGAAAGAAATTCCAACATGTACTTACTGCAGCTCAGTAACCTGTAGTCTGTAGTCACCTAGTTATCTAGGTAGTACTTCAGTAAATGTCAAGGTTTGCTGGTTTCAAGTGATCTATATAGAACTACTTACCGAGATAAAATAACAACTTTAATGCAATTAAGTGTTACATGTCCATTTATTTTATAATAATTGATATTATAATTTAACCTGCAGTGCATAATATGTATTTAAATAAAATTATAAAAAGTGTTACCAAATTATTCCGTCCTTCCTGATTAATTATTATTTTTCCACCATTACGAGTAGCTACGTTCAGCCATTATTAGCTTAAGACTTAGCACAGTGGTAAAACTTATGGTCTTATCTATCTTCTCTGATCTCTATAATATTTCTGATTTTATCTTACAGGGGTTCTTCGAGCAATTTTTATTGTAACATATAGATTATAGGCTATCCTTAAATATATTATTTATAGAGCCTATCATTAAAATTATAAGTTATAGAATAATTGTAGGCTTACCAATAGGTAAATTGATTATATTAAATTATTTTATGAGTATGAGACAAGTTAATATCAAACATCTTGTATAGCCATGTCGTCAGGTGGGTGGAATCGGTAATATCATGATGCAGGCAGGAGGTGTTGCAATATCGTCATCACTAAATTATTCAAACTTCTTGAGAACATGTGATCGGATATCGTGCATTTGTGGGCTTACATTAAGGCGTCGACCTTAGATGCAAATTAAACTACCTTGAATGAGAGTTTTTAGCGCGTTCTTTGCAAATTTTCTCTCGACGGAGATCTCTCCGTCTTACTATCTTGTAAGAGCCGATCCACACAGTACAAACAAAAGCTTGTGCAAACAAAACGTGGACGTTAATTTTTTAGTTTGCACATATGTTTGTGCTTGTTTGTGTTTATCAATTCGGCCGGTATCTTTTTTTCTATATATGTTCACCGATTACTCCGGGATTTCTGGACCGATTCGCCTGATTTTTTTTAATAGTGTGGACCAATGTTCAAACTTGATTGCGTGTAAATGTAGTATTTATAAAATTAATAATTATAACAAGAAGTAAAATTGGATGCAATGAACAATTTAAGAAAATATTTAGTTCATTTTGTTCTTTTTTTGTTACTGATATTATAACACCTACGCTATAACAATAAACGGACATCTACGTTCACAGATTTCTTTCATATAAAACAGCACAGCGTTTTAACATTCTTAAAATCATTTGTAAACAAATAATGATAGAGAAAAAATCCTTTTTCGACACAAGAAGTTTTGCAAGCTTGCGTACTAAGTAAGGGCTTTATTATTTGGTATATTTTTCCATACGTAAGTAGTATAATATTTTGTATTGACAAAGAATTTCGAATTTCGATAGTAAGTATGGGTCTGGCACTGCAGTTGCATTAAGCAAATCCTTTATCGGCTCTTAAGTTCACGATTAAAGTCACGTTTTATATAAAAGCTGCTCAAATAAATCAGAATACAATGGCCGAGTATGAATTATTAGCTATTTGAAGGCGATTTGATCGAAATCCTTGAAATGTAAAGCTATCAAAATCCTTTCACTTATACCTAGTCGCGTGTGTTAATAAAGAACCTTTTTGTCACGGTCTTATATTATAAGGATTAAGGTATCTAACAAGAATTAGTCGCAGTGCAATTATGTATTGATGAAGATATTTTGTAGCGGGTACCATTTGCTATAATTTTCAACGGTATACGCAATCTCGTAAACAATCACTATTGTACCTACACCTATTTTGTAATATCCAGGTGCAGGATTGACTAAAAATCATTGTTACAATGTGTCAATCTTAATCAACTGATTACCTGGTACTCACTCGCATTACAGCAAGAACGGATAAATACAGCCGGTCAAAAATTTATTCTGAAAACTTCAGTTGGGTATTTTTGTCAAGAAATTCTCAAAAGCAGTCTGGAGTTGGGAAGTGGTGTTACACCGCCGAGTCTCGGAGAGCAAGAGCTGTCAATCCTGCACCATATCTGCCTTCGATTGTGTTAGAGTTTTCGACAGTACCCCCGTATTTGTACACACATTGGTGCACTATAATATCTCCTACGCCGTTGGCTGATCACCGTTTATATTAGCTACTTATTATTCGGTCGGGGAACACCCACCTCCCCATCAAATAGTTGCAAAACAGTTTGGCAATTCGAGCAATGTCTGGTTTGATTCACATGCCGAACCGTATTTCTAAGATTTAGGTCGTAGGCTAAACAATTATTTCGGTTGCACAGCGTTTACCAACGAACAGTGGTAGTTAAAGTATGGGAAAATCTCGCAATCTTGAGCATCAGCTTAGGCCTTGAAGATTAATGTGTTTTCCTTTATACCTAGATATGTTGTATATTTGTACGCATTGCTCAATATTTGATAGCCATGTAGATTTGTTCTGCGTCAGTATCAGAAAGGATCCGGTTGAATCATTTACCCTGTTTTTTTTTTTAATAAAAATAATATTTGACAAAATAAATGTCCTCCTCTCTACTCCAAATAAAAATCGAACTGATTTGGCTGAAATTTGACACAGAGATAGATTTTATAGCCTGGAATAATACATAGGCTAGATAATTTGTATCCCGGTAAATAAGAGAGTTCCCATGGGAATTAAAAAACGAAGCGAACTAAGTCGCGAGCATCAACTAGTATTTTCTCATATAAGATGTTTGATAAAATAACCCAAGCAAACGTTTTTAGAATTGTCATCGTAAAACCTTGAGTATATAACCAACTAGTAAAAGCGTTTGTCTATCTGTTTGTATGGGTTAATCTTCAAAGCGGCTTAACCGTAGGGAATTACATAAAGAGTGCCTTAAGTACAGAATACCTACCTAATATGTAGCACTAAAGGTCAAAGTCAAAGTCAAAAGTCATTTACGCTGAACCTTCGTATTTGGCGCAAAGGTGGATGGCAATTACTATTTATCCCGAGAAATCCGAGTTCCGACGGGATATTTTTTAAATATCCCGTCGGAACCAGAATACGCGCGGATGAAGTCGTGGGCGCTTCTTGTTTCTCAATAATTTATTACACAATTTATCACAAAATATATCTGCAGCCTCAGGCTATATGTTATGCATCACCTACAATTTGAATTTAAATTACAAACTGCAGAACTATTTCTCAAGAGTACCAACCACGTAGCATGACGGATGGCTTTGGGAGTCGATAAAATTAAAGCAATTGTCGAAGATGAATCATAACTTTTTTACGAGTTTAACTATAGCCTAATTTAATTAGGTGTTTAGATGTCATGCCCCTTAGTTTCTAGTTAATTAAAATCATTTTATGCAAAGATCAGCCTGGCTGTTCAGCGCGGAAGTACAACCAAATATAGCACTATTCCACGCGAGATTCCATTAGGCCAGCTAAAAATTAGCTGTTGTAACAAGTTAGTAAAAAAAAGCGCTAATAAAAAACTACAGGTACGAAGTTTTTTTACTAGCTTTTTTTGTTTTTTTTTTTTTACTCGAACTTTGAAACTCTAGTTTACGAAAAACTCAAGCAGTAAAGCCTAGTATCCTATTAATATTAAAAAAAAAAAAAAAAATTTTAGTCTGGTATATCACATAGGGTACTTTGTATCCCGGAAAATAAGAGAGTTCTCGTGGGAATCAAAAAAACTCAATCCACGCGAACGAAGTCGGGGGCATCAACCAGTGTCGTCATTAAAAATTCGAGATGGATGTTTTTAGTAACTTCTGTCTGTGTTTTTGTAGACTTTTATAAGAGGCATAACACGTTGTTTTGTCTACAAGATTGCGCAAATTCAAAGCCGTAAGTTACAATAACGACAAAGTTCGCGCGGTCGATACGAGGCGCTGAATATTTCTCAAGTACACCAACTGGACCCTACACATTCCAATTACCATTGTCTATTATCGCGACAGTCAGATCACGACGCCTGTGTTACTGTCCCGGAACCAGAATAAGGTTGCAGGTTGTGGCTGGTTGCGCCCACTTGTGGCTGAAATGCGATTGCGAAATCAACCGGCCAGCGCGCTGGGGTTGTGTCGAAACCGAAACATAGACATGAATGTAGCGATGAATGTTACTAAATATTTGTTTCCTAGGCTCCTGTAATTTGGTATACAATGTGTTAATTTGAGAGCAGTCAATAAGGAATTTTGTTTGAGGAAACATGGCGACAATTTAAATTTTTTTTTTGATAGAAGACACTTTGTTCTTCTGTTCTTGATAAGGCAGCTTAGACACTTCACTGTCACTAGCCACTATTAACTAAATATAAGAACTAGTTCATAGGATTTTGTTGTTTTAAATCTTTTCAATGTCAATTTTAATCAAAATCAAAACTACATTTCTTAAATTTTCAAAAAAAATTGAAGGCTGTCTGTTTTAGATTTTTTCTTTTTTTTGATGAACTAACGATAATATAAATTGTGGAGCTTGTGTCTTGGCGGTTGGCGAGGAGCGGTGGGCGATCAATGAAGCCTTTTCAAACTCAAAAATGCGTCAGAATTGAGGTTTTCCCGACTACTTACGCTTCCATACGATGCAAGTTCCGTTTTGCCATCCTTTATTGTAGTGACAAATGATATTAAAATATCTAAAAGAATAGGCATAAACAATTATAATTTACGTAGTTTACAGCAATATTACGTAGCTTACAGCAATATTATGGACTATATCAGTTACTAAGGAGATCATCCATTGAAAGTAACTAGGATTATCATCGGCTGTAAATACCTTATTAGGTACTAAATACAATTAGCCCAGCTACCACCCAAACCGTAACTACACTGGACAGCAAATAAACCGAGCCACCCGCTACCTTGGCACTCTGATTCGATTTTCTCAAAAAATATAAAACTTACAAATATCAAAGTTATACCTACAGAAAGTGTGTTTCTTGATGATGAAAATGAATGGAAATTCATTAGGATTAATCAATTAATTAAGTGTTTATTGAGGATTTTACAAAGAAGAGTCGTTTTCCAGTCGTGTTAATCGTTCGTAATCATTAAATGAAAATTAAAATAAAGTCAGAAACAAAGAAAAAATTAAAGAAAAAGTTTTTGGTCAGTATTCAGTATTCCCTCCCCTTGCTCGGATAACTGCCAGCATCCTCGTATTCATTGACCTCACGAGCCTGACGAGGAATTCTTGAGGGATTGCATTCCACTCCTCTTCAATTGCGATTCGGGGCTCTGGAAGCCTTACTGGACCAGGTACCCGGGCTCGAACCCGACGTTTCAGTTCATCGCATAAGTGTTGTATCGGATTCTAGTCCAGGCTTGGAGCTGGCTAGTTCATTGTACGAATGCCGACGTTGCGTAGATACTGGGCCACCACATGAGCAACATGAGACCGTGCATTATCAAGCATCAACTGTATATTCTGCCCGATATATTCTGCGTAAGGTACCACATGGTCTGCCAGGATTTCAGTAATGTAGCGATAAGAAGTCAATCCACGTGTACGGCCCGTCAGTTCGATGAAAACTAACGCTGTACATGCGGTTAGCGAGATGCCGCCCCAAACCGTTAGAGATCTTCCTCCATAAGCGTGAGCGTCACCCTCCAGGGTGAGTCTACATGGAAGTGATCGACGTCAGAGAGTATATCGTCTCTCTGGAGAACGTTATTCTCAGTGTTGCATCGAGCAAACTGATGCTTATGGAGGAGGATCTGTAACGGTTTGGGGCGGCATCTTGCTAACCGCATGTACAGCGTTAGTTTTCATCGAACTGACGGGCCGTACACGTGGATTGACTTCTTATCGCTACATTACTGAAATCCTGGCAGACCATGTGGTACCTTACGCAGAATATATCGGGCAGAATATACAGTTGATGCTTGATAATGCACGGTCTCATGTTGCTCATGTGGTGGCCCAGTATCTACGCGACGTCGGCATTCGTACAATGGACTAGCCAGCTCCAAGCCTGGACTAGAATCCGATACAACACTTATGCGATGAACTGAAACGTCGGGTTCGAGCCCGGGTACCTGGTCCAGTAAGGCTTCCAGAGCCCCGAATCGCAATTGAAGAGGAGTGGAATGCAATCCCTCAAGAATTCCTCGTCAGGCTCGTGAGGTCAATGAATACGAGGATGCTGGCAGTTATCCGAGCAAGGGGAGGGAATACTGAATACTGACCAAAAACTTTTTCTTTAATTTTTTCTTTGTTTCTGACTTTATTTTAATTTTCATTTAATGATTACGAACGATTAACACGACTGGAAAACGACTCTTCTTTGTAAAATCCTCAATAAACACTTAATTAATTGATTAATCCTAATGAATTTCCATTCATTTTCATCATCAAGAAACACACTTTCTGTAGGTATAACTTTGATATCTGTAAGTTTTATATTTTTTGAGAAAATCGAATCAGAGTGCCAAGGTAGCGGGTGGCTCGGTTTATTTGCTGTCCAGTGTATAACAAGCGGTTACTTAACCAGATCGTGAGCTATCGATCTACGAAACTTGCTTACGACCATTTAATGGGAGTGTAAAAGAATCGAAAGATAACCAGATTCTCAATCACCCTAATTAGAATACAGCTGATAGTTACACGTCACGAACGTTAAACGTGACTGGTTTAGATCTACATATAGAGAAATGTATCACTTTCGAATTATATAAATCAATGCGAATAGTTAATAGTGTTAAGTAAATTACATGTTAACGCTTTGAATATATAATGTTAACGTAACGTTTACGATACATCATTACAAAGTGAATGTCAAAATGCGGATATTCATTAATTACAATCTAAAATGTAACATGTAAGAATAACATTTGTAAAAACGAAAATAAAACGGTCAAAAAACAAATAAGTTATAAATTGTTTTAATGCGACTGTATCCGTATCTTTCTAAAACATTTGTATGGCGAGTGTATGGAGCTACTGAATCGTGATATCATGTTGTAATAGCGCTCTCTTTTTCTAACAGACAGGACAGAAAAATGATTGTTTTATAATAATATTAAAAATCTTTATTTTAAGTATATAAAAAAAAAATTCAAATACCAATTGTTGCTTTTATCACAAGTATACAATATATTGTCTATCCCGATAGACGTCCACGGCTGGACAAAAGTCATTTGCACAGCTCTCGGTCTTGCGACGCCTGAATCCAGCGACTCTCTGTGACGACATGAAACGAGTCGCAGTGTAGGCAGACACCTAGTGGGAAGGTAATGATGACCAGTCGCAGTGTTGGCACTGTCGGCAGACACCTATTGAGGGGTCTGCCAACACTGCACTTCCCTGTGCGAGATCGTCACTCCAGCACCTTGGGAGCCCAACGACCATCATCTTCGAACTATATGCCCCGCGCATTTCAACAAACAACTGACCCAGCGAAACTCTGTAGGCGACCATTATATTCGTAGCGTCTTTTTAGACAAAGCACACGCGGTGTGTCAAAGAGATTCAATAATTTTTAATAGGGATTTTGCAAAGGCTTTAAAGGTGATGGGATTATGTCACGCTTACTTCATCTGACCTACGACTTATTGACCCAGTGGTCGTCAAATGCGTCACGGTACATCTTCAGCTGTGCGATGTCCGACATCGGGTGACCTTTAACGAATAAACTATTATTTAATCAAAAATCCGTGACTAACATACAATAAACACTTTTAGGTGGGTATTTTTGCGAGACCGAATGAGAAATGAGGAGATCTTTAGATCAAGGTTACTGACAGTCCAGCAAGACGTGAAGTTGAAGTTGGAATGGGCGAGGCGAACAGTTTGAAAAACTGATGCTCGTTAGGGGCCCAAAGTGCTGAAATGGCAGAGCCCCCACTACATATCAGACGCGTAGCAAGAAGCCGCTGGATACAAGCGGCGTAAGACTGCCGATATATAATTTTACTATATAAAATTAACACCTAAATATACTATACTAAGGGGCAAGGTTTAATTAAGTATTCATACTATAAATACCTACCATATTACACCAGTATACACAAATAGTATAATCGCGTAGGAATTACGTACGTTTGACCTATTGATAAGTAGGTACAGTTAAAATGTTGCTGTCAATCACTCAGCTGTAAAAACTATCGTAACGATGATTTCGAATATCTATTACACAGGAAAGAAGACTTACCGTTCTAAAAACATACTTTTTTTAAGTATGCGAAGAGATTTTTTCATTGACCACTCCTGTCGTAGATACTACTACTATATTTAAAAGTACGATTATGAATTAAGTATGGAAGTTAGTAAACATCTGCATATATACCTAAGCTATGGGATGGCTGATATACTTTTTTTATTTACGACAAGGTTCTACGATTTCACCTGATGTTAAGTGACGATGCAGTCTAAGGTGATAGCGGACTAATTTGGTAAACCATACCACCAGACAAAAGTATCTTAAAGTGAAAAAGCTAGTTCGAGCAAACCTATTTATTTTCATGTCAGCTTAAGCTCTTAGACATTCTGAAAAGCTTCCAATTTACCTGCAACAAAAAGAAATAAAAATTAAGAATCAGAAAAAAAACATTAACGGTAGCTTAACTCAGAATTTTATAAAAAAAAGTTTTTTTTAGAAATGAGCTCATTCTTAGGGCTAATGTCACTTGCGTTTTTAGTACTGGAAAATGAAACTTACATCTAAAAATGGAAAAGCGTCCATCCAGTCTAGATTCTGCTCTAGATCCCTACGAAATGTATTGACAAATAACTGTTCTACATTGAGTTCTGTCTTCTGTATTATAAGGTTAATAGAGCTTAGGCGTTATTAGTTTATGAACTTAGGTATAGAAATAACATGGAATCGTATATGTGTGTTAGCTTGATTTTAATTCAAAAAACGAAAATCACAATATTTAACACAAAACAGCAATGTAATACGCGCGATCAGCTGTTTATCAAAAGTTCAAAGCACTCCGCCTAGTACCTACAAACTGACGCGTTTGCGACGCACCGTATGCGCGGTACATTGCGTGCTCAAAAATTACGAATATTGGTATGTTCTTGCAATTCACGAGGGCGCGTGAGCTTTACTTGTGGTTACATCGTGTACGTGCACATTGCGTAAGTGTGCGTGCCTGTCAGGAGCCTAAGTGGGAGCGGTCAAGCGCAAGCAAGCTCTCGCTCACACTTATACAGATACGACACGCACACAACCATGAGCAACGCGCCCTCGTGAATTGCAAGAACATAACAACGGTAACCCATCATTTCCGAGATGAGTGGCTTTTGTAATTTCATTATAGGCATTAAGTGTAACCTATTCACAAAATTTTCGTTAGCCCGACAAGCAAAGGCGTGCGGGCATGAATAAAAAAAATAACCTCTTGCACTGAGTCTATGTACTCGAAGATTTATAATAACACGTAGAACAAATGGCCAACTCACGACTCAAGATCGTAAATTACTATGCACGTGCTCCGCCGAATCCGGGGAGAATTATTATAGTTCATTTATCGCTCACACGAAAATAGAGCGAAATTTCACGTATCGAGTATATCGCGACGTCACGAATTTATCGACACGTTCATGTAATTTGTTAGATACCATTTAACTTAGGAATACATTGAGAAACTTAATATTATAGCAACAATATCTTTTGGTTGCGATTCCATATATAAATATTCGAAATATGTAAAATATTTAGAATATTTAATAGATTAGGATTTCATTTTTGAAAAACTACCATAAGGTGTAATATAAGGTAAGAGGTACAGAGCCAAAGAAATAGACATACATACATGCGACCTTCCTTCCTTGTCGGTTAAAAGTCATTCAAACAAAGTAGGTACAACTTGATTTCAAGATGCAATCTATACAAATAAATAAAATTGAAGTGTCTGTTTGTAATATCAAAAGAACAGCTTTTTACTAACTTATGACAAGAAAACACTTTTTAAAATTTTTGTCTGTCTGTCTGTCTATCTGTCTGTATGTCTGTTTGTTGCCGCTAATCTCGGGAACGGCTGGACCGATTTTGCGGGACTTTCACTGGTAGATAGCTGATATTATCTGGTAAAATATGGGCTACTTTTTTAACCGACTTTCAAAAAAGGAGGAGAAGGAGTTGTGTTTTTCTACCTCTGTACAGCGATATCTCCGTGATTTCTAAACCGATTTGCGTGAATCTTTTTTTAATCGACACAAAAACTTTGCGAGACGCTCTCATAAAAAGTTCGGTTTCCAACTCCTCAATCCTGATGCTGCAGGTATACTGCCCACCTAAACGGGAAGGATTTAGGAACTGTTTATTATGAATAGTTATTATAGGTACCAAGTAGTACCTACTTTAATTTAACGATTTATCGTTAAATTACAGGATCCATCTCCTCAATACTGATGCTGCAGGGGTTCTGCCCACGATTTAGAAACTGTGAATTGAAGACGCGGACGAAGTCGCGGGCGTCCGCTAGTTTACAATATGATGTAACTTGAAACTCGAGTAAAATAGGTGTAGACTAGAGAAGTCTTAGTGAATAAAATAATGTGTCTTAACGCTTGCCCACAAACAATGGAGTCAATACTCAATCATTCATTACATGATGATAGTCATTGGAGCGCGAAATGAATAAACAAATCTTCCGACTTCCACGGCATCCGTAATATGGCGTAAGCGTGTCGATTTGCCGCTACTTTTGTATAACAATATATGCAACGCATGTGAATTGAATAATATGTGTAACATCCAACAACCAAGTAAGCCTCATAGACTTCGGCTTACTATATTATATACACGGTGAAATTTCATTGGTTGTACTCCCTGAAAGAGGTGAATGTGCTCATGAAACTGAACAACTTTCCCCAAGGAACATAGGTCGAAATATGAAAAAAAAATTTGGACCTCCCATAGTAAATCAATCAGCTGATCGTCAAGTTTGTATGGAGGGTCCAATTTTTTTTTTTCATATTTTGACCTATGTTCCCTGGGGAAAGTTGTTCAGTTTCATGAGCACATTCACCTCTTTCAGGGAGTACAACCATTAAAATTTCAACCGGTAGAAGCAATGTACATAATCTCGTTCCAAAATCGTGAATTTTGTGTGAAGAAGTCATGGAATTTTTATAGTACCTACCAAAAATAGAGATTTTGAATAAAATCAATATATCAAATTTGGAGATTAAGGACCAATCTATGTGTAGTAATTTTTATTTCCAGTTTATTTCGTTTGACTTAGTCACAATATGTTCCGAAAACCCCTGAATATTCGAAAACACCTCCTTAACCTATCATGTGGCCTTAACGCTTGAGCTTACCATACAGTATGGGGAGTTTTACATTCAGTTTTACTTTTCATTCTTTAAAAACGATTTCATCATTGTAACAATCGCAATGACCTCTGATTGGCTGGTACCCTCTCGCTATTATATATTTTTAGGTAATAGGTAGGTAGGTTCGCTAGGATTTATACGTAGATGCAGTTTTCTAAGTTTCTAACGATGTTGAATAAAAGAAAAGCAACGCCAAGTTCAGAATGCTCATTTACATTAAGCTCTGGAAGCATTAAGCTATGTTTTCTACAAATGCAAAAAGATGATGCCTTTGGAATATGCAAACCTACTTTGTACTCGTATTATGAGTTGTGTCTCATAGTTGTTGACATCAAGTAGGTACAATGTCTATTGAAGTTGTATTCTGAATTTAAAATGAACTAGTCTACAAAAGAAATTTTTTGGCGCATATCCTTACTAATCCTTATCCTTACTAATATATAAATGCGAACGTGTGATTGTGTGTTTGTTGGTTTGTCCTTCAATCACGCTGCAACAGAGCTACGGCTTGATGTGATTATTTGCATGGGTATAGTTGAGTACCTGGAGAGTGACATAGGCTTTTTATCCGTGAAAATCAAAGAGTGATTTAAAAAAACTGAATATTGTTTATTATAAGTTATGTACAGTCATAATAGTACATTATGGTACAAGTGTAAAAGTTGGTGATTACCGCTGAGGTGCTATTGAGACCCGAGCCGTTAGGTGAGGGTCTTAAGTTAGCCGAGGACGGTAATCATCAATATACACGTGTATCATACGACGTTTTTCAACACACTTGTGAAGAAAATTATACTAAAATAGTACCTACATTCTGGTACAAAACAGTGAAAACGACTTGTGAAAATTTTTTCGCAATGGCGGGAAAAATTAATGTTGTCCTTTTGTTCGCCCTCTTGAGATGCTCTTGAGGGCAGGCAAAGATCGACGACCATACAGCCTATTCAGGTGTTTATTTGAATTAATCAGTTTTCCGGAATTCGCGCGCGCGCATGCCTTTAATGGCCATAGACTAAAAGAATGAGGTTTCTTTTTTTTGGCTTTTCTCTTATAGCCACGTACAAAATGGGGAATTTCCAGTTTTCTTTATTACAGAAAAAACAAAAGTTATATTTGAGTGACAGTTTTATTTATTAAACACGTACAAGTTGAAATTATCTATTTAAATACGAAGTTGTATGAAATGAGCAAGCAATAGGTATCTTGGCAATAGGTAGGATCTTTTTTGTAATAGAAACTTTTTTAAGAACAAAGCAACTCAACCAATAAAATTAAAAAAAAATATTCTATAACTCACATTGTGAATAATAGTAATCAAAAGTCACAGTTTGAGTTAAAGGTGTCATTGTGTGCCTAGTTGCGGTGAACCGGGAGCAACTTTATGAGCAAGTGTGTTGAAAAAATACATATTTTTTTTCTATTTTCGTCCATTTACATATGTAGCATAGTTATTTACTTAACAACCTAACCTTATGTACTTTACAAACTATTCCTGCATAAAATAGTGCCAATAATGATAAATATTATTATAGTAAAAACGGGCATAAATCTTTTATTGCGTGACCTCAAATTAAGTCACTTGTAAGTTGTAACAAGTTCTCAGACTGATGTAGAACCAATTACATAAATAAACATTAGTACTGATTGTAAGCCCAAGTTTCTATTCAGTTGCATAATAATTTTCCTGTTACTATATAGGCTGATTTTCGAAATTAAGCCGAGCCTAGGCAATGATATCGTAAGCTTTATGGGCTGCACGTAGAACTTAAGCTGTTATATGATTAATTCCTTACGTGTCTGCGCACGCGCAAGCGGCGTTATCGCTGCAAACACGTGCGTTTCACGATTTTATTGCGATATTTTCTAATAGTTAAACATAGTTTCGACGGCAATTTGTAAATTGACTAGCTTTTACCCGCGACTTTGTCCGCGTAGAGTTAGGTTTTTAAAAGTCCCGCGGGAACCCAGTTTTCCGGGAGCTAACATTTGTGAATCTTCAGGTCTTTTACCTATACACTCAACCCTAACTTAGGTATATGTAAAAAATTGTTTTCAAAAAACCGACTTCAAACGCCACTACAAAGTATTAAAAACTAATACCTACTTGGCATTACGCTATAGGTACTAAGTTCTAATTTTATAGAAATTTCTTTATTTTCTCAAAGAAAAGAATCTGTTTTAAATCTAACAATTACAAAACGATATTTGTGTTATAACTTATAAAGTTACCTGATGTTACAAAATAGTCAGTAATAAATCCTAGTTATCCAACCACAGAATACATACTGTACCTACCACAGATAATACTGTCACAACTAAGATTCATTTTGGACTAAGTATTAAAAGAAGGAAAGTGGCTTTGAAAAAATCGTGAGGCAAACGATTCTCGTGTACAATATAGATAACAACATCTCTTGCTCAATTTCCATATGACACATGACGCGTCGTTCAAAACTTTTTATCAACCACCTTGATCGATATAGAACCACCTATGATAGTGTATAGTTCTTTCATTTCACGAGGGCTCGTGGCTCATGGTTGTGTGTGTGTCGTATCTGCATAAGTGTGAGCGAGAGCTTGCTCGCGCCTGATCGCTCCCACCTAGGTTCCTGACAGGCACGCACACTTACGCAATGGGCATGTACACGACGTAACCACAAGTAAAACGCCCGTAATCTCGCGAAGTTACGGGCGCTTTACTTGTGGTTACGTCGTGTACATGCACATTGCGTAAGTGTGTGTACCTGTCAGGAGCTTAGGTGGGAGCGGTCAGGCGCGAGCATACTCTCGCTCCCACTTACATATACATTATATACGACACATACACAATCATGAGACACGCGCCCTCGTGAATCGCAGGAACAATACCTATTGCTAAACAGTACGTCCTAACCACTTGTTTAATATTTTCGCTTGAGAACTAAAGGGCTTTAGTATGCCATCAAACGTTTTTATGGACTTCTACAATCACGTAATTTCACAGTGACAAGTCAGCGTGAAAATATGAGCAGTACTCGAGATGTGGATCAGAGATAGTTATTGAGAAACACGTGTTTCTTTAGTGAACGCACTTTTGCAATCGTGCCAATGAGATCGTATCCAGTTAGTGAGTTAGTAGGTACGTCGGAATAAGACGAGCGCGAGTATTTGTTAAGACATTATAATGAGCAGTGAGTAACTTGCAGCTCTAGTTACTGACAGTACTTTTCGTACATACTAATTACCTAGTACCTACCTATAACGTTGACTTGAGTGTGTGCAACGTTTCAGGTAATCGTCATAAACTAACAAACAACCTCTTTAATTTTTCAGGATAAAATATAGCCTACGTATTAAACCTGGGTACGAACTATTTCCATTCCCAGCCTAATCGGTTTATTCGTTGTAGAGTGAAGGAGTAACAAACATACACACATATACACATACAACGTTCGACTTTATAATATTAGTGTGATGATAAGGATTTTTTATTTGATGACAAGTATGACTGCCATCTCACCTGATGGTAAGTGACGATGCAGTCTACATTAAACCCAAACCCCTAATCTGTTTCTAGACGCCATCGTGCTGGAACGCTAAATTAGTAAGGGTAACTCTTAGATTAATATTAGTTTGTATTGATCTATTCGTATTAAAGCTAAATGAAGTAAGATTAACTTCATCGGAATGCCATTACCTATTTCTACACTAAGTAGGCTTCAATTCAGACTGTCGTTACGAAAGCATTTTGCTTTTATTGTTGTAAGTATTTCCACAAAGGCAGCGCGCACTTACGGCGCTATTTGAATAACTGTGACAAATGCCGGCTCGAGAAGGATTTGGCAAGTTGTGACCTTGACTCCATGTGATGCAGAGATTGAAAATGTGTTTTTTTATTCAATGACAAGATAGTTCTTGACTGCGATCTCACCTGATGGTAAGTGGCGATGCAGTCTAAAATGGTAGCAGCCTCCTACATGCCTTGGTCTTGCGCCACCTGTATCCAGTCGGTCGCATAAGAAAATCAGATTTACATTTCTACGTTAACCGCCTTGGGTTTGATATTTAGATAGGTACGAAACCCTAGGTTCGTAAGCCTGACTAACAATTTGACAGTAGGCTTTCTAGCATTTCATATTACCAAATTTATTTATTTCACACAATTAAAATATGTAATAATAATACTTAATATAATATAAAACTAAATACTAAATTAAAACTAAAACGTAAATATCAAAAATAAAAGCTAAATATAAAAAATATCATCTAAACCACTGGAACGAGGAAAAGTGCCCAGAACGCTGGCTGCGTTACCCCGCTGAATGGCCAAACTTATATGCTGGCCGAGGTAACTTCCAGCCTTCCGGTCACCAGTGGACTCTATGAGACGGGATGACAGATCCTTAAAAAAGGATCTAGCATCCTCGCCCCATGACCCCAGGGTTTCAACACCAAACGGCACAAATATGAAATTGTTTTCTATGTTTATTCATATTACTAGCATAAAAATTTGAATGAGTTATAATCATTCGTGCACAGTTGATAGGAAGTCATCTAGAATAGCAGCTATTGGATAAATTAAAACTGATAACTGTGAGATTATTATATCATGCAATCATCCGCTTGCGATAAAACGCCTCGGTGCCCTATCAAAATGACGTAATTCTAATGGGAAAATGTATAATTCTCGTAAACACAGTGTCGTGAGTATTTGCATACAGCCCTGTATCTAGGTAGACATAAATTGGCGGCAATCGTCAGCCTAGATTGCATAGCAGTTTTATGTCTAGGAAACAATTTGACGTGTTACAGTTTTCTTTACGTAACAGCTTTGTTTAATAAACCGCTTTATGTTAAGGGCCTGTTTACAGAATTGTAAAACTTACTAGCTAATGCCCGCCACTTCGTTCGCGTGGATTGAGGTTTTTAATTCCCGCGGGAACGCTCCTATTTTTTGGGATAAAACGCCTAGTCAAATCGGTTCTGTGGTTGCGGCGTGATTGATTAACAAATATCCATCCATCCATCCATTCAAAAAAATAATGGATAAAGGATACTTTTTATCCCGAATTATCAAGCTCTCATGGGATATTAAAGTCTAAAACGCGGATAAGGTTGCGGACATCAGTTCTATATTATGATTAGATATAAAACGAGCAATAAAATACTGGACAGAATTTTGAATTGCTACACTTTTTACGAGAAACTTATGAAATACTATGTACTGTGTACTAACTTAACATACAAAGTTAGTAACTTTGTATGTTAACAAAAATATTTCAACATATTTGTTACATATTGTGTACATTATGTGTCAAAAAAGAGCGAAACGCAAGTACAAGTAGGTAAGTAATGCTGTTAGGTTAATTGTACGAGTACTTGCGAGTAATATTTAAAAAGATTAAGGAAAACTATACAAATACAAATAGAATTTAATATAACTTATATTTTAACTACACATCTTCATTCGTCATGTATACCTACGTCAAAACAAGATGCATTTTGCAGGGGAGCATTTTGAAAGCGTAGAAAAATTATATTTTCCTTGTAATAGGTTTGTCGGTATTCTGATACGGTACTTACCTATTAGGTTTTCAAAATGTCCTAGCAAAAACCTTTTAAAAAAATGTCAAAAATTAGTTTTTCAAAACACTCATCTATAAAATGCACGACCTCCCTGGCGCAGTGGTGAGCGCTGTGGTCTTATAACTGGAAGGTCTCGGGTTCGATTCCCGGCGTGAGCAATTTGGGAATTTATAATTTCTTAGGAGTTACCTATACACAGAGAGACAGACAGACAAGTGCAAATTCACTAAAGCAGTCTCGGAAACCTTGCTTCGAAAGAATGTTCAAAGTGACTCATATTGATTTGTTTATCGAAATCCACTGTCCTAGTTAGGTCACAAGCCTTGATATAACGAAGGGCAGTGCCACACTGTTACGCAACACGCAACGGTAACCGCATCAACATATTATATTATTGCACTCACGTCCAGAGAAAGTGTATTGACGGACGGAAGGACCTCAGTAGCCAATACATGATTAGATACATATAGTTCTTGCAATTCACGAGGTCGCGTGGCTCATGGTTGTGTGTGTGTCGTATCTATATAAAAGTGGGAGCGAGAGCTTGCTCGCGCCTAACCGCTCGCACCTAGACTCCTGACAGGCACGCACACTTGCGCAATGTGCATACACAACGCAACCACAACTAAAGCTCACACGCCCTCGTGAATTGTAAGAACTTATACCTACAATTTGCACAGTAAAACCCAAGTGGAACCAACATAAAATAAGTCTTACTCGAGAGTAAATTAGCAGTTATTCGAAGATTAAACTATGTTTACGTACCACCATAGCCTTATCTGGGATTAAAACTAGTAAACCATTGCTATTTTCATATATTTACGCAGTAAATATCAATATCGCAGTACAGCAATAGCAGAATATTTTATATATTCTTCTCTGATTCTTCTTCTTTATCAACAGATAGACGGCCACTGTTGAAGAAAGAAGGTCTCTTGCATGGACTTTCACAGGCCTCGATCGTGCGCTGCTGCATCCAGCGGCTCCCTATGACTCGTCCGTCCACCTGATAGTACCTAAGTCACGATGCAGTCTAAGTGGTAGCGGGCTAACTTGGAAGTGGGTATGGCATTTCTAATAAGCCCATACCCGCCTAAATAGGCTCTAGTCTATTGAAACTGAAACCGTTTTGAAAACATTGTCTAAGAATCTACTTAAAATAATAATAATAAATTATTATACTTGCTATACTTTTGAGCAATACTTAGTTATTCTGATTGCAAGTGTTACAAAACGCCAAGCATGATCGAGGGCTTTGTAACAAGCGTATGATCGTTAGTGACAAATTAGCGTTGTAGGTACGTATCATTACCTAATAGTATAAAGTGTGTCATAATCAGGTCATTATGGCGGCGTGGTTGGGTTGTTGTTTATATCAAATAGTTTTCCGACATGCTACTGGACTGTGAGCTAATTTTATAACTTTACTAGCTTTTTCCTGCGACTTCGTCCACGTGAAGTACGGTTTTTGAAATCACTCGGGAACCCTTGAGAAAAATAAGCTTATGTCACTTTCCATTCAACTATACTCCATGCAAAAAATCACGTCGATACGGTACTTCATTGATGTGTTAATAATGTTTTATGTGTGTGTGTATATGATTTTATTTATTTATTTTTAAGTACAAAATTCTTTATATAACGTTACGTAGTCCGTTCAACATTATCCAACATTAAATAATAGTACATAATATTCAATTAACTCCTACCACTTATGTATTATGTTTAAGAATGCTTTGAAAATGCAAAGATCTAGACGATAACTCGGTTACACCACATTTATCTTCAGATCCACAAAATATCGAGACCATTGTTAATTCACTATAATAATCGATTAACGTAACCCCATTAAAGATGATGCAATAGTGGACCAGTAAACAGACCACTATCACAAAATTGTGTAATAAACCCTAAGCAACTTGTAAAAGGAAACAGTGCTATCAGTATTCAACACAATGGCTGACTTTCACTGATCGTCGATTCCTTAACTGTTGCGATGTTACCGATAAAGACGTCGCAGGTTGAATCCGATATGAAATAGAGCGGAAACTAGACAAAATTTGTGAATTTTTCTTACTTTGACCTCATCTGATAGGTCATGATAAATAGGCTAAGGTGAAAAGAACTGAAGGCGAATTATGACATGTTATATTCGTAAATAATTACCAAAAAAACTTGAGAGGTGTCAAGGGACACCCGGATGGAACGAAGTTCAATGCGAAATAGAAATGAAAATATCTGGCTTGCTTTCTATAAGAGAGAGAGAGACAGACAGAGAAATATGCGACGCCGATAGCAAAAAGTGTCGTGACAACTTTTCGTAAGAATTTTTTCCGTCCTTTCACAACGCGCGATAAGGAACTTCGTTCCAAAAACTAGTCAGGGTAGTCGACTGGGCTTTTTTCTTCTCCGAGATATAAAAAGATTCTATCAAGTTTCTCGATTTATGCCTAAGGAAATCCGCACATGTGGTTTCGATTTTATCCATTTTTGGAATAAAACCGTAAATATTATGCATTTCTATGACTACCTAATAAACCCGTACCTGTACAGCTTTCGCTGACGGTCAATGCCATCGGACGAATCTCGTTTCACATCGCCTTCAGATAAAATCTAGCAATGCAACAACTTGTTTGATTGAATAATATTGACTATCGTAATAAGTGTGGCTGACTGATGTCCTCAGGTGTAATGGTTTGTCTGTCCGTTTTGTCAACTGGAACGTGAACTTTTAGTGGAATGTATCTGCCTGAGAATATTCTGAGGATCTCATTCTCAAGCCTTTTTGATAAGTTTGTGTTAAGTAATGCCTAATTAATGTCGTGTGGATAGGTAATATTTTTATAGCACTTTGTAAAAGTTTATTTGAGCAAACAATTATTATTTTATTCGGACTTGCATCCAATCGGACTAAAAGAGTGAAGAAATAGAGTATTTGCGCTCACATTGTACACTGTGGAAATAGGGCGCCATGGCCGGAGGACATTATTATTAAGCTCAACATTAAACCGTACCAAAGACACCGAGAAGTCGATAAAACATTAGATTAGACGCGTGTAGGTCAGCCGCACTATACATTCATTATTTACCTTGATTCGTATTACGAAATACCTCCAACATAGTTCTATTATAGTAGAGGCGTGGTACACAGTAATCTATAACAAGTTTTAAGTCTAACGTAATCAAAATCAAACTGATTAAGTTTGACCGCAATAAGTACAGTAGGTACACCTTTCCTAATCTGTGATTACTCTCATGGGACAATGCTCGGACCTTAAACTTGCTATATGTATTACGAATACTAACTCGAAGTATTAGGTATATGTAGTTTAGATTTTATGTTGTGTATGACAATAAAGAGACCATTGAATGTTCTAAATTAATGAAGTCCGTAAACAATTCCCATAACTCTTGTTCTAAAGTTATACCTATCCAAAAAATTACTACATATACTTACTCTTTCAAATACCTACATCTATAATTAAAATCTTGATTTTAATTTCTTATTTTAATGTAGGTAGGTACTAACTAGCATTCGATAAGTAGGTATACGTAGGATAAGCGATTATCGTAATATAATGACATCGTTTTTTGTAAGTAGGTACCTGCCTAGTAGGATACTTATCTACATGTATGCCTGTCAGTCAATCCATATAAGTCCACATGATCATTGCGGTTTCATATTCACGTAGACTTATCTTGCCCAATGCCTGCATTCCATGTTTCTTTTCATTATAGGTATGCCTTAAAGTTCGAAGGTAGTAAAAACTGTAATATTTCTGTACAATCGAAATATTTTACACGATTCCTACTTATTTTAATCGTTTTATGATGTGGAGAGTAATTTAAACATAGCTCAGAGTCACTAAACAGAAGCGAATATGGGCGGGGCACATAGTTCGAAGAGCTGATGGTCGTTGGAATCCCAAGGTGCCGGAGTGGCGATCGCTACTCCGGCACCTAATCTAGGCTACCTACTGTTACTGACACTAACAAGTTGGTATTTCGAAACTCTATGTTGTAATTCCTAATTCGCTCGCGATTATGCACGCAACTCAACGCATAAGTTGCACTCTACGGAGAATGCGCATGACCTTGGACAAGCGCCACCTACCGGATGCCGGGCGAACTATTACGCTGGATAGTGTTTTCACCTTCAATATTACGATTTACGTTGCCATTGGAAAAGTAGTATCAAACCACTGTCACTTTCACGGGTTACCTACGTAGATACTTCGTTAGAAAACCGATACTTTTAAGAGTAAGTTTTATCATTCTTGTTGTAAGTATCAGTAACATTAACAGTATTAAAAAGTAGATTGTTTCGAACTTCTCATTATTGAATGTTAATTGTTAACTACTTAATTAAAGCTTTACTTAAACATATTGTAATTTGAACTTATCTAATACCTTATCTCTAGGTCATCGACGCTGTTATCCTTTCAACCAATACTTAGACTTCCATATTTGCTGGATAACTATAAGTTTCTTGCAAGGATCGTCACAGAGCATGATTTTGTACCGTTTGTATCCAACTTTAGAATTTCCGTCCACCTAGAGACCTAGTAGAGTTGGGAGATTAAACTTCGAGACTTTATTAGTTCAATTAGATTATAACCTTGAGTATATTTAATTAACTAATTATGTAAGTATTTATTCAAATCTAAAACTGCATTCTTCTATATTCAAATTGTAATTATAAAACAAAATTACAAAACAAAAGTATGTTGCTTTTTATTTATAATTAATGGTAAAATTATAAAGCTTGACAAATCTCCCAAAGGCGATCCATAAAAAACACATTTATTAAAAGTTTTAATTGTAATGACATTGCCCGTGGCATAGCCTAACCATTTAATCATTAAAAAAATATTTCACAAACAGTCCAGCCAGTAAACGCTTACCAAACCTTTCCACATGATTGCACTGGATATATCCAATGTCGCAACCAGAATACATAATAAGTAGTTAGCGGCTGATAGCCATCGACTCGGCCCTAAGGCAACGACGGAAATTAACAAATTCAGTGCTAAATAGTACCCAATAACATCCACAAAATGGCTGAATCCTTTCAGATTATGATTGTTTGCTTTTTCAATTTTAGTATAAGTATCTAGATCTTTTCCGATCTAATCCAACTCTACTTTTGAATGGCCTACTCTCTTTAAGTGGTTACCGAAAACTAAGTCATTTTTTAACCAACCCAAGGGAAAACTTGGGTCTGGTTTTTTATGATTATAGTAGTCTCTATGTGTGTATGTATATTTGTATTCAGGTATGTACCACTGTAGCGCCTAAAAAACTAATAGTCGTAATTGAAGTGTCGATTCGCTAGCATGTTCCGGGACATAGGTTACGTTTTATAATTTATACGAACAAAATCTATTGATTTTGTTACACATGTTACATCCGATTTTCCTAATCGGATTACAGCTAACAGTTTTTAAACTTTTGTCATTCTTAAGGACCTATAAGTCTGTTCATTCACGAGGGCGCGTGGCTCATGGTTGTGTGTGTGTCGTATCTGCGGTAGGAGCGAGAGCTTGCTCGCGCCTGACCGCTCCCACCTAGGCTCCTAACAGGCACACACACTTACGCAATGTGCATGTACACGACGTAACCAGTAACCACAAGTAAAGCTCACGCGCCCTCGTGAATTGAAAGATCTATAACAGAAAATAATTTTAACCTATATTGGCATTATGGTTAGATAGATAAATAAAAATACATTACCTACCTATTGCCAGAAAAGGTTAACTTATGAACAATGTGACATTTAGCATTGCTCAACCAAATTACAATCAGCTAAGCAAACCACTTGGTATTTTATATTTGACAGATTTAACGAATCTCGATAAGAACTTACGTCGCGTCGTAAGTATCCCATGGTATTCGATAACGAACTGATTTCAATTGACCACTAGATATTACAAAATCGACATTCAAAGCATATCGTGGGTACAGCGATATGTACACCAGCGGATCAACTAAAGTATCGTGATTATCTTTTTATGAGGGTAACTTTGCAAGCTAACTGTTTTTAAGCTATTGCATAGCTTCTATCGCAGGCCAATGTGAAGACCGAATCCAGAAATTCCGTAACGAAAATAACCTGACACGGGACTCCTCTACGGTGAGCCACTAGATGGCGCATTTTTTATCAACGCCATCTAGCGGTGAACCGCTAGATGGCGTTGATAAAAAATGCTATGCAACAGCTTTTCCGCGGCAGTCCCCGAGTGCCACACGTCTTTTTTTTCTCATTGATCGTTGCATTTGATTAAAAGCTATAATTACACTGCAGGAATTTTCAAATAAGGCTCATTTACCTGGCATTCACAATAAATAACTGATACCATGTTCACTAAGCTAATACCTAAATTACATGAAGCATGTAATCAATGATATTTTAACTAAATAGATAGATACGTAGATAGAAAGACTACGGTTAGAACTAAATGGAAGTAGAAATAGAAGTAAAAGAAAAGTATAAAGTAAAATTGGCAACCTCATAGGCATTGGCATAGTAACAAAAATTAATGAAAGGATCATAGTAACACGACGACGGTCTCAGATAAATCCGCAAGATAAAAGATAGGGTGTATCAACTAATAAGTTATTATTAAGGCCCTTATTGATAAAAAGAACACACTGTATATACGCAACTTATTCACATCAAATGTATGAAAAATATTATATGAACATGAACATATCTATAATATATATTATGTATAAACAATGTGTAAATTTTTACTGCATAAGAATTACACCGACTTATTATAAAAGTTTTCATGAATATTATGATCGATATGATTTTAAAGTATTTATATAAGATGTGTCTCAAGTGACTTAAAGAAACCATCTAGTTGACCGTAAAGGCATCATCGCAATGATGCAATAAGGTAATAGACACAATGTCGACCACAAAGCATCTGGGTGCATCGACCTGCGCGTCTTGACTCTCGATAGACGTGATCGACGAATAAAGGCATGATGGGACAATTACCCTATATCGGTGATGGGAATTCGATTAAGTATGGGAAAGTCGATTATATTTATCAATCTATAACAAAACTTATTATTATTTTCAATAACGAGGTAATGACGACCTCCCTGGCGTAGTGATGTGCAGTGACGTGCCGCCAAGCCACTAAATTAAAAAATTAATTAAAGAAAAATACAGAAATATAATTAAAACTGCAAATATTTTAGCCATTTTGGGTCGAAGATTCCTTAAGTTACATTAGTGAGTGTAAACGATAAATTAGAAGTACGACTGTGCGAACCTTACAATTAGTGTCTTCGCGAAACTCATTAGTTGCTAGCACCCATTAGGATAACATACCATAACTTACTCAGAAACTACTTGACAGTAACCACTAGTATTTAGTTATAGCCTTGAAGATTATAGCCAAATTAGTGAAGTAAAAATGCTTAATTAAAAAATTAATCAAAATTTTCGGAATGCAGATTCTGCTGAGAAGAGTGGCTTGAAAACATTTTTCAATTAACTAGACGAAGTTAGCCGGGTTAACTAGTATTAGATATAGATTAAGACAAACATCCTGATAGAATAAATAAACATGATCTTAGAAACTCATACACAGCCAATAAGGAGCTACTTCAAATATTAGCTTAGACTAAACTTAGGCAAAAACATAATCAAGGTTAATGGCAATACTGAATGTTGGAAACAATATTGAATTTGTGCCATTTAAAGCGAAATTCCATACCTACGTGATCGAAACAGAGACTGATTGTATAAGAGTTATTTACCGATATACGTTTACTTATTAAACAACTCGAACGTTATTGTTCATTTTCTAAAAAAATCAACGTTACCGTTTTTCAAAAAGATTGTCAGTTTTGGTCAACGTGAAAATAACATACGAGTAAATCCAATAGAAATCGCCTGTCTCTTTAGAAAACTCCTATGACAAAATGATTTTGAAAGTCATACACGTACCTACAAACATAGCTCTTAAAGTTGATTGTAAAAATAAGTTATGACCTAAGGTTATGACTCTGGTTTACAGCTTTTTATTTGAAACTAGCTTTTGCCCGTAGCTTCGCTCACGGCAAATTTGAATTTTCATTCCCCTATTTTACCTCCTTAGGGGTAAAAATTAAAAAAAAAATCTTGATTTGTCCTTCAATAACGCTGCAACAGAGCTACGGCTAAGCTACGTGAATTTTTGCATGGGAATACTTGAGGACCTGGAGTGTGACATAGGCTACTTTCTATCCCGGAAAATCTTTTTTTTTTTATTCGATGACAAGAAAGTCCTTGACTGCGATCTCACCTGATGGTAAGTGACGATGCAGTCTAAGATGGTAGCGGGCTAACTTGGAAGGGTTATAGCAGTGTAAATTCAACCCATACCCCTAATCGGTTTCTACACGCCATCGTGCCGGAACGCTAAATCACTTGGAGGCACGTTTTTGACGGTAGGGTGGTAACTAGCCACGAGTTCCAAGAGTTTCCGCGGGATTTTAAAAACTAAAGCCACGCGGATGAAGTCGCGAGCATCAGCTAGTTTATAATATTATAATGGGGAATAAGTATCTTATCGAGACCTAATATACACCTTATTTTCAAATGCAGGGTCTCAGATTCATTAAACTGATCATAATATTCGGGTTGATGCACTTTGATGAATGTATTGCGGTCCGGTTGCATCAGTTTATTTATTACAGCTGACTCGCTTATGAACCCGCACAATGATTGGTTTAACTTCATTAATGGATTAACATGTTCCGATAATCGAAATTCTGTGCACGCAGTAGGATTCTTATTAGCAGACTAGCTTTTGCTCGCGGCTTCGCTCACGTTAAATTCGATTTTTTAAACCCTTATTTTAACCCTTTAGGGGTTGAATTTTCAAAAATCCTTTCTTAGCGGATGCCTACGTCATAATAGCTGTCTGGATGTCAAACAGCCCGATCCGTCCAGTGGTTAGGGCTGTGCGTTGATAGATCAGTCAGTCAGTCAGTCAGTCAGTCAGTCAATCAGTCACCTTTGCCTTATATATATTTAGATAATAAGCATTGACTTATAATTTTAAATGATAAATGATTCATTTATGACTACCTACATATAAACTGAAGACCAACTCAAAAATATAACATAATTAATAAGATTATATAATTTATATATAGCTACTGATAAATTAGCCGATAAGTTTGGAAGTTTAACTACTTTTAATATAAAATAATAACAAAAAATTAACGAAAAAGATGCCCAGTTTTCGTTATAGAAACTGAACTCATTACATCATGTCACGGTTTCATTATGTGAAACTGGTCTACACATGCGTAGTTATCTCTCATCTTTGGAAAAAACCAGCTCTTTGAATGCACCAAATGCCGACAGTGCATCGATTTGAGTGAAAGTAAAATTACAACAACGAAATTATTAGGTAGCCTGATATAATGACTATTGGTTGCACTTTTTATCTATTACACGCTCATTACAGCCTTATTGAAGTCCGTAACTTATTTGTTCTCAAAACGTGTTTCTCCAATTTATATCTAAATAGCTTTTTCAATGTCTTGCGTAGGTACATAATGGCTTAGACATTTGTCATACCAATATAATGTGTTGTATCTCGAGTTATCTTATTTTAGCCTAAGTAGGTATGTCATGCTCTCTTTAAACATTTCTGTGGTGGTGGCGTGTGGCGCGGGTTGTTCCGTTCCCTCAAATATGGTTGAGCGAAGCAATGGCTGGATCATGCGTCATGCTAACGGGAATGGGTCTACTTTGACTGCCCATCTTGACATGCGTTGGATTGGTGTACCTACGTATGCATTTTTTGCATTTTTCAAGCTTTATTGTGGAAGCACTGTATACATAGCATAGCTTTGTCAAAAAAATTTTTTTGAAAAGAGCAACTGCTGAGTTTCTTACCGGCTCTTCTCAGCAGAATCTGCATTCCGAACCGATGGTAGATTTATGACGTGTCATAAGAGCTACAAGTTAGCCTTGGTACATGAAATAAATAGATTTTGAATTTGAATTTGAATTTAGGTGCAGTATTTAGTTTGTAATGGTAAGGTGAAACCGGAATGACGCGGAGCGATGCGGCGAAATAAATGATTATATTATGATAGTTGATATTTCACAGAGCAATTTAATGTTATTTAATGCAACGTAAAAAAGTCCAGGAAAAAATATTACTATAAAGCATCTTCGACTTTTAAGTCATACAGGTTTAGCAATACCAGGAATTCAGTAAATTGCCTTCAGTAAAATATGTAACGCAGGTCGAGCATCTTGAACATACCAACGGCACATGGCAGTGATGCATTGCAAAAATAACACTGCACGATATATTTGAACAACCTTTAACGGTAATTTCTAACGGCAAACTGAAATAAAAATATTTTTAGCGTGATGCACTTTTTTTTATACAATGACAAGATAATCCTTGACTGCGATCTCACTTGATGGTAAGTGCGATGCAGTCTAAGATGGTAGCGGGCTAACTTGGAACAGGTACGGCAGTGTACTTCAACCCATACCCCTAATCTGTTTCTACACGCCATCGTGCCGGAATGCGAAATCGCTTGGCGGAACGTCTTTGACGGTAGGGTGGTAAATAGCCACGGCCAAAGCCTCCCACCAGACAAAATAATGACGACACGATGATTATTCACCGCAGATATTGTTGTGGTAAGACCACAAAAATAATCAAGATAGAATGAAAAAGTGGGACACGCGTGCCAACAATTTGCAATGCAATCCAACAGTTTTCAAATAAAATAAAAATAAAAACTCCATGAAAAATCTAAATCATACTATTCCTATTAATAGAAAAAAGCTTGAACGTCAAACTTTTTTCCGACAAAAAAAAATTTTCAAACATACACGAACTTTAAGTAATAAAATAGTGGTGATAAATCTCAATAATATATGGCTAGTAGAAAAATATTAATGAAGAATTAATTTATAATTAGGTGTAAATATATTATTTAAAAAAAAATTGTTTTTGAGTTTGATTAGAACAAAGTTATAACATATCAAACCATCGATGTATCAAACGGATGTGCGATATATACGATAGCGAATACGTTAAGAAAACCGAAAGCTGAGGCTACATGCCAGATAGATGGTAGTGAGAGATGTCATTGAGATACCAGGCGTGATTGTTCGCAGCGTCCGAGGGTAACAATGGCTCACAACCATTGTGCTGTCCCACTAAAGAGTATTGGAGGAAGCTGCGGCCCTGTCTAAACCTTGGACGGAGGAACGGCGATTGAGTACCTCGCGTCTTCATGTCTTGTCGATGTATTTCGAAACAATGGGCAGAATTCACTGCCAAGTATTAATGCTCAAGGCACATTGCTGCAGATTCGATGGAAGTGACACGTCTTTTTTTATATATTTTTAGCGAACAAACGAGCAGGCCGGTCACCTGATTTTAAGTGATTACCGCCGCCCATGAACATTTGTAGCACCAGAGGCACCATCAATGTGTTGCCGGCTTTTCAGGAATTTGTTAGTACGCCCCTTGAATAACCCCATGTTGTAATTTAGTGTGAACACCGTTGCAGGAAGTTGGTTCCACAGTTTCAAAGTACGTGGAAAAAAGATAGATCTACGCCTTCTTTTCTAAATATTTCAAAAAGTGATCATTTAGTTACTTTGTAAGGGTTAAAGGACAGAAGACCCTGAGAGCATAGGGCCTCAGAAATAGATTCACAGTTGTTTGTGTAAGTAGATTTTAATTTTATGCCCTTCCATGTTTTAGACAGGAGATAGTACCGACCATCACCAAATTCAGAGAGGGTACTTTTACGACTTCCGTTAGAGTTCCAATCTAGTACTAACTTCGCTATGTGGTTATTTACGCTACTAGGTGCATAAAAATGAACGATGGGCGTGGGGAACTTATTCTAACATCTATCATATTTAGTCTAACATTACGAAGTAGAGTTAAAGTTCAATTTTTTAAACATTTTCGAGAAAATACGCTTTCCTGCGCTTCTGTTGCCAATATGCGTTGAGCCTTAGTGCTAGAGGCGGAACTGAGCTATAGTTTCCGTTCGGCGAGACAATAGCTAGTTAACGTACTTGTTATATAATGGCAGGTGCTAAATCTCTGAGGCGCAAAACAAAACAACATTTAATTTCCTAATTTTACTACAAGCTAACAACATCTGACTGTTATTGCATCTGTCGTGGATTTAGGTTGGATTTAGTTTATACCGTGCAAGGGGACTGTGTAGCTAAATCATGCATAGATACGTAGGTACCAGTTGCACTCAGATTACTACTATCACTGTTCGTTATATATCGTTATAATACATATCATAAGGATTTTTATAACTACATATTTAACAAGAATAAAAGTTTATAAAAACTGTAATCCAAAATTTAAAAAATATAAAATATCACATCTATCCGTTGCTCTGTTGCTGCATGATTGAAGAACAAACCAAAAAACAGACACACTTTCGCGATTACAATATTAGTGAGGATAGAAAAGATGGATAGGATATAGTAGAATAGCATAGGATAGAATTGAATAGAGCAGAACAGAACACAACAGAACTGAACAGAGGCAAATACAAAAAGTTAAGCAAATTTTACTCAAGCAAAGTTTAAGCAAGGTTATGCACAATGCAAAAATATTGAATTAGGCATAAGGTTGTATAGAATATTGCCTGTTCTACTGTTCTATTTATTATTGTCTGACCTTATCGTAACTTTCAAATATCTAGACCGAAACGAATTCGAATGTCAAGTGTTTGATATGAGTTGACAAGCCTTTGTTATTGAATTTAGAAATAGAATCTACTAAATTCTTTTAATGAGCGTTGTTTGTTTTAGGGCCGAATTCAACAACGTCAAATAAGTTTTGATATTTTCCCAGATTTTCTATACAAAAACTGTCAAAGTATCTTTATTTTATGTTGGGGAAATCGCTCTTAGTATCATTAAAATATTATATGATACTCGTAAGATAAGAAGTAAAAGATTCTCGCAGATTCTTCAGTAATCCAACTCAACGCAAAGTCGCGAGTAAAAACTTGTAAATAATATAATTATGGTACTGAATTGCAAAAATTAAGTGTTCACTTGTAGGCAATGGGCGTCCAGAATTAGATTTACGTTTTTAAGCTATTGCATAGCTTCTATCACGGGCCTTGAGCGTGGAGACCGAATCCAGAAATTCCGTAACGAAAATAACCTGACACGGGACTCCTCTCACCGCTAGGTGGCGTTGATAAAAATGCTATGCAATAGCTTTACCACGGCAGTCCCCGAGTGCCACACGTCTTTTTTTTATAGTTTATTCGCTTGGTGAATCTGCCTCTCTCTGAGGAGTAAGAACACACATTACAAATCAGAAATACTAAAATATAGAAAAAAAAAATAAGACATCAAATACATACATACATTAAAGATAAACACATTTATGTTGATATTTAAATTATTCAGAATTGGTTAAACATTTATCATTACGTAATCAACATAAATAATGTTTATATTTTTACTGCATTAGGTCGTTTTAATATTTGAAGGTTTCTTGTAATAACTATACAAAGTTAACGCTAAGAACTAATCAAGTGTTCAGAGGTACTTGTTGACACATTTTTATCCGATTGTATCGTCTAAACTACTGAGCCGATTTTGATAAATGAGGTGTCAATCAATTTTTAATTTTGGTCCGGATGACATAGGTTAAATTTTATACGAAAAAAGTCATTAATCAATAATCGGATTATGACTTTTAAACTTTTTTCTTACTTTTAGAACAGTCATTGTTATTTGAGATCTCAAAGGCACTGACTTCCTGGTGATATATCAAACCTCATTTATTAAGATCATGTCTTATAAGGTGACCTTAGTGTAAGCTAAGTCCACGTCAGTAATTGATACATCAATCATGATATCTGAAAAATCATCCTAAATTGATCTGAGATTGATTTGTTTATTTTTTATTATGTTGGATGTTTAGCTATATAATAGGATTATCATTACATATGTATTACATACATATATATTACATGAAAATATATGAATGTTTGTTTATTTGCTGGACTTTTTGAGTATTAATTGTTTTTTTTTTACTTTGGACTATGTCATTTAGATAGTAGATTGTATCTAATGGGAGGCTTTCTTAATAGTTATTTACCACCCTGGCGTCAAAGACACGCTGACAAGAGAGATTTAGCGTTCCGAAACAATGACATGGTACTAATTAGAAATCGGGGGTATGAATTAATTAAAACAGTCATATCCCGCTTCCAAGTTAGCCCACTACCACGTTTAACTGCATCGACACTAACCATCAGATGAGATCGCAATCTTGCCATCAAATAAAAAATTAATGGTAAAATGTCATATTATACTAGTCATTAAAATCAAACATTTTGTTTATTATGGTGTCCTACCAACGGAATTTCAAAACACCGTAATTTCCTTAATCATACCTCTATAGAAAATGCCTTTTGTTAATGTTCGCCATCTCTATATTCAAATATGATTACTGTATACAAGTAGCTTGTGACATAATAAATTATAATGCCCACTCAGTATACACAAGGATGGTATAACACCTACACTTCTGATTAATATCTAGTATCTACGTCCTTATATCAAAAGATTGACCTTATTGGATAAATCACATTAAATGTTCGTCTACGTCTTTAATATTGTATACTTATTAATTGCCATTGCAAAATAAGAATATTTAAAGCAACAACCTGTTCACAATTTTGTTGTCAAAATTTTAATTTAATGTTTAATTTATCAGAAGTTAATTTGATAGTAATAATGTAATTAAATATAAAATTCTTTACTTTAAAAATGATAATTTGTAGGTAATTTTTTAACTTTGTTATTCTATGCTGGGACAACTAATTTTATTTCAGGATTGATATCCTGAAGATGAATGAAGAACTGATGTTCTTTATTATTTTAGCAATTGTTTAGTTGGTAATGTAAAAGATTCTTCGTAGGTACACGACTTTTAAACCAAACTAAATCGATTCGCATCGGAATCCTTTTCCGCCGAGATCATTATGAATTTTTATAAATCTAAATATATAAAAGGCAAAGGTGACTGACTGATTGACTGACTGACTGACTGACTGACTGATCTATCAACGCACAGCTCTAACCACTGGACCGATCGAGCTGAAATTTGGCATATAAGTAGCTGTTAGGACGTAGACATCCGCTAAGAAAGGATTTTGGAAAATTTCAACCCCAAGAGGGTTAAATAGGGGGTTAAAAAATCGAACCTAACGTGAGCGAAGCCGCGGGTTAAAGCTAGTTATTTATAAAGTAAGTAAGTATATAAACGATATTTAATAGTTATTTGCTTTCGTTAACTTTCAATGCAAATGAAATAAGTCTTCAAAACCGGTCCCAAGCTATTCCCATCTATGACCCCTTAATATTTACCATTCGATACGTAAGTTTAACGATACTATTAAATTATGAATTAAGCTTCGAAGCTGAAAGCTTGCACAATCGGTCAAGTTCAATGACGCGCCCGGAGCGAAAGTTTGACCTCGCGATGACGTAACGAATGAGTCATGACTGAGGACGCGGCTGACACTGCTATGGCTATTGTATCTTCTATCTTTATCTACCTATCTATCTATACAAATAAATAAAATTGAAGTGTCTGTTTGTAATATCAAAATAACAGCTATCAGTAAATAAGGTGCTCATAACAAAAAACAATTTTAAAAATTTTTGTCTGTTTGTTTGTTTGTACTAAAAAAATTTTTGGTTTTCACAATTTCTCGAACACAGTCTGAGACAGTTAATTCATCAAATACAATGAACGAATTTTTATAAATATTTTTATTTACAGAAATAGGCATCTTCTAGGCAAGCGCGCACCATTTTACGCTGCATCTTCACTTACCATCAGGTGAGATCGCAGACAAGCGCTAGTCAGCAGCAATATATTTAAAAAAAATTGAGGTACAAAATAGCACAGTTGGCACACCTAAAAGCCTTGAACCAGGATCTGAAAGCAAATGTTAGATCTAAAACTAATGACTATACTTAGTACTTGCCTATAAATTCACAAAAAAAAACAACAAATTAATGATATTATTAATAAATTAAAAGAGATTAGAAGTGACATTTACCTAATTAGAAGACTCATAGATGTTGTTCGGGTGACTTTGTCCGTGTCAACTTCTTATTATTTTATTTATTATATACCTACAAGTTTTAATTTTCCCACTTTTATATCAATCAATATCCTAACATTTTTTTTTTTTCAATATATTACCTAAATGTAAGCTATCTCTTTGCGTTACGTAGGCATTTATTTCTTGAGATGAAATCAGTTTTAACTTTGAGTTTTAAGTTTAACATTGACGCATGGAGACTGAGGATAAATTACTGTTATACACCTGTGATACCTGTTTTTAATAAAGCGGTTTTATTTTTTAAAACTTTGTTAATTTTACTTAAAGTAATTAATTATATCTTATTGCGCTCCTGTCATTTTCATACGCTTGCTGACATTAACTTCACCTTTAGGTACAATTCGTTCGTGCTTTAGGCTACTGTACTAATGTACGTATTTAAAAACCAACCAACCAACCAAGTCAGAACATTGACCTATTTATTTCTGTCAAAGACCTAATTAGTCACATTTGCACAATATGTCATGTATTACGAGTTCTGTAAGAGGAAAACTAGAAAATGTGGACATTAACCTTGACAAAAGACGTAACAACCATAATATTATGTATTAGCAGCTACGATTAGCACAGTATCTATTAGGTACTATCTTTACTCTGTGGTATTAGACTATTTCAAAGCATACAGTTCTATCACAGATCGAATGGAACACTACGAGTTAAAAGATGAACTTAAGTGAAAATCAAAGTGTCAAATGTTTTGCTTTTCATAGTAATTTGGATTAATTACTACTTATTACGAATTTTTCTGTTAACGTTTGCATGCGTAATTTTAAGTTGTATAGTTGTATACCTATATTTTTGTTATGACTTTCTTATAAAGTCTTTTTCTATCTACTTACACAGTGTTAAAAATTTAAATTCTTAAGATAACCATGCCTTGTCATACAAATAAATTATGTCTGAAGCTCACAGACCACTTACACCCCGGTTTTGAGACTGTAAAATTTTCCAAAGCGCATTAAATCGATTACTTAGGCTCGACTCCAATAAAATCCAGTTCTTTAAGACTTCCTTATTGCATACCTGCATAGTTCTGTATACAATTTGTTGTTTTGTGTTAAACTGGTTGATCGCAGTTATCTTTTTGCTGCTTTGACTTGAACGTCAGACATGCATGGAGTTGTCTTTTTGTAAAGAAAATTGTTTAATTCAATCTACTTTTATTTTGAAAATAATCAAGATTTGAGCCCTGTAGTGTGGCAAAATATGTTACATGCAGATATATTCAGAAAAACCTTGTGCATGTCATACTTTAGTTATAAAAAAAATGAAATTGATATTTATATGGTCGGAAAAAATTATGGACTAGATTAATTTTGTGGTAACCACAATACCACTACACCTGAACGCGCAGTTTATTTTCCAATAAAGGCTTATGCATACACAACGCGTGACGAAAGCAGAACTTAGTAATTTTACTCTGAACTAGTATACAATATAACTTTACAGGGAATTCTACGAAGTATTTGTGTAGCGCAAGCGGAAAAGTTGCATGACAGCAGCAACGCGGCTTTTCTACACTCACCGCAGAGTAAAGCATTCATAGATCCAACTCTTAAGAGCACAGCTCCATAGTGTCTCTTAATGATAAAAACTTAAGCTAGCTTTATTTACTTCAAGTTATTTTTTTTTTTGAGGAACATAAGATTTCAGTATTCGGCGTAGCACCTCTACGGTTTTGAAACCTGATGGACATACGAAGTCTGGCTGTTGCCATTTTCACGTATTTCTATTGTTATAATAAAAACAATCGAAGTTTATCAAAGTAAAGCGTGTACACGCATCTGTTCACTTTTGTTTGTCATAAATAGTGCGTCAAGCGAGCGTGTCATGGCGTATCTTTGTTTATTCATTAATACAAACTGTGTATGTACAATTAGTAATCTATGATATCTAAGAGTCCAACAAGCAGCCACCACGCGTCGCTGCCGCCACCCGTCTGTCCAAGTCCTTAATGCTTCAATTGCAGACTGGGCAAGTGAACGGAGTCGGCCTTCACCACACCTTGTAAGGGTTGCCACGCGGAAACGTGTGAAAACTGGTCCAGATACCACGCATAGCCCGAACAGTCTCGTTAGCGGTTAGGCCATTGGGCAAAGTGACCAACAAAAAGTGGACGACTTTTTACAGCCACTAAGTTTAAGCTTAAGTTTCATGGAACAAGTTTTTTTAATTTGTAGGTACCATGCATTCATGTGCTCGAGTGTCGCTATTTAAAATATTGGCTACATTTTTAACCGATTTCCAAAAAGGAGGAGGTTATCAATTCAGCCGGTATCGTTTCATGTAGTTTACTTACCTATTCATTATACTTAATACATTTTAAGTACTTAATAATTTTGTTGTATATAATATTTTAAGCTAGCTTTTTCCGACGACGTTGTACGCGTAATACCAAAAGTCTCTAAAATACGGGAAAATCCTCCCAAAAAATCTCATCGATCCGTTGCTTTCCTTGCTACCTAATTGAAGAAGAAACCAACAAACAAAAACACATGCATTTATAATATTAACAGGGCCTTTTAAATAATTTAAAGTGCTCGGGTCACAACACGTATTATATAATCTAGAGGTCATCACATCTGATGGAAAGCCTCGATTTATCCTATAGTCTGATTTTTAATTGCGTGGAATTCTGACGTATCTTAATGTTACCAGAGATTTAAAAAATCCCACAAAAAAGATATCAAATTTAAACTTAGAACAATAAATATCAATTGCCGCACATAGATATTTATGACAAATGCCTGACAGATAGTTTGGGGTAAAATCGAACTACAGGTGGTAATACTGTTTTTCATACAAATAACTCGCTCGATTTATAAAATGACAAGTGTCAGAATTCCACCGAATTAAAAATCAGACTATAATTTCGAGCATGTTTGCCATCACGCTCAAAATCATGTTATCCAATTTAAAAAAGTTTAACCAAGCATCCGTGCTTGATTTTAATGCTTGATTTAACTTTAAAGTTAACATACTTTATAGTTGGTAGTAAAAATAAAGGCCGGAGAACAACATCTCAGGAGTTTCTAAAGCACAGGATCATACTCAGCCTTGGTTAATCAACTTTATCTAAGTACCTAAGAAAAGAGTACTTAATCTCAATATATGTCCTAATACTGGGTGTATTGGAACATGAAGCAAGATTATTGATTGTTTATCGGCACTATAATTATCTGTAACAATGTTACCGAGCTTTTGACCTTAATTTCGCAACACTAATGCCCTATCGCAAAATATTGTCCATGTACCAAAATGGGCTTAACCTATCACGCCGTCATAGCCTCAAGTTGTTATTGCAGACGGCTGGCCACAAATGCCCACACGTTATGTCTGTTGCTAGATAAATGTGCGGAACAAAAACTATAGAGTCGCTTGTTTGCAAAAAAATACAGAAGGTACTATAGATACTAGACACAAAGATGTATGACAGAGGTAAAGCTAATTACAGTGTTAGATGCGTGGTCGTTAATAGGACTAAATGAATTAATTAATTTTATAAGAAGTCTGTTTTATGGCCAAACACATCTTATACGGCGTTGATGATTTTATTTGATATTAAATAATTCATAAATCATGTTTAAGCTTTAAAAGTGGAATAAAATTAAATCGCTCCTAAAAAAATCGTGTTAGAAATATAATAATTGTATATGTATAGTTCTTGCAATTCACGAGGACGCGTAGGCTTTACTTGTGGTTACATCGTGTACATGCACATTGCGTTAGTGTGGGTGCCTGTCAGGAGTCTAGGTGGGAGCGGTCAGTCGCGAGTAAGCTCTCGCTCCCACTATATAGATACGACACACACACAACCATGAGCCACGCACCTTCGTGAATTGAAAGAACTATGTAAGATTTAAAACGTGGTTGGTAGAATGCACCTGCTACTTATATCAACTGTGAAATAACAATAGTTTAGCAATTTTTTCCAAGATATACTCTGAACTATTTAACTTACTTAACCAAAACTAAACCAACATTTAAACCAAACCAAACATTTAAGCCAACCATCATTCAAGTTACATATATAGACATTGTGAAATAGAGCTTTCATTTTTATTCTTAAAATTGAAGGATTATATTTATTTTCAGTCATAACTGTTAGCGAAATATTGAAATAGTAAAGATATACAACTTTAATGTATTGAAGGTAGCTAGATAAAACTAGTAGTAGGTAGGGGTTAAAAATAAATTCTTAGCAGCTAAGTTCTTTAAAAATAGACCTTTTTACAAGTAAAATCTTTCGGTATTGTGTTCGCAAGTAAATAACTATTAATTTTTTACTGGAGGCGGATATATCTTGTGAACCTAAATGCAATACTAAAGATTGAATAATTTAATATGCAAATTAATGAAAATCAACAACGTATCGTATTATTTTGACAGAAAAATATAATATCCTTAATCCGATACCAGCTATATAAATAAAAAATTATTTGGTGAAAGGTTGTCGTGAAACTGGTTAGTAACCTTCATTGAAGGTCGATGTTACGTACATTTTGTATAAGTACATAATAAGTAACATACACAGCAAAGCTTCCGTGTATATAAACCAGAAAAATGTATCAATGAACTTTATTTCATTACCTATTCAGCATCCGCTTTACCGAGTAAGGTCGAGGGGAAAATGTTTAATGACCAAAATTACTGACAAAAATTTTTATTCATGACTATGAAGCATATCTTATTCCTGGTGCAGTGAATAACCGAACAGAGCTGAATCTTCTAAAGACCTAACAGAGTTCATACCTATTTTGATAGAGTTGCTACAGGACAAGTGACGATCTCCCTGGCGCAGTGGTGAGCGCTGTGGTCTCATAACTGGAAGCTCCCGGATTTGATTCCCGGCGGGGACAGTTTGGAAATTTATAATTTCTGAATTGTCTCTGGTCTGGTCTGCTGGGAGGCTTTGTCCGTAGCTACTTACCACCCTACCGTCAAAGACGTGTCGCCAAGTGATTTAGCGTTCAGGCACGATGTCGTGAAGAAACCGATTAGGGGTGTAGGTTGAATGTACGTATACACTGCCATACCTCTTCCAAGTTAGCCCGCTACCATCTAAGACTGCATCGTTAGTTACCATCAGGTGAGATCGTAGTCAAGGATTATCTTGTCAGCGATTAAAAAAAAGAAAAGATTTTAGAGGTTACCAATTTCAACCGCATTACCCACTAGCCCAAGAGCTCAAGGTCCTCAAAATGGACCAACTGGTCAATATCAGCGACAGTGTCTATTACCTGAAACAAAGACAAAAACATTGTCATTTCAAGTAGGATCATGTGTTGATCATGTTGACATTTCGAAAAGTAGGCCGCGTTCACATATTCCACACGCATGAACTTGCATCAGGCGGCCTTACGACGTGACTTTGTCACGGCGTGTTTTCACTGTACATTAAAATAATGATTATATCAGTGTGATATAATGCTCTACATTACAAAATGGACTCTTTATCATTGTGACGTACATACAACACTGAATACTCAAATAGCATACTGATAAAATTAAATAATACAAGTAAGACCAGGTATAAAATTCGAAATAAACAAATAATATGCCATCATACATTGCAGCGATAATTCCACTCGTGTTATTCAGTTCCATTTGTCCCTGACTTTTAAACTTGAATAAAAACAGTTTTACTCGCAAGAAAACAATAATTTAATACTTTAGTTTAATATTAAAGACAAACGTAAAGCTCTCCCAGTGATCTTACTTCTCATAGAATATGCCACACTTAAAGCACCCCCTTCAACATGAAGCTTTGAATTTTTTTTTGTAAGTATACGCGTTTAATATTCAAACAATTATATTGCACCTAGTAAAACTCGCAATCAAGATGACAAACATAAAGCGCTCCCAGTGATCGTACTTCTCATAGAATGTGCCCCACTTAAAGTACACTCTTCAACATGAAGCTATGATTTTTTTGAGAGTGTACCTACATGATTCTTATTCAAATGTCATGAATACTTGGTATGACGATATGACCATGATCGATATAATATTTGACGTACGCAGAATGTGGCGTGTTATCACTAGACTGCACTCACGATATGGCCTTTAAATTGACCGTAGCCTTATACCTCCGACTTCGAGTATACGATACGTTGTCTCTTCGTATAAGGCGTATTACATTCAATTGAAAAATTTTCGCGAACAATAACCTAGGTGAAATAAGTGAAAATGTATTTTCCTTCAAACTTCTTGGAGCCTTATACATTTCTTCAGATATTGCGTTATCGTAAGACGTAGGTATTTACATTGGCTTTCACATTGAAAAAGACTCATAAACGTGAGTGAACACTTATCAGTACACCTTCTGAACACTTTTTGGCGACCGATAGCATATCTAGTACATATAATTGACCAAACCATTATGCGCTTAGCAAATATCACACGTCGACCACACATGATTAAGGTTTCGCAATTTTAATACATATTCATTACTATATATAAACGTTTCTATATTATAATTTATTTATATCTTAATTTATAACTGTCTTGGACTGATTTTTCAATCGCCATAATTATAAGAGTAAATATAATCCTTAACTGCGAATGAAATATGATCTTTTGGAGGTTTTTTTAAAGTAATGTGAAATTCCTTGATTAGATAATCTGACGAATGAAAAAACTAAAAACAAGGAATGAATAATTTAACAATTAGCCTGATTTCTATATTAATAGTAGATATCGCTATAACATCATACTGATTGCAAAGTGTTTGTTAGATGGTTTTCCATTAATCACCCAGGAACGGTTAAACTGATGGACATAATTTTTTGCAGGATGTAATTAAACACCTAGAGAGGACTGTACCTTTAAGGGTTACCGCAGATTTTTAAAAGAACCTACCCTAACTCCACATGGATTGAGTCGCGAGCAGAAGCTAGTCTTCAGTAAATACCTCAATATAAACATTTCAAAAGTGAATAGGTACCAGTAAAGACATTTGTCAAGAAAGATGGTTATGTAAATGAAACGTGTTTACATAATACACTTATATAGAGATCTGCTCAAAGCCGGTATTTAGACGACCTTGCATCTCTATTCTCTAAGCCATCCGCATTTTGTAGATGGTAAAGGTATCTTCAATGCATAACAGCACAAGGTAACCGCGTCGACCTTTAGCTTCCGGCGAAATGCTTTATACCTACCTGAGATAATTCGCGAGGTGCAAGACTTTTATAGAACACGAGAATAAAGCACCAAATGACGCTTGCAAATGATTTCTTTTTAAACTAAAATTAATATAACAAGATTTGCTGCATTGTGCGAATCAAAGAACCTATATAACTAGTATTTTTAGTGAAATATTTTTATACCAGAGATGTGTGTGTGACGTCAGCAAGATTCCTCTGCATCGGGCGCAACAAAGTATCTTCCTAATACCTAGTCATTTGTATTTCTAATCCAATCACGCCTCCTTCATATCTGGTGGCTCCAACACCTACTGCATGTACACGTTTGAGTGTGTGATCTAACACAATTTCTCTTTATTATTAACTTTTAAAATCTTTCAAAATCATCATTATCACATTGTGAACCTCCAATGAATGACATAAGCTTTCCATCATATAAGCCATCAAACCCGGTCCTTAGCCTTGAAAACAGTCCCATATAGGTAAAGTTTTATAATTATATTTATGTTTTATAATTTATTTTTACAATAAACGATCACTTTAGATCCCCTCCGAAGTCCGAAACCTAGATAACCACCCATTAATTAATTATTACATATTATGTCATAAAAATCATCATATATATTTTATTTTTATACTAATATAAGATTAGTATAAAAATAAAATATAACGCAAAAATATATACAGACTTTTGAATATATGAACGGCATCAACCTACTGCACTGATTTTCTGCTTTCAAATGTCTTTATTTACTCGTATATCATGATTTATAAAACTGTTACACAATATATTCGAAACCTAGATCAACGTAAAAACTACGCATAAAACTGTTTATGGCCTAACGACGTGACCTTGTAATGAAGTATTTTGTATCCATTCTCTACGGAAACATTACGCAATAGATTAGTAAAAATCTTAACAAGGTAATAGGTCGTTCTTGTGGAGTTTTTTTTTTTTTTTTTTTTTTTTTTTTTTTTTTTTTTTTTTTTTTTTTTTTTTTTTTTTATATTTTTAGCGAGCAAACGAGCAGGCGGGTCACCTGATGTTAAGTGATTACCGCCGCCCATGAACACTTGTAGCACCAGAGGCACCACCAGTGCGTTGCCGGCCTTTCAGGAATTTGTTGGTCCGCCCCTTGAATAACCCCATGTTGTAATTCAGTGGAAACACCGTCGCAGGGAGTTGGTTCCACAGTTTCAAAGTGCGTGGAAAAAAAGATCTGGAACATCGGATGGTCGAAGTGCTCCAGGCACCCAGGTGGTGAGGGTGAAATTGTGTTCGGTGGCGAGCGGTGCGGTTGTAAAAGAGAGACGGTGGAATAAGGTCAAAAAGCTCTTCAGAACACTCCTCATTATATAGCCGATAGAAGACGCAAAGAGAGCTAACATCTCTGCGGTGCTCCAGGCTTTCCAGCGGGTTGGTTAATTTGGGATTGCCCACAAGCCGAACTGCCCGTTTTTGAATCCGGTCAAATGGAAGGAGTCACAGCAGCATACACCGGAATTCCTGTTACGCAGATAATAACATTCTTCTCACAATTGGTATAAATATTTATTGCTTGATCTATATTTTTATAGTGCAGGTATTGTGTATAAATAAATAATTAACAATATTGTAAACTTCAATCTCATAAAGTAATGCATTGGTTTCACTTTTTGTTCGTTCTTGTATTGTTGACCTCATAATAATAACTAGCGTTTGCCCGCGGCGTCCCTCACGTTAAATTTTATTTTCCCCCTAGGATCTCCTTCTAGGGTTGGAATTCCAAAAAAATTTTTTCTTAGCAGATGCTTATGTCATAATAGCTATCCGTATGCCTTTCAGCCCGATCAGTCTATTTGTTTGAGCTGCCCGTTAATAGATAGTATAATATCATCTTATTATTAATTTTATAAACTTTTCAATTCATAACGTGAATGTGTACTTAGGAGATGCCTTAATACATATTTCACGTACAAATGTACATATAATTGCTTAACATTTAATTAATCTTCTCATTCGTTAGAACATATCTACTTACCTTTACCTAGTGTAATGGGCGTAAATGAATAATTAATAACCAAGACGGTTGCAATGCGGTCCCCGTCTTTAACCTAAAGTTATGACCATACATGGTTCAGTGCATTTTTATGCACGTGAGAACGGCGCATTGATGCAAGCTGGTTACGTAGTTACAGCTATTTGGAGCAATGAGCGCTGTACCGCCCAATTGTGGGTATCTGATGCTAGATAACACACATACATACATATAGGGTACATAGCTTAGATTACCGATAGACATAGGGATCAGAAATGATTAGCCCAGTCATATTAGGTAAAAAAAGGGGTCAACCTCGGAATGAAAGATAATAAGCTGCAAATTGGTATGAACCTTTGTTTTGTCATTCTAAATGTTGTCTCAAAAGTCACAATCGTTATCGTGTCCGCGTCTCAAGATATTCAAGGTCAAAGGTCACAAAAATCGGTTTTTCGCGAATATCTGGCTTCCTATCGGTTAAATGAGATTTGCATTTATTATAAAAGTTGTAGGCTATAAAATTCCCTACAACTTTTGTTTAAACTTTTTTTTCATACGACCAACCGTTTTGAAGGTAGAGCGCGAAGAGTGCACATCGTACAGTCATATACGGCCTAATGCAAGGTCAAGCGTGAGTTATGGTTATCAGTACGTTATAAAGTCAATTATTTACTTGGAAATTATAATTATTAAACAATGCCTATTATTTATGTACTAACTATTAATTATTTATATTTAATTAAAGTAAGTAACTTGATTATTTATATATAATTATTCAGTGGCTGTGACACGACTTCTGCGCTATTTAAAAAAGGAAAAAAAACTGTTACTAGAGAATTGGAAAAAATTCCTGATTTAGATAAACTGGTGGAAGTATTTCAACAAGAAAACTGCCCAAAACAAACATTATTAGAAAATGGAGTGCGCATCTTGTTGGCATTATATAATGCTCCAAAATCTGAGGACAACATTGATCATTTCCGCTACACGCAATTCATCAAATTTACAAAACTAAATAAACCTGTACAACTGTCAACACTTCCACCAACAAGTGTAGCAGCTCATCAACACATAAAACGTGTCTACTACCAGATTCAAACGTGGTTAGGGAAGGACTTAGAACCTCAAGAATGGGGCTGGATGCTTGAAAATGAAATCCTGGAGCCCATACGAACGTTATTACCTCCAGCACCAGCCGAACTACTAAACGTAATATTTTGCAATTGCAAAAATGGTTGTGGTTCCCGCTGTGGATGCAGAAAATCAGGGCTACAATGTTCTTTAGCTTGCGGCCAGTGCAACGGACAAGCTTGCCTCAACGCTTCACTGTATCCAAGTAATCCCGATGAAGAAAATACATATGATCCCGATATTCTGGAAGGTTTGGAGATGAACATGACAGATAATGAGGATGATGACAATGAATCGAACATTTTTGAGCGACAAGAAGAAGAAGACGACGAACAAGAAGAAGATAATTAGCTTCCATTTCCAATTTCATTACAATTAAAATCAACAAAGATACTTTTGATATTTGAACTCACATTTTGATAAATGTATATTATGCCGTATTTAATAATAAATAAAAATATGTGTAAAATATATACTCTTACTATCATTTTAACTTAAAATAAAACTAAAATATATAATCCAGAATTAATAATATTTTATACTTAAATAGTTAAATATGAATAATTATATATAAATAATCAAGTTACTTACTTTAATTAAATATAAATAATTAATAGTTAGTACATAAATAATAGGCATTGTTTAATAATTATAATTTCCAAGTAAATAATTGACTTTATAACGTACTGATAACCATAACTCACGCTTGACCTTGCATTAGGCCGTATATGACTGTACGATGTGCACTCTTCGCGCTCTACCTTCAAAACGGTTGGTCGTATGAAAAAAAAGTTTAAACAAAAGTTGTAGGGAATTTTATAGCCTACAACTTTTATAATAAATGCAAATCTCATTTAACCGATAGGAAGCCAGATATTCGCGAAAAACCGATTTTTGTGACCTTTGACCTTGAATATCTTGAGACGCGGACACGATAACGATTGTGACTTTTGAGACAACATTTAGAATGGCAAAACAAAGGTTCATACCAATTTGCATCTTATTATCTTTCATTCCGAGGTGAAAGCCCTAATATGACTGGGCTAGATGTTTATTATACAGTTAGTGAATTTCTTAATGACAATGTTGCTTAGAAGCAATAAGCTCTACTTTAAAGTTAGGCTTTTTTAATATTAGGTTTTTGCCCAAAAAGTTTTATATATTTCACATATATAAAAATATATAACATGCGATGTGAAAAGTATCCGTATAAATTCCCGAAGAATTTTTTTCGCCTTGTAACATAACAAGTCTCAAAATATTATGTTTTAATATCAACTTAACCAAGGCACGTTATGTTTAAAAAAATATATGACAACATGCATTTGTCTCGTATTTCAGTGTAAAAAAACGAAACGATGAAACCGAATACAACTTCCCAGTGCCCGTACACATCGTGGGAAATTGCAGCCAGTAAACAACCGAAAGGCAAGGAACTGTCTCATATTGTATCGCTGTAAGACTTCGCGGACACGACACACAATATAACAATATGACACGAAGCAGATATTCAAATGCCTAACTAAAAACCTAAGTCCTAACATAGGAAGTCCGAGATAAGACAACTCGTAAGGGCCTCCGTAGACTTTCCTTTTTCAATACAACTAGCTCGGAGCTAGGAAATATGCCCTGTGCACATAAAGCCGTCGATCCTGCGCCTGATCTCTCTCCGCTCGTGTCGGTTTTTCTTCCCATCGGACTATGATAGTGAGGGTATAGAAATGACACCTGTGTTGGCACACGACTGTGTGTTTAAAAAAATATATATTGGCCAAGTCTCTCTCTTCGAAATAAGTGGAAAGCTTGTATTGGTCGTGGGCACAACAATAATGCAATGCATAGGGATCGAACCGTCGATCTTTCAGTTTTCAGTCCGTAACTTTCGCTATTGATTCTATTAATTCGGTTGGGATGACAGTAATGTGTTCAAGAGTTGTTGTTGCTCAGATGTTACCAAAATCATTAACTACCGCGAAGATTACAATAGTCTATTAAGTAAAATTATGAAAATCCATTAAATTAAAATTAAACTGAATAAAAAATGACGATTTGTGTAGGTATAATAAACGACTGATACAATAGCTTCGAATTGCTTGATTTAAATACAATTTGTAAGCCGACAAACTATGAATCAACCAGTCCGATCCAACAAATCTTGAACTTTTATCTGTAGTCTGTGGGCGGTCTAAGTGACATTACAGACTTATCTTTATATTTTATGGCCTTTTGGAAACTTCCTAAACAGGAGTCACGCGGAGTTAATACCTACCATACATGTGTCTCTAAAGTTGGATTGAACGTCCAAGGATGGTACAAAGTAAAACGCATTTCAAACGTTTAGTATTTCCCACAACACAAATATAGTTAATTGGTATCAAATAAGAGAATCTCAGTATCGTAAGAAATAGCTGTTCACCAAACTGAGCTTGTTGTAAGAATTACCTTGGTGTATCAGAAATGGTAGTTCATTACGACTTCACTCCTTGCACTCATTGAAAGAGTCTATACTATTATAATAAAGAGAGAGCGCAAATTTTGTGAGTTTGTATGTATGTCCGGAGCAAACTTTGGAACCACCGCACCTATTACAATAATTCTTTTACCATTTCAAAGGTACATTATTCCAGATGGTTATAGGCTATAATTATGTTAATAAATGTATTATGGCTAGATATTATGTGCAAATTTGTTAAAGAAGTCGGATTTTTTTTTTGACTCTTAAACGTTTTCAAGGCGTGCGCTGGGTCATATACTGCTATTGGATGAAAATGATGTATGGGTGAATTGTTCCTCTTAAAGAGTTCTAAAAAAAAGTCCGGGATAGCATATGTCTATATTCTAAGGATAACTTACAGTAACCATTTCTATCTTTCAAATTTTGATTAAAAATAATGAATTATTTTCGAAGCTTCTTTAACCGATGCTAAATCAATCTATATCTAAATAAATATGTTTATTATCGTAAGTATTTAATTTAGAACATATTTGCCTTTACACTATACAATTTAAATAAATATATTAGGAGTTATCGGAAAATTAATATTTCCGCGCGACAAAATAATAACATGGTGCCGGCTGGCGCGGCGGGGCACGGTGGCGGGTATCGGTGCGGGATATTCGTGTGGTTCCTGTGGTGATCTTATTGACAATCGTCTCCTATAAGAAGCTCACAAGAACAAATATTTAATTTTCAACCCGGACGAAGTCGGCGCGGGCTTCTAGTCTTTTATAAATTTTTGTATGTGATAAAATCTCGTGCGAGAAATAAAGTATATAAGTATATGATATTTTTGCCGTTATGGTCAAGGACCTGAATAAGGTTTCAAGAATTTACCTGGGTTGGGTGATACTGGAGTTATGCAAATGTTTTTGTAAGGCGGATTGTAGTCCTATTCTTACCTATAAAAATGGACCTGGCCTATTATTGCTTTAAATTATGCAAATTGCACTGCACATTCCTTTAATGCTTGGGCTTTCCATAAGTCTCATCATCATCATCATCAGCCCACATGCCTTTCGCATCCAATCGATGCCTGCCACTTTCCGGATGTCATCGCTCCATCTAGCCGGGGGGCGCCCTACACTCCATTTGCCGATAAGCGGTCTCCACTCGAGGACCTTACGATCCCAGCAACCATCGGTCCTCCGAGAAAGTCCATAAGTGTAAAAAACGCTAATTTATTGGTTAAACTTTTCTAACCCCTTTCCTTCACCGTATCTGGTGAACTGTTATTTTCTAATTTTAGTTCTGTACTTGCACAAAACTTGATAGGTAATAATCGCAAGCAAACGTCAAGCAGCGGAAAAACATATCCGTTACACGTTACCACTAGACGGTACTTATAATTTCTTTGACCACGGAAGAGTGGTATCGAGATACAAGAGTGAAAATACATTCCACGTGGGGACGCGGAAAGCGGATCGACTCGCTCGAGTACCGCGTATTTTACTTGGACGTTAGGATGCAAAGATTATAGAAGAGACATCTGTCATCTTAATATAGTGCAGAAAATTTAGCAAATGCTTACATAGATTTTAGTCATCAACTCATTTTGGAAAAATAGTAAAAAAAATGTGCTTAAATCTTTTTTTATTCAATGACACGACGGCACTTATCTGCGATCTCACCTAATAGATAGATAGATAGATAGATAGATAGATATAATTTATTCACCAAAAGCGTCAATGCAGTCTTAGATGGTAATGGTTGAATTGGAGGTAGTATGGCAATTTAAACTAAAACCATGGAATTACCATATCTTTAACCGGTTTCTATACGCTACAGTAGTTCCATCTGTGAGAGTGTCATGTATTGTCCGATCGAAGCTTTGACTTCGGCCACTTTTCAAAAATACCACATTTGGATAAACCTTCGGCTTCGGCCAAAAATGGGTCGTTAAACTATCATCCGGAAGTGTCATGTTAATGTATTCGAACAAGTTGCACTACAGGGTTGCACCTAATTATCACAGTCTAGTTCATATTTTCGTAATATGAATAATAAACTATTAGTCCGTTTTGCAATATCTTACGAATTTCAAAGAATAATAGTGAAAGAAACGTAATAAAATGAACTCTGATGCTGTTACAAAAGAAGTCCCTGCTCTAATAAAATGAGTAAATGACAGGTTAATTTAAAAAACTGAATTCAATGAAAAGGTAATAACTACATTAATCTCTCCAAATAAAATAATATTTATTCTGTCATTTGAAATAACTGCCTCTTATGCGCATTCTGTGATTAATTAATTGAACGATATAATATTATTAAGGTTATTAATTAAAAAGTAACCAACATTCCTTCGTAAAAAATTTTGATATACTAAGGAACAATAATACGGTCAAACCGCTGAACTGAATTTGACGACATTTATTAAAAAAATCAAACAAAGACTTCCTCTCAGATTTTTAAACATCTAATGTTATGGGCGGACGAAGTCGCGGAAATTATCTAGTAAGAAATTAATAAATAATATAAATTAATGAAAATCATTAAGTACACATAACCATAGTTGGTAATAATTCTTTATTAAATCCGATATTTTTTTAAATAACTGATGTCACTTTTAGTTAGACTCTACATCTGTGAGATATTATTTTAACACTAAGATGCAGTTAGCTCTTATTGTTGCGGAAGAATGCTGGAATGAAATAGAAAATGGGGAAAACAATCTTACGCAATTATTATTATTTTGCAAAAAGCTACGTAAATACCGAAAAATATACTGTACCGAGCTGTTGTAATGACTAGATATATTTTTATGATTTTAAAAGCTTTTTTTTAGCAGTTACAATTTCAAAATTTTGTGGAAAAAAATAATTGTGTTGTGATTTCAATTCAAATTATCATCTAATTTTTATTTAAAAGTATAATTATAATATTTATAACATAGATAGGTAGGTTTATAATATTTATTACTTACAAGTCCTTACATTTGTTGGATTATTTAATAATTCAACAAATAGACTTTAGCTTTTGTCCGTAACTTCTTCTGCGTGTAAATAAAAAATCTTTCTAAAAATCACGTCGCTCTATTGTTCCGTTGATGCATAATTGAAGGACAAACCAACAAAGAAACACACGATTTTAGTAAAAGTATACCTAGGTATATACTTACTGCCTAGTTCCGTTTAGAAACTGCCATAAAGTCTATAAAAATGACTCACAGTCTCGAAAAACACATAAAACCTGCCCAAATAGGTATGCCAACAATCTTTATAATTAACATTTTGTCTAATAACAATTTTCTTAAACACGAATTTCATAATAGCTTAATATAGGTAGGTTCTATAAAAATATATGAGTCAGCAAGGATATATCACCAAAATAAACTATCAGCTATTATATACCTACAAGCAGGTAATAAATAAATTATCAGCTATGATTCTAGAAGGTATAATTAATAATTTATTTATTATTGAACAGACAGTCAATTATTTTAATGTATCAGAATTCATACACTTACAGCGCTGTGCGAATTTGCTCTGAGCGTCGATTTGGGCGGCCACACTAAGTGATTACGGAAAATGTGCATCAATCACTGCTACAGACTCGATTATTGTGGTGATTGGTTTAAAGCATCGATGTATATGGATAGGTCTCTAGAGGGGCTAGCTTTAGTGTACACCCTTCCCTGTGTTTTGTTTTATGTATTTCTTTCTCTTATCATGGGTTGCCTGGAAGAGATCGCTTTTCAGCGATAAGGTCGCCTATTGTACTCTGTGTTGTTCATATGTGTTAGTAGTGTAAGTGTTTATTTGGTGTACAATAAAGAATATTTCCATTTCATTTCATTTCACGGAAAATGCAATTAATATAATGGTACAATCGCAATACATACTGGTACCTATTTGGCTAAACGTATGGAACACTATACCTACTGCGTTTATGCATTCTAAACAATAAGAGAGTGTATAAGCCATAAGATGAAGCGATCGTAGCACTGTAGTAGTCAAACTTTGTTGCTAGGCGTACAGGTACAAAATTGTAGGCTCTTAAACATTGCATTGGGACAGAAGTGGGTCGAAAGTTTCATATATCCTAACTTGCGCCTTTCTCAAGTAGTCTGGCGACAAGTGTATACTTATTCTGCAAGCGCTCCAGTTTCGCGTTACATAAGTCGGGCATCTGATACCGTTGCCTAAGGCCTGGGACCCTAAAGACCCTAACTGTGGTAATACGCCTTAAAGGATTATCTTTTTAAATGAATTCCGAAACACGAACTCTATCTACTCTATTACCTTCTTAAAATAAAATGTTAAAATATAAAAAAATGTATTTTGTCATCACCGCAAAACTATTTTCCTTGCATTTTGTTGCATAAAGTTAAAATCTAGCTTAATCTTTTAAAGCGTAGTAAAGAAAGTATATTAAGTAGTAAATCCAATTGACATTAAACTAAAAACAAATGCTTATAACTAAATTGATGTAAGTTTAAAGTAATTTTTCCTATTTTGAGGCTAAAATCTAAACTAAGGACTATCCAGTAAAATACGATGTCCAATTTTTCCCACGAATTTTTCCGTTTGCAAATTTAGGTACACTAGATTTGACCCTGTACTAAACGACCTCTCTGATTCATATCAGAATCTGACCCAGTTTAATAGTTGATTATCAAATTGTGTCACGCCGCGCCGCAACGCATAGCAATGTAAAACACCCCCTGCATCATTTTTTAACCGCCTAAAAAAAGAGGAGGTTCTCAATTCGAGGCATATTTTATTTTTTAAAATTTTTAAGCTATTGCATAGCTTCGCGGACCTTGAGCGTGGAGACCGAATCCAGATATTCCGTAACAAAAATAACCTGACACGGGACTCCTCTCACCGCTAGATGGCGCTGATAAAAAATGCTATGCAATAGCTTTACCGCGGCAGTCCCCGAGTGCCACACATCTTTTTTTTTGGCGATGTTACTCCATAACTCCGTCAAATCTGAACCGATTCAATTCAGGTTTTTTTTTAATTTGAAAGGACGTATCGTCAAGTCAGCGCCGCGCATGGGGTTCATTGTTTCTATTTAGGCCCGCCCGACTTCAACATACGTGTGCAAACTAAAGTTATTTTATACTTTTAAGTGGCGTTTGAAGTCGTTTTTTTTAATATTTTTTTTTATATTATTATGTATTTTAAATAAGTATTGTAATGAAACGACCATCTGCTCGACCATGACTGCTTTATTTCCAAACATCTTAAAACTACCTACCAACATGTGGGTACCTTAATGATGTATACAACATCTTTCCCCTAAAAGAAACAAACAACTTAAAGAAATGAAATATAAACTATAAATAATTAACAGGATTAAACTTAATTACTTATGAACTAATATCTTAACTTAACATCATTTTTCTTATATCTACGTACAATATATTCAACACATAAATCATAACCCTTCACCCACCTGAACATTAATTCTTTTTAAAAATTAACGCCAGTCGCTCGCGTGCCTTAACCCTAGCCTCTCTGGTCGGACCCTCATCAGGCGAGGCGGAAGCCTGATCACCGTCACTAGACCCGTCAGTTCCGCCGGCATCACCGTATACGCTGACACTATCATCATCATCACCATCCTCCTTCTCATCGAAAGAAGCAGGAGGTGATTGGCTAACTCTTGGACAACTTTCAGCTTTTATAAGGTGACGTCGGTTGCGCCTCAGTTTTCTTCCAGACCTATCCAAAACGAAATAAGATCGAGGCTCTGGCGCACGAGCCTGTACCGTCATGCGTCGTCTCGTGTTACCGTCGGCTACTATCACCTGATCATCTTTTTTCAATTCTGGCAGTTCACGCGATCGCTTATCATAATAATGCTTAGCGCGATGTCGATTACGGTTAATGTTAACGAAATCGTTATCGTTATCTCGATCCGGCTTCAATTTATCGATATGTACTGGAAGCGTAGTGTTGAGCCGTCTGCCCATTAACAACTGAGCCGGAGAACTAATCCCATCACGCGGTGTTGACCTATAGCTAAGCAACCCGAGGTAAAAATCGGATCCAGTCATTAACGATTTTTTATTATGTTCTTTACTGTTTGAACCGCCCTTTCACTGAGCCCGTTAGCCTGCGCATAATGAGGCGATGTAGTCGTATGCTTGAAACACCAATCTAAACTAAACTGTCGAAACTCTTTCGATGAATACGCCGTGCCGTTGTCCGTTACGAGCTCAGACACTATGCCGTGCCTGGCAAACTGATCCTTCATGGCCGTTATTACCGCCCTCGACCCTGTATTGGATATAGGACTAACTTCGACGAAATTCGAAAAATAGTCAACAAGTATCAAAAAATATTTCTTTTGAAAAACAAATATGTCCGAGCCCACCTTACTCCACGGCAGATTTGGAACAGCGTGAGGAATCATCGGCTCCCTGGGCGGCCTCGCAGCGTGCTCGGCGCACGCGGCACACTTGCGTACCCTGCGCTCCACGTCGCGCGACATGCCGCTCCAGAACATGACGTCACGCGCGCGCCTCTTACAGCGGTCGATACCTAGGTGACCCTCGTGTACACGATCTAGCATTTCACTCCTCAGTTCGCGAGGTATAAATACTAGGTTATCCTTAAATAGAACCCCTCCTATATATTCAAAGGACGTCCTATACGCCCAATGTGCGCGGGCTAACGGATCAGTATCCGATCTATATCGCGGCCATCCATACAAAACATAGTTAATTATGATTTTGCACTCCGCATCTTTATGCGTCGTCTCCCGAACGCGTTGTATTTTTTGCTCACTAAACGGTATATTAGTCACTAGAAAACAGGCCTGAGCGCTCATCTCCGCGGATAATTTATCGTGCATGGTTTCCGCCAGCGCCGCTCGAGATAGCGTATCCGCCAGGTACATGTATTTTCCAGGTTTGTATACCACATTAAAATCGTAACATTGAATGCGCAACATCATCCGCTGTAATCTCGCCGGAACTCCGTCTAAGGACTTTTTAAAGAGAGATTCGAGCGGCTTGTGATCAGTTTCTATAGTGACGTCTGACCTCCCGTACACGTACTGATGAAACCGTTCGAGCGCAAACACTATCGCCAGCATCTCTTTTTCAATCTGCGCGTACCGCGTCTGCGTGTCTGTGAGCGTGGCCGACGCGAACTCCACCGGGCGGCCGGCCTGCAGCAGCGCGGCGCCGAGCGCGCGCGCGCTCGCGTCCACGGTCAGCCGCACGGGCTCCGTGCGCGAGTACAGCGCCAGCACCGGCGCGCGGCACAACACATTTTTTAGCGTTAATACTACGCTTTCGTGAGTGCTATCCCAGTACCACTCTGTACCTTTTCGTAATAATCCTCTGAGAGGATGGACAATATTAGCGTAGTCGGGAATGAATTTTGATAAATAATTTGTCATGCCTAAAAACCTCTCTAGAGAACTTCTATCGCTCGGACTGGGCATATCATTAATAGCTCGCAATTTATTGGTATCGATTTGCATACCGCAAGCACTGAATGTGTGCCCTAAATAAGTGACTTGCGGAACCCCGAACTCGCATTTTTCTCGATTGAAACGAATACCTACTTCGCGCGCCCTATCTAGTAAAAGTTTTAACCTGGCGTCGTGCTCCTCGATAGTTCGGCCGTACACTATGATGTCATCAATAAAAGACTCCACCCCATCCAAATCCTCTAATATCTGGCGAATTTTTGCGTGAAAAACTTCGCTAGCACAGCTGACGCCATACGGTAGTCGCAAGAACTGATAACGACCGAAAGGGGTACCGAACGTACACAAGTCAGCGCTCTGATCGTCGAGTTCAATCATCCAAAACCCCGAACGCGCATCGAGTTTACTGAAGTGGCGGGCACCGTGCAGCGCGTGCGCGATCTCCGTGAGCGTGGGCAGCGGGTAGTGCGCGCGGCGGATGGCGCGGTTGAGCGGCCGCGGGTCGAGGCACACGCGCACACTGCCATCTTTTTTCGCCGGCAGCACTATAGCGTTCACCCAAGGAGTTGGATGTGTCACCTTCCTAATGATACCTATCTGTTCCATGTTTTCGAGTTCAACTTTTAATTTATCTCTTATACCTATCGGTATTTTACGAACCGGACATACCGACGGACACGCATCCTTATCTAATACGATTCTATACTTTCCCGGTAATTTACCTACACCTCTGAACAAATCACTATAATTATCCATATTTATAGCAAATATTCTCTTAATAACGCCTATGCTTTCACAGGTATCCTTTCCAAGAACACTTTGACAATCATCCCTTGACACTACAAATTTAATGACATATTTATTGTGTTTATACAACCACAGCATTTCCAATGATCCTAAAATTGGTAAATAATTCCCACAAAACGACTGAGCCCTTAATTCACACGGTTTTAAATCATTGACAGAATATCCTAATTTTTTAAAAGTCTTAAGTGATAATACATTCAAATCTGACCCCGAGTCTAACTTAAAAATCTCCGACATACCATTTTTACACAGTACTAATGTTTCAAACCACTTACTGTCTTTATTTAGGGTATCCTCTTGCAAAGTCGATACATAGAATAAGTCATCATCATCATTGTACTGTTCATTTAGTTCCATCACTTTTCTATTAGCTTTTAACGGACAGAACATTTTTTTATGACCCTTCTGGTTACATAAAAAACACTTTATTGACTTTGCCACGCACTGACTCGAATCACAATTATATTCACCACACGCAACGCAACACTTTGTATAACTTGCATTCACTCGAGAATCGAACCGGCGACCCGGTGTGTTTTCACTGCGCACGCCGGCGCCGCGCGCACCGCTGGTGCCGGCCGCAGCGGGCCGTCCGCCTGCGCCCGCGCCTCCGCGGCCCCGCGCCCGCGCCCGCGCGCCGAACAATGCATCCACCGACGCCCCGCTCGTCGAATTAGCCGATTCAAGTTGCTTGCTTTCCGTGAGCGATATCTCATTTGCATGACAGATCTTTATAGCCTTTTCTAAAGTTAAGTCATCCGTTCTAAGCAATCTATCTCTCACTGTACTGTCAGCGACTCCACAAACGATGCGATCTCTAATCAACCCATCTTCCAAGTGCTCGAACTCACAGTGCTGACTCAATAAACGCAATGCCGTGACGTATGCATCCACGTTCTCACCGGTTTCTTGATTACGAGTGAAAAATCGAAATCTGGCCATCGGTATGTTATGCTTAGTTCCGAAATACTCGTTGAATTTTGCAACGAGAACGTCGATGTCGTCTTGACTTTCGTCCTTGACGAATTTGAAGGTCGAGTATATGTCGTACCCGTCCGGCCCGATGAGGTTTATAAGAAGACTAGCCTGTAGGGTCAGATGTCCAACAATGAAACAGTGGTACACAATAAAACACTGTGATATTTCTAAAATTCTGCGTTGCCATTTCGTGCATTATATTGCGTTAGGACACTCTCGTGAACCCCCCGCCCTAGCCCAATTTGCATCGACGCCGCGTGCGAGAAGATGTGTTTGCGGAGCACTTTTGGTTTTTTTCGACAAAAAGTAAGTATTTTTAGCATTCTTTATAGATTTTTTACTAAATTATGGTTGAAAATTTCATAAATTTCATGATCAATTAGCATTACACACATTTCGTAGATTAATGTGCAATAAATTATATCTTAAAGTGTTACAATTTAGTGGGTAAAAAATTGAGATTAGTAAAAAAAACCTTAGGTAGTTCACAATGAAACAGTTGCACAGTAACACAATGAAACACTATTTCAATGTGTATCATTTTGTTTTATTGTGTACCGTATAATTGTACATACATAATATCATGTATTTTCCGGGCAAATTAATAATTTTTGTGGCTACAAATTTACAAATTAATCTTATTAACATTAAATTTTTTATAATACCAGTAATAGTACTGGTAACCTGATTAAAGTTAATTAAAAATAAATCCTTTTGTGATTATTAACTCAAGCATTTTTTTTTATTCACCTACTCCATAAATTACACAAAAGTCGAGACAATACTATTAATGTTTCATTGTTGAATTTGTGGTGTTTCATTGCGTACCACCCCTGTGGACACAATGAAACATTTCCCATTTTTTAGTTTATAATTTTTTGTCGATTGATTACATATTAATTAAAAAACTTGTAAATGAAATTCGATGCCGAATAAAATTACCTACACACCTGTAAAAAATTAGGCTTCTATCTGTAAAAACAAAAGGTGCATGAGACTTTGAATTTTTTGTGTTTCATTGTTGAACACATGACCCTACTTCTTTTGTATCCTTATGTACTCCTGAGGCCTTCAAAAACACACTGAACTGCTTATACCACTTGCGCCACGCGTCCGCCCGACTCGCCGGGCCACCCTCCAGGACTAAATCCGCCGGAGGTCGCGCGTGCTCCATTGTAACACTAACAATTAAACTGCAAGCACTTTATTTTCTCTATAAACAGCCTCAAAACTACTTTGAGTCACTTTAATTATAATTAAATTGAGCACCGCTGTCACCATGTAATGAAACGACCATCTGCTCGACAATGACTGCTTTATTTCCAAACATCTTAAAACTACCTACCAACATGTGGGTACCTTAATGATGTATACAACAAGTATGTTATATAAAACATTTTTTTTTTCACAATGGGCAGTCCATTGAAAAAATTCAATATGGCGGCTGTATGGCGCCAATTTCTAATGAGGAAAAAATTCTTCAATTATTGAATTTGTAGTTATTATTTTTTAAAGCAGTCGGGTTTTATTTTTATTTAATAATTTGTTTAATAAAGTGTTAAACCTATTAAAAAATGCATTCATAAATGGTCCATACTAGACGTGAGCACAGCAGCGTAGTACATAGAGATAAATAGGCTTTGCGTGTTAATAGATAGAGTTTCTTAGAGTTTATTGTTCTTTTTATAGCTTCCGCCTCCTTTAGGTGGGTCCTTGCTGCCAATACACACTTTGCCAGGTGGACCTAAACCGTTCTCATTTGAAAGAAGACCAAGCCCTGCTATAATAGGCCGGTGATGGGTTGACATGAATGGAATGTGGTTTTGCGTTAATGTTATACAGTGCAAAGCGATGCGGCCAGCCTCGGTGTTATTTGCACGGGCCTTTATGCAGCATACTTTACGAAATTATAGCACAATAAATCAGCGAGTGATGTCGCAAATATTCCTTTTCAAGCAAAACAGGTATTTTCACAAGTGCCACCAATACTCGTAAAGCGGGGCAAGAGCATAGTTACTTATTTCAGATAGGGGTATGACCACCTCACCTATTTTTATTTGAAAACGGTTTTCACAAACACACTATTATTAATGAGAAACTGTTTGTTTGTTGATTCTCTTTTAATAACGGTGCAACAGATCTAGAGCAACGGATGATCGAAGTGCTCCAGGCACCCAGGTGGTGAAGGTGAAATTGCGAACGGTGGCGTGCGGTGCGGTTGTAGAAGATAGAGGGTGAAATAAGATCAAATAGCTCTTCAGAACACTCCCCGTTATATAGCCGATAGAACACGCAAAGAGAGCTTACGTCTCTGCGGTGTTCCAAGCTTTTCAGCGAAGCTAAGTTAGGTGACGCTTTATGTCAATTTCATTTTCACAAATCACACCTAAAGATGAAAATGTCATCGGGTAAGGATAATTTAGGTATGGTCGGTGAAAACGAGTACAAGTATTGCAGCATAATACGTATCATTTAAACTTGTTCACACAACGATACATTAAATCTAAAGTAGATGAAGTAATTATGTGAGGTGCGATATAAAATGTAAATGGGTCGTTCTACTTTTCTACCGACAATGAAACGACGTTTTTCTGTTTTTTTGGTTTTTGAACTATCTATAATTGTGTTTTATGTGTGGGATTTAAAAAAAACTGCATCTGTGTTTTCATTAGTACTAATTAAAGTTTCCTTCCTAGCTAATATTGATTCTTTTTTAATGTTGGTTTTTGAAAAAATAATGTGACAAAGTGGTCTTTTTCTGTAGAGACAACATTTCAGTTTACCACTCTGTCACGGCATTATACGGAAAACGAACGTATAAAATATGCTGGTTAGAGAACATGAAAAATGACATAATATTAATAGATAAGAAAAATATGGACGTTTATTCGAACCGAATAAAAATCCGTTTATATTAATACTCCAACGAGATGCCATAATAAGAAGAAAGACAGACTATTGTCGGTAGAAAAGTAGAACGACCCAAATGCGTTTGTTACGTCGATCTAGGTTGAGTTTCGTGCTTGCCATGCCACTACATAAGATATTGTGATCTTATTACTTACTTCTGGTTTAGCAACAAAAATAAATACACTGTTTATATACCCAAACAACAAAACGTGTAAATTAAATATTATTTTTTCAAAAACAAGCTTTTAAAAAATGGCGTGGCTTTGTGTAACAAACATACACACACACACACACACGCACTCACACACGCACGTACGCGTGAGTACCTATTTCTTTTTAATGATATTTATTATGTTTAATGACATCACATTATTATTTTATTTTGACCCTTGACATAAGTAGTAGGTACATAATTTTTTTGACATTAAATTAATTTATTTTTATTTTTATTCAGTAAGTATTTTGTACGTGATAGATTTTATATTTTTGTATTTTGTGGGGTGTTTTTTTCTTTTTTAATTTAATTTATATAACATTTTTGACATTCATAAGCGCTTTTGTAAGTCAGAATCGAAGAAATAAACAATACAATACGCACGCACGCACGCACGCACGCACACACACACACACACATATACTTTCGCCTTTATAATATTAGAGTAATTACACTGATTACTTTGTATTGGGAACAATAACATTAATCTAAATTAGTACAATTACTCACAGCATCGGGTGAGAAGCTTCATATTTTTACAGAAGCCTTATTTACGCAAAAGGCTTTCATTACATAATAATAGTATGTTGTTACTACACTAGGTAGAAAAACATAAAAGTCTAATAATAAAATTAATGAAGTTATTATGGGCGTGCATTAAATGTTAATGAGCTTATTATCTGGATCTAGGCTAAGTAGTAGTTGGTCTAGTACAGGCTGCAATAAGTTTAGCTGTCACACTTGGCTGTTAATCTGTCTTTCGAAATATTTTACTTCTGTAATTGATGTATGAATAGAACGTATTAAATAATTATTTTGTAATTTTAATTTGTGAGTAGGTAGGTGTATGTGAAAGTTATGAATGACATTTATTGTAGATACGAGTATTATGCACGAGTGATTTAAACATTTAAATGTTCTTGGAAGTATCTAGATTAAGGTTGAGCTTAGTGCTTAAAAAGAAATAAGTTAATGTCAGAAATCACAATTAAAACTTTCGGCAAGCAAGACAGTAAGCAATAACCGGTCTAACGCGAGTCGGACTTGCATGTGAAGGATTCCGTACCAAAAAACGCCGAAAAAACGTGATTCTTATAGGGGAACCCCCCTTAATTTTCAATTTATTTTTATTATTTAATACAGCCCGCTGACAGACAGACGGACGGACAGAGAAGGCTTAGTAATAGGGTCCCGTTGATTTCAATTCGGGTAAGGAACTCTAAAAAAATGAAAAAGATATACCTACAGACTAAACAATGGTAAGTAAATTGACATCTAGGTATCTATCAGGCAAGTGGGCATTTGATCAAACTTAATGGAATAATGTTTACCAAATAACTCTAAGTGGAGAATAGTTACCTACCTAACTATCTAGAATATAATATGTATAGAATTAAGTCATCGGCATTACTTGTTAGATATATTATAATATCTAAGACCTATCAAGAATGGCCTATCAAGAATGAGCAATTCTAATTTACCCTTTATTATAAATAATGGACTTTTCAATTGTATATTAACTACTTGTTTCCCTTGTAAAATTATCTCTAGGTACTAGAACAGTCTATTATGGCCAAGTGGTACCTATTACATAAATGTCATGGGTAATAATCGACCTTGAGTTAAGTAGGTTCACGTAAATCTTTAAAGTTTTATAAAATGTCAATTGAAATATATTATTGCACTTGTGAATAATTAGATGCGGATGTAGGTAAATACCTTCAGTACCGATTCGATCATTTTGATCCACTCAATAGAATAGAATAGAATAGAATAATTTTTTATTCAAATAAAGTTTTACAAAGTGCTTTCGAATCGTCAAATGACTCTACCACTGCATAGGTAGAGTGATTCGGAATGCCGCGCGTTCCAACCGCGGAGATTCAAAGATATATTGGAATATAATATTCAAAGGAATATTGTTTCAATGAATAAAAGCGATTTGAAAATTGGGACCAATATCATCATAACAGCTTGAGAATTAAGGCTTGTTTGAATGCGATAACTATATTCTCGTATTTTTTGAATGTCCAGATATTTTTTTTTTTTTTTTGGAAGCGCCGCGTTTTCGGTATTACGGAAGCTGTTGCGTCTCAGTTAACCTCTTCAATATCAGCGCAACTTTGGCTTACCAATAGCTTTTCACCCACTGTCATCGGACTGTGACAATGATTCAATTTTGTAGCCTTTCTAGAATGTAATAGTGATGCTACTTCCACTTAGTTAACTAACCAGAAGATTTCAAAGTGTTTATTTCACAAAACCTATGACATGTTTACTAGCTGTAACCGTATTCTGTAATACTTTTTCAATCGTCGCTTTTTGCTAACATTGTTCTATTTTTGTGAACATAATTTATTCAAATAGAAATAGTCTATTTACAAATTGTTTTTGTCAACTTATGGCTTATATTCGAATATTGGCGAATGAACCTACCTACTGTACTCAATTATAACTATTACGGTAATAAAACGATCTTCAAGTCAAGGCAAGGTAATTTTTAACCAACTTGAAAAAAAAGGAGTTCTCGATTAAGCCGGCGTCTTTTTTAATGTTTTACTTAATTAATTTTCCTTTTTCTTCTATGCGTATGTTTGCTAGACAAGTGATATTGACGTAAAAGGTACCTTCTCTCTAGGCTCCGGTTGTGGTTTCTTAAAAGATGTCGAAGCCTTCCAATATGCGCTGAAGGTGCCTACTGAGAGGGTTTTAGTGGATAATAATCCCATGTAACCCTAACTCTCTCCCAAGATTTCTGGTATATTTTAAAAAGATTTCCCCCTCTTATAAAAAAAAGATATATTCTCTCTATGGACATAGAGACTGTTGATGCCAGCTGTTTTTTTTTTAATTTTTATAAATAACAATTAACATGTAGGTTATTATTATAATAATACTATATACACCTCATATTTTTGCGTTTGGGTAATATGACTCTTTTTCTACAATAATGAAAAAGGCGACAAACTTAGTAGGTACTTTTGGCATTGGCATGTTCGAAGATCGTATCTAATTTTTTAATCGGTCGAATTATAGAACAAAAGAATCATTTGAACTTAGCGATTCAATGATTTCGTTAATGAGCGGATCCGTTCCTTCCGATTGAGATGTAACAACTGTTGTAAGTGAGTAGTGACCCAGTAACTTACATAACAGACGGCCGTTGAACCTGTTCACCGTCAATTTTTTATGGCGACAATTCAACATCGTTTTGGCACCTGCTTTAATCGATTAAATCACTTAATTACGACATCCTTACGTCTTGTGAATGGGTTATAATAATATTATGACGATATCGCATTACTATAATTTGGCCCTAATTCGATTTATTTTGTAACGCACCCATGGTGCTAGTGGCTGTTTCAGGTCTTGACGCATAACGATCGAGTTTCTTAATGATTCTTGCTGCGTACCAAACCAAAAATATAAGTATATTGATACTAGATGATGCCCGCGACTTCGTCCGCGTGAAATTAGTTTTTAAAATCCCGCGGGAACTCTTTGATTCTCCGGGATAAAATGTAGCTGTTTTAATCCAAGGTATAATCTATCTCCATTTTAAATTTCAACCAAATCGGTCCAGTAGTTTTTGCGTGAAAGAGTAACAAACATACACACACACACACACACACATACAAACTTTCCGCTTTATAATATTAGTGTGATTAGTGTGATGTGATAGGTAGGTACCTCTATTTCTTAATCATCAAGTGTGGTAAATAGAAATGGTTGGTTGAATTTCTAAACCAATACAATACGTTCAGTGATACATATCAGCATGCAGATTTATATACTAGAAACCTAACACATCCTAATCTGTCCATCTGACGATATATTTCACAAAAGCGAGCACGAATCGATTGGCAATGACATTTGTTTCCCTGCAAACGAATTTAAACTCAAAAACTACTTGAAATAAAGATTATTTTACTTTGCTATTAATACAGATATATTTATATTTAAATCAATATGCTTAGTAATAAATACGTTAGGGTCACGGTTAAACAGATGAAGTGTTCGTAGGCTCGTTAGCTGGCTATTTTTACTGCTTTAGATTTCATCATTTTTTTAGCCTAGAATCGGTTTTTGACTAGCCAGCCAAAAAGCCAATTTGAACTCAGAATTAATAAATTATGTAGGTAATTCAGAGAGCTTTGAATATTCAAAATAATTTTATTGAACCTGAGAATATACAAAATCAACTTGGCAGCTGATAATAAAATTACAACATTACAGCATCTTTATTTTGAATTTAGTAAAATTCAAAATTCAGAGAGCTTAATATTTTAATATACAAAAGATTCAAGATGGCGTTTTTCGGCAATAATACGGTTTTAAAATCATAAAAATAATGAAATAATGTATCTGCTACCTAAATAATGCCTACGTAGTTCCTAATTCCACAGAAATTACATAAGCTGATTTCACTGACATGACAAGTCTGTCAAGTAATTTCAAGATGGCCGGATACAATGGTTGGGAAGAATAAGAAATTAATACACCAATTAATCAAGCTCTCGTTTTGTTACATCAACGGATGTGAAGGTTTGGGAGTGCTAACTTGAAACAATACATTGTTATTACTATATTTTCACTAGAGTGTAATTGTAACTTTCCCCGTTCATCAAAATACTTATTATGAAACACATTGTCATGACAGTATTAGACGTTTCATAAGATATCATTTGAATTATTGATTTAAATAGTGCATCGATCAAGCGACATTGATTATCGTCTTCGTTCCAAACAATCAAAAATACCACCATAATATATTATACTATCATAGAGACATCTGATGTCTATTTTTCTTTTTGCAATGTAATGCTTTTTTCCATGCTTTTTTAAATTTAGATTTTGAATTTTCTAAATTAAGTTTTCTTTTTAACTCCGTTTTAACTCACCAGACGACAACAACAGAATACAATATCTAATTATATAAGTATTTTAATAAGATCCAGCACAAAAGATCGAACAGCATACAAAACGTCATATCGACTCGTTCACGCTAATGAATTTGAAACATAAAATTATATGTATTAAATCTTTACATAATATAAAATTGTATGTTTTAAGTACAATAGCGTGATTGAGTCAATGTGTGTTGTACGCATTTTATGCAGCAATTAAAATTATTTCACCCGTCAAAAGTTACAACTGTTGGTAATTATTATGAGCTGTATTACAGCACACTGTTATTTAATACCGTAAACTGTAGAACCATGAAGGCTGAGAGGAAAACCTGATTAGGGAATGGCGGAAAATTGCTACAACCTTGCATGTATCCTGATTTTCTTAAAATCAATAATACCTACTCCATTTTGGCCACATTCTAGCTATATATATTTTTTTATTTGAAATAGGCTTGCGCTTAAAGACAATTAATACTGGATAGCACTGATGAGGTCTAGGTTGGACCGCGCTTGCCTAGAAAATGCCTATTCAGTCTTGCCTACAAGGTACTCAAATTAGCAGTTAAAGGTAGGAAGCTTGTTCCACACCTTAGTGGTTCTCATCAGAAATGTTGAATTCTGCTATATGACCGTTAATTGGTACTTATTATACTTATTCGGATTAAAAAATTCCAATCTTATCCAATACTCAAAGTAGGTACCCATTATTGTCTCTATTTCAAAAGATTTCATTTATTTATTCATTCATTACAAATTAATACCCGGCGTCGCCCCACAACTGGGCACAAATCTCTCCTCGAATGAGAAAGGTTTAGGTTAGGTTAGAAAACCATTACTCTATCTCGCTGGCTTTAATATCTTTGCTCTCTCGTTAAGTGTATCCTTATATTATATCATAATATATATATACTCAATTTCACAACTCGCAGAGCTATGTCGGTGACTTTGGTTCTCCTACGGATCTCCTCATTTCTGATTTGATCTCGCACGGATACTCCGAGCATAGCTCTCTCCATCACCCGCTCAATGATCAGTGATCCTGAGCCATTTTATGTCCAGCAGTGGACGTCTATCAATTGATGAGGAAGAAGAAGAATATATATACTCGTACCTAAACGATTACTTAACATGAAATAAGAATCGTATTTCCAAATGGTAGAAGACGTAATCTTATTTTGCATTTCTTTTGCCTCCATAAAATACGGATTAATTAAACTTAACTGAGTTTAATTATAGTCTTCGGTGCAATCTAAGATGTTATTTTCTTAAACAGGTGTATTTTAATTTTCTTTTCGTTTCACTCGGCAGCTTTGCATTTTAGTTTGATTCTAAGCATTTTAAGTATGTAATTAGCTTAAATCTAAAACCTTATCCGGTAAAATGTTCGTCTAACTCTAACGAAGATATAAGTTGTATTTATTTATTTGCTTGATTAATATTATAAATATAAATTATAAGTTTGTATTGGATGGATGGATGGATGTTTGTTACTCAATCACGTCGCAACGAATGAACCGTCTCGGCTTTTTGGCACAGAGATAGATTATAGTCTATTTTAAAACATATAGCTAATTTTATCTCGGAAAAATAATCTGTAATAAAACATAGACTAATTTTATCCCGGAAAATAAGAGAGTTCCCGCGGGAATCAAAAAACTTAATCCACGCCACTGAAGTTGCGGGCATCAACTAGTAATGTAAATTGTATTTTTTGTTTTGATTTCGATAATTATTTCCTCTTAACATGTTTTTGTTAATCTCGTCTGCCATATTGCTTTTACCATGAAGTTGAACCGCTCGAAAGCAAAAATTAATTATTTATTTATTTGTTTGCCGTAGGTAGTCTGATAAAAATTTAAATTTAATCGAAAAATTGTAAGAATCAGATAAGGTATCACAATATATATTTTATCTTATGTATAAAAATACGCAAAACCACAATATAACTTTCAAGGTCCATTGAGATTGAAAGTGATATCGGAGTCTAAAACCACTTTCGATCATCGAACGAGATCCGTGATATTCTCAAAACAAATAACATAGCGGTTCGAAAATGTCTTCGGTAAAACTGGATTTTTTAGAGTTCATCAACATTGTAAATGGCCACTTGAAATTTTAGGCATATACATACCTCTGTAGGGTCTTGATCATCAGTTACAATTGTCAGAGCATTAGTGATCATTAATTTAAGTAAATAAAAGAAATAAAATAAATGAAACTTCTAAATCTATATTACCTATATAATATCCTGTTATATTAAATGCATTGTTTACTTACTCGACCATTCGATTCGATATACAAAAAAGACTTTATTATTTACTTCATGTAGGCAAATTGCAGTTTTTATGACAAGTCTAGATTCTATCGGTTCGGAAAGCAAATTATGCTAAGAAGTGTAACAATAATAATAATGAATAATTAAATAAAAAAAAGAAGATTTACTGTAACCATATCCTGAAGTAGTATTATCCAATGCACTCAAAAATAAAACATTTACCTACTGCTATAACTCAATCAGAAAAATCTTAGCCGACACAGCAATTAATTTTTTTCCAACTTACAATTTTATTTGCGACGCAGTTATTAATTAATAACGTCCTCTCATTTATAAATATGAGGTATTCTGCTGGCGTAAGTAATATTTTTATTTAAAACTCGATTTAATTTTACAAGAAAACCTAAAAATACAGAGTCCTGATCGCTTTGGACCCTTAAATTAAAAATTAATGGCCTCTACCTTCATAGTTATAACTCATGTGTCCTGCAAAATAACTTTGGTTTTTAGGTTCTATATATTTTTTCATTTATTTATTTTTATTATTTTTGTTCAAAAAATCAGTTGGTAGGATCAAGAATAATATTAAAAGAAATGCACAAAGGCGAAGGAGATTTTTATTGGGTTAAAGATTTTATCCTTCGGCGAATGAACTGTCCTTTTAGATTGAGCTCTCTGTCTATTTATCGTTCCATGCAAAAATGTTATTTGTATGAAACGACACCCACTAGACAGTTACGTCACCAAGCATCACCGTGCCATATCCGGATCGATAGCGAATTCACGGCGAGAATACTATTTCGCATAACATTAACATAGAGAATTTAACCAACTACAATAGACTCTATGACAGGTGTCATGCTTGACGCTTCGTGCTTGGTATAGTTATTGCAATTCACGAGGGCACGTGACTCGGTAGTGTGTGTATTGTATAAGTGGGAGCGAGAGCTTGCTCGTGCCTGACCGCTCACACCTAGGGGCCTGACAGGCACGCACACTTACGCAATGTGCATGTACACGACGTAACCACAAGTAAAGCTCACGCGCCCTCTTGAATTGCAAGAAATATACGCGACAGTACGCGACGCACATAGGGGTATTTTGCCGATTTAGCCGGTCAAAAATCAATTTCTAAGAATTTGTCGCAGGTAAAAAAAAACGGTTATTATTATTCTTGATTAACTAAAGAACAATAGGTAACCCCTCCCGGTCTCCCATCGGCTACACCCGCATTCTTGTTTTAGTCGGAACTTTACCATCGCTTCAAGTGTACGTATCTTTCTAGGCTTTCTAAGTGTGACAGTATCATTTAAAAAATTAAAATCTTTATGACAAGTGATTACTTTGAAATAGTTGCTATGGATTTGGATCAAGCAACTAAGAACACATACTTTTCTTACTTTTTCTACGTTATTTTCGTTGATAAGATATTGTTTTTTGTCGATTAATAAAACAGTTTTAATTTATCAATATTTCTAACCAAATTTTATGCTTGAAAAGGTTTTTGTTGCATTTCCGGGTCCTTCCCGGTTATTATTTTAATTGATAATAAAAGTTTAAAGTTGCAACAATATAGTTATGATCAAATCAGCCGCATTTACCCGCTCCTTTTTAAGCCAGGGGTGACAAACCAAAACACAGAAAAAAATTGTGAATTTATATTTAAACATTACATTATGTTAATGTGATAATTATATGGTTTCAGGATCATCTAGTGGCTCAGTTTTACGAATTAGTGACCCGAAAATCACTTTTTGATAAAATGCAAGAGCAAAACCTACCAAATTTTGAAGAAAAATTGAACTACTTGGAATGTTCGCTTTTGTCTACCGAAAATTATTCTGATGAAGAAGTAAAGCACTTTCGTTAGCTTAAAGTCAACCAGGGAGTTGTTAGAAATAAAAAAAAATAATAAATAATTTTGACCGGCTAGATCGGCAAAATACCCCTATGTGCGACGTCGCCAATGACACTGTGTTTAGGACGCGTTGCAAATATGTAAATATTTTGAACATTTCTCTTCCCATAGACACTCTTTACTAGCTTTTTTTCTAAAAAGTGGCGTTTCTTCAAGTGATCGATAATATTTTCTATTTTTAACCGACTTCCAAAAAGGAGGAGGTTATCAATTCGGCCGGTATATTTTTTTTTTTTCTATGTATGCCCACCGATTACTCCGAGGTTTCTGGACCGATTCACGAGATTTTTTTTTAATCGACAGAAAAAGCTCGCGAAATGGTCCCATAATTTTTTTTACCTTCAACTCCTCAAGCCTGATGCTGCAGAGGTATTTCCCCCCTAAATTATGGGACTTTAGGAACCGTCGTTTACGAATTGGTATGCTTGGCCTAAGCATATACTAGATCATAGAGCTCCAGGTCCTACTCTTCAATCCTGATGCTGCAGGGTACTGCCCACGTAAATTATAGGGATTTAGGAACTGCTAATCATGAATTGTTATTGTATGTAATAAGCATATACTACACCATCGAGGTCTAGGTTCTAGCTCCTCAATCCTGATGCTGCAGGGTACTGCCCATCTAAATTGTAAAGATTTAGGAACTGCTAATCATGAATTGTTATTGTATGTAATAAACATATACTACTCCATCGAGGTCTAGGTTCTATCTCCTCAATCCTGATGCTGCAGGGTACTGCCCACTTAAACTGTGAGGATTTAGGAACTTTCGCTTGCGAATTGATATTGTTAGTATCAAGCATATTCTACATCGTGGAATTCAAGGTCCTCGCTCTTCAATACAGATGCTGCAGGGGTACTGCCTATCTAAACTGTGAGGATTTAGGAACTGTCGTTTACGAATTGATATTGTTGGTACCAAGCATATACTACATCATAATGCTCAAGGTTCTAGCTCCTCAATCCTGATGCTGCAGAGTTGGAGGAATTACGAACTGACGCTTTCGAATTGATATTGTTGGTACCAACCATGGATCACATCATGGAGCTCCTAGTCCTAGCTCTTGTGTATTGTTAATAAGTACTGTAGGTACCAAGTGTAGAACTACATTAGTACAGTAGCGTTGGAGGGAGGGGAGAAAGAGAGCAGGAACAAGCTACACTAAAAAGCTTAAAATAAAAATTCTTTTCAAAAAACCGACTTCAAACGCCACTACAAAGTATAAAAATAATTTTATTTTGTACACGTTTGTTGAAGTCGGGCGGGCTTAACTAGAAACGATGAAATCGATGCGCGACGCTTATCTTATGGTGACATATAAGAGACACGTTTATTGAAATCGAGCGAGCATCGCGTATCGGTTTCATCGTTTCTATTTAAGCCGCCCGACTTCAACAAACGTGTACAAAATAAAATTATTTTTATACTTTGTAGTGGCGTTTGAAGTCGGTTTTTTGAAAAGAATTTTTATTTTTAATAATTATTCATTAAATTGGAATGACATCATACGCGAAAGTAGGATTCAATTTATAAACGGAGATGATATTGTAAACGGTAACTAAATGGATATGGCATGCGCCTTTTAAAGGTTTGATACATTGTTGATACGTTATATAGTCATTGTTGATATGTTATAGTAGAAATTACAGCTTATATAATCAACAGTCAACATATCAATTAAGACTAGGAGTACTGCGAAGTGTGATATTTATAACAAAATAAACAACCAACTTTTTAATAATTATAATATCCAGGATACCATAAACTCCCAAATAAAACACGCCTATAAGATTTTAGGCGGATTGCTCCAGGTAGTTTGTCGGTCGTTAACCCTGTCCCTTTCCATTTGAAATTTGAACCTAAATAAAAGTGCAGTAAAGTAATAATGATGTTAAAATGCGTCCTTTTGGCATTTTATTTGGTCGTAAGATTTATGATTTGGCCGCCAGCGCTAAAGCCCAAAGGTTCATTATTTTGTATTTATCACATGTATTCCGAGTGCAGTATCGAATTCAACTTTTGCATAACTTAACTTTCTTATTAAGGCGGTATCAAAGGGTACAAAAAACTAAATAAAATTATTTATATTTCATATAATATTAAATCATCTTCTCGATCATTTGGGTTTTCCCAAAGTAAAAGACAGTTGCAAAAAGTAAATAATACATTTATTTAAGACGTATGTTTCATTCATCACAGTCATTGTTTTAATCAAAAACTATTAACTTTGGAAAGGTGTTTGGCGTAGGTATTGGTAGCATCACTTGTTGCTTCTATAAAAAAAAAGTCTTCAGCAAGTTCACTTTTCAACTAATGTAGTTAACATAGAGCATGAAATTGCGTTTTTTTTCTTCATTACGAGTTGAAATCACTACTTTTTCGAAACAAAACAATAAAGCAACATTTTATGAGAGATATATACGAATAGAACCTTGTTACTGCTACAAAAGCTCGACATTATCACCTAGAGGTATCCAAATCAGTTTTTTGAAAACTATACGCATACAAAGGATTGAACTTCACTCATTTCGTTAAATCATAAAATTTTATTGGCGATGTACCTTACCAAGTTGCAAATATTATGAGACGTTAGTTATTTTCTCCATGGCATTTGACTCTGACCCAGAGTGTTGCATGATGCACCTCCCGACAAGAGGACGGGTCGTAAAGACTTAACCAAATGAAACGCTTTGCCGCTACGCCGCTCCTTGTAATTTGCATAAAAAAATTTAGCCTTATTAAACACACACTAATATGCTCTTTTGCCGAAAGGTAAAGTTGAAGGAGCTTAGTAATTCATCCACGAATAGATTTATGTACCTAGAAGCCGATAGACATTAAAAGAGTGGTTCTTTCGTAGACGCAAGCAATGATAGGGTAGCCAAAGTCGGGTGTCCATGGAAAACTACAACTGCAGTCTTATGGAGGAATGACAGGATTCATCGATATTCCCCCTTCCTCTCTTTTAGAGTAAGATTTGTGTTTGGAGTGCACACGAAAGAAGTGGCTCGGGTGTGGCAATTAGCATTGACCTTTCAGATATATTGAGGCTCCGAAGAATAAATATAGGAACTGTGACGGTAACGACACACGATGCCACATACACCGTCGTATTAATGCCTTTGTTAGAGTTCCTTGACGTAAAAATCGTCGATGCGGATTGCGGACGTACGTCCTGCCATGCAATGATGTCATGTCTAGCGCGTCGCTGCCATCTCGCGTTGTGTTTGTCAAGCCTTTATTGAAGATGCAATTCGCTAACGAAACGTAAGTCTACTGATGAAATCTTATTTGCATACTCTACAGGCGTTCCTCTACTAAATTATTATCTTTAAATGTTAGAGCCTTGTAAACCAAAGAAGAATAACACCATCGTAGGTACTGGGCACCTTGCCCAAGCCAATTAAAATATAGGTACGCTACGTCATGATTAATTGATTCGTTCGACATGCATTTTTTTGCGAAAGAATTCAGGATTTTGGTTTATTAAAACCTTTATCTTGGAAAGTCAATGAGTTCTTTTCTCATAGGAACTTTTTGACTTTCGTTGGAAAGTTAGAGTTATATTTGTCTGTGTAGGTAGGTACTGTCCAAATAGTTCAGATGTTTTAATGATAATCCTGAACAAACATACCTACAGAAAAAAAATATATTTATTAACTAGCTTTTGCCAGAGGGTTCGCTCTCGTTAGGTTAGATTTTCATACCAAAGCACTATTATCCCCTTAGGAGTTGAATTTTCAAAAGTCCTTTCTTGATTCTTACGTCATAATAGCTGTATGCCCAGCTCGATCCGTTCAGTGGTTTGGGTTGTGCGTGGATAGATAAGTAAATCAGTCATCTGTTCCTTTTATATATTTAGAACATTATTCGAAGATCGTAACAGACACTTTAATTTTTTTCATTGTTAATATATTGGAAAAGATAATATCAATAGTCGCTAAAGCCTAGCATTAACTCGCCCGGTTAGGTAACAACAGGCAGCGCGTGTCGGATGCTACACAGCCTTTGCGAAACGTGGCATTTTAATAATTTTTATATCATACTTGCTCAGTAACTAGGGATTACTATGGTGGAAAGTCTCCTTGTAAGTTGGTGTTTGCAATTCAAGGCAACATTACGTCGCACTATGCTTTAATTGTAATGTTCACATTACAGTTCTAGCTATGCAAAACTCCTTGGTAAACAATCTCTTTTCTTATAAAATGGTAAGAAAACTTTTTACTGAAAAAAAAAAAAAACACTGAACATGGCGGCATTTAATTTCCATACATTTCAAACTATGCAAAACTCCTTGGAACTCAGAGCCGTAAAAAAAAAAAAATGGAAAACTATTTACGAAAAAAATGGAAATGTCGGCATTTCATTTGATCTGAAAGTTTGTGAAGTTTGTTCGTAAAGGGATTTAAGTTATTTACAACAATGTCAAGCACTTCATCAGATGATGAAAAAGGAGGAGAGCCTGATTTTTGTTTGCTTGAAGCAGAACAAATGATGCAAAACCTTTTGCCGGATAAGTCCAAAGTTACCTCGCAAGAATGATATAAAGTAGAATGCTTACCTCGGTTGCAAGTAGCTATTACACCCTCGAACTATATTCACCCTCGCTCGCTGCGCTCGCTCGTGTGACTAAATATCTCGGGTGCACGCGATCCATTAGCGCCCTATGCGAGCTGCGCTCGCACTGGCGCCAAATTGGATCTTGTTCTGTAATAGCTTACTTACGTCCCTTGTGTAACAATCTACTATTACGACACCGCGCTCCTTCGGCTATCATCATCATTTTGATGAAGCTTGAAGACTTGATGAGTAATGAATAAGATCAATCATAATTGATGTCTCAGCTAGTTATGAAATAATTAATTATTCAAGCAGTAGCCGAGACCTGCAACAAAGCCTGCAACTTTGTCCACGTGAATTTAGGTTTATAACAATTTCCGAGGGGACTTTTCAATTTTACTAAGGTACTACCGTTAGTTAGTGGCAGTCCTCAAGTAATACCTGCATAGCTAGCATGGGCAAGAGATAAAAAATTTATCCCCCGATTTTACCCACTGACAGGGGATAAAATTATCTTTTCCCTATGCTAAAGCATGACGACAGAGGAGAAGGCGAAGTATATTCCTATAAGTATATCCACTGAGTGTTATTTCCACCGCTGTGCCCATGCTGGACGGGTAAATAAAACTAAGCGAGGGGATACACATTTTATCCTTTTCCCGGGGATAAAATTTCTCCCACCTATGCTAGCCCTGCTGGTAGGAAACACGGACGCCGGAGAGCGTTCTACTCTTGGCGGTTCGTTTCAAAAACTGAAATAAAACGTTTCATGCGAGAAAGCTTGGTTGTACCTACCCTCTTATTAGGTACACTAATCGAGAAAATAAGCGAACTGAAGTATATAGTAGTAGGTATTCATACATGATGTTAATGTACAACAATATACGACTAGTTGTACAACATTTATGTGTACCTAATATCATTAGAGTTACGTTACAGTTATTCAGTTTACTATATCGCTTTGTATTTTCCGTCATAATAATTTACCGTCACCAATTACTGCGATTTTCTATTGGAGACAATATTTAACGTACAATCAGAAAACAACCATATAACTAAAGGGATAGAGTTACTTATTCATCAAAATGATACGTAATATGTAGAGAACAAAACGTAATCTAAATTGAGAATAGATAACCGATCTATGTAGCTTATGGTTAACAAACGGGAGCCATTTGAAGAAATATAATAGTTGTAGTAGTTTTTTTAGTACTGGCTAAAGACTAATGTAGAGCAAAACGTTGGAAGCCAATTAAATACTTAAACTAAATGGAATAGGGATTAATTTCGTGTGAATAATTTCACTATTACTAAATCACGTGGCACACCGTACAGTACATTCACTTATTATTGCGTGTTTAGTGAAGAATGCGAAATGCACGCATAGTGATTTCTTCCGTAAATATCGCGCACCTGTGTTAAATAGATATAAATTGTAACTAATTGAGTGTCTTTAAGTACTTATTTATTATGAAACATATTTACTGTAATTAATACCGGATTGATCCATTAAGTTACTGATATTTAAGTTATTTAATTTACTTATGAGAAAAATAAACCTATTAAGTATCGTGCTCGTCCTAATAACAAGTATAAATTGAAAATTTAAAACACCCACTACAATTTTTAGTGCGATTCCGCGGTCCGGTACGATGGCGTGTAGAAACAGATTTGGGGTACGGGTTGAATTTACACTGCTATACCCCTTCCAAGTTAGTCCGGTACCATCTTAGACTGCATCGTCGCTTACCGTCAGGTGAGATCGCAGTCAAGGACTATTTCCCGTAGACACACTTAACTGTACCTTAAGATACGTATGAGAAAACGAGCTGAAATTCAATGAGATTCTTTCAACACAAATTCATGTTCAACTGGCATCAATCACTAGTAATTTATATGATCAGGATGCATTGACTACGGAACGTCTCTTATCGTCACGAACATTTCACTCAACATCTATTGTTTAGTGCTGCTGTAGATATTTATTGTGTATCGATACTATGTATGTATCAAAGAAAATAGCAATGGCGCCTTAATAGAGAAGACGCTCACAATTTATTAATGGGCTTAAATCTAAATATAAAACACAACAGAAAAAAATATCTCTAAAAATGCGAGATTCACTGTTAATGTTGCAAAATTATAGGTAATAATAAGGGAGGGAAAAATGGACTCGTGACGTCATATTCTTCTTTCCACGACCATTATTCAGCGCTGAAAATTAAGTTAGTTGTGTGTAGCTTAATTATTTCTTGACAGATTTCAAAAATTTTTACCTACTCAGATATAACTCAAAATTACAATATCGATATTACGAAACTTGTCCATTAGCTATTACAGCTATACTGTCAAAACAATAGCACATCTGTCGATTGATCCATTGTTACAGTCGATTAATATTATTTAAAACTGAGATCACACCGTAATACAGACATGACAGCATTACAAGTTCAGTAATGATACAAATAACACTATTCAATCTTTCGCTAATACTGTTGACATTAATATTTATTTCCTGTGTGAACAATAGCGATTGATCGATAGTCGATGTTTTCCAACACTACTAATAAGTAATTGTTGCGTCGCTTTTTATCGATACATATAAATAAATTAAAGTTTCTGTGTGCGATTTCGAAATAACTGCCTCCTTTATTATCATTAAGGTGTTCTGTTTTATTTGAGCGGCGACATACCCTAAACACAAGGTTTTAAGAGGCATAGAGGTTTGAACAAGCAGTAACTAAGGTAACATTTTAGACCGGAAATAATTAATGTAAAAAAAACTAAGTAAAAAATTAAATACATTGCGCGGATGCGATCACAAGCATCATCAAGTAAGTATCCACATAATATAATTTGTGATAAGTATGCGAAAGGCGACTTACCAATGTTTAATTGATATTATCACACTCCGCTGGTTTTGTACGATCAAAGTGAATGAATGTAGAATCTTTGTATGAATGTAGTTTTTTTAAAGCCAATAGTTTTTGCTCTACATTCAGTGCACCTATACATTATTTTACAGCAACTTTTTGCAGCTCTGGCGGTTCTGCGTCTTTTATAGCAAAGCCAAATATTGTTATGGTTTTAGCAATACATATATGTAGATACAAGTATTTAGTATATATGTGTCTATTTACGTATATGATGCACCGTAGCTACAGTAATTAGTACTTATTGGTATTAGTAGTTTTTAAACTTTATTTACTTGTTATACGGTCATCTTTAACACGTAGAAAGAAACTATTTGATACGGTTTAACTAATTTCTGTATTTTTACTAATGTTTAAGCCACTTTCTCTCGGTAAGGAAATGACAAGAGAGAGATAGTCTCACAGCTGTTTTGCCAATACGGGCAAGGAAACAATGTCGCAATATTTCCTACCCCCTGGGAGATTTCCGACCATTACATGCGCACAAATTATGAATGCCACGGAAATATTTCACAGTACATTTTGCATACAAAGGGTTACGCAACGGTGGATTCAAACTTCATTAGTTTCATTATGAAGATTAAGGTGCATAATAATACATACCCACAGATAATAGTTGCTGCTACGAGTATGTAAGGTTGCATACATACAATATACATATAGGATTTTAGAATAGTTCGCTGTCATTGGAACTTTTAACAAGAATGATAGAGAATCTTTAGAGAATCAAGTTCGGTGTATATTTTTCTTTTTGATGGAAGATTTTTTAATTGAATGAATTTAATTGAATTTAATTATTCTCAGATTTCTATTAAACCTATACCTAGACATTATTTTAAAACGAGATGAGAAAACGAACCTTGACACATGAGTAGCCAGACAGATAAAGACTACAACATTATATTCATAATAAAAATACCAAACCCCAAAAAACGATCTGAATGAATGATAATTGTATGAATATATTTTATTTCAGACCAACCGCTACAGACCGGTATCAATAGGTGTCAATAACCAAAAAAAATACACAAAACTAAACAATAGGCAAAGGTTAACTGTAATTAGATATAACAATCCTCACAAAATCTGAGGATTTTCGCACTTATACATTCCCTGTAAAGATAAACAGTTGTTAGCAACTTTGTGGTTAAAATAGCGCCCAAGTCGCAAACATGCAGTGTGATAGTACAAATATAATTATCGCGTCGTTTAACCTTAGGTAAGCTTAGTGTTAATTGAATTGCACAAACATTTTAATGTAGATGCGCATACCACTACTAGATATTAACAAGGCTCAAATTATGTCAGAAAGAGATGTCTTAAAATCGTTGCCCCTGGAGCCTAAACTCACGCCCACCCAAGAAACCGGACTCATTCCCACTAGAAGGTAGTAAGTACAAGTGATTAGTTCAACCGTTGTACTAGGTTCGATAGTGTTCCCACTTAATTACAATATGGGGTTATTCAAGGGGCGAACCAATAAGTTCTGTAAAGCCGGCAATCGGTGGTGCCTCTGGTACTATAAGTGTTCATGGGCGGCAGTAATCACTTTATACCAGGTGACCCGCTAGCTCGTTTGCCCGCTATTCATATATAAAAAAAACTAGGACATTTCCCAGTAGTAGGTACAACTGCGTCTACATCCTTTTAACTGTTAAACTACTAGAACGAAATAGTTGAACACAGGTACTACTTGGTAGTAAGGGGGATTCAAGTATGCTGATAAAATACGTTGGCTAGATATTGTAGATCCAGATATGAGAGTACAAAATATAGGGACTAATAAACTCAAAAATTCAATTACACAAGACCCATGACCCCTTGAGCTATATGTCGGTGAGTCTGTGAATTCTTCTTATCTCCTAATTTCTGGTTTGATCACATAAAAAACTTCAACTATTCCGTAAATGATGTTAGAACGATAAACACTAAACTACAGACTTATATGGTAGGAAACTGAATTCTTAGACGCAAATATTTCTAGGAATCCTAAAGGACGAATCGATCAACGTTCTAGCTTTGACTTTGCCATATAAAATAAAAGTACCATCTTCACAGAAACAGCATACGATTAACCTAGAAAACTATTATGTCTACAAAAAACGTTAATCAAAAGATTTTGTCCCCGACCACACTCACTAATTTTCTTTAATCACTTTCTTCTTTTTTTCTTTTATTTGTTTTGAGATTGAGCAGCCTTATACAAATACGACCAGATTCATTTAATTAGAATAAATTTCATTAATGTATTATTAATACAATGGTGTAAATATGGAAAAATCTTGTATGAAAAATTACTTGATTATTTGATAAAATAAAATAACAACTCCAACATACAAGAATTTACGGCCAACTTTAATCTCAGGTTCAGTAACATTTTAAATTCAAGGTCAAGCTAAAAAAATCACCCTTTCACAAAAAGTCCGATCATAAACTTAATCAAAATAATTTCGATCATTATATTGTATCAATTTTTAAACTCTACTATTCTAAAAAAAGTATGTATAGATTCGTATAATAAAAACATTCATTTACGAGCTTCCAACCGCTTAACACCAATGATAGAAACAATTACCAATGCAAACATAATATAAATAAACAACACTAACAAGATGTATCATCACAAGTGTGCTTCTTTAAAACGAACTTGCGCACCATTAGCCTTTCGCAATCGGCATTTAGCTTCTAATTTTCTACTACGCTAACACACTGAGAAGGCCTCAAATCATTTAAATCATAGGCAGTTCATAGTCTTTATTTCGTTAGCAATAAGATCTATAACTCTTAGAAAATTCACGCTTTTCTTACTATCATTCATTGCGACCACAATAGCATTGAAATATTGTTTGTGGTATAAACACAATGGGTAGAGCAAATTGGGCTAACTACTATTTTGGAATTTATTTGCATTGATTATTATTTTTGCAAGGTGCTCTGACAGATATTTGCGCCTAATCTTTTCCGGAGGATCAGGTTACATTGGATTCCTCTTTGTCTATAAGATTTTCTTAATTAATTTCACGCAGTTATTAATTTTTTGAATCATAAGCGATTGTTTTTTTTAATCTTTTTTTGGGAAGGGGGGGGGGGGCGCCTTTGCCTTTGAAAGTACAAAAAAATACGAAAGTGTGTGTTACTGTCTGTCTATCTATCTATCTGTTTTCTCTCTGTTAGAAACTGCCAAGTTTCTTTTTTTTTTGAAATATTCATTCAACTATTTAACTTTCGTAAATACATAAGCCTTCATAAATGATCATGTTGCAAACTTATATTATGAATTCCATATTATGGATATGGATTTATTTTGATAGACGCGATTTCAACATATAATAACTCGAAACTGCGTTAACATGACCAAATTCATAAAATTAACCCACACGAAACAAACCAGTTACTAGAAGCACGAGATGTAAATTTAAATAAACTTTTATATGTAGCGTCAGCATAAAAATATTCCCGTACGATATAGGTCCCAAATAGGTGTAGGGAGCCTCTGTACAATAATTTAAATTTTGGAAATTACTGTTATAATTTCTAAAACATACAATCTCAAGTTATAAATCGGTATAAGTATGTTTACAATAATCTTATAATTAAAGTGTAATTATGAGCGAAAATATTCTTGACAATATTAATAAAATCATATTTATGTACTTATCAAAATTTATTAAAATTACTGTTACCTTTACTGGTTGCTGTAGAGAGAGATTTTCATGTCAAAACTAATTTAAAATTTAAGCATTTTTGCCAACGGTACTTAAGACATATAACACATAACCGGTCACTGCGCAAACCCATGATGTGACATGTATATTTAACACTTTAATTCAACCTTGGCCTACGGAAACCATGATAACCCTGACGTATTGGTAGAATAACTTAGATGCTTGTATGCAATAACGAACGCATCATTAAAATAATTATACTTTATGCGTGGCAAGTTAATCGTTCTGCTAACACATTATCGCTGATTAAATTAAAATCCTTTAATAGCTTGTTTATTTTTTTAAATATTAAAAGTAATTATTGTTGTATTTTTATAATTATTTTAATTCAACTTTTGGCAGGATTAAAAATTTATTTAACTCTTGCGTGATATCGTGATTTCGTGTTTCGTTAAGGAGTTGTTAGGAAGATTTGATGATGAATAATAAAAAAAATTCAATTATTTATACAAGTACCTACCTAATATTTTAACGCATTACGTGCATTTCACGAGGTTTTTTCGACGTAGAGTGTTTAAAATAATTAGAACTGAGGAGATTCGTAGGATTGCCAGAGTCACCGACATAGCTTCTTAAGTCGCAAAGCTTTAGTGGTATTATCTAAATATGATTGCATTAGTGTAACGCAATGACCTCTAATTTTATCGTTGAATTTATGACGTTCTTGCTGCATCAACGCATTTTAACCAATAACTTGAGAGTACCAGCCAAACACTCACTGCGATCGTTACACTGATGCAATAAATAGAGACCACCACCACTGATGGATTGGACACATTTTGAGTTTCCCATAGAAACGCAGTGTTGCCATTGGCACAGAGCCGCTTTTATAGGCTCTACAAAACTGAGGCGTGTGGAAGTCCATAAAACACACCTGTATCCAACAGTGAAATTCTATGGGTTGATAAGGAAGAAGGAGGATTGTACGGATCGATCAAAATGGAAGCTCACTGCTTTAGAACCCCAAAAACCCCTTCCCACATCGTAAATTACCAACGAAGAAAGGATTACGACCTTCACTTATGTGGATAGTAGGTATAAAATTATACAGTTACAGTTACTCCATAATAATTTCTAGCATAGGATTAATGAATGGAAATGTTTTACAAAAAAATTGCTAAGGACATTTTTGCTATGGTTACGTCATAGAGATATTACAAAATTAAACATAAGACTAGAGGATACCAGGCAATGGTCACTGACTCTATTTTACAGTTACAAAACCATTTGACGCGTCTCCGCTAATTTATTGGCCATAAAATTAAATAGGTACTTATAAGATATTCAAAGGTATCGACCTCTATGAGAAGAATATTTTGAAGTTCTCGATATTTGTGAGGTCATAGTTTTCGAAAGGTTTAACTTTTTACACGGTTGGAACTCCGAACTCATAAGCATTAGTTTTAAGTGGGTACGACGACGAGAAAGACGCCAGTAATTTTTATTTCAATCTGATGGTGAGGCTTGAAAATCTGTTTAAGTATAAGCTTTTCAAATTTTTTTTTATTCGATGACAAGATTGCGAGCCCTTGACTGCGATCTCACTTGATGATAAGTGATGATGCAGTCTAAGATGGTAGCGGGCTAACTTGGAAGGGGTTCAACCCATACCACTAAATAAAAATGAGATTTATGAAGGTGTTAAACCTTAAATTTTTCCAGTTTTGGTTTGTTGGTGGGAATGGGAAGACGAAAAAGAATCAGCAATCAACTGCAGGAATAAAAAATAATCGCTTTGTATTAAAGCAACTCCTCTGAAAGTGCATACAAAATTGACACATTTCCCACCGTAAAAGATTAGGTATAATGTGTTTACGTAACGCCCAGCCAACTTAATAACGTCGCCAAGTAATCTAAAGATGATTTTAACTACTAACCTTTTGCTTGGGAATATTTTCTTGAAGAGTATTTCAAAACAAACGCTTACCGGCCACAATGAATGCATTATATTTTTTTTTTATACGTGTGAAATATTTTTAAATATCCGCTTACACTACCTTCCTGGATGCATTGTCTGTTGTTTATTATTTACCTGTAATGAGAAAAAATATAATTAGCAATGTGAAGTTTCTATTGTCATGATTTCCAAAAATATTAAAAATATACTTGATCTTAATTTTAAAAAAAGATTGGGCTTTGCTTTTAAATTGAGAGAGGTTTTTACTCAACTTATTAATGTAACCTCCCTAATGCAGTGGTGAACGCTGTGGTCTTATAACTGGGAGGTCTCGGGTTCGATTCCCGACAGGAACAATTTGGAAATTTATAATTTCTGAATTATCTCTGGTCTGGTCTGGTGGGAGTCTTTGGCGGTGGCTAATTACCACCCTATCGTTAAAGACGTGCCGCCAAGCGATTTGGCGTTCCGGCACGATGGCGTGTAGAAACAGATATGTGTTGAATTCACACAATATACCCCTTCCAAGTTAAACTGCATCGTCGCTTACCGTCAGGTGAGATCGCAGTCAAGGGTTATCTTGTCACCGAATAAAAAAAATGTTTTGTCTCTTATTATCCAGAATTATTCGTGAAGTATGGCCAAACTATTGGTCATTATGTACTTGTTGTAAGATTAAATAAACATTGCGGTGGGATCGAAATCTCTTCCCCTCTTTTTGTGGTTAAACTCGACCATTAAGTCCAAGCAATGAAGCCGAGAAACCAGAAAAGTCAAAAGCCAAAGCAGACAAGCAGAGAATATAATCGCTACACAGCATTCCGCTAACATGCAAGATGTAGCAAAATTATCTACCAATTTACCTACTCGATTTCTACGCGACCTCGTACCTATTTTTTTTATCTAAAAAATATTAGCCTTTGTTTATTTATCCCCTATTCTATCTAATTATGCTTGTAGTTCGAAAAGGGAGAAGGAGAGAGCATAATATGCCAATAGTGCAATAAGTTGAATTTTAATCCATATTCAAGCAAGCCCATCGCAACACTGGAACTAGATGGCGCTGTACGGATCACGGTAATGTCCGAAGTAAAACCACACTACAACAGGCGATCCTATATCGCGATAGAGAAATGATTTCATTGGACCGGTCAGTCCCGAGCGCAACACTAACCCGAAAGAAGTTCTATCTGTTGTTACGGTCGAAGTTATAAACACGCTCTCGTAAAAGATGTTTGTAATTTACTGTTTAAACCTTTACCCCACCAACTAGAGCGTTGAGTTATTCAGGCTCATGTGAATGCTGATGTATAATCAGCTGTTTGATGGCATTATGTTTTAATTCATAATATGGGGTGAGATAAGTGTCAAACATAACCCGCTCACAGGTGACAACCAGCGCCTATTTTTTTATAAAGCGAGCTTAATTGTATGCATATTCTCAACGAATATTTCCTCCAAAAGTTAAACTAGTAAAGTAAAACAGATTTAGGCTAGGCCGTACGTTTTCTGTACAGAAGACTGTTAATAACAAAGTCACACTTTTACTCTTTATTTCCAGCAAAGCTATAGTTGAGAATGTTAGCAAAAACGTGTGATCGCGAAACAGAGCAATAGCACACGAACACTAATTGATTACAGACCTCACTTTCTGCAGCAACACACTTTTATGTAACTCTACTAGTCTAGACTCCACAGTGCTCATTTACAAAAATAATCATGTCTTAATTTCGGAACCTACATAGTGAAATGTGCAGTGAATACTTAAATTATGGAAAAATACGATTTTGGGTTTAGCCGTAACTTGAATAAGATTATTATGCATCATAAAGATTAACATTTTTATGTTAGAACATTATTAATTATGTTTTACTTTTGCAATCGTTTTTATTAATTTTATATAAAGTTATTTTTGTTACTAAGAAAGCAGAAAATACTATTATTATAATCCTCATAATTTGTAATTCACAAATTGAAACGCATATTTGTTAAGAGATAATATTCGAATTCTTTAAAATACAAGAAAATATAAATCCTAACGTTTGATGGCAATCCAATTTGATGGCATATCCATTAAAATCCCGCAAAATTGCATTACCAGCTATTCCGATTATTTTAAGAGACAGTTGGGGAGTGTCTGTTCCAAAGGGTTTATTTGCATAATTATTTATTACTAGCGGACGCCCGCGACTTCGTCCGCGTTCTTAAATTTTCTTTGCTATAAACCTTACGGAGCCCGAGACCTTTCCAACGAATGCAAAACCATGGAAATCGGTTCGTGCGTTCTGGAGTTATAGCGTCAGGAAGGAAAACCCGACTTATTTTTATATAGTACCTATATCATAGCACCTAGCTACCTTTTAACAATAGCATATAGGTTTTTTTAGGTATGTTTTATAAGATACCTAGAACTTCGTTTAATCTACTAACAACTATTTTTGAAACCGGATATAAAGTTACATTGACTTGGGGTGTGCATTATTTAATGATGTAATATTTTGAATTACAGTTATACTAAGATCAATAACCAGATTTACATTAACATATTTAACGATAATGCCTAGGAATAAAGCATAAATTAGATCCTAATGTTGACTTCGGCAGCTGATAAAGATTATTTTATATGGTAATTAACAATTAATGTCGATAATATTTTAAATATATGACTGTGGGATCAAATCAGAAATTAGGAGATCTGAAAGAAAATCAAGAGTTGCTGACATAGTTACAAAGCTGGACTGGGTACATGGTGAAAACTTATGGGCATTGGGGTCCCTATAGGTGCTAGAGTGGCGACCCCGCACCGGGAGGCGCAGCAGTGATAGACCCCTCACTAGGTGGATATCAGGCGGTTCGCTTGCAGCCGCTGGATGCAAACAGCACAGAATCGTGTTCTGTGGTGATCAAGAAATCTATGCCCAGCTATGGAAGTCTATCTGTTGAGATGATGCTGACGATATTTGACCTCCCAAGTTGTTCTATACATTTTTACGTAGATTCGTATGAGCTGTCCACAATTGGGTATTTTTTTTTTATATACATAATGTAATTTTTCTTTTTTTAATATCTTAACTTGTCTCGAAAATATAGAGCTTTTAATATCTTAACTAGTCTCGAAAATATAGAGCTCTTAGTTTCCTGTTAGAAAAATAGAGCGCTATTGCAACATGATGTCACGATTCAATAGCTCCATAAACTCTCCATACAGAATTTCGTATTAGAAAGAGACGGATATAGTCGCAGTAAAACAGCTTATAACTTATTTGTGTTTTGAGCGATTTATTTTCTGTTTTTACAAATGTTATTCTTACATGTTACATTTTCGATTGTAATCCATGAATATCCACATTTTGACAACAAGTACCCAATTTCTCCCATAACAACATAATAATTATTAAATCATTGACAAACACAACTTTGGTACATATATGCAAAGTCAGCGAGAAATCGAGTTTCGAACATTTCGTATACATCGGAGAAATGTACTTTCGCACCGAAGTTATGCAACCGATGCCTTCTGATTACTTCATGACTTTGACTAATTTAAAATGAGCTCCTCTTAAAAGTTTTATGCAAATATTTGGAGGTCTAGTTACTGTAGTTGTATTCCTTCATACTTCACAAACAAATAAAAACATTGAAACTGTTAAACTTTTATATTCACGAAAGTGAAATGACGGTTAGCACTTTGATACTAATAAATAAAATAGGAGTGTACTTATGTCTATAACTTTGAAATAAGTGACTCATAATAAGCTCAAAATTATTATAATTACTTAAACTACCAAATAAGTATTACGTCAAATTCCATGGAGCTTTCATTAATCTTTGTCTGCTTAAATCCTAAATAACTTAGGTACATGAAATTAGAAACTTTCCGTAACTTAAGTTATGGAATCTCGCAGTTTTATCCTGGTTTTGCAGCTTCGAGTTTTCCTTAACTGACAAAATCCGTAAAAATACATTCACGGGCTTTGATAAACCGTTTGCGATAAGAATCAAATCAAAATACCAACATGCCTAAATCCGAGAACTGAAATTTAAATAATTATGTTTAAACGTGATCCTGATCAAAATAATTTTTGAAACAATGTGTTAAAACCAAAAAATACATCAGAAACCTATAATCAATAGAGTTCGATAAAGAACACAGATAGTCGCACTTAATTAACGAATGGTATTTGCTAATTAATATTGAACAGAAATAAATTTTTATTCGGGCAATAAATTATGAACCTTATCATTTACGAAATAAAGAATACAGTACGTTCGTTCCTATTTGAAATAATGTCATACTACTGAAACAGAGTGACAGTTTGTAGGTGTTGTAAGACGGAACCTATATCAATTTTTTTACTGTACCTATACTGTATACTGCTTTTTAGTGTAACAAAAAATATGTTAAGTACGATTTTCAAGTACCTACCTACAGATTAAATCAGTTGAATGACCGGTGTATTAAAGGTCATGTGGGCATAAAGTCTGCCTACATGAGAACTATACTTCCTTCGAGATTATAGCATCTTATCAAATTCAGTCCATCTCGTAAGTACCTGTTTTTTACAATAATTACAGCAAACAGACTAATTAATTTGCGCAGAAATTCAAAGTATTCTTTGTTGTTTGTTTGAATGTTCTACAATGCCCTTGTTCGAAAAGTTTTCTTAATAAAGTTAAGTAGGTAAATACCGCAGAATGTTCGTAGGTAATTACCCCAACTATTATCCGCATTTAACCGACACGCACCGGGGTAATTACGGACAGTAAGTCTTGTTTTTCTTTAATATTTCATCTTAGTTGATTATTTAAGATTAAAAGATCGTGGTATTTTTGTAAGGTAAAAACCAAAGTTTAATTATACTAAAACCTTTACTAGATAATGCTAATGATATGATTTTTATTGAGATATTCGCTTGAGTGTCTGCAACTCCCCCACTCCCCCCTACAACCTCAAATTTTGGCAAAGTGGTTGCTATTTTCAAATAGACCCTGCCCACAAGATAGAATAAAAACTTATCACATCGTAATAGCTACGTAAAAATATTGAAACATTTTGTTTTGATCAACTACAACTACATACAACTACAGAGTCTTGATAGAGTCTTAACTTGTCATAGCCATAGGTTGGCCTACATGAATTAATCAATTTTGAATTTTCAAACTTTAGAAAATATGTACTCTTAACTTATGCTAACTTATTTAACACTACAAAATAAAAAATTAAAAGGCTTTACGCTCCACTCTCTAGTCTTATAACATAATTATTACAGTAAATATGTTCAGGTATTCGGACCAATTCAAATCACGTAACCATAATTACATACATAATACCATGCCTTCAAAACAATGAAGTAGTATCTACTTTATTTATTCCAATCAACCTGTCTCACTAAGCAGAAACGAGAGCTCACGCACACACCGCCAATAATTGTAATTACATAGTTACATCCGGGCATGTGTGCGGGTAGATGCGCTTGTGCGGTTTCACTTGTAGGCAAACTGGAAGTGTTAGCGATATTTTAGAGCAAACCCACACATACCGGTATATTAGCAATTTAAATCCAGATTTGCTTACGCATGATCACCTGAAGTGATCAGCTGTCATATTACATCACGCTTCCCTTCATGAAAGGATAGGACGTGCGATAAACAAACTTTTGGAGTCCCTGCTTTAGCGTGAACGATCGTAGAGACAACAAGTTTATAATATGGCTAGGGCGGCTGAAAAGCTAGTAAATAAATACCCGGTCTTCTTCCGCCGACTTTTTTAAACTAGACTAAATTCAAAGAACTTCTCCTGTATTCACTTAGCTTCACTTCTCGTCATATTAATAGATCTGGAAGGATTTAGAGGTTCTTAGTCAGTTCGTCAATTATAATACAATCTAACAGAAACTCACTTTATCTTTGCACTGCTATAAATGATACAAGTTTCAGTGTTATGAAACTGAAAATATGTACAAATGAATATTAGTAATCTATATATATAAAACTCAAAGTCCTGACTGACTGACTGGCTGAGATATCAACGCACAGCCTAAACTACTGAAGTTAGAAACTTGAAATTTTTACAGTTGGTTCCTTTTATGACGTAGGCGCACACTAAGAAAGGATTATTGGAAACTAGATGATGCCCGCGACTTCGTCCGCGTCCGTTTTTTGATTCCCTCGGGAACTCTTTAATTTTCCGGGATAAAAAGTAGCCTATGTTTTAATCCTGGGAATGAGCTATCTCCATTCCAAATTTCAGCCAAATCGGTTCATGCGTTGTGGCGTAAAGGAGTAACAAACATACACACACACACACACATACACATACAAACTTTCGCCTTTATAATATTAGTGTGATATTAGTGTGATTAGTGTGATTCCACCCCTAAGGGGTTTAAATAGGGGCTGGAAGTTTATATGAAAGTCCGTCATTTTTCAAGCTGTTTCCATCAAAGTTGGTATTTGAGCTTTCAGTTAAAAATAAAGAAGTACGTGTGTCACAGTTTTTGAAAATTCCACCCCAATACCTAATTCCACGCGGACGAAGTCGCGGGGGCAAAAGCTAGTTTTTCTATACAAATTATTATCTGAATATTCAGTCAGCCGATTCCGGTTTGCATTCGACGGGCGAAATGCACGTTTATAGTCACTCTAAGTGATACTTTATGTTACGAAGTTAATAACGTTAAAAACGTAATTTCTCGAGAGGGAAACTTTTTTACAAATGGTTCACATTTACGCCGCCGGCACTTTCCTTTTTATCATATTATGTTATTGTTTTATTAATGTGCGTTTAAGATCTTTATGAGCTTCTGTATGTTGACATGTGATAACTTTTAAGTGAGCCATTTTTTAAGCGTTACATAAGTTTTTGCGACTGTCGGCATATTTCATATTTCTTTTAGTAGCTTTAGTGGTGGTATTAAATGAAGGTGTTAAAAAATATTACGCATGTAATATTGGAGTAAACCTTTTTAAAGATTTTATTCCAACAGTAGCGTTTGGTATTGTTTTTTGCATCCGTTAACCTATACCTAATAGTAGTTCTTCGTTAATCTGTCACGGCACAAAGTTTCACCTAAAAAAACAAACCACTAATTAGCATGTTAAGGAAAAGTCACCCAAAAGTGCCATGAAATTAATTACTACAACCGAGCCATTGCATCATTTAGTTAACGAGCTTATGCGTACACTATAAAGGCTCCACCACACTAATACCGCGGGAAACCACGCGTTTGCGTTTGAAGTTAATTTTTATGCTCTATAGTCTGTACTATCAGCTGACACCCAATGAAACTTGTGGTGAAGTATTCAGGAAAGATTATGCGTGGTAGAGATATTAAAAAAAAACAAAGTGTATGAAGATGGAACAGTAAAATTCGCCGCCAACATACCTACTTAAAATCTCATAAATGACCCCAAAAGATGAAACTTGCGATCTTAATCTTTATACTGGCGATTGTTTTTAATATGTCTATAGACTAGCGCTTGACCGTGATCTCGTCTGATGGTAAGTAAAGATGCAGCCTAAGGAGGTGCGCGCTTACCTAGAAGATGCCTATTCACTCTTAATTTAAAGATACTCAATTTATAGTTAAATGGAAAAACGAAAGCCGAAAGAGCATTCCATTATATTCGTTACAATTATTAATTTAACTTATTGAAAATTGAAATGATTTTTAATTACAATTTCCTTTTGATATATTTAAATGAATTGTGTTACTAACCACTGCTATTGCAATGTATTTACTTAACTGCATGTAGTGTTTACTTTAAAACGATTTTGCACACAATGTGCATGTAAATTATGTATTAGATTATGAGCCTTTGTAAAAATCACTAGTAAACCTAATAAATAAAATAAAAAATATAGGGGCAGAGCCGTAGCTACCGCTACCGGCGCGCTATTAGTGTGTCATGCCTCTTTAAGAAACCCAAGTCCATTCATGACCGTGAAAGTATGCGTAACGGTGAAACAATACAAAAATGCGATTCCGCCATTCTTGGCCATTGTGTAACATGACTTCTTTACGTCGTAACTGAGGTTGAGCAATTAGTGCATTACGACTATATAAATTGGATACGTTCTGTTTGGTGTTAGGTAAACATTGTTCATGAATCGGTCATGAATCGGTGTACTTACATGGGAATTCGATACTTTATTTTTACACTTGAGTAGGCGATATCGAGCTACTCTTGTGTTACAAACTGCCAAAAGCCCGGGAGATATACCTTATATATGAAAACCTACTGACACGTTAGTTGTTAAAAATACATGTTAAACAAAAAAAAATATATAATAATAACTAGCTTTTGCCCCCGCGACTTCATCCGCGTGGAATTTTTCATGAATTTTCTTTGCTATAAACCTCACGGAGCCCGAGACCTTTCCAACGAATGCAAAACCGTGGAAATCAGTTCGTACGTTCTGAAGTTATAGCCGTCAGGAAGGAAAACCCGACTTATTTTATATAGTAGATTTTATTCTAAATATCTTTGTAATTTTTTCTTTATACGATAAAGAAGAATAAATGAAGGAAAATATTCTTTATTGTATATCATTAAAACGAAAACAACAAATTGATTACGTAAATAAGATAAACAATGTACGATAAGTATCAGTCTTATCGCTGACAAGCAATTTCTTCACGACAAGGAGTTTAGAGTGAAGTTTTTTTGCTTTACTGTCAAAAGTTTTTATATCATACTAGATGATGCCCGTGACTTCGTCCGCGTGGATTAAGATTTTTGATTCCCGCGGGAACTCTATGCCTAGCCTATGTTTTGATCCCGGGTATGAGCTATCTCCATTCCAAATTTCAGCCGAATCGGTTCATTCGTTGTGGCGTGAAGGAGTAACAAACATACATACACACACACACATACACATACAAACTTTCGCCTTTATAATATTATTAAGTAGGATTTATTTACATATGACTAGGTATTGCCAAAATGACCTTAAAGTTAAGTTAGCATTAAAATATAATTCAAACATTCTTATTATATTTAACTAACTTCGATTAAAAGAAACTACAAAATTAAATTTTCACAATGTAAGTAGAGTGTCAAAAACTTTCCGAGCAGGTTATTTTACAATCTTATTACTCCATAATATGATATCTCGAATCACTCCGTTACAGTATTGCACGCGGTCATTAGGCACGGTTTGAGAAATGCTTTCACAACCATTACGAAAGTTTCCAACTTCCATATAACCATAAATTTCTGATCAATACTTAAAATAACGTTCGCCCACTATTAGTAACCTTGTGACGGAGCATTAGCTAAATATGCAGATAATATAAACAATTGCGTAACCTTTGATCTCTTATGTAACATTAGGGTCATAATTTAGATAAATCGATCCGGTGACCTGTAAGAACTAGTACGCAATAGCATAGCATGTCTTTAAAAAGTTTTCAAGGTTTGAGTTGAACTCGTGCACTGCAGTTTACGTTACCTTACCTGACAGGTTACCTGTCAGTTTGTGTGTTAATGTAATTATTACTGACGGATAACCAGGGGGCCTATCAGCTATGTTTGAAGTACTGTTATTTGACCCCCTGAGCCATTTCTAATTCGCTGTGTGGGAATTCGTGAATTTTCCACCTAGTAGGAAAAAGATCTTTGCTGAGCCACTTCAGCATCGCAAAAATGAATCTTATTGTTCATCAAGAGCTATATGGCTTACATCTTTCCACTAGTGTTACAGTCAAATGATCCTATCCCTGATTGTAACTAAAATATACAGGGTGTCCCACGGCTATGCCACATGGAGGGGAAGTACCTTAAATATTGTAGATGGAACATTTTACTGAAAGAAGACTTCACTTTAACTTAAAAAACAATTTAAACTGCATTCATAGATTTTTAAATAATTGCCTGGTTGAACCGGGACTCGAACCCACTATACAAGAAAAAAAATTAACCTGTATCTTGATCATACCGATCGGAAGGCTTCATCATAAGGATTATTTTTTGTTAAATAACATAGCATGAGAAATAAAAGGACCATTTATTTAATTACAAATTCAAATTCTTTATTTATTTCATGTAGGCTAACTTGTAGCTCTTATGACACGTCATAAATCTACCACCGGTTCGGAATGCAGATTCTGCTGAGAAGAGCCGGCAAGAAACTCAGCAGTTGCTCTTTTCAAAAAAATTTTTTTTTTTACAAAGCTATGCTATGTATACAGTGCTTCCACAATAAAGCTTCAAAAATGCAAAAATCACGTCGATTCGTAGCTCTGTTGCTGCGGGATTGAAGGACAAACCAATAAATCAACGAACAAACACACTTTCGCATTTATAGGTAAGTAAGGATTAGTAAGGATAGTAAGGATCGGGAAATGATGCGTACTTCTCAAGTGGGTACTCATTAGTAATAGTTCATGTCAGTTGTATGTCGATACGCCAATGTCAGCTTTTCATTTTTCTGAACAAAATTTTACATCAAAGGCTAAAATTCATGGTCTTCCTTTTATTTCTGATGCTATGTTATGTAGCAAAAAATAATCCTTATGTTGTAGCCTTTCGATCGGTATGATAAAAATACAGGGTAATTTTTTTTCTTGTATAGCGGGTTCGAGTCCCGGTTCAACCAGGCAATTATTTAAAAATCTATGAATGCAGTTCAAATTGTTTTTTAAATTAAAATGAAGTCTTCTTTCAGTAAACTGTTCTGTCTACAATATTTAAAGTACTTCCCCTCCATGTGGCATAGCCGTGGGACGCCCTGTATAATCAGAAAGATCTGAAAGGCATTTACATTACGCTACGCTGCTACGGTTTCGCGGCGAAGATGGGCAATTTTATATTTCAAATTAATTTAAATTAATCCTATTAATCCAATTTTATAATATTATAAAAACATCCAAACTTTCGATGTTTGTTACTCAATCACGCCGCAACGACAGAACCGATTTGGTTGAAATTTAGCATAGAGAGAGATTATAATCTGGAATAACACTTTTTATCCCGGAAAATAAGAGAGTTCCCGCGGGAACTAAGAAACCTCAATCCACGCGAACGAAGTCGTCATCATCTAGTTATTAATGTAACTAGTAATACCTAGTAAATCAATGTTTTCAAAAAAAAAACTCAATAATGATATTTTTGCTTTCTCATTTGAAAGGACACCTAAGCCCATTAGTGGAACGACGATCGGTTGAAATAAATGAAAATAAAAAGTGATATTGGTACAAAATATGTTGCAAAAGATTGCAGCGGTGCACTATAGGTGCAAAAGTGGTGTACTCTTTTTTATTTTACACTTAAGTAATAAATTACTCGCGCGTGTTCACATCCCATTATGGAATTATTAACAGTTATAATCGCTCTGCTAAAATATTATGTCCGCGTAAAAAAATTTTAACAGCTTCAAAAATATTGTCTCATTTGAAAACATACTGAAACTAATCTTACGCTTAAATAATAATTATTTATTATTATCACAGTCTCCTGGAACTCGGTTAATTTCCGATCAAAGTCGTGATTTAAAAAAAACTAAAATTGATTAAAGAATATATAAAAATCTTTGCAGCGTTTTTGTAATATTGTTTTTCATTTTTATATGAACAGCTTAATTTTATTTATATGACAGGAATGCAAACCCTAAAGGTATAAATGTAAAATATTAAAATTTTATAAGATTTTTTTTTAATTAAGCAACATTTCAAATGTTTTTACTTCAACCAATTAAACTAAACTACGCTCTTATGATCTGCATTAACAACGTAAAAATTTAATAAAGATATTCTCGACAAATAACTATCAATTAAAAAAAATCAACTCTTTATAGTAATTGAAGGAACAAACTGGTAATCTTTAAAATAACATTCCGTCGGATCATTAAAATGACATCTGTTAAATTCATAGATAAGTACATATCAATACATACACAAAAAACACACTTCTTCTGATACAGCCAGATGAAAAAGAATGTTAAACAAGTTTGAAGCCTTAATACCTCCAATTGCATTCATTTATTTAAGAGTATTTTTAGTCGTTAGTGCACATACATACATTTCGCTATATTAAATGTTTTTTTTTTCAGCAATTTTAGTCACTCAGTGTCCCGACTTCTCCAATTTATAGGTATGATATCTATAAATTGGAGAAGTCGGGACACTGAGTGACTAGAATTGCTAAATAAATAAATGGGTACCAACACAATTTCATTACTTTTATCTGAGTTTAAACAGGTTGCACTTGAATTTAATGAAACTTTCATTGAGACGTTAAAAACCAAGTATTTCAATACCTATCTAAACTAACGTCAATAATTAAGACTTAGTTTTTCCTTTAATACCGTTTGCAAGATGTTTCAAGTAACAAAAAGTATGAAAATTAGCTTTAAAGAAGCGCATGCAAAAACTGTAATTTATAACAAAGTTCATCCGAGACATCGTCGCAAAACGTTCAATTTCACAAAGTCTCCATTTTTAATGAACGTTTCGATTCCAATATACTTTTATTCCATTTTAATTTATATTCTAACTATAAAGTGTCTTAAAGCAAATGGAACTGCAGTAAATAAATTACTAAAAATAAAAAAGACTACAGTTTTGGCCGTTGCAAAAAACAGAATACTTAAGTTAGCTTCCTGTAGACATCTATTCAGCTTCTTCTATCTATTTTTAACAGAGGCGTTCTCTGTTTTATCGTAATATAACTTCTGTACATTTTGTTATTTACAATAAACTAGCCCACGACTTTGTGTGCATGAACTGAGGTTTTTTAATTCTCGCGGGAACTCTCCTAACCTATCTCTGTGCCTTTCAGCCCAATCAGCCGTTGCGGCGTGATTGAGTAACAAACGTCTATCCATCCATCCACCCATTCATCCATCCATCCACCCATTCAGCCATCCATCCATCCATCTATCCATCCATCTATACGCTGTAACTTTACGTCCGAGTGGACTTACATTTTTTTGAAATCCTGTAGAAACTCATTGAATTCTCGAAACAAAAAGTATCCTACTCATCATTATGTTGTGCAAAAGTTTGCAGTTCAAAGGTAGCCATTAAAAGATATACGTAATGTATTACAGGTTAAGTAGTGAAAAAGTATTACAGGTACCATAATGTTACCGGTTAAGCCGTGGAAAGTTATTACGGGTACAGTATTATAGGTCGAGCCTTGAAAAGGTATTATATCAATGGTATGTACCTACTATAATTTACTGGGTAAGCCGTAAAAAGTTATTACAGATTAAGCCATAAAAGATATTACAGGTGTTAGAGGTAAGCTGTGAGAATGTACTGGTTCCTACAGTGTTACAGGTTAAACCGTGAAAATGTAAAGACTAGTAAATTATCTTTTACGGTGGCATGCTATGGCATGTTCTTGGAGTTCAGCGCATTCCTCAATAAGTTTCTTAACAAAAACCTAGATCTTTTGTTCCTAGTACGAAACTAACAAAACTAGTGGATGTAAGCGGAATCAGTAATGTGTTTGTGAAACAGCGAAGCCTTGGCCGAGTTTATTTTGCTATGAGATTTTCCCGCCACTTTGCTCGCTTGATAAAACATGTGACTATTTTCCAAGCATATTAGGTACCTCCACCTATTTGGACAGAATAAAATATTATATTTTTTTTTATGTTATATATCATTTTAAGAATCAGTTCCGTAGTTTTACTTTGACTTTTTTATCACAATTTATAATTTACCAACATCGACATTACGCTTTAGGTTCTCCAGATTTCCGTACCTAATTAGGATCACAGTCTAGATTTCAATAAGTTTGAACAGAAATCAATTTTCAGCGTCAATAATTTTCGATTAACGAATCTTTTTCCATTCGAAATCAATAAGTGAAACTAAAAATAAAGTTTTTATGCATTTCAAATGCTAATTTATCTAAGTATTGCCTACTTTTTATTTCATCGCCACAACATTGTGAAACGCAATTAAAATAGTGTCTAGTAAAATTTTTGAGTTGTAAATTATTACAAACGAATTCTTAGCCAAACATGTCTTAACTAATCATAAATTATCCTGCTGCAATAGATGTAAAGAAATCACGTAAGAATTTAACTATAATGATCCAAATTATCATATTTTCTATTACTTTAAAAAATATATATATTGTCGTAGTTACTACGATTAATATTTTTTTATTTGATGACCCTTGACTGCGATCTCACTTGATGTGAAGTGTCAATGATTATACGTCTATTCGGCTATTATCCATTCGACCAGACCGAGTGATTAAGAAATAGTAAATTCCCAATTTGTCCCCGCCTAGAATCGAACCTGAAACCTTCCACTAATAAGGCAACAGCAATCATCACTGTGCCAGGGAGATCTTCCAAAGTCGCTTCAAAAGATCATACAAACTCACGAAATCTCAAATAATCGCTTCAAACCTAAATAGCATGCAAATCGCTACGCAGTATGAGGTCTTGATATCTATTGAGACTCCGAAATTGTTTGCATAACAAAACCGTGCAAAATTCAACCGAAGCTATGAAGTAAAGCTGTTAACGCTTTGTAGCTATTCTAGTTGAAAAATAGCCGTGATGAATGCGCTGTGAAGATCTAGCTAGGCCACTTTGGTGAAGTATGAAAAGTTGCTGCAGAATAATGTATAGTGTAATAATAGAAAGATAAATTAATACATAATTCGCGACAAAGTGGCAACTAGGATGGAAAGCTTTGAATGTAAAGCTTATGTAAAGGCATAGGATCTATCATTATTTTATAAGTATGAAAGAGTTTTCAGTTTTACTTGTCATAAGAGTCAAAAGTTGGCCTACATGAAATACATTTTTTAATGCTTTATTTTTTTTTTCATTTTTTTCCTTTTTTTTTGATATTTATAATGTTTGACTTATTCGCTAAGTCTGCGTTGAAAACTTATTTGTGTAAAACATAATTTATTTATTTATAAGGCATAATATGTAATATATGAGCAATATAACTTTATTGCCAAAAGTAACCTTACCTATAAAAAAATGTGTAATTTATAATTTATAACAACATTAGAAATTACACATTACACAAATGGCGTTCATTTTACAAAAAAAATATAAAAAATTGATACACCAAAAATAAAAATGATCATGGTGTCTGAACTTTAATAACCAGTTCCATGGTTCAACGTTTCTTAAAAAATTACAACCGTAAAATATTTAAAATTAATTTAATGGCATAATGATAAAATCCTGACCTGTTATGACCTCAAAAACACAAAATATGTTATGACTCATGAATAGATTTAAAAGGTCAGACGATACAGTTTATATAGTGTAGAGGTAATATTAATACTGTTCTTTACAAGCTTTTATTTTTAGACGTTTAGCGATTACAGTTACCATCTATTATTATTATCAAAGGCTTATTTTAATATTAAAATGTATGGAAATGTATGGTTTCAGATTGGTATATTAGAATTCATACATCTTTGAAGACATGGAGAGCAATCGGCATTGTTTGTGCATAGCATATTTGTGGGTACTTAAGCCGAATGCTCTGAACTTTTGATAAACAGCTGATCGCGCGCATATCACATTGCTTATTTGTGTTAAATGTCGTCATTTCTTGTTTTTCCAGTAAAATCAAATTTAAATAGGTTTCATACAAGATTTTATGTTGATAAAAAATTACGAAAAGACCGGTGAAAAATTCCAAAGCTGAGCGACTCAAAATCATGTACCTACTGAATCCCTGATTTCAGTTTTAGATAGTCTTTTACACCCTGCATGGAATAGAATAGATATATTGTCATTGTAACAGTCGATTAACATTCGCGGTAGTGCTCGTGACAAGCCTTGCGCAAGATCACAATTACTGGTCTGCAATAGCACAATTAACTGGTTTCCTAATACTTTGGCAAATGGCCGTTTTTCCACTGGCCGGTAACGACACGGCACGGCGACCTTCGCGTGACGGTAACAGATACTATTTAAATGAATTAATTAACTGCATTTTAGTACAAGTTAATGTACAAAGGCATTAAACAAATTGTAACGATATCGCATTACAATTTAAAATTAGTTATTTTGGCCTGAATTTAAAAGTTCGTACATGGTTACAGGGTATGGATCGAGGTGTTGTTCCACGGGAAATCTCTTAATTTCCGGTATAAAAATTAGCCTGTCTGTGCCAAATTTTTACCAAATCGGATCAGTCTTTGCGGCGTCATTGTGTAACAGACATCCATCCATCCATACATGCATCCAAACTTTCTCATTTATAATATTAGTAGGATAGTAGAATGAAGATAAGTACAGTAACTAAAAAATGTAGTCTAATTTTCATAATATACTCATACCTTTTGAAAATAATACCTTTGTAATATATCCTAAGCTAAATTAAATCTTGCATACAATTAAGAATACCGTGACGCTATGATCTAATGGAGACATGGCCGATGAATTGCCCAAGGCGTACTTTTTATAAGCGATTTTCCCATTCACGTAAACCAGTACCGCCATGCCGCCATATGTTACTGTCAACTTTATTAGAACGAAAGTGAATAGCGTATCGAATTGTACGGCGTATGTGATCGGAATCCATTGGATTAGATGAAACCTATTGCGGTTTCTAAGACCTAGCTTATATAAACGCTACAATAATATAATCGCTACAATAATATAATTGAAAGATTTCCGAGGAAGATAGTTTTAAATCTTATGTAAAAAAACTGGACTCAACCTTGTACAGGAAATCGAGTTTGTGATTACACTAGACTCTAGAGCCTTGGCTCCGGTTGTGTTCTTAGGAGATCTCGGAGCCTTCCATTATGCGCTGAGGGTGGCTATGGAGGGGGGTTTAGTGGGTAAAATCCCCACATAACCCGGGACCCTACCCCTCGTTTCGGGTATCTTTAAAGAAGATTTCCCCCTCGTTAAAAAAAAAAAAAAAAAGACTCTAGAGCCTAGGTTCCCAAAGTATGGGTCGCGACCCACAGGTGGGTCGCAAGTGAGTGTTGGGTGGGCCAAACTCATTGCGGTTAAAATGAACTAAAATCGAAGTGGAAAATTGATGCATCCGCCTTTTAAAAAAATTACACCCTTTTATTTAAATCGGAACTGAATGTTTTTTTCTTATTTGAACAATCATATAGTACCACTTTTCCCTTCATGAAAACTAAGAGGTGAGTCTCGAATTTGGAACTTTTTGTTAGGTGAGGCGCGCTCCAGTCAATTCTAAGAACCACTGCACTAGAGTACTTTAGTCTAATTTTTTTTTCTCAATAACTAAGGCTTGTTTTTCGCGGTATAGCGTACAAGAGTTTGGATGTTCCTAGTCAATAAATTTTGAAACAAAAATACCCTATTATGATGTGCCGCTAAGAGCAGTAAAATACGATTTATTCTATGATCAATTCAGTCTAAAAAGTAAATAGGAAATTCTAGTAGAAAGCAAGAGTGGAAAAAAGTAGCTGGCATCGTTAAGATGCAAATTCCGAAGCCTTAATTAGACATTCAAACCTTACAAGTAACTAGAGAGTGGAGATTAGACACTACCCGACGCAACTAGACAAATCCTCACTAATATTATAAAAGCAAAAGTGTGTTTGTTTTTTGGCTTGTCTATCTTTAATCACGCAGCAACGGAAAAAGAGATTGACGTGATTTTTTTACATGGGTAAAGTTGACAACTTGGAAAGTAACATAGGCTACCTTTATCCCGGAAATACAGAGGTTAAACGCGGGATTTTTAAAAATCGCAGATTAAGTCGCGAGCATTATGCTAGTAAGTATTTAGGCTACAGAAGTGACCTCGTAAACAGTTCACTAGAGTTAAGGAGAAATTACAACACTTTATATATCACTAGCTGTTGCCAGCGACTTCGTCTGCGCCAATTTCTGTTATTATGATCGCGATTAAGTTATGTTGATAAAACTCTTTGGCAAATAATTGGCAATAATGCATTTATTTCGACCAAAAAAGGTTATAATTAATCAATCTTAAAAAATAGACATATACTGTCGCGGACATTTTTTAGATCATTAAAAGAGTAATAATTCTTTCATAAATATTTTTTGGGTAACTTGAACCATTTACGCAGCGCACGCAACGGAAGCTCTCAAATATGGATAATTTTCCCCGTTTTCGCATCATTTTTCACTGATGCTTCGCTCCTATTGGTCGCAGCGTGATGTTATATAGCTTAAAGCCTTTCTCGATAAATGGACTATCCAACACAAAAAAAATTTTTCAATTCAAACTAGTAGTTTCTGAGATTATCGCATTCAAACAAACAAACTCTTCAGCTTTATAATATTATAGTATAGAAGTATAGATGAGTGAAAATTCGTCCTTCTATGTATGCATATTGACAGATTACACCAAGTGATAAGTTTACTGTCACGAATGCTTATAATGTAACTCCCTGTATTTTTTGTACCTATTAGTAGATTCGATATAATATTACACGTTTTTACATTCATAAATAATTAAAAATAGTAGTGTTGGAGGCTTGAACAGTTTAATAACTTACATAATCTCGGTAATTAGCATTTAATGACATTGCGAAATATTATAGCTTTTTTTTATATTCATTGTGACTTAATAAAATATTCCAAAGAGAGTTTATTCAAATGGCAAGCTACGATGTGACGCAAGAGCTTAGAAAGAAAGTTTCGACTGCCTTTGATTATAATATAATTTGAGTTCGATCTCAAACTTGCATATTTTCGATTGAGTGCTTATAAATAGTGTGATATTACATGTTTATTTTATCCATAATTTTTTTTAGTGAAAATTTTATTTTTGTAATTTAACTGAAAATACTAAATTCAAATTCACATTATTTTTTAATTATAAGGTTTATTAAAATTTTTGTTTAATTTTCAAATCCTTTTTATTTAACGAACTCGATGTAGTAATACCGCTTTAATAATTGCCTTAATGTAATTCGTTACAAAGTTCCTTTATCCAAAGCAATAATGAATAATAATTAAACCCTGTTTCTTTTCCCTATTCATTGTATTTAATTAGCCGAAACAAACGCGCCGCGAAAATTACAACCGCAGTTATTTGATGCAATAAATATGCTACTCGGTAATACTCGTAGTTCGTACAGTTCTTCCTTTACCTAACTAAAATAACCAAAATCGTACTGGTTTCACATTATTCTCTTATAAAAATTAAGTTTAAACGAATTAATAGCCTAGGGCTCTATATTTTACCTTGTAAAAGGTCGAGTATCGAGTAAAAGGCTTATTTTACTGATTAATAAAACCTAGTAAAAAATTTTTGAAGAAAAATTTCGTTTTATATTATCAATTAATTAAAAAAGTGTCCAATAAACATAAACTTATTATTAAGTACTTCGAAGACCAGTGCCAAGAATGTGTATCTTTAAAACTCTAATTGGAATCTAATTAGAGTACCTACATAATTTTAATAACACAAAAAGAACCCACTAAGTTAATAAAAGTGTATTTTCATACACTATTTTGTACAAAGCTCATAATAGTGAATCTTAGGATATATAGTTCTTTTGCCATACCCAACAATGTTGTCTCTCATAATATGAATCTTAAATATTGCATCAAACAAAAATCCGGTAATTTTTCCGCAACAACTGTACTTAGTTCGCCAAACAAGAAAATTATTAAAATAGAAAAAACTACCCCTGTTTTAAAAAATATCAATTGCTAGTGTCACTTGTGATAGTGTAAGGATTCTAACGATACTGCATACATCCAAATCTGTTCAGGCGTTTAGAAGTTACAGTGGAGTAAAGAAACTCAATACAAACATGAACTCTGAAAACATTACAGTCCTTATGGGCAGTCGTGTAAAAACGTTCGCTCACCTGTCAAAACAGCAAACACAGACAGCGCAGTCGCGCCAAAAGACTTCATTTTACAGTCAGCACTATCACGAATACGTATACGAAATCACTGCACTTCACTTCACCACCGACGCATGACGACTAGACGCGCGGGAGAGCAGCGCGCAAGTGATCGCGATTCCGCGCTCGGACGTGGTAAGTAGTGGGGCAAGGGTTTGCTGCGAAATGTCAGGGTAAAAGGATGGGGAGTTTGGGTTTAGGCTGTAGGTACGGGCCATTGAATTTAATGAGTTTAGAACTCATGTACCGGATCAGTCTTGAAATCATTCTTACGGCACGAGCGTGATCTTATGCGTGAGCGTGGTCCTAGAAGGACGTCGTCATCAGCTCATGTACGGATTTTGTGAGGCGTAAATGGAGTATAAACTAAGTTTAAAAATGGTTTTCATCAAAGCAATGAAGACTGTATTGATCCAGCCAAATATTATCAATTTTTTTTAAGTTTTTTACGTATACCTACTTGTATACTGTAAGAACAGCTAGTAAATAAATGCAATACCTATAGTATACAACAAACTCATACTGATAATAATTATGCCGTAATTATACAATATTTTACACCATAACTGTCCAGACAACAGACATAATGGTTAAACAATAACCATGCTCATATGTGATTCATGGGACAGGGAAAGGGTTAAAACCATGGTACTCATATTATACCTATCTACAAAAAGAACTTTATTGAGGCAGATAAGTGGTAAATAAAATTTAGCATTATTGTATTTCTCTCTGCATCTTATTTCTCATAGATGAGAGTTTTGACTTTGTACCATTTTATGTTATGAGTTTTCTTGGGATAATATGGTTAGTTCCCAGATCCTTACGCATATAGGCATTTATACAAGCCAAACTTAAACCAGTTTTTCGTAAACAAAGTCTCTGAATTAAATTTTCCTCAGTCTAATCAATCCACTTAATTGCAACATGGGGTTATTCAAGGGTGGTGCCTCAGGTGCTACAAATGTTCATGGGCGGCGGTAATCACTTAATATCTGATGACCCGGCTGCTCGTTTGGTTGCTAAAAATATTAAAAAAAAACTGTTTTTTTAGTGAACGGCGGAAATCGCCCGCTCACATTGTGAAACATGAACGCTGGAAATGCAATGGTGCGGAATTGAAGTTTTAGAAATAACATTAAGGTACTAAGTATGTCCAGTTGTAAGTTGTTTGTCGTATTTCTAAATATAATATCAAGGATGTTATTACTCCAGTTATATTTCTGAATTTTGTGTTAAATTTTTTATGTTACCAAATAATTATGTATTTTTATTCTAAGATAAATATAAAGTATGATTGTTCAATACTTATTTTTAATTTAATGTTATTTATAATAATATTAAATTATAATGATAATAAATTCAATGAAACAAACTTAACGACGCATGTTACGCTATTGTCACGCGTTGATGTCTTTTCTATGAGCTATTTGATGTTGCTAGTAAATACTTTATAATAAAATGTGTATGTATTATTTGACTCGTAATCTTAGGAATTGTTAGAGAAAAATCGTCAATAATTCCGTAGATTATGTCATCGCGGTTGTATCATTTCGAATACAAACTTCCTTAATGAATAGTTTTAATGTTATAGACAGCTTATAATTTATTAAATAAGTTAAATAACATAACGACTTAATAAATCATTTTGCAAAACCTATAACGCAACTGCAACGCCTTAATTATTACCATAGTACTAAATCGATAAAGACCTGTTATGTATTAATTATGTGAGCAGTAATATACAAATGTCCCCTACTTGACTAAGGTCTTTTTAAAAAAAAAAAAGAGTAACCACCGAGTTTATTGCTAGTTCTTCTCCATTGGAACGGCATTCCAAACCAGTGGTAGATTCAGTTGACGATTCAAAAGCACTTTGTAAAAGTTTATTTTAATAAAAATATATTCTTTTCTATTCTGATTATTTTTTAAGCAAAGTTTGGGGCATTTGTATATTACCGTTAAATGACACAGAACTTGGGTATTTGCTCTTGGAAAAATTAACTTATTATTAAGCATTCAGATTTCAAGATTCAGAAGACAGCACAAACAGGTGGTAACTAGCCACGGCCAAAGCCTCCCACCAAACCAGACCAGAGATAATTCAGAAATTATAAATTACCAAATTGCCCCTGCCGGGAATCGAAACCGCAACCTCTCAGTTATAAGACCACAGTGCTCACCACTGCGCCAGAGAGGTCGTCAAACTCGGTTAATTTTGGTATTCTTCCGATGCTAGTCTCTGATACACGTCTAGAAGACAAGAGTTGCTACAGAGAAGAAGACAAATAACACGTCAATCAATAAGAGTCAACGATGCGCGTCATTATTTCGATACTATCACAAGAAATGTTACAAAACACGGCTGCATTTCCATTTCGTAACCCACAAACGAAAAAGTACCTTACAGTATCGAGTTATGTACTTTTATTGATCATGAACGAATTGTTTTGATTCCTACAGTGTCAGAGAGATTTAAGTGTTATTTTTGTGATAGAGAGGACAACAAGCTGAAAATAGTAACATACATAAAATCAAAAATAAAATTTTCAATTATTCCACATTCTATAAAAACTTCTCTGGAAGATACTATTATGCAAAGAGACTTTATGATTTTTTCTAATCTCTATTTTAAATTACATACTATTCATATTTTACCTTTTTTTGTCTTTGCCTAAACCATTAGTATTGCCTACCTATTGTAACATCGTTCGATAATCATATACTTCAATTTATTCATGGATATTTGTATGCAATTTTGCACATAACTAACAGTCTCATACAATATCATTTTGCTATGGAACATAAGATAAAGCTAATACTAAAAAAAGACGTGTGGCACTCGGGGACAGTCGCGGTAAAGCGACTTATTGCATAGCATTTTTTATCAACGCCATCTAGCGGCTCACCGTAGAGGAGTCCCGTGTCAGGTTATTTTCGTTACGGAATTCCTGGATTCGGTCTCCACGCTGGCCCGCGATAGAAGCTATGATTGAGGTGTCAATCATTATAGTCCAGGTGGCATACTCGGCTACTTTTTATACGAAATAAGTTAATATGGCGGATGTTACATCCATCCAAAAAAAAAAAAACAAATCCGTAGTAGGGTTACAGTTTTTAATTTTTTTCTTGTTACGTCTGTATCCGCTCTAATGTTCAATTCTCATAGTGTAGCGTACGCGCACCCGATAAGAGCACTGCATCGATGCAGCGTTGCGCAAAGCCGAAAGCGATCCGTGTAACACTTTCGATTCGCGAAGGTAGCGCCGACCGCGTGCCCGCAATTCGGAGACATTATTCGATAATCAACCCACTTCGTCGATAATGATCGATATCGGGCATGTTTACTTTCATATAATATAATCATAGGCGTGATACTATTATAGTGCGCTGTGCATTACAGTCAACTCTAGTGGACATAATGATGGTGGATTAAGTTTTCGAAATCTCGGGGAAACCCTTTGATTTTTCGGGATAAAAAGTAACGTGTGGCAATGTCCAGGTCCTAAACTAAGCCCATGCAAAATTTGCGTCGATCTATAGCTCAGATTAATAGGTAAGGCTAGGTATCACACTAATATTATAAAGAGGAAAGGTATGTGTGTGTATGTGTACGCCATAACGAATGTACCAATTTGGCTGAACTTTGGAAAGGAGATAGCTTATAACCAGGATTGACACATAAGCTACATTTTATGCCGAAAAATTAAAAAGTTCCCGCGGGAATCGAAAACCACGATCCACGCGGACGATGTCGCGGGCAAAGTCTATTTGGAAATGTGAAAGTGTGTAAATTTGAAAGTGTATTTTTTGTTGGTTTATCCTTAAATCACGCAGCAACGGATCGAAGTGTTTGGGTTGGTGTAGTTATGGCCTTGGAGTGTGGCTACTTTTCAAAACAACCACCAAAACTTAGCTTCACCTATGTCTACTTCTAATATATGTTTTTGTATTGTAATTTTTATATGTACTTAAAAAATAAATAAAATAAATAAACTTACTCCACGGTCCCGGACAAAAATTTATATTTCATAAATTTTTCTTCTTTCATACCAAAAAGAAGAACAATTTATGAAATACTTACTTCCAAAATAATAATTTATGAAGTTACCTACAAACAATATTTAATTACACGATCGTAACACTCTGGTTTAACTGCTACTTTATTTACATTTTAAAATATTGCATACTCCACCTCATGTTTTCAGATAAACTTAATTGATAGCAGTTTTAATTACATTGTTACAAAATTACAAAATTTTATAACACTTAGGAATGCTTTTTAAATTATGAATGTGCGCAACATTTGTAACATTACTATTTATTTTAGTGTCAGAATATAAAATTTTATTATATAATTAAATTAACTATATCAATGCATTCATCTGTATCTTTGAGTATACAAAGATCTGTATCCTTATAACATTAATTCTGATAAATTCAGCGATTCAAACATTATGTGAGACTTTCTTTTCTGGAAAATAGCCACTCGTGCGAGAAATGTTCTAAAATTACTAAACTACTACTTGTGTCAAATCGAAATTCGAAATGTGCTTGTAGAAATAATTTTTTCTTATTGTGGACACATCTCCTACCAGATCAGTGAAAAAAAGAGCGGTTAAAATATCACTTGCTGCAACGGTGAAGAAAAATACTATGGATGGAAACCTAAATGCCAGAGAGTTCTTCATTATATTCTCAAAAGTATGGGTAATCTGATAAAATTATATATCCGCACATGCACTTGTACTTGCACACAGTGGGGTGAACTATGGCCTAAAGCTTTCCCTGAGAGAAAACCTACGCTCAGGAGTAAGGACGGGTTGCTGATGACATGAAGATGATGAAAATGACTCGTAGTATTAAAATTATACAGAGGCGCCGCAACCCTTTGGTATCAGCGAATTTAACACGTTAACTGTCCGTGCCCTACATATAGGGCACTGTGGAGTTAGCCATAGCGTCCGTGCACTATATTTAGGGCACCGCTCCGTTCGAAATTATTGTTATTTCTTGAGCTGGACGTACGAAAAAGACTATTGAATTTGAGGTGGACGTGTGGATTAGGAGTTGCGTAAATAAAACCGCGAGGGACATACGGAATAATCTTAATAATATAAGCGGTAGTTGAGGGTAATTTGGAAAGAGGGTAATGAGGAAAAATTATTAAATAAAACATTAATATTTTCAGTGGCATTCATTAAAATATGACAGGCAGAAGTCTTTTTTACAATAAATACATTTTGTAACCACCTTTGGCGTTTGTCTCCTTGCTTCATTTACCGTCTTTCCACTTTCCGTTAAACTTTAAATTAATTAAGTAAATTTCCGAAATTACGTTATATTTTGACAGTAAAACTTTTAAACAGCTGTCTGATACTTTCTTGTCTATGCCTCATGCTCAGAGAATACAAAAAATAGAAATACCCACAAATAGTGCACTAAAATATAGCTGCAGTTCCTGGTGATACGTCCGTGCACTACATATAGTGCATCGAAATTAAGTTGAGAAGTCCGTGCACTACATGTAGGGCATAGGGAAATTCAGCCTGTAATACAAATTCATGAAACCTGGAGATAGTCCCGTCATCTCGTGAAGCTCTATATATAATCTTTATTGAAATAATCTAAAAGAAAAGTTGGACGTAGAGTGTCACTTGACCAAATCAACTTGGACAGCTAACGTGTTAACACTTCGACCAACGTGTCTTGAGCCTAAAAAATAATCATTCATACTACATGTAGGAATTGTTTGCATTTCTTTAGCCATATGGTCAGTCTAGACATATGTGCAATCTAAGGTTACAATTCTAAACGAGCCTTGCGGTATTTACTTCTAAGTACTGAACCAACCTTCTGGGCCTGCTAAATGCAACAATCGTAAACGAACACAGGGTCAAGTTACGCGCCTGTAATACATTAGCGAGAGCCATTGTTGAAATAATAATTAAGCAATTTGTTATCGACCGGCCCCATCTCGTCTAGGTGTTGGACCATTATCTAAGACCTCCTCCAACCAAATAAAATGTAAAAATGTTAATTAATTTGAGGGGTCAGTTTACATTGGCAATATGTTTTAATTTATTAGATGCATCGGCTTAGCATACTCTAATAATAAAGATGCAAATATAAAAATTATTGTAACTAGAACTCCGTAGGTTTGTTAAGCATAATTATGAGTAACATACCTATTAAGTAACATATAGGCTAATGACTTACTAATTTAAAATAGCCTCAATAGCCCAACGGTTAAAGGTGCGGACTGAAAACTGTAAGGTCGCAGGTTCGAATCCCACCCGTTGCACTATTGTCGTACCCACTCCTAACACAAGCTTTCCGCTTATTTGGAGGGGATAGGAGGATATAAGTCAATTTCAGGTTGGCTAATATTCTTTATTAAAAAAAAAAAAAAAAATTGTACTATAAATCATGTCGTGTAGATTAAATTTACTGAACCGTTTTCCGGATAGGATTGCATAGTATGAAAGTAATTGAAACTGAAGCAATCTGAAGATGAAATTTTCATAAAACTCGGTCCAAAGGGAATATTATACATGCTAGAGCGCTATGCTAGAGGACAACTGTATTTTATCTAAGTATATTACTATACTTCAAAAATTAATGTAATTTTTTTAAGAGTTAATTTTTTTTAAATAATTCGAGAAATTTTTCTTTTTTCTACATTGCTGCGTGATTGAAGGACAACCCATCAACCACACACACTTTTGTATTCAGTGATAGATTCATTTGATGATTCGAAAGCACTTTATAAAAGTTTATTTGAATAATCATTTTATTTCTATTCATGATACCTATTAAGTAAACATTTTGTCCGTACGAAACTAGATCACAAGAAGTCAAGTGAGAGTGGTCAAAGGTTAACTCGTCATCAAATAAAAACAAACATACAAACAGACATAGAGAAATTTACGTCGTATAAAAATATTTCGATAGTTCATAATTGAACTGAGAAAAGATGTGTAACAATCGCTAACAATATTACAGCCGCAGCGTTTAGAAAACATTTATAATTTATACAACTCTCATTCAATTTATCTACTGTTCTTTTGTAATGAACTGCATTGTCTTAACTTTGAAATGAGATTTCGAAAAATATTGCCTAGTAGGTAGGGTTCCTTCGTAAAAAATAGAACCTGTTGGTGAATTTTCTATAGTGGATCGTTTAATTTAGTATTTTTGCTGAATCGATTTTGGTGGGAACGGAGATAGCTTGCATCCTGAAGACGAACATTAGCTTTTGACAAGAGTCCCCTTGGCATTTTTAAAAAGCGAACGACGAAGTTGACATACCTTTTAGCTACTCATGTCCTCCCGGCCCAATCCGATCACGGCGGCCAGTCTGCTCCAAGATTAGCCATCTTCGCGGAAGATATTACAGTGCACAAGTGTGTGCGCACACACTTATGCACTATCTATTCCCTCACTCTGATACTCCGATGAAATGGAAAAACCGACACGACCAGGGCCCCAAGTCTGCTATTTTACATGTCATTGTCATTGATCCGCAATACAATTACAATACAATTATCATTGGTCCAAAATTTCATAGTCTACTAAATTCACAATGGTCGTTTGATTTCTTATAATTGGATTGTAATTCAATCATACCTCGGTATTACCATTAGCTTAAAATGCGTTTGCCGAAATGAGTTTAAAAAAAACTACATATTAAAAACGTTTATTTAAGCTAGATTCAAAGCTAGATGTGTCAGTGGCAAACCATCGGAAAACAATTGTGACGCCATTGAATTAGTAGACTACCAAAATTGCTAAAAGTAGCAATTGGGATGTCATTGATAGGCAATGTAACTACAATTGCAATAGCGGACTTGGGCCCCAGAAAGAAATGTAAATCAACATGTAAACTCCTATCCTATTCCTATTTAACAGTTATAAGTGAAGTAACATAGGTAGCGAACTAAGGGACCTTTCTTTCTTCAAGTTGGTTTAAACAGCGGAAGGTATTCTACACTAAAAGCCGTTGTTATTTTCGTCTTCCTACATGATAGATATCATCAAAAATCCATTTGTGGTCCGCCACTGTACAAGCAAGTCGAGATTCGTACCGCCCACTTGGCTGGCAACTTGTACGGTCAAACAATAGGTACAATGTACTGCGGTCCGTACCACGTACTAATCTTTAGTTTCATAAATAAGGAAGAGAGACATCCGGGTACGAATTTATGCGAATTTATGTTCCAGGGCTCATGGCTGGAGAGACATTCGTGATTCGGTTGTAGGTTTAAGCTAGTTTTACGATTAACTTCTTGAAAGAAAAGAAAAACGCATTTATGTAAGAAATTGTGCCACACATCACGATACACTAAAGTGCATTATCCCGACACTTCCATCTCTCAAGCATTTGCAAAAAACCCAAGCAATAGAAGCACCGGGCTAACATGTCATGTGTGGCACAACCCGAAATAAAGTACGAGCTTAGCAAAAAGTGAATACCAACTCCACAGTTCAACGCGGATAAATTTGCAGGAAAAAGCTAGTACAGTATAAACATATTATGTACGGTTTGATGTCTTGCACGATTTCTTAAAGCGATTATAACCTTGCCCGATGAATCCGGATCGAAAAAATTTTGTCATGGTGAATTTGTTTGTCATTGGTGACTGACGTTTCTACTGAGACCGGAATGCTGGTATTTCCCCGTATTCAAAATCAGAATCAGAATTTATTTATCGCATTAAAATCCTTGTAGCATACAAGAGGTGGTAGGTACAATTTCGAAACACATTCTACAAAAAAAAGGATAAACCCTAAAGCCCTTTTTTTAACGCCGGGAAATGCTTTTACGCATTCCTCTCGCAAACAAGGCAATGTAACTACGATGCTTCCGAGATGGTATGTGGGACTCATTCGCATTCCAAAATACTCACTAAAACCCAGCGGCGCTCCTACGCATCGCCTGAAGATTGGGTTACGGGAACACTTGCGCAATCATCCGCAACCCAGAAACCCTAAAGATCTAACATAACCTGTTTTATTATCTCCACTATTAACAAATAATAAAAAGTGAAATATTAATCATACAATATATTTTTGTTTCTGTACGATCTTAAGATCGTATGGATTATGGAACCGTTCCAGTTCGAGTCCAACACGCACTTGGCTAGTTTTTTTCTTTCTTTTGGTTCCATCATGCTATCGGCTGTAATAGATTTTTTTATTTACGTAGTATTTGAGCTATCCATCAGTTGACGGCTCTGCCTCTAATGTTCTGTAAAACCTTTTAAAATTATTACTATAACCAAGGTGTACACCCACAAGATTCACACATAGTAAGGAATGCGACTAGTCTTTAGTTTTATTTCAAAATACAGGCTTGGTTGTATTCTGAGATGTACAAGGTAATAAATTCAATTGACTAAACGAAGTGCGATTTGCATTTACACGAACAGCTATCGCTGATCTAATCGGCTTATATCGACATACGGCATACTTGGTCGAAAATAGTTCATATATAACTATTCCTACTATGTATCCCTACAAATATTTAACATTCTTGCATTAAAAATATTATTAGTGCAACTGAGCTACATGTTGACGTAATTTTTTTCATGACTGTAATTGAGGGCTTGGAGAATGACTTAAAAAAATTTTGATTCTAAAGAAACAGGTTTATTCCACGTGGACGTTGTCGCGACCAAAAGCTAGTGGTCAATTATTTCAGGTTTTAGGCAAGAAAGTATCGACGATCATATTGGTTCTTTTGTACTTACTGCCTCGTTGGTAGTGATTAGCAAGTTCGATTGCGGATGACGAGGTCAAGGGTTCGATTCCCGGGTCAGGCCAAAAAATGTATTGGGTTTTTCTGTCAAGAAACTCTCAATACTAGCCCGGAGTTAGGACGTTGGCGGTGAATCACGCCACGTAAAGCCGTTGGTCTTGCGCCTGATCGTGTCGGATTTCCTTCCCATCGGACTATGAGAGTGACGGAATAGAGATGTTTAATCTCCGTGGAGATTGGCCACCGTGGCCGGATTCAGTCCGGAGGTTATTATTACATCGTCTACAGATAGAGTAGGACGACTGACTTGATGAAATTATGTACCTACTCTTTATACGCGAAGAAAAATCAAAAAAAAACGTCCCCCGTTTTTCTCAACACACCCAAACACTCCATTTCTTAGGAAGTCACGACCTTAGATATTGCAAGATTTCAATCTGATAACAATAATCAGATTGCGTAGACAAAAAGCGGAGGCAGATATGCTTGTCAAAGTACTCGTACAAAGCTATGTGCAACATTGTATTCGACGGATTTAAGATTTGTGTAAGTTCGATCCGTGCAGTTTTTTACCATAAGATTTATCAAAAGATTTATCTGAAACTTTCTTTCTCAATAGTTAATCTAGCAATTCTAGTAAAGCGCAACGGTAGACTGAAATCAATTGGAAGGTCGTAGGTTGAAACCTCGTCTATTGTGTCTATTGTCCTGCACTCGCAGTAAAAAGTTGAACCTTTGATTTCCCGCGACTAAGTTTGGTTTGATAAGGTTGTACTAAATAATAGCAAATAGGTAGGAACCTTAGTTTTCCCGCGTCTGACGCGATGTCAGGTAGTACCAAATAGTAGCAAATAGGTACTAAATCTTGTCATCACTCAAACTTCCAAAATCTCTCATGGTCCAGCCATCCTGACGCTCACGAAATATTCGTAAAGCTTAAACTACCTAGCCTAGTCATTGTTTATCGTGCTATGGAAGCTTTTTTTTTTTGACATCTTCCTATTTTTTGGTAAAAAAAACTGCAAAAAAAATGCTAAAATCGATACTTTTTGTTCAAACCGGCGCCGTTTTTGCAAAAAAAAAAAAAAGCCTCCATAGCACGAAAGCCAATTATATACCGATCAATAATCTTTTTGTGTTTTTTGTTTCAGATCAAAATTGTGACCCCCAACGTGGACACCACATCCAAGTGCATTTTCTGCAACAATTGTTTCATCATTTTTATAGATATTAATTAATAAATAAATCGATCTTAAAAAAATTGTTTTGTATTCTTCAATACCCAATTAATACTTCACGTTATGTACTCTGTATGTCTTTGTTAATAATGTACGAGGAGGGCGATGATCACCGCAACACAGTTTATACTTCTGCGGGATCATCGTTCTAATCTGTTTTCGCATCCTGTAAGTGTAAAGACTTCAAATAAATAATTTCAATTAAAAAAAAAATATACAAAAAAAACCAGACCGATTAGATTATTTTTTCTTTAAAAAAAAATCGCAAAAAACAGCGATTTTTCGGGCTGTCACACTGGAAAGCTCCCTTAAATAAGTTATTTTTCTACTGGAAGGCTTTAACCATGGGCATATACGAGTAGTTACCATCACTCTACCTTCAAAGACATGCGTCATTGTTCTATAAAAATCGATTAGGGGTATCAGTTTAATTAAAACATTGCCGAGTGCCATACACTCTTCCAGGTTAGCCCGTTACCATCTTAGACGGCATCGTCACTTACCATCAGATGAGATGAAAACCCTTCGTGTGCAACTCCGACTCGCACTTGGCCGATCATATTTAATTTATATATTTAAAATATTTTGAGACATTATTCCTTTCACTAAAGAATTATTAAGATCAGTCGATATCACAGACAAGCGCATACCAAAACATCACAAATAAGAAAATATTTGTAGCGTACCCATTTAGCCATCAATACCTTCTTTGGAGTTTCAATATCGTTCGAAAAACCTATTTGTAAATACAAAAGACCAGCAAAAGACATTTATGTAATTGGATCCGGGGTCATAGTGTTCAAGCTATTGTTACAAATATGGTCAAAACAACATAAAATCTTTTTAGTCTAAATTCCATCGACTAATTTTATTAATCTCCACAGTATCGGTCTTATAGTTCGCGTTCGAGGGCGCATGAGCTTTAGTTGTGTTTACGTCGTGTACATGCACATTGCGCAAGTGTGCGTGCCTGTCTGGAGCCTAGGTAGGAGCAGTCAGGCGCGAACAAGCTCTCGCTCACACTTATAATACGACACACACACAACCATCAGCCACTCGCCCTCGTGAATTGAAAGACCTATAACTAAGAACGTGTACAATACTTATAATATTTTCGATCGACCGACGTGATTTTTGCATGGGTATCATTGAGGATCTAAAGGGTGACTTATCCCGGAAAACAGAAAGATCCCGTGCAATGCAATCTCACCTAAGTGAAGATGCAATCTAGATTATGCTTCGTTCATCTTATTTTCCCTGACAACCCTACAAAATAGATATCAACTTTGCACTGTCTTTAGAAGCTTTGAGTCTGTTCCATTATATGTATAGGCGTTCCGCCCACGTCCAACAGCTGGTGACCGATGTTTTGTCGGCAAAAAATGAAATATACAGATTGCAGATAGATTCTCGATTTGTCATAAGAGCCACAAGTTGGCCTACATGAAGTAAATAATTTTGAGTTTGAGTTTGCAATATTGCGTGTACGACGTGTGCGTTTCAATATTGTCCGAAAATGTCTGATAAAAGTTTTTTTTATTCGATGGCAAGATAGCCCTTGACTGAGACCTCACCTTATAAGTGACGATGCACTTTAAAATGCTAGCAGACTAAACCAGAAAAGTTATGACAGTGTACATTCAATCCATATCCCTAATCTGTATTTACTCGCCATATCGTACGGAAACACTAAATCGCTTGGCGGCACGTCTTTGTCGGTAGGGTGGAAACTAGCCACAGCCAAAGCCTCCCCAGACCAGACCGGAGACAATTCAGAAATCCTATTAATATTATAAATGCGAAAGTTTGTATGTTTGTTACTCAATCACGTCGCAATGACTGAACCGATTTGGCTGACATTTGGCACAGAGATAGATTATAGTCTGGTCTTTTGATCCCGGGAAATAAGAGAGTTCCCGCGGGAATAAAAAACACCTTAACTACCTGAACGAAGTCGCGGGTATCATCTAGATATAAATAAAAAAAGAAAGTCGGCGAAATTATTGGCCCGCGCCATTATCAAATCTGCAAAAAGTCTGACGCGGATGGAGAGCCTTACTGACGTCGAAGCGCCCCGTGGTGTGGAACGCGGAACCGCAGGCTCGCTGGATTTACGACAATACACGAATTGCACACTCGTGACGCGAGATCTTATCGATGGAATTAGATGCACTGGATCACACTTTAGAGCCAAAGACATACTGTTTCCTGCAAGGATAAGGATGCTGTATATATCGCGCTTCGTGCCCTCGCTTTTCTGTTCCGAGATACGACAAAATGAAAGCTAAATCTTATGTTTCAGATTTATCGCAGTGTTAATTTGATGGTGACATGACTTTTAGTGTCGTGATGCGAGATCTTATCGCCATAATTAGATGAAATGTACACTTTATAGATATAATTTTTTTGTGCCTTTAAAAGTAAAGTTAAGGCATTTTCTAGGCAAGAGCGCTCCAACCTAGACCTCATCAGTGGTCATAATTGATAGTCGTCAAGCGCCTACGAGTATCTCGTAATAAAAAAAAGAAACCGTTTCGCAGAAACTAACAAAAAATTTGACATAAATTTGCATCAACTACGATGGTTCATATTACCATTACTGTTACCATTAGTATATAAATATCATTATCATTTATCATATCATATCAATCAGTATCATTAAATTATACAGTCCACTTATATCAGTATCAATTATGGTCAATCAATAGGGAATAGACCCTACCTACACCTTCACAGAATTTAATCATAGGTACACTTTAGGTGCATGTTACGTACACAATGTACGCTCGAAAAACATTAACCTCCTTCGGCAGTTGGTGAATAAAAAATAATGCGTGACCTGAGGAAATTAACGTAACGTGTAAAAATCCTTGTATGTATTTAACATGATTTTAATCCATTATTCCATTATATCAAATGACCACAACGGCTGCAGTAGGTACGACCGTCGACCTTGCCAGCGGCCTTTACGTCGTGAGTTAATCCTTTCAACTATCTCTCGATATGAAATGATACACATAAATTCTTAATATATTGATTTCAACTTAAACGCCTTGACATTAAGGATACTTTTGCAATAATTACACTCGTAATGTGATAGGCCCATTTCCGTCACGCATTCATTTCCGTATGAAGTTTTTTCCATAATTTTATTATATCCTTCACTTATCGGCGTACTTATTTAACGAATCAAAATAAATAAATATTATATACTTACGTATGTTCCAAATCTAAATATTTAAAATGAAAAGCCGACTGACTGACTGATCTATTACCTCTATTACCACACAGGTCAAATCACTGAAGGGATCAGGGCTTATAACTGGTTAAAATAGGTGTTTGAAAAATCAAACATAACACGGGGCTTAACCCTGCCCATCTCCACTTTGACTTAGATACTTTAAAAAAGACAGACTAAAATGAGCTAAATAAAACAAGCTTTAATAATTTAAAAAAAATTAAAATGACTTCAATATACTAAATAAAAAATAACTGAAAAGGGAAAGATGTACATGTCTTGAAAACTACTGAACCGATTTTCCGACCGATCACAATCCGATTAATAGTTTCGGAGAAATGCATACTCAAATATACATACATAAACCCATAAAATTTTGTATAATTGTTTGGAAGCCCTAATACATTATGTTATATGAATATTTCGCATTTCCAATAATATTACATTTACATACATAGGAGTCGAATTGATAACGTCCTTTTCTTAATTCAGTTAAAAATGAGCCAAATAAAACTAAAATGAGTCACATCGTTTACTAACCAACAATTACGTTGCCAATTTGAGCGTAAATTACCATCTAACAAAGCAAATGAGACCACGACTGGCTAAGCTAAGTTCCCAAACCGCAACACCTTGTAGGGAAGCCTTGAAAATTAGAAACAACCACCGCCTCCATTATCATTCAAACTGTAATTCGCTTTGCTCATTTAAGGCAGCGCAAACTACTCGTATCCTTGCACATTGTTTATGGTTAGAAAGATAATCATCTCAACACAATATACCTGTAACCCATTACGCTGTTTCCCAGCTCAGCTCATTTTAAAACACATTTTTACGTAATGGTTTCGCGTAAATCAAAGCCGCTCTAAGGTTTTCTCTTTTTGTGGCCTAATGTCGGAGGGCGAGATAGGGTACAAAGAAAATATATTATTTTTAGTCTACTATAGCTTTTGCCCGCGACTACGTCCGCCTTAAGTTTAGTTTTTAAAAATCCCTCAGTAACCGTATGTTTTTCCGAGATAAAAGTAGGATTATCACTCTCCAAGCCCTCAACTATACCCATGCAATTAAACACGGGCGCGCGGCGATCCAATTCTTTGTTGCTACGTGATTGATGGACCAACCAACGAACAAACACTTTTACATTTATAATAGCTTTTATCGGCAGCTTCGCTCACGTTTCCTTCGATTTTTCAAACCTCCATAAGGGTTGAATTTTCAAAAATCCTTTCTTAGCGAATACCTACTTACGTTATAATAGCAGCTACCTGTAGGCACAGTCCGATCCGTCCAGTTAGTATAGGATCCCGCTATACAACGACCTTCACCGAGATGCTTATTTAATGAGACGTATTTTTTATGTTATTAAATATGCCAATAAATATATCCTATATGGGTTGCCTAACAAATTTCAGTCCAGAGTATTTTTAATTAACAATTTAAAAAAAAAATTTTTTTAAACATTGCACCGGTGTGATTATTAAATAAATTTGATACCAATCGAAAGTTTGAAGCGCATAGAATATGCAAACGTTAGGTTGCCTATTTTTTTCCGGTCACAACCACGGGTTGCCAGGTGTAAACAGGTAAATCTATACTAACTAGCATTTTGCAACGGTCTGATTATTGAATCAAACTAAGATAAAATGAAAGATTATTTCATAAGGAACACGGTGGTATAGGGTTGCCTGCGAAAAATCAGTCCCGAATTACGGTTGTCGAATTTTAAATAATAAAATATCGCTGCGAGTGAATGTGTGTGAGAGAGAGGTCCCAGACCAACCATCCCATTTTCATCAGTTTTTGCGTCATTAACAGATGCTGCTGATATTTTCATTGATGAAAAAATGAAGACTGTTCAAGAATTTACGTCTAGTATGTATGGTATCAGGAACTGTACCAGTATCAGTCACTCAGTCAGTTAGTCAGTCAGTCAGTCAGTGACCTTTTCCTTTTATATATTTAGATTATTAGTAAGGATACTATGTAAATAAGTTTTAGTTACACCTTCTCTTCACAATCCCGACATGAAATCAAGGCCAAGTGGGGCCAAGCTACCGGATACGGAAAACTTTTTACATAAAGCCAAGTTCATTTCAATCAAGGCTGTGTTATCAATAATTTTTTATTACGAGTAGGAAACTTTTTATAGCTTTCGGAAGAAAATTTTAATACCCTTAAATAGTGGGTCACTGTGGAACAGCTTAAGACTACAACGACGTCTTAAGAATTTTGTAATGACACCCCTACGTTCCATTAAATTAGTCTTCTATCTAAATCTTCTTAATATATAAAAGGCAAAAGGTGACTGACTGACTGGTCTTTCCACGCTCAGCTCTAACTGCTGGATGAATCGGGCTGAAATAATTATATTATTAACGAGCTTATACCCGCGGCTTCGCGCACGCTAAGTTCGATTTTTCAAACGGCTATTTTATCCCCTTAGGGTTTGAATTTTCAAAAATTCTTTCTTAGCGGATCTCTACGTTATAATAGCTATATCTGCATGCAAAATTTCAGCCTGATCCATCCAGTGGTTTGAGCTGTGCGCTGATGGATCAGTCAGTCAATCAGTCAGTCAGTCAATCAGTCAGTCAGTCACCTTTTGCTTTTATATATTTAGATTAAATAATAAAATGGCATACACATAGCTATTATGACGTAGCCGTCCTCTAAGAAAGAATTTTTGAAAATTAAATCAGTAAGGAGGTAAAATAGGGGTTCAAAATAAATAAAATAATAATGTCTTCCCGACAGATAGAGAGTTTAGCCATCCGCGCCAGAAATATTTATAAGTAATATAATAAGTGCAAAACAGGTACTACAATATTTATTGCCACACTCTCATAGTCCGATTCTGGGCACCAAATATCATAAGTTTCTTATTAAATACGGTTTATTTTTCTTCATAAAAAGGTATTTTGTCAACCAACAACCCATGACCGTTTCCAAACAGTTTTGTAATTTTTCATGGTTTAAACATAATCTTAACAATATGATAGTAATATCTTCCATGTTTTTGAAGCGGATTCAATAAATCAGGCAAACGTGCGAGTCGAAAAAATATACCAATGTTATTTAATAGGCTTGTGGTTTCCTTGAAGTCATGGTTCAGAACATTGCCCAACACCCAAACAATATGCTTTATAATATGCAAAGTGAAACTTTTAATACACGTTGTTTCATGAGCATTAAATAACTTTTAAGATTTTATCAATGATATTTAAACGATAAAATTAAGCGGCCGACAGGACAAAGCAACTGAAAATGACCCGGTTTAAAGTCGATTGGCATATTTTCAACAAGTCAACACCTTAGATAGGCCATCTTGTTGAGGATTGTACGTAATCCTCTTATTAGATTTTTAACAATATTTACCACGTTGAACATGACCAATAAGCATATGTTTTAAGGTTTCCGGTCCATAGTTTTAACTGCTGTGCTATTGAGGTTTAAATTGTTTATTTATTTGGAGAATAAAAAATACAAATTTTTTAATAGAATGCTAGTGGATTGTTACTCAAATGATATGAAAACATATTATTTGAGCTACCCACTCCTAACACAAGCTTTTCGCTTATTTGGAGGGGAGAGGACAATATATGTAAGTCAAGTTCAGCTGGGCTAATATTCTTTAAAAAAAACCATTTCTAAAAGCCACTCTACCCTTTCCGTCAATGTCTAAGGATTTCATTTTTCACATTATCTGATTTCAAGTGTGACGCATTTCGTATTTAATTGGCTGTGATGGACTTCTGGTTTGTAATCATATGGCCGTTTTTGGAAATGAATGACATGGGTCAACGTGTGGTCAACAGTACAGTAACAATATGACAGTAACTCGAAAATTATCTCACGAGAGTAGTACCTATTAGGCCCCTACTGGATCTACTACCTACTGAAGGTACTAGGACTACATAAAATTACAGCGTGACATAGAAACCGATTCTTTCTACCTTAATAAATACTATGTATCATCTTTGTACGTCGACCTTTGACTGTTTCACTTGAATCAGCTGTGGGATTGTCTAAAATACAAAATTACTTCAGTGTGACGATCGCCGATCGTAATCACTTCTGTTTGACTGAATTTATGACGTTCTTGCTGCATCGATGCATTTTAACCAATAGCGAGACATTACCAACCAATCAGAGGTGTTTGTTTGAGATCCCAAAAAGTATAGGTGCGGACTGAAAGGTTGCACAGAAAGGAAGTAAGATAAGTTCAGCTTGGCTAATATTTAAAAAAAAAAAACATTTTTCCGTCTCGAAAACGTTTTATCATTTCAACAGCAATCGTTGAAATTATAAAACGAATCAAAATCATGACACCCATTCAATTCCTCTTTTTTATTTTTATTATTATCAATCGTTACGAGAAATGGGCAAAAAAATATTTTGTAATTGGAACTTTCTAGATTGATAAAATTGAACGATAATTACTATTGACTTTTCTGTATTTGTACTTTCTGATTTTATTGATACATATTATAGTGATTACGAACTGGCAAAATGAACGTCTCGAACTAAATTGAAAATTTATTTCTTTGCGAGAAATAGCACACGTTCCCAAATCCGCACTTTTTTACCTATTATGGTAACACTAGCTTTTACCCGCGGCTTCGCTCACGTTAGGTTCGATTTTGAAACCCCTATTTTTACCTCCTTCGGGGTTGAATTTTGAAAAATCCTTTCTTAGCGGTTGACTACGTCCTAATAGCTACCTGTATGCCAAATTTCAGCTCGATCGGTCCAGTGGTTAGAGCTGTGCGTTGATAGATCAGTCAGTCAGTCACCTTTGCCTTTTATATATTTAGATTTTAAAGTACAGTCTTCCATTATTACAAGTGCATAAAAATAACTCAACATTTTTTTTTTAATTTATTTACGTTGAAATAATACAAAACTAAATTCTAAATTAAAACTAAAACATAAAAATCATAAATAAAAGCTAAATATACAAAATATCATCTAAAGTTCTAAACCCTTCGATCACAAAAAATTAGTTTAAACCACTGGAACGAGGAAAAGTGCCAGAACGCTGGCTGCATTCTGGGCACTCATCAAAGGTGTTCTTACTTTAAAATTAAATTAAATTTTGCATAATAATATTAATTTGATACGGAAAATTCTGAATTACTTAATTTTATTCAAGTAATTTTAATCTAGGACGGTACTTTTCTGTCGACACGTTAGGTAAGTAAATGGAACCCGGATTTCTCTAATCATCAAGTAACTTTTTAATAATTATTATTTCTCCTTGTAATCTATTCATAGGTAATTATTTTTACTTGTATTGCCTACAATTTGCCATTTCAATGAGGAAATTAGAACCACTTTAATTCTAAATTACTCTTAAATTATCGCATGTAAAGGGTAATAGAACTTGATCTATAAAATACTAATCTAATAATCTTCATGAAGTATTATAATAAAAATAATAAATAATAATTTCAAATTCAAATTAAAAATTTATTTATTTCATGTATGCTACCTTGTAGCATTTATGACACGTCATAAATCTACCACCGGTTCGGAATGCAGATTCTGCTGAGAAGAACCGGCAAGAAACTCAGCAGTTGCTCTTTTCAAAAAATAAAATAATTATTTTGGTTACTTATTGTAAAATTATAATTTTACAATAAGTAACCAAACTAAGCTATGTATACAGTGCTTCCACAGTGAAGCTTCAAAAATGCAATACATATAATCCAACACATGTCAACATGGGAAGACAAAGCAGACCCATTCCCGTTGGTGGCACCCGTTCACGAACACGACGCTTGATCCAGCCGTCGCATTAATATGGTTTTTTTTTAAATTACCAAACTAAGAGAATATTTTCTAAACACACAGTGTGTCGGCCAATTTCACCCTGTAATAAAATTAAACTTAAAAAAATAATAATTTAATTATTCTTTACCAACTTAAATACCTATACCTATGTACCTACTAGAGTTTTGTAAGATAAATAATAATTACCATTTTTATGTGGCCTAGTAGCAAGGATGCATAATAAAGATGCGCTGAAAATATTATAGTGCACAAGTGTATGCGCCTCAAGGCATTCTGTATTCCCTCAGTCTCGTAGACCGAGGGGACTAAAACGATGGGATGGGATGGAATGGGAGAGAGTCAGGTGTAATCGACGGCTTTACGTTCTCTCCGAGGCGCGGGGGGACACTCTCTCCACTTCCTAACTCTAGGCTACTCTCTCCTGCTGAGAATTTCTTGAAGATAAACCCATTAATAATTAGATATACAATACCCACAATAAATTTTTTTGGCCCCACCCAGGAATCGAACCTGGGGTCTCGTTATCTTTAGCCGAACATGCTAATCACTAGACCAACGAGGCAGCTAATAAAATAATAATACTTAATACAATTAATGACACAGCGATATCATGACATACATTTCGTAAACCTTAAAATTGCCCATTCTACCGCAATAAAAAATAATTTTAAAACTTGTTATATTATTACCGATTCGTTACAATGTTTCCTGCACTGAATAGTCTTATTTTTATTGCATAGCTCATTAAGGCCGTTTAATTTGGTCAAAACGGGTATGTTAGTGCTTACAGAGTGAGCATAATAAGTGAGCATATACGTATATAATTTTGAACTATAACAAGTAACAGTCATATAAGTAACAAATGTAAATTGAAAATTTAAAACACCCTGACATGTGAAATTAAAAAAAATATATAGAGTACAGTATTCTACTAGTCAAGCCCTTTCATTTGATACCCATATTGAGGGAGTTGTGAAAAAATATGTAATCCGCCATTTTGTGGCGGCGGCCATCTTGGACCGATTTTCATCAAATATAGCTAAGAACACTCCCGACTAATTTACGTTTCAAACAAAAAAAACAAAATCAAAATCGGTTCTTCCCTTCGGCTGATACGATGCTACAAACAACACAAATACTTTAAACTACACGCTTTTCGTTCTCTACGTCATCATTCATTCTTTCATTCATTCATTTATTCATTTCAACCCATTGTCGGTCCACTACTGTGCACAGGTTTCATCGAATGAGAAGAATCATCAATACATAATAGAATAGAAAAGTTATTCACGTAGGTACTGCAACTCTCCCGACTAATTTACCTTTCCTCGACTTATCGAAAGAGCTACAGCTCTTGTACTAGTACCTAACCAAATCCGAGAATAATTCTTTATCAGATACCGTAAGTTGTTTGGATCTTGGCTCCTAGTAAATATTAATAGTGAAATACGCAGTGTTATTATCGATGCGCGCTTTAGAACTGGTTTTTGTGTTCGGATAATGACTTCTGACACAGCATTGACCTCTAGAATGAAACATCAAGCTGTCTAGTACGTTTGGAAAACCGAACAATAATGAAGCATTTACTGGAAAAAAAACCGCAAATCATAATAGTAGAATTTCGTAGTAGTCCGTTTTATAGACTTAATTGGATACATTTAAAGTGCAGTTGAAACTGCTTGTGAGAACACTATGGACGCCTAGCTTACTAACTGAATTGTAGAATCAACTCCCTTCGGCGGTTTTGCCACTTGCCACTGGACTTTAACAAGGGATTATTCAAGGAGTGGATCAATAGATTCCTAAAAATTGGCGGTGCGTCTGGTGTTTCAAATGTTCACGGGCGGCGGTAATGACTGTGACCCACCTGCTCATTTTTTTTCTTAAAAAGAATATTAGCCAAGCTGAACTTGACTTATATTCTCCTCTCCCCTATAAATAAGCGAAAAGCTTGTGCTAGGAGTGGGTATGACAATAGTGCAACGGGTGGGGTTCGAACCTGAGACCTTTCAGTTTTCAGTCCACACCTTTAACCGTTGAGCTATTGAGGCTTTTCCCGCTATTTATATTTTAAAAAACCTAAGCAGCACATCTCAGTGCAATGCGTGCTGCGTTGTGTGAACTCCTTCGTAGGATTCAGTGTATTACAGCTTCTAGAGTCCTTAGACATATTGACGTCACTCCAGCTGTCCACACGAAGACATCACATCTTGCGGCAAACTGAAAAAAATGCCGTTGTTTCTATCACGGCCACAGTTATTGGAAAAGTTCTGCTTCTTAGCGAGGAGTCAAGGCAATTTCAACTTTGGAAACAGCTGCCCTAAATAATGATCTGGTGCTCTTTCCAAATCATTGGCGTAAGTTCGGAAAGTTGCAAAACTGCAGTTCATTAAGAACAAAATGGTACGATTAAAATTATTGTTGAAAATGTCGATATTCTGTCCAGTTACATGGTTCATGGTCACGACAGAACCAATGCAACTCGGTCCAAATATCGACATTTCCAACAAGAAAAATTATCGTGATTACATAATAATAACACCTTTTTTACACAAAAATTATGTCGTCAAACCATGAAATAAGTAAGTCTAAAATCTTCGATGGCTTTTACAACTGCGAGGTAGTTCTGTCCACAGATTACTTAAGTGGTTCTGTCCACCAATTTTGACAGTTCCTCGGTTGAAGCAAAAGATGGTTTAATTTTATTCATTCTCCTTCATCACCTACCGATTACCGACTCACTAGTAGACACAGAAGAAGAAGTTCACCACGCTGATCAAATTCGGATTGGTAGACTTCACACACCTTCTCCATAATGTTCTTAACATTATAGAGAAATCTTAGGTTAGTTTACTTGTCGATAGGATCCTATTTCGTACCATAGATTATTATCCTAGAAATATATATGATGATCTATACACGGTGAAATTTTATTCCCCGTAAACCCTGAAGGAGGTAAATGTGCTCATGAAACTGAACAATTTTCCCCAGGGAACATAGGTCGAAATATGAAAAAAAATTTTGGACCGCCCATAGTAAATCAATCAGCTAATCGTCAATTTTGTATGGAGGGTCCAATTTTTTTTTTTCATATTTCGACCTATGTTCCTTGGGGAAAGTTGTTCAGTTTCATGAGCACATACATCTCCTTCAGGGTTTACGGGGAATAAAATAGCACCGTGTATAGGATGTATGAGATGTTAATCTATGGTACGTAGGTACATAGGATCCTATAATATGGGCCTTAGTGTTAAAAATGATACTATTAAATGCACCAAAGATCGCAGGGGTGTTCACTCAAATAACACGCAAAAGAGCAAAACCTAACCACACCGTGCAATCGACGATCGATCATAGCGATCGTGAACGATTATCGTAATCATCCATTATGCTAATGGGCCATTATGAAAATGTTATTGTATGCCAACAATGCCCGTCAAATATTATTGAAGAGCTTCGTCGAACAAAATTCTTGACACTGATGCTATGCAAATTGTAATATTTTTATTTTTTGTATGAGGTAGACGGGGAGATTCGTAACACCACTTTTTTTTAAATAATGTCGCCAAACCACACCTAAGTCTCCTCTCAATTGAGAGAAGTTTAGGCCATAGTCCATTATGCCGGCCAAGTTGTAACTCACAATCATGCAGTAAAATATGAATTTAATTGAATTGAAGTGCGAATTGGCGACGGGATTGACAGACTTCACACATCTACGGAATTTTGTTGTCCTTCAGATTTAAAGCAAGTAATATACGTAAGTTATATACGTATATATTATGTATATATTATTATTATGTATCATTGTTATTTCTAGACATTACTTAATGCATAACTTATTAAAAATTTACAATTTGACGTAGCCTTGGAAGTGGTAGCAAGGCGAAATCGAATAATACAAAAATGTATACAGTAATGAAATATTACGAAAGTAACTATATTGAATTCATATCGGAATGCCATGTTGCAAATCTTACGATATTGAATATCGATACCACAATAGGTACATGCCTATTGTGATACCTATATTGAACGCACAATTCAGACTGCCCTCTAAAATCGATCAATCAATGTTTGAAACCTAATATCAGATTACAGACTTTTGTGGGAACAAAATATAAATAAATTATAGATACTGTCCCTTTATATCGAGCACTTGAGACTGACAGGTTGATAGTTAGCGAGTTTGCCTGTAATAATAGATTACGAGTAAAATATATCAGCATATACTTTCAAAATAAACCGTTGGTCTGGGTAGGTACGTACTACTAATTACACTGGGCCCATAGACCGTTCTTATGAATTTTTGGTGTAAATGGAAAATTTAACTGGCGGAAAACTTATTTTTACTAGGTTTGGCCTAAATGCTTCTCATTCTGAGAAGAGATCCGTTCCTGAGAGATGGGTTGAGATGAAGAAATACTTCTTTCTTATTAACCGATAGACGTCCACAGCTGGACATAAGTCTCTTGGACTTCTACAGCCTCGCGCCACCTGAATTCATGGGATTCCTGCGTTTGATGTCGTCGGCCCACCTAGTGGGGGGTCTGCCAACACTGCGCTTCCCAGTGCGGGGTCGCCGCTCCAACACCTTGGGACCCCAACGACTATCAGCACTTTGAATGTGCCCCGCCTATTTCCAATTCAGTTTCGCGACTCGCTGAGCTATCGGTGACTTTAGTAAATGAATGGAATGTAAGTTCACTGGAAACTTATTATCATCAGGTAGGTAGGTATTATATTATATTTATTTTTAATGTCGCAGTCACTGCCTCTATAGTCTGTTATAGTTTTCATCTCATGGATCCAATTTCCAAACGAAATATCGCATAAAGAGTCCGTTATCGTCAAATCTTTCTTAACACCTCGAATCGAGTAAGCCAATAATTTTATCTAATCGCAGTAATTAGATAAAACTTTCCATTATGAACGGAAAACGACGAATAAATGCTATAAGTAATACCAACTTACCACACTTCCGCTACAGTTTCCATATATGGAAATAACACTTGATGCATTAATATTTTTTTATCCACCTACACTTTAATGTATAAAATCTTATTGATGGATGTAATAAATTATTCTAATCTGTGATTCTAATATTTTTAAATTACGCACCGCGTCCAGCCTTGAAAACCAAGATATCGGTAACAGTAACAGATATGTATTTTAGTAATTTTATTAGAGCCATGAAGTCTTTAAGACTAAGGCTGAAATCTATAGACCGCACTCTCACTCTGCTCAGACTCAAGACAGAGATAAAACGAGACAGATTTATGTCAGAGCATATTTGTGTCTCGTTTTAACCTCTATCTTGAGTCTGAGCTGAGTCAGAGCACGCTCTATAGATCTCAGCATTAGTATCTCAATAGATTAGGTTATGGAGAGCTGAAAAAATTCTAGCCAAGTCTACTCCATGCTTAACGATTAACCAAGAACGAATAGCAGAGGTAGCAACTGGCAGTTAATGTCCCATATTTAATCTATTAATAAAAATTCTCAAATCAATACATTTGTCATAATATAGATAGGTAGAGCGACTTAATATTACTACAAAACAAAAACTCAGGAAATCCCAATCAAGTCGACTGTATCAAGCATTGTGATCTAATTTAACAATTTACAATATCAATCTTATCTGTTTCATTATTATCTCTCATTACCATTTAATAGGACTTCAGACACAGCAAATAACTTCAGCCTAGCTATTGAGTATTCGTTCTACTAGAGTAGCAAAGTTCTTCAAATAAATAATTAATGCTTATTTGAAGAACACTTCTACTACTGGTATGCCAGTCATGCGACTGGCGTACCAGTAGTCCTTTTTATCATCATAATCACCACATCTTGAAATATTCTATGACCGAGAAACCTGGACATTTTTTTCTTCCAAAAATATATCACGACTAGCTGATGCCCGCGACTTTGTCCGCGTGGATTTAGTTTTTAAAATCCCGCGGGAACTCTTTAATTTTCCGGGATAAAAAGTAGCCTATGTCACTCTCCAGGTCACCAACTATACCCATGCAATAATTCACGTCGATCCGTAGCTTGTTGTAGCGTGACTGAAGGACAAACCAACAAACAAACACACTTTCGCATTTATAATATGTATTAGCATAAGTAAGGATGCAATATTACCTTTATCCTTATCATAATTATGACGTGACTCAGAAGCCCGTTTTCACCAACCACATCTAAATCACCCCCTAGTAAAAGACTCCTAAATCTCTTTACCTATGTAAAGAGATTTAGGATTGTATTTAGGGGCTACCTATGTAGCCCCTAAATACAATTCCTTACTCAATGTCATTTTCCCCTTTAGATGTTCACTAAAGGTTCGTAAAAATGAAATTGACAGAAAACGTCACCTAACTTAGCTTAGGTAGCCCGTAAAAGTTAGGAAACGTTGGTGAAAACGGGCACCTACCTAACAAGAATAAAATTATCGTATTTGATTTAAAAAAAAAATATAGAATAGCGGGCAAACGAACAGGTGGGTCACAGATGTTAAGTAATTACCGCCGCCCATGAACACTTGTAGTACCAGAGGCACCACCAATGCTTTGCCGGCTTTTCAGGAATTTGTTGGTCCTTGAACAACCTCATGTTGTAATTAAGTGGGAACACCGTCGAAGGGAGATGATTCCACAATTTTTCATACGTCTATTTAAATGTTTATTGTAAGCTTTGTAATCATAAAGTGGCGGGCACATAAGTTTAAGAATTTTTGTGGTGTATTAGATTTGCTACTCCATGTTCCCGTATGATGGTGAAGTGACCTTTAAAGTTAGACTTATTTCAATACTGTGGGAACTAGGCGGTATAAGGTACCTATTGTGACCAGTGGCTATTATTTATACACTTACCTTAGATATTTCATAGCCAACCTAGTGAGACCTGTCCGCCCTGTTCAATGTTGCATAAATGTGCAGCACAATGTACAAAATGCATACGTATTATTGTTGTATCTTATTTTATGAACGCGAATTTAGCATTTAGAAATCAATTTAGAGCCACTTCGAAGGTGAACATTGAATAAACGTAAAAATTCATTTTACAAAAACCGACTTCATACGCCACTACAAAGTATATCAATTGTGCCTATAAAATTTGAAGAGTTCCCTCGATTTCTCCAGGATGCCATCATCAGATCCTGATCTGATGACAATGGGACCGCCTGGGAAGTATACCCTTTCAAACAAAAAAAAAAGAATTTTCGAAATCGGTCCAGGCGTCTTAGAGTAATTGGGGAACATACATAAAAAAAAGATTCCGACGAATTGGGAACCTCCTCCTTTTTGAAAGTCGGTTAAAAATACTATCAGATTGCTTGGATTTGCAGGACAAGCTCTATCGGTTACCTAAGGCTGGAAGTCTTACAGAACAATGCCTAACTCAGAACACGATCCTCTATTTGAGTGTAGTAAACTTGATATTTCAAAGTCAGCAATCCATGCAATTAATCTGTTACTTTTACAAAGTTCCATAATATTGTATTTTGAAAAGCCGATTTTCCAGTAGTATAGTCCCTCCAAACGGTCCCTCCAAACCGTTGGTGGAGTTACCGCCAAAAAGGCCCCTTTCACCACACCTCTCCTTTTCCAGAACACTTGCCTCATCCCTTCCAAAAAAAAAAGAGTCTTTACTAATGAGGGTCACAAATCGATTTGACGACCTCCCTGGCGCAGTGGTGAGCGCTGTGATCTTATAACTGGGAGGTCTCGGGTTCGATTCCCGGCGGGAGCAATTTAGTAATTTATTATTTCTAAATTGTCTCTGGTCTGGTCTGGTGGGAGGCTTTGGCCGTGGCTAGTTACCACCCTACCGTCAAAAACGTGCCGCCAAGCGATTTAGCGTTCCGGCACGATGGCGTGTAGAAACCGATTAGGGGTATGGGTTGAATTTACACTGCTATGCTCCTTCCAAGTTAGCCCGCTACCATCTTAGACTGCATCGTCACTTACCATCAGGTGAGATCGCAGTCAAGGGCTATCTTGTCATAGAATTAAAAAAAAAAAATTTAAGTATTATCTTTCAAATACGTTTTAGTTCTGTCAATAGTCGTCTCTGTACTCAATTTTTTTTCTTAAAATAAGTGACGCATAATTTGTATTACACGGATATACTCCTATTTAAGTACCACTAAAATGTTTGCCCACCTACTCTGCCCAAAGGTCAGTGTATAATGGTCACTGGATAAGTCAAATTTCGCTGTGAGCTAGTTCTTAGACCCACTTCGGAATGTTTGGTACCTTGGCATTTGAAAATGGTATATATTGTTGAAGCAAACTATAGCAGGCTTTGCTACTTGATAAATGATGTAAATGTCCTTATTCAATTAAAATGTAATGGAATATTTTAATTGCACATTATTATCGAGTGATTTGTTAGGTCGTGAACGCTCTTAAATGAGTAGCTGCCGCTGTTGAGGTTTTCTTTTTTTTTTTTACTGTATTATATTTTTAGAGCACGTACGAGTCTTGCGGCTGATCTCTCTCTCTCTCGGTCGTGTCAGACTACCGTTCCATCGGAGAGTAAGAGAATAGAGAACGCAGCTGTGTACACACTTAAATGAAACCTATAATAAAATAAAAAGAAAAGGGGTTAAACAACAAAGGGTTATTCCCGGGGCGGACCAACAAATTCCTGAAAAGCCGGCAGCGCATTGGAGGTGCCTCTGGTGCTACAAAATAATGTTCATGGGCGGCGGTAATCACTGAACATCAGGTGAAACACCTGCTCCTTTGATTGCTATTCATATACAAGAAAAGACCATTGTGTACCCTTGACTTTAAACTGGAATTGTATCTAGTTCACACAGTAATAATAAAATCAACTTTATATATAGGTGTCCAAATTAATAAATAACAAGTGATATTTCATAGCTGACATACATGATAGCAATTTATTTCAAACAGCTAAGGGCAAGCCAAATTACGGAAACCAGCAAGATGAATATAATTGAATATACCATAATATTATGAATCACTAGTGATGTACATAGTTTTCGGTGGTTTTCGTTGTTTTCTTAGAAGTTTTGAGGAAGCTGATGACGACCTTCCTGATGGTGGTGAGCGCTGTGGTCTTATAACTAGGAAATCAATTCCCGGCGGGGATAATATGGAAATTTATAATTTCTTAATTGTCTCTGGTCTGGCCTGGTGGGTCTGGTGTGTCGTAGCAAACGCTCGTCGCTTATGTCTGCCTCGACTGCCCTGCCTTGCAAGATTTGCATTGCTCTGAGCTGCGTTGCCTGTTAAAATGTATTAACCCCGAAACAGTTCGCGCAATTCCTTACTTAATACTAGTACTTTTTCTAAACTACGATCTATTTTGGGTGCTGCAAAAAGATAGACCTTTATTTCTAATCTAGCCACACGTAGTGCTTAAGCTACGCCCCGAGTTATAACACTACCAAGTATAGAAGCATACAATTTTATGAGCACACCATAAAAGCCGGTGTTACTAAAATTTATCTGTTGTACCTACACTGCAGTATTCGGCCAAGGTCTCCCATTCACTTGTCTTGCAAAGTAACCTAAGGTGTTCGCAGATTAGTAAATAAGAAATATTGTTTTTTCTTACTGAATTATTAATTTATTAATCGTCTGCGGAAGGTTACATAGATTTTTTTAGATAGATCTGTTGGACTGTCCGTGTCGGACGAAAAAATTTGGTAAGTAATTAAGTAGGTACCTACCTATATGATAACAAGTGTACCTAAATTGAAAATTTAAAACACCCCCGACATGTGAAATCAAAAAAATATGTAATTCGCCATTTTGTGGTGGCGGCCATCTTTTATTCTATTAGTCAAGCTCTTTCATTGGATACCCATATTGAGGGAGTTGTGAAAAAATATGTAATACGCCATTTTGTGGCGGCGGCCATCTTGGACCGATTTTCACACACAAACACGTCAAACTTATAACACCCCGTCGTTTTCGCGTCGGGGGTTAAAAAAAGATAGATATTATTTATTATTTAGATTGGATTTTGCTGTCAGTTGTCGTCGCTGTTGCAGAATCTATCATCTAATAGACTAAATAAGAGTAATTAAAGTAATTTTATCATGTGTATACATATTGAGTACCTACACTTACAGTATTAATATTTTCTTCGCACGAACGTCTACTCCAAGAGAATATAATCACTTCGTGCTTCTACTTTGCAGTTTTGACAGCGATGTAGTAAGATCCATTTTACTTACAAAATGTATTGAGTAAGGTTATAGTTATTAAACACGTGCAAAATAAAAAAAAAACTCTCAGCGCTATTTGAAAACCCTTGCCTACGGCACGGGTATTACAAATTGCGCCTCGACAGTATTTTTCAACTTTCTGCGCTTTTTATCATACCTTTTAAAAAAATGTCAAGGTAATTGCGGATTGTGAAAAAAGGTCTAATATGCGGCCGCACTTAGAATCAGCTGTTATTACCCATTCGCAATAGGAAAGGACAAAATATGGTATTTATTAAGGAGGAAGTAGATTAATTAATCTATCAACGAATAAAACCATTTCTGACTGATAATAATTCGTTCCAAATTGAACATTATGCATATGAAACTAGTCTATAACTGCGGCTTCGCCTGCGTATAATTTGGCTTTGATGTGCTTACAAAAAATAAGTTACAAATCAAAAAATGACCATGCACATTGTCATTTTTTTTCAGTTTGGCGTGTTTACAATTGCAGATGTAAGCTATCTCTGTGATATATTATGAAGCTAGGTCAAACGATTGCAAGGTGAAAGGTAACAATCAACACTTTCGCATCCTTACTAATGCAATAAAGGCAATCATGTTTTTGTTTGTTGGTTTGTCCTTCAATCATATAGCAATGGATGAACGTAATATTTTGCATGAGCATAGGCTACATTTATCCCGGAAAATGAAAGGATTCGAAATGAAATCGAGGGCAAAAGCTAGTAAAAATTTACTTACTAATAAAAATTTAGTAAGTAAGTAAATCAAAATTATTAATACACATAATTTACTCAGAAAGTAAAGATATAACCTAAACCTACTTAGGTAAATTCATGCTCGTATTATAAACATCGCTGTATAACATCTCCATTTATTTTAAAATTACTTAAATGCTAATTTAGTCTAATTTCAGCACTACATAATTAAGCCTTCAGAATATGTAATTTACAACATTGTATTTACATTAGCACTCCGCTTTGAACATTATCCAAAGCAAATAGCAATTAGCAAGAAGTGCAAAAACTGAGCATACATAATTAATTCGTATAACATAATTAACGTTTTCGACCGGAAGAACCCCACCCGTTGGTCCTAGACGGACGCTAGCTGCGTTCCGACCAAACGTACATAGATTTCCAGTTTCCACATAACTGCTAAGACTTGTTGTGTTTTTCCACGTGCTATATTACAATAAGTTAATATTAACCTAATAAGAACCTCCCTGGCGCAGTGGTGAGCGCTGTGGTCTTATAACTGGGAGGTCTCGGGTTCAATTCCCGGCGGGGGCAATTTAGGAATTCATAATTTCTAAAATTGTCTCTGGTCTGGTCTGGTGGGAGGCTTTGGCCGTGGCCAGTTACCACCCTACCGTCAAAGACGTGCCGCCAAACGATTTAGCGTTTCGGCACGATGGCGTGTAGAAACCGATTAGGGGTATGGGTTGAATTTCCACTGCTATACTCCTTCCAAGTTAGCCCGTTATCATCTTAGATTGCATCAGGTGAGATCGCAGTCAAGGGCTATCTTGTCATCGAATAAAAAATAAAAATAGAATCCACTGCTGGAGTTTTGAATTGAGTATGCTACTTAGGCCCTAAAGACCGCTTCAGCGTCACTGGGAGGGTTTGATTGCTGGTGCCTGGATATAGATCTATTGGACTTCTACATGCCTCGATCCCGTACCGCCTACATTTAGTACCTATAACTGGCTCTCTGCCACTCGTCTATCGGCAGTCTACCTAGTGGGAGGTCTGTTAAAACTGCGCTTTCATATGCGAGGTCACCACTCCAGCAACTATCATAAATTAAGTAAAAGTAATTGATTGAAAATTATCAAGGATTTCGGCCAGTTCCACCAACGCCTCCTCGTACGGCCAACATAATAATTATTATGATAGTACCCTTTGTTAGCTTATAGGTGATACGAAATGCTCGTGTATATGGGAAACTTGCATCACACAAGAACCGTTCGAGTGTGAATAACAATAAGGTTAGTTTCCGTAGCGATCTAGAGCATGTAAAATCAATGGGTAATCTTCTATAATGGACTACTGTTGTCACCATTTACTTCACGGCAATAATGGGGTTGGGTACTGAGGGATCGATTGAATTATTAGCAGACAATCGGAAGCTCTACTAGTAAAGTTTATTCAGAGATAGATAGGAACAGCGATAACCTAGTGATAGTGAAGTGCTCTCCTATTTGGACTTCGGAGGGTCGCGGATTTGATCCCAGGTATGCACCTCTGACTTTTGGGAGTCATGTGCGTTTTTAAGCAATTAATATCATGCTTCAACGGTGAAAGAAAACATATATAATTATAATGTACTGTAAAACTCAGTGGTGAATTGTCAATTTTTTTATTGGGCCCGCTTGGCGGATTTTGGCCTAGAACCCTTTTCTGAGAAGAAACCTGCTCCCATAGTGATCCGTTCAGGGGTTCCTAGTGATGATGAATTGATTTGAAATAAACCCTACTCAAAATATACTTCACACATTACGCATTCATTCATACCGTACTTTGTATATAAAAAAACTTGAGTCTCGTATCGTACTGTATACTAAAATATTGTTTATTTCTATCTACAAAAGTTGGCGTTTCTAAATGGCCTGAGTCTCTACGAGACTACGTCGCTGTATCCAACAAGCAGCGGCTGATTACAAAAGTATTTGCAAATTAGTGACGGGAAAATAGTTTCCCGCGGAACTCTGAATTCATATTGACTTATTAACAATAGATATCCGCGGAAGGCGGCATAGACAATGGTTAATCATATCCGTGGGAATAAAAAAGCTATTATTACTCTATTACAACAATATTAATGTAATGAAATATACCACTAATGTTCCTTTACGAGGAAAAAAATGGTAAAAATTATTTTGCGTGTAGACTAACCGCACCTAAAAAAATTTTTGTCGCAAATGCTTTGTATTACAATCATAACTAAAATAATATATTGTACTATTTGTATATCTACGCGAATAGGTACTATAGTATGCCACACGAAGTGATTATAGTCTCTTGGGTATGCTAGAAATTAATTTATTACCTATAACTGAAATAAAACGTGACATTGAAACCATGACCTGACAGTTGACACGAGGTTGACACAATGAAAAGGTCATTTATCGGACGCGTGTCAACCATTACATGTCACACATAACAATAGGTAACACACGCTAAATAAATTATTTAATATTCGACGAAACTTCACAACTATCCTGAAGGTCGATTGCGACACCCCATTCACACCCCTGGATGTATTTGAGCATTGATCATTTTGTCAAACGGTGTCTAATTTTCTTGAAAATCTTTATCTGAAAATGATTTCTAGGGTTGGCCTAACATTATATATTTTGAGCATCGATTTTGAGTATGGCACAGGAGTATTTTCTAAACTATAGCACCTGCGTTAAAGGTTAATACAGAAACCCACAGAATTTACATTAGACACATTATAATTTTGGTAAACAACTAGATTTTGACCCCACGACTTCTTTCGTGTGGAATTAATTACTTTAGTAGTGGAAGCAGCGATACTTCTTTATTTTTAATCGAAAGACAAATACCAAGTTTCATAGTTATAACTTGAAAAATAACGCACTTTCATGTTGGTTCATACCCCAAGACTTTCATACAAACATTCACCTCCTATTTCACTTCCTTGGGGGTGAAATTTCAAAAAATATTTCTTAGTGGGTGCCTACGTTATACAGAAACCTGCTGTCAAAACTTTAAGATTCTAACTCCAGTAGTTTAGGTTTGTTCGTTAATAGGTCAGTCAGTCAGTCAGTCAGTCAAGACAGTGTTTTCATAAGTAGGTATAGATTTCCTTTTCACGCTACGTCTACCGACCGGCAAACCAACAACCAAACATACCTACTTTCGCATTTATAGTATTAGTAAGGATTTGCAGATAAATGTACAACCCTATTAACTGGCACACTTATTTCAACATAAAGAATACAAGTTCAATGGTGCATCAGGTATTTTAATTCTATTTTTAGCAATCCTTTGAGTAATTCGGCTGTTAAAGTACCTATATAGATTTGTTAGTGATTCTCTCAAATTGATATAGTTATATAAGTAGTTCATTTTGTATATATTAATTGTATTATTATAATTGTAATATTTCGTGAGTACCGATGGGGCTGACATGAAGGTCACCTTCAAAAGTCCCTTATTAAAAATGAGAATTAAAAAAAAAAATGGTGCATCAGCACAATAACAACTGAGATCGTGAATTGTATCATTGCTTACGCGCTCTGTACCTACCATACGACGCGTTTCTCAACCATCAAGGTAATTGGAGTATAAAGAACAGGTATAAAATAACTTACATGAAGTAATATTGCAATGCCATTTTTCTAGAGAAAGGCAAGCATGCACCCTACAATGTGCAGCGCAATTATGGATATAATAGAATACCTATGGCCTTGGCGGATTTTCCATATTAACTCGTTCGTATTTATGGCAAAAAAATTTAGGCGAAAAGATTTGTCGGGAAAACGGTCTTCGAAAGAAAAATTCAAAAAATTATTTATTTCATGTAGGCTCTTATCACAAGAAAGGACTCTACCACCGATTCAGAAAGCTGGTTTTGCTGAGAATTACACATTCCTAAAACGAAAAAAAACGCAAAGTTAAGCAAAAGTAAGTATACATTTAGGACTGAAAGTATCTTAGGGTCAGTTCACACCGAGGCGCGCAGATGCTTGAAGAACTTGTAAAGAAGCACGAGAGATCGCGCTGCGCTATCTCTGTGCCAAACAGCCAAATCGGTTCAGTCGTAGCGGCGTGATTGAGTACCAAACATCCATCCATCCATACATACATCCAAACTTCCGTATTTATAATATTAGTAGGATTATTAAGGCAGTATTCAATGGCTGATATGTTTTTTGTTTGGCATACAAAATATGCCATCTAATTAATTGATAACGATACAAATAACGAACATTCCATATTCAAGGTCTTAGTTTGATGGACTCGTGCTCGATTCTTGATTGAAAGACCTCATTAGTGAGATTGATTACCGAGAGTCAAAAAGAAACTAATCGTCACCTATTGCTTCAGTTGACACGAGATTTTTTAATAATAATAATAAATAGGTTATTATCTACGAATAATTCGTAGGTTTTTATAAATTAAAAGTTAAATAACTTTGTATTAGTAGACCAACCAGATTTTATAGGCACACGACGTGATAAGTCTATCGCATTCTTATAAAATTATCATTATGGCTCTTGTATTTTGAATATTAATAACATAATATTGAATACAAGTTACGTACCTACCTCTAAGATAATAAAATGACAAAAATACTCAAATAATAAGATCTATAGAGCCTGCTCTAACTCAGCTCATACTCAAGATAGAGGTTAAAATGAGACACAAATATGCTCTGACATAAACCTGTCTCGTTTTAACTCTGTGCGGTCTATAGATTTCAGCCTCAGTGACCATTTTCCGAGTAACAGTTTTTGTCTTATTTTAATACGTATCGCATGATACTAAATGCAGTGTTAATTTAATTAACAATTAACCTTTGGATTAAGGCCGGGGACCGAACCTATTCGGTTAACCTCGCTCCGTATATTATGTACGAGTATAAACGTCAAAATGAAACACTGCAGCAGTTAAAATAATGCAAACCTTACGATACATTATACATTATTCCCGCACTACATACGCCGCACGCGCCAATCGCAATTCCTTTTACATTTTATTAACCTACTACCTATGGCCTGCACTATATTTCAAAAATTAGTAATTTAAGTACCTTTTTTTCACACTGATATTACAGAATCTTCTATTCTGTTGGACAAACAACTAAGCCGAGTTTGCCGATTAAGAGGAAATGTGACGTGAGAGGTGCATTAGATAGAGATTTTTGAACTCCAATTACAGTATGAAAATTACATTTGAAAGACTTTGTATAAGTTCATTTGGATAAAAAAATTAATCGATTCTATTCTATAGAATGAATTATTTTGAAATTTAAGTCCTTGTTGATGAAGTAGTGGACATCAGCTAGTAAATAAATAATGTATTTTGCGATACTTGCGGTTAGCGCACGTGGTTCAGAGTTAATGTGCACACAGTATTACAATGAAAGTTATTCAAATCCAAGTCACTATTCTAATAGAAGGTTAATTGATATAACAAATGAAATTGCGGTTTAATAAATTCATATCAAAGATTATGAATTGTTTTGAGTAGTTTCTTTTGTCTTGCTTTAATAAATGAGTGCAATCAATCTTTTTAATGGTGTTTTTCAATTACAAAACCGAATTAAGAGCACAGCCTTGACACAACCGTTCTGTAGTTATTAATTGGTAGGGTTTGTTGTCGATGGCTTAATCATTTACCTTTAATATTGATCAATAGATAAAGAAAGGATAAAGAACCCTCCTTCTCAGAGACAGAAGTCAAGACTACCATAAAGAGTGCTTGCTTTGCACAAACTGCGGATTATTGAGAGATAATTGGAAATCTTCATGGGATGTAGGAAGAAGACATACGTGCGAATATAGAAAAAAAGATTGAAACGCGAATAATTGAAGAAACTCACCTGAGATTTATAAGAACCATCTACCTACGTTAATAACGTTAGAATAAATAACTTTTTTTTTTTAAAAAGGGGTTTTGCCGTCCTTACTAATATTATAAATGCGAAAGTGTGTTTGTTTGTTGGTTTGTCCTTCAATCACGCCGCAACTAAGCAACGGATCGACGTGGTTTTTTGCATGGGTATAGGTAGTTGAGGACCGGGAGAGTGACATAGACTGCTTTTCACCTCGGAAAATCAAAGAATTCCCGTGGGATTTTAAAAACTAAATCCACGCGGACGAAGTCGCGGGTATCAGCTAGTCATAAAATATATCTCACGTAGACTCTAAACAGGTACTTTACGTTTTGTTCTCAAGTCAAGCTGTCAAGGCCCGCTCTTAGGACTCAGTGTTACGCTCTACAGTAGTATCAATGTTATCAGGGTATATATCTCAAGAGACAACAATCTAGCCTTTTCGCTGCTTTAAATGTGGTGCCTGACCCAATTTTTGAACGCACGGACCAACCCGTGCAAAAATCTTACTAATATTAAAAATGCGAAAGTGTGTTCGTTTGTTATTTTTGTAAAGCTCTCTCGGATTGCTTCCTGTATTTAATAGCCTTTCAAAAAAGTACAAGGTTCTCAATTCATCGGAATCTTTTTTTTTAATGTATGATCCCTGATTACACGAAGATGCCTGGCCCGGGTGATCCCATTATCATCAAGTCAGGCTTAGAAGAAATCAAGGGAACTCTTCAAATATAGGTACAATGTAACTCTTCAAAATAGGTACTTTGTAAGTCTTTGTAGTGGCGTTTGAAGTCAGTTTTGTAAAAAGAATTTTTTCGTTTATAACCTATACCTAACCTACTCAATCCTTGCAAATAAAGGATTTAATTGGATTTGGTTTATCCTTCAATTACTCAATTCAGAGCTGCGGATCGAGGTGATTTTTCGCACGATTATAGTAGAGGACCTGGAGAGTGACATAGGCTATTTTTTATCCCGGAATATCGAGAAGATCCGCGGGATTTTGAGAAACTAAATCGCGGACGAAATCGCAGGCGTCAGATAGTTACACAATAAATAGTTACGAAAGGAGTTTTGACTCGCGCAAGTCGCAACTACTGTTATCAATAACTATTTTCTTAAATGTCGGTTACTGATAGGTACCTACTTAAATAAGTAGGTTCTAAATAGAAATGTGTTCATTTGAGTTATTGTATTGTATTTCGCGATATTGCGTAGGTATGCAGATAAGGTAGATACTAGATACGAAATTAATTTTGAGCACTTGGTAAGACGAGGGATTTGAAATTACTGCGATATTTTAAATATTGTGTATAGTAATTTCAATTCACGAGGGCACGCGGCGCGGCTCATGGTTGTGTGTGTTTCTATCATATCTATATAAGTGGGAGCGAGAGTTTGCTGACCGCTCCCACCTAGGCTCTTGACAGGCACACACACTTACGCAATGTGCATGTACACGACGTAACCACAAGTAAAGCGCCCGTAACTTCGTGAGATAAACGTACTAAAAACACGGTTCAGATACACGTCACGTTGCACTATTGTCGTACTTTCCTCCGAGTAAAAATTTCATTCCTTATAAATAATAAATAGGTAATTAATCTATTATATAAAAATAAGTCGGGTTTTCCTTCCTGACGCTATAACTCCAGAACGCACGAACCGATTTCCACGGTTTTGCATTCGTTGGAAAGGTCTCGGGCTCCGTGAGGTTTATAGCAAAGAAAATTCAGGAAAAATTTCAACAATTTAAGAACGCGGACGAAGTCGCGGGCGTCCGCTAGTTATTTATATAATAGGTATATTGTCTGAATCATTAAGGCCTTGATGTCTATAATAGACGATTTAAACATTGTCTAGAAGGCATTTCCAAAAAGTAGTATTTCAAATTAAACAAACAAACAAAACGTAACTATTTCGTAAGTAGGTACAGGTAGATACCATAATAAAGATTATATCATATCCCCCGGAATTTGGCAACAATTTAACTAGTAATTTAAGCAAATTCAGCAATCGAATTTCTTTATACCGAAACTAGGTTACCGGTCATGGATAGCGGTCATACATTTTTTGTAACACACTATTTACCTTGTAACAATATACTCCTTGAAACGTTTTCTTAATTTTTCCGATATTTTTTTTTCTTTTCATTTTTTTTTATATGCGAAAGTGTGTTTGTATGTTGCTTTGTCTTTCAATCACGCAACTACGATTAGATCTGATTTCATGGATGGGTAAATCGAAAAGACGGACGGAAAGTTATTTTAGGAGAATTTCAAACCTTTCTCAAGCGGTTAATTGGCTATTGCAATTAGAAAGAGTGCGTCAAAACAAAAGAGTGTGAAATAAATAGAGCGAAAAGTGAACGAATTACAGACTGTCTTTTCAATTAAAAACTGAGTTTCTAATACTTTTTTAACTATTTCCAATGAATTAAGGATTTATTACGGAAAAATAGCAAGCAGGTATAACTAACTATAAATCTAGGTAAATCGCGTAGGTACTGACATTTTTTAAAACATTTGACTTAACTAAAACCGCGGGATTTTCAGAGTTCCGTACCCGAAGGGTAACCATCGGGACCCTATTACTAAGCCTCCGCTGTCCGTCCGTCTGTCTGTCTGTCAGCGGGCTGTATCTCACGAACCATAATAGGTAGAGAATTGAAACTTTCAGAGAATGTGTATTTCTATTGCGGCTATAACAACAAATAATAGTAATTAAACTACTAGAAACGTGTTTTTTCGTCGTTTTTTGGTACGGAACCCTTCGTATGCGAGTCTGAATGTGGTTATTAAAATCTTAATCCACGCGGATGTAGTATGTCCGATAGAAAACCAATATACATATTATGGGTAGGTATAGAGATAGGTCGTATAAATTGGTGTAACAATAACTTCGTTTATAGGTAGGTTCTCAATCGAAATCCTTCCCACCGCAACCTATTGCGCAATAGAGCCTTGTATCCGCGAACAGTACCGCCTTACTATCGAAATCAATGTCCGTCCAGCCATCCAGCCGTCCACCTCCGTCATTAACAATAATTAATTGTATCTATATCTATAGATCAACAATATGGACCACTACATTATGCTATGCTATACTATTATGCTAGACAATATGAACAGCATAATGTCTAGGGTTACCAATTAAGTAGTAAACACTCAATGCAACTTCCGTTTTACCAACTATGTCTTGGATACCTTTAAATAAAGAGTGGATAGGCATCTTCTAGGCAAACTCGCTCCATCTTAGACTGCATCTTCACTTGCCATCAGGTGAGATAGCAGTCAAGCGCGTGTTATTCCTTAGTTTACATTACAAATACAAAAAAAAACTATAATATACAAAAGAAAAGAATGTAATACTGAGAAAACACAAAAGACTGAAAGACACACTATGGAACAATCTCCCTTCGGCTGTGTTCCTACTAAACAACATGGAGTTATTCAAGGGGCGAACCAACAAATTTCTGAAAAGCCACCAACGCTTTGGCCACTAATACTTCAAATGTGCATTGATGGCGGCAATCACTTAGCGTCAGGTGAGCTTTTTTTCACGCATATAGCGTGAAAAAAATATATTTTACTTTATCCTGCCTATTTATAAATAGATAAATAAATATGTAAGTGCCTAATTATAAACTTTGCCAGTTTTGTTTGGTCGGAAAGTAAAATCACTTTCTAAAATCATTTTCCTGACAAACTAAAACACTCACTTATTGCATTGTTTGGTTATTAAAAATGGTTACGGGTGGCAACCCTACGTGCACCCTATTCAAATTAGACCTTAGTCTATAAAATGATTTAAGGTTCAATTTTAAATGTAACAAGTAGGTACCCGCAACCATAATAATTAGGTCCACTTACAGTTGGGTGGAGTGAATCGAAAGGACTATGGAAGGACCTTGGTATTTGAAAGTAGCTACACAATAACCGGAACACTCGTAGCACACGAATAATAGTACACCTTAATTTAAGTATCATTCGTTGGAACAATCTAGAAAAAATGAGATAAGTAGGTACTTACCTACCTACAAATTAAATTTTTTATTTCATTAAGGCCAATTTTCTTGCGTCTTTTGAGAAATGTCTTATAAGAAATTCAGTCGCATTGGTTGTTTTAAAATGCATCGTATTCATTTAAATAAAACTTTTATCAAACATGAGTAGATACCTACCATAAATATAAGTATATATTTTTTTTATATTGAACATTTGATAAGTCTAATAGTAGATAGACCCTGTACTAATTTGGGATAAAACTTGTGAGTAATATAAAAGACATATTTTGAAGACTACCACCTGCGATGAAATATGTTCCATATTAATAAAAAATTTTAAAGGCTTGCCAACGGTGGAAAAAAATGAAAAGGAACTGTATCATGTTTTTTATAATAAGTATAAAATTATTCAGTTGTAATCTTCTATACAAATAAATAAAATAGAAATGTCTGTATGTAACATCAAAATAACAGCTTTTTACTAAATTCTTATGAAAGTAAATAAGTAAGTAGGGTACTTATAAAAAAAAAAAACATTTTTTTAAATTTTTACTTGTCTGTCTGTCAGTTTGATTGTTCCGGCTAATCTTGGGGATGGCTGGGCCGATTTCATCGGAACTTTCACTGGTAGATAGCTGATATTATCGAATCTAACTTAGGCTACTTTTTTAACCGTCTTTCGAAAAAAGAGGAGAACGCTGTCGTCTGTCCATTTGGTACGCATGTATCGTCCGTGAATTATGGTTATAGACTGAAGAATAAGGCGTCTCGTATGAATGTGTACGATAAACTAGACAAGACACTTTTCTTGTCTAGTGTCCATGTCTTGTAACGTGCAAGTGGGCTTATCCTGCCCTTTGAAAACCGTACACCGTACCTACAATATAAAAATAGCAATATCATTTGAACGAACATTTTAGGATTGTAAACAAGCACCACAAAGGCAGCACGTGTCCGTGACCCGTGTCTTGTAATGTGCAAGTGCGCTTATCCTATCCTTTGAAAACCGTAAACCGTACCTACAATATAAAAATAGCAATATCATTTGAACGAACATTTTAGGATTGTAAACAAGTAGGCACCACATAAATCTACCATTTCTTCAAAATATTCCTAGATGGCGTTGAATGATCAATGATAAAGATAATGATATTGTAAAGCAATAAGCATCTATAGCACAGATTACTATAGATACCTAGTATTAATACTGTAGTCTTTGATAGATACTACTTATTAGTAATCTGTGATGTTGAATGAGTTGCTATGAAATAGGTAGGTATTAGGTACCTATCTTTTTTGTAAAAAAAAACATACCTATTATTACGATCATGGAGGAAGGAAATACATACGATAGGCTTATTTAAATTGTTACATATAATATTACAAATTCTAAATATGAAATACGACCTATATAAAATATTAAAAAGTTTCCTAGTATAAAAAAACAACGAAACCACAGAACTGGTGTATTATCTATGCACAGAACGAAACGTTTTAACCCATATATGCCCAGGGGGTCGTTAATGGCCCGAAGGTACTTGATGACTTCAAATGCATCCTGATTGCAACTTATTATATTAATTCTAATTAAAGCACTATTTTTTGATACAGTAAAGAACTACTTTGAAGCACAGTACAATAAAATTACTATTCTTAAATTATTTCAAGTGAAAAATAGTAGTACAAAATCGTGTAAGTTTTTTTCTGAAAAAATTTGGTGACTACGTGCATATAAATGCATATATACTGTGTGTTTTATGTTTTTTTATCATCAAAATTATTGTTATAGTAAATTGAATATGTGTTTTAAAGATATAGGTATAATTTTCACTGAGGGGCTACATTTTTCGTACTCAAATTAATGGAAACTTTTCACGGGGTCGATAACGACTCCGTGGGCATATATGCTGCTTTAAATTCTTATTTTTACTCTAACGGTCCCGGCATGTTCTCTCCATTTTTGAAATAGTTGAAGCCCTGGAGAAATTGGATAACGAGGAACAGGTCCAGGGCATCGATGTAAACATTGATCCCCCTTGCAGAGGTACGATATCAGACTGTAATTAGGATGAAAAGGATGAAAGTGTGAAAATATAAATCGATTTCACCTATCTCAATAATTATTTACTTCAGCCGAAATGTTAGTCATACAACGAGAAGGTAATGATGACAATAAAGCCACCAATAAGGCTTTAGTCAATTATTCTTGTAGTTTTCCAGTCTATTATTCTCGTAATTCTCAAATCTCTGAACCCCTTTCTACACAACACAATGTTCTATTCCTATTGAATTGTCGAAGAATCTTATACTTTCATTGCTAATTCTGAGGACTATTCTTCCTCGAGGGAGCACTCTGCTAGGGCCAACAGTGATTTAGGTGCTCTTTTCTACAAGAACTGGGAAAAATCGCAACATGAGGCTACGCAAATGCATAAAACGAGCTTGCAAAAAGCTTGCAAAGATAAGATTTGCGCCATTCACTGGAATGAAGCAGCTTAGTTACACTGTTGTTCAGTGCAATTGGCGTATATCCCGTCCAAAAGGCTCGTCAATATTCTGATACTGGCAAACATATTGATAGTCAAACGTACATCAATACAATCAATGTGGGAGGAGCAGATAGACTTGATGCTCATTTTTGAGTTTATCAAATTGACATTAGGGGTAAGAAGTGGTATATTTTGATGTAGTTAATTCACTTCGATGTGTTGACAGCAAAAAAAGTATGTGGAAGAGTGTTGACTCTTCAATGCTTCCCAGATTATTGGAAGCAAACGTAGATATACTGGAATTTTATCTATAGCAAAGTCTTTTTCTGTTCTATTTTCTCTTCGAAATCTAATTCTTCAACCTATCTTATTTCGAAAACTCAACCTGAGCCATACCAGCAACTGAAAACAAGGCGGTACCTTATTTCTGTTTTAAAACTTTACATTTACTCAATAGTTGGATCAGAAGACGTGTGCTGTCTAAAAACATAATAGTCAAAATGTGTCCCAAGTTAATGTCAATATGTATTACAGATGCTTTAAAGATTACCTTACCCACCTAATTCTACTACGTAATGGTTCCTGTCTCAATGTCTACCCCAATAATCAAGACTAATAAGCGAATAAAGTTTTTATATTCATGATTCCTCCCCCATACTAGTGTAAGACCTTATCTGCCCATGGGGTCGTTTTCGACCCCCTGAAAAAAACCCACTTTCAGATCTGAAAACTACTAATTGCTATTGTAGCCCTTATTTATGGTCATTAATAAACAACATATGTGAAAATTATAAAAATCGGCGTCAAAAAAAGTTCTGGGCATATATGGGTTAATTTTGACAGCAGATTTCGGTTTGTTTTTCGTTTGAAAATGCAATTTTTCCTGCAACGGCAAAGTAAAAAATAAGCATCGAAATAGGCAAATCGGAACACAATAACTTGCTATTTTTCATTAAAAAGTATTAAATAATGGAAATAGCAAATTTTACAAACCTTAATAGGTACAGTGGTGTGTTTTATAACTTTCAAAGATGTTTCAAAGTGCACGAAACAAAATTTGAACTTCCGCGCTGAAGCTTATTGATTTTCTTATAAAAATAACTCGGTGGGATGTAAATAAATCATCAAGCTACAACAGTTTGTGGCTTAAGTTATTAGCAGGTGTACTGTATATTAATTTTTAACGTGAAATAGTCTTAAATTGTTCTTTTCGTGAACAGAGGGGCTGCTACCAACACAGGTGACCATACTCCTCAAAAACCTAGATTGGGAAGATTTTTAGACATTTATTCTCCAGAACATCTTAATTTGACTCCAAAACCTGTAAGTTCTTTTATTTCCTTGATATTTCACATTTTAATTATTCAAAATATGATAGGTATTGTACAGCTAACTCTACAATTTTATATGTTTTACCTTTTTTGTCTTCTATTAAGTGCATATAAAAGGAAAAAATAATTAGATTAAATCTATACTGGGCACTGTTGAAGTGAAGCTATTCAAATACATAAAAATAATTTTATGTTGGTTACAGAGAGATAAGCTTGGTTTCATCCAATTGACAAATGATAAAGCTAATCAACTCACACCTGAAATATACTTTGATACCAATGACAAATGCAGGTAAATCTTTATATCTTAAGTTTCTATATGGAGTAAGTGAACATTTGTTCGACACAAGCTAACTCTGTCCCAAACATTTTGTTTTTCTCTAGCGCAGGATGTTTGTCTATTAGGAGGCTACACTGCCATACCCCTTCCCCAATATATGTAAATTGATGGTGCCTGTCATTTTATGTGTATGAATTAAGGTTTTTTTTTCAAAATTCTATGTAAATTTTTGATTTCCTTGAATCAAATATAAAATACATTTAAGTCAGGAATGCATGTAGACTATATTGGCATTCTGGGCCCAGTAAAACCATATTGTCCCTCATATGTAATTTTTTTATTTTCTTATGAAAGAAATCTAACTATTTCTAGGATAAAGTGTAGTCATAAGTTAATCTTTCTATATCCTACCTGTGAAAATTCTCTCAAAATCCATGTAGTCATTAAAAACACTGTTTTTCTCAAGGACTGTCAAAGCAAAGCATTTTCAAAATGCCTGTCGGAATCGTTCATTTGAAGGCAATCAGAGCTTTCCTCGCCTGAAAAAGAATTTGAGGCCTATTAGGATGGATCTTGAGACTCCAAGCAAAGTGAAGCCTCCGGTTGATTTAGTCAGAGGTAAGTATTATGCTTAAATGAGATATTGTTGGTAGGTATATGTGTATAATTATATATTATGTAGCTTAAATGAGATATTTTTGGTAGGTATATGTGTATAATTATATGCATGTAATCAACAATTTGTAATCATCATCACTTTATAATAAAACTATTGCGATGTTTGTTGTCTAATGTAATATTTTGGGAGTTTCAGCTGATTGATTTCTCACATGTATAACCCTAAACTGATGATGATGATAAAACATCTAATATTTTTTTGTTACATCTCTCAGGTTTCTTTACCTGCATGGGCAGGAGATAAAAATTTTATCCCCCGATTTTACCCACTGACAGGGGATAAAATTGTCTTCTTCCTATGCTAAAGCATGGCGACAGAGTAGAAGGCGAAGTATATTCCTATAAGTATATCCACTGAGTGTTATTTCCACTGCTGTGCCCATGCTCGACGGGTGGATAAAACTAAGTGAGGGGATAAACATTTTATCCTTTTCCCGGGGATATTTCTCCCGCCTATGCTAGCCTTGCAGATTACGTTGTTAAACAAAGGTCAGAGCGACAGCGTCGTATTTATAGACCTTATAACCTGTGATATATCTAGACAATTCCTGTGGGTTTATGTACTCCTATTCTACTGTTTTTTTCACTGTACCTTAAAAAAATAACTGTAATTTTCAGTTGATGGGCCGAATGGATTACGCTTCAACACAACTTTGGCAGCCGGTGATGTGACCGGTGCACAGACACAGTCACAAACCGACCGTCTCCAGCAGTCCATAAACCCCAGCAAGGCAGTCTTTACCATCGAACCAAACACTTCTAAAGTGAGTATGCACCAAGATAAGAAAAATAGTAGGTTAAAACCAGTTAAATTATGCAAACAAAAGTCTCAACTTGAGAAAATCCCGGAAAGCTGGACTTTGATATTGTTGATTGGTCAAATTACATTAAAGTGCTTCTAAAATTTTTACACTGGGTCAATAGTCAACATTTTGGTACTAGAAACTTTCACAGAAAACTTCTTTTAAAATTAAAAGAATATTATTTATTGTGATAAAATTATATGAGTACGTACCACCATAATTGTTTTAGTTGGAATTGTCGATATGTCGGTCCAGTTACATAGACCATAGTTAAGTTCTACACAGATTAACTACACTAAAACAAAATAAATGATAAAATTAAACACTATTTTATAGCAATTTTATCAGGTTGAGCCATTCCCTTAATTTAAGGTTTAATTAATTCTACCACGTAGCTTCTGAAGCTAAACTAGGTAGCGCTTCAGCTTCAGTACCATTTTCCCCTGGACGATTATTATAAAGCATGCATCAATAACAAATGTATGTAAATAAAATAAGATAAAAACAAAAAACATACTAGCGAAAGAATCGGAAGAAATAAAATCTGTTAATTTCATACTGTTTAATATTTTCAGATACTAATAGTAAATAACAAAGCGTGCTCGCTACTTGGGTATTCATCGGGAGAACTATGCGATCTTCGCTTCTCGGACCTTCTTCGAAAGAGGAGCAGCAAGACTTTCAGCTTACATGAGGCAGAAGACGGTGATATATCTGAGGATGGAACCATTATTTTACTTAGCGGAAAGGTATACTTTTTTTTAAATTCTCAATAGGTTTGCACTTGACGACAATCAATACTGAGTAGGTACTGATAAGGTCTGTTGGTTGGCGAGGTTGGAGTGCATTTGCCTAGAAGACGCCTATTTACTCTTACCTTGAAGGTACAAACTGTTATTGCTGTTTTAACTTTATCGATGCAGAAATATGGAATATGTTATTAAATGCATCTCAACCTTCAGCAGTGGGAACAATTTTAAGGTGAATTTTTTAAAGCTTGTATATTGGATGATTTATCTCAATCTTACCTTGCGATTATATCAACTTCATTTAAATCTAGCGACTTGCTCCGCCTTTGCGCCGGTAGCACTTATTATCTACAGCCAGATAATATGACACAAAATTGGCAAAAACAATTTCATCCAATCGGGATCACTCACTGATCTGAATCTGGGCTAATCTGAAGATTGTCTGTAACATTCATCAAAATCGGTCCAGCCGTTTTTAAGTCCATAATTGGTAGTTGGCTGCTATAATCAATTCTCCAATTAAATAAGTTTTTTTTTTTTATTACTTGTAGGTTGTAGAACTTCTATCAAAAAATGGCAGATCAGTGCAAGTCTCTCTTTGGATAAGACAGTTGGACAATGATGGCCCGTGTCTGGTAGTGGCAGAACCAGTTACGTGCAAGAACGTTGTGGTAAGAAGTTCCAATTTAATACCACTCTTAGAAGGACTTTCTTAAGGTGCATGTAGTGTCATTCGAATTTTAAACCGATTTCCAAAAAAGGAGAAGGTTCCCAATTCGTCGGAATCTTATGTATGTTCCCCGATTGCTTGAAGATGCCGGGACCGATTTGGAAAATTATTTTTTTCTTTGAAAGGGTATACTTCCCCGGTGGTTCCGTTGTGATCAGGTCAGGATCTGTTGATGGGATCCTGCAGAAATTGAGAGAACTCTTCAAATTTTATAGGCACAATTGACATACTTTGGAGTGGTGTTTGAAGTTGCTTTTGTAAAAAGATTTTTTACGTACCCACTCCTAGCATAGGCTTTCTGATTATTTAGAGGGGATAGGAGGATATTAGTCAACTTGACTGATAGTCTTTTCTAAAAAAAAAAAGTATCATAACAAACTATCTACAAGCATGTTCTTTTCCAGCTAACAATAGATGCAGACTCGGGCATAATAGTGTCGTGTGACGGCGATGACGCAGCTTTGTTATTTCAAGCGGAGTCCGCTGACAAACTTATAGGATTGCCCGTGGTGTCGCTCATCCCGTCTCTGCAACTGCCCGCGTATGATGCGCCCATACCGAAGAGTGTCTCTAAACAGAAAGCAACTGGTGAGATTTAGGCTGAAATCGATGTAGCACACTCTAATTCAGCTCAGACTTAAGACACAGCTAAGACGAGGCCGATTTATGGCAGAGTATATTTGTGTCTCGTTTTAACCACTATTTTGAGTGGGAGCTGAGTTAGATAGATAGATAGATAGATAATTTATTCACCAAAATGCAGCTACAATATGATGTAATATAAGAAAAACGAGCCTAATGCATTTTACCAGTACTGGTGTGTGAATATTATACAATAAAATGAAGATATGAAATATGATACAAAATGTCAGTTATAAAAGTTAATAAGTTATTATATACTATATTACTAACTTATTAATATATAATTAATAAGTTGGTAATAGTTAGATCTCAGCATTAGTGTTCTAAAAGGAAATATAAAAACACTCCCTTATTCAGCGATAAGGAATAACGTGAATTCTTTTGAGGGACTAGTGTTTACCTGCAACTAATGCCCACTTAGTAAATATCGAAAGGTTGAAATGGCATTGGATAGGGATAGCATTTATGGGATAACTACGTAAAGAGTTACCTACCTACCTGCGACACTATTTCTGATTGATTCTCTATTAATTGTAGGCTGTTCAAGTTGTCGAATTCTTGCCACAGGGAAATTAAGCTAACATTTAAAGTGTAATAGGCCTGAAATAAACATATTTTATTTTATTCTATTTTATTTATTTACTAGATGATGCCCGCGACTTCGTCCGCGTGGATAAAGGTTTTTTGATTCCCGCGGAAACTCTTTAATTTTCCAGGATAAAAAGTAGCCTATGTTTTAATCCTGGGTATGAGCAATCTTAATTCCAAATTTCAGCAAAATCGGTTCATGCGTTGTGGCGTAAAGGAGTAACAAACATACATACAAACTTTCGCCTTTATAATATTAGTGTGATTTATATTCCTATCATAAGAGGTTTATCAAGAGAGGGACTTTCTTATTTTCAGGAAGAACATTAGATGGTGGGTCATTCCCGCTGTGCATTTGGATATCAAAACCAAGCAGTATAGAGTCTACGACGTGGTCATCAATAAAGACTAGCAAGGACAAGCCAGTGTTTATAGTCAATGTCAGGGTATGTTTTATAACTTTACTAGATGCTGCCTGTTACTTCATACGCGTGGATTAAGGTTTTTTGATTGCTGGGGGAATTCCTTAATGTTCCGGGATGAAATGCAGCCTATGTTTTAAACCCTGCAGGGTTAGCATGGGGAGGAGATTAAAGATTTATCCCCCGATTTTATCCACTGACAATGGATAAAATTATCTTCTCCCTATGCTAAAGCATGGCAACAGGGGAAAGGAAAAGTATATTCCTATAAGAATATGAATATCCACTGTGGATATTATTTCCACCGTTTTGCTCATGCTCGACAGGTGGATAAAACTGAGCGAGGGGATAAACATTTTACCCTTTCCCCGGGGATAAAATTTCTCCCGCCCATGCTAGCTATGCTGGTGTGACCTATCTCCATTCCAAATTTCAGCCTAATCGGTTCATTCGTTTTGGTGTGAAAGAGTAACGCACGCACGCCCGCCCGCACGCACGCCCGCACGCACGCACGCCCGCACGCAAGCACGTACGCACGTGCACGCCCGCACGCAAGCACGTACGCACGTGCACGCACGCACGCACTATGCGGGTCTGCCTTGAGGTGCGGTGCGGGGAAGCGCGGGGTGAAGTAGCGGCCAACTTGACGTGGACGCCTTAATTATAAACGGTTCACCCACCAGGTGACGTACAACGTAAGCGGCCTGCTAGTGGTGGACGAGGGCGGGGTGATCACGGCCTGCAACCACCACTTCGCGATGCTCACGTTCGGCAAGGCGCAGGCCGAGGTGATCGGCCACCACATCGAGGACGTCATCCAGAACTTCTGCCGCGAGGCCGACCTGGTCAAAGTGCAGGACAGGGACAGGAATATGACCCTCTCGCCGGTCAACAATGAAAATGACGATTCAGGTATGAACATTTTTTTATCCCAATACGATCAAATGAATTCAAACATAAGTAATATTTTTTAGACTTAAGATAAATGGCCCTACTTGTTCCTCTTCTTTTCATGTCAAACTATACCATAGATGTGTGCAATGAAAAATAAATTTATTAAAAATCATCGTCTGCGGTTTGGGTGTAAAGCAAAAAAACTGTAATTTTCAACTGTTCAACAAGTTGTGTACGCTAACATAGTAGCTAGTACGCAAACAGACTTTTTTAAAAGCATTTCATTCTAAAATTATATCACACATTTTAATGACGTCAGACTATTTAATTATTCTACATAAATACCAGCTATATTTTTTTATACCCTGTTTAATAAAAATGTTATTAAGATAAGATATTCTCTGAACAAATTTATAACAGCTTCAGATACAGATGATGATTCTTGCGGGGCGTTCAACGGAAGCCAAAAATCAGCGTGCATGTCCTTAAACGTGCAACAGTCCTTACTTTCCACTACGCGAGAGAAGTCCTCGAGCGCACTATGCCTGGACAAGTCATACAGTTTGGTCACACACACACCAACGCCCACTCAGGACATGGTCTCCAGTTTAAGCACAACCGAACAGAGGAATGATATATCAGCACTCCCCGACGTCACTTCCGGAATGTCAGGCATATCAATCGACGAAGAGAACTATTGCCAAAGTAGCATATCCAAATCGAGATCGGAAAACATTCTGCGGTCCGAACAAAGCAACTCCGTCAAACTGACTCCTTCGAAACAAAACGAGAAATCCGATTCAATTTACTACACATCACAGCATTCACAAGAAGTCACCCCAACTGGCAGTTCCTCCAGAATACGACTAAACGATCCGTCATTAAGGTTATCCTTCGATGCTGCGAAGTACAAGTCGATAAAAGTCAACCTCCAAGGGAAGGACGATAAGAGCAGTATATCGTTAGATTTCTGCGACTCGAATGAAACAAGCGCGGATTTCCTCACTCCCATAAACGAGTTGCCTCCTTCGGGATGTGAAATCGAGGATTTGCCGAAGCACAATGGAAACGATGAAAGCATCGAGAGTTTGAGCAACGACATCGATTTGGAAACTCAAACTGAATCGGCCCCGAGAAAAATTTACGAAGGTATGTTTTACACCTGCGCTGTGTCAACCTGAATTGCACTTTATTGTGTGGTACCAAGAGTCTATTATATTTATTTAAATCATTTTGTGGAGTGAAACCTTCTGTACATTTAGGTACTACATATTATGCTACGTTTACATGCGTACCGAGGCTTGGCAAGCGTCCACAAGCTCCAAGCCTTTACAAACGTTTGGGTGCCATTTACACGCTTGCGAGTGTGTTAGTATGTTACGGACAGTCAAACTGTGCAGACGTGGTGCAGACAAACATGGAAGTGATGGAAGACGTACATGTTGAAGTTGTGTCCGCTATTGCGTTTGTCGTTTGACCGACTACTCATGATCGATACGCCGTCGTAATAGCGCAGCGTAGAAACACTCGTTCGACGCAAGCTCATGATCGGCACTAAATACGCGCCAACGTGAAAATGCGTCGCAAGCACTTGCCGCAAGCTTCTTTTGATCTGTGTTCAAAAACCGACATTAGCCCGGATCGGAAACAAGCTCACGCAAGCCAAGCCAAACACCCATTTAAACGCTTGTGTTTGTGGACACTTGTTGAGACTTGCCAAGCGTGTAAGCGTAGCATTTGTTATTCAGGCTTATAACTGAAGCATTGCCTGACGTGTTGTTACCCCACAGAGGAACCTCCCGAAACCCCATGCGCGAACAAACGCTTGCTCCGTGCGAACGTGACGACGTCCACCCCGCAACAGACGCGCAACAACAAGTGCGAGCACGGCGACACGAACGATTGCGGGTACAAGAACGGCACTTACCGAGGCATCGCCCTTCATAAGGACGGAACAGAGCTAAGTGAGTACATTTAATGAAATTTTTATTTTAATTGACGTGGTGAAGAGCTGAGTCGTATCGTATTATTCTGCTAAAAAGAGCCGACAAGAAACTCAGCAGTGCTCTTTTCAAAACAAAAAAATGTTACAACATGCAGCTTGTCTATCTTGTGGACAGCTGAAGCAAAACAGATCGGTTTCAAACAACATTGTCATTAAGGAATTCATTAACTGTGTAATAACTTCTGCTTACTACATGTGTGTTTATCCACAGATATCGTGTATACCGTGTCGAGCATGCAGCTGGGCACGGGGCGCACGGTGCGCTGCGTGTGGCTGGGCGTGCGGCGCGGCGCGCAGCCTGACGCGCAGCTCGACCTCGCGCCCCGGCACACCACCACCGCCTCCAGCCTCGCCTCTACCGCGGATAACTCTCTAGTTCTCGTGAGTCGTAATGAATATAGTATCGAGGTTGCTACAACGCAATGTGCGTTATCGAGCTTGCTACAATGCAATGTGCGTTATCGAGTTTGCTGCAATGCAATGTGCGTTATCGAGGTTGCTGCAACGCTATGTGCGTTATCGAGGTTGCTGCAACGCAATGTGCGTTATGGAGGTTGCTGCAACGAAATGTGCGTTTCATGTTTTGATGCGTGCAACTTTACGTACTGTTCGATCAAGCGAAGTTTTGAAGCCAAATCATTTCCTAGAATTTCATATCAATAGTGCTCTTATAAAAGATTTCCAAAAAAAGCCTCTTAATTCGATAAAAAAAAAAAAAATAATAATAATAAAAATAGCTTTATTTTCCTTTTACATTTACAAACTTAATATTAATTATTTTACTACTTAATAAATTTAACTTAACTAATATTATGTAATTTGTGTATGTATTATTTTGATATATTTCATGTACTGTGGTAAGTGTAAGTGTAATGTGTAGTTCTTCTTGTTTCTTATGTAAAAAGACCGCTTTCCGCGGTGAAAGCCTCCTCCATCTTTTTCCATAAGTTCCTTTGTCTAGCAATTCTGTGCCATGTTTTTCCTGCTATCTTAACAATATCGTCGCTCCACCTTTTGACTGGTCTGCCTGGCCTGTGCTTTTTATTCATAGCGTACCAGTTTGTTGTGATTTGGGACCATCTTTCATCTGATACCCTCTGAACATGACCGGCCCATTTCCATTTGAGGTGGAGTACTTTCTTGACGACATCCCTGGCTTGTGTTGTTTTTCTTATTGCCGTATTTTTTATTCTATCTTTTAGTTTTAGCCCTAAGTAGCTTCTTTCTATTTTTCTTTGACATATTTTTAGCTTGTTTATGTTTGTTTTTGTTAGAGGCCAAGTCTGACAAGCATAGGTGAGGCATGGCAGTAAGCACACTTCCATTGCTTTAGTTTTGAGATGTCTTAATTCGATGGGTATCTTTTTTTTGTAATGTCAATACTTTGTAACAGGGTAATAAGTCGGTGAGCAGCAGACCGCAGTCCATGTCGCTGCTGAGCCAGTGCGGGGAGGAGCAGATAGCGGGGGAATACAACAAGCATTATGTTACGCTCAAACAAATAGGTAACACCTTCAATATGTATCATAACTCACCATCACTGTACATTACGAATGGACAGCACATAAGCAAAAGAGTTGTCCAAAAATGATTTTTTGAACGTTAAAAAAATTAACCAGTATGATTTTAATATAGTTGCAAAAAGTTTCTATCTAGATAATTTACAGATCTGAATAATTTTAAAGACCCTGATGTTGAGAACATTTTTTTTTTATTTGACTCATATATCAACCTTTGCTTGTGATTAAACACTGATCAAAAAAAATTTTGATTTGACTCTTATCGACTTTTGTGAAAAAAAAAACATGTGGACCTCCCACACAAAATTGACGATCAGCTGATTGATTTACTATGGGAGGTAAAAATTTTTTCATATTTCGACCTATGTTCCTCGGGGAAAGTTGTTCAGTTCCATGAGCACATTCACCTCCTTCAGGGTTGTTTCACACTTTTGTTACACGTCGTATATTTGGACTATTTGGTGCACAGGCAAAGGGGCATACGGGTGTGTGAAGATGGCGTACCGTAGATCGGACCGTTTGCTCGCCGTTGCGAAGTTCATACTCAAAGAGAAGGTGGGCGCCGCGTTCTGGACGGAGGGGCCGGACGGGCGCCGCTTGCCCTTGGAACTTAGCTTGCTGATGACCCTTGAACACCCCAATATAGTGAGTTCCAAGTATAAAAACGTAAAAATTCTTTTTACAAAACCGACTTCAAACGCCAATACAAACTATATCAATTGTGCCTATAAAATTTGAAGAGTTCCCTTGATTTCTCCAGGATCCCATCATCAGGTTCTGGCCTGATGACAGTGGGACCTTCAAACAAAAAAGAATTTTCCAAATCGGTCCAGGCGGCTTCGAGTAATCGAGGAACATACATATAAAAAAAAGATTCCTACGAGCTGATAACCTCCTCCTTTTTTGGAGGTCGGTTAGTAAAATAAATAAAAAGAACTCTCAGGCGTTCGATTTTCGAATATATCGAATTTTCTCCTTAGGTTAGTGTAATCGATGTGTTCGAGAATGACAAATACTTTCAAATGGTAATGGAGAAGCACGGTGCCGGTATGGACTTGTTCGAGTTCATCGAGCGACGGCCGCGCCTCGACGAGCCTTTGCTGAGCTATATTTTTAGACAGGTAACTATTAAACAGGGAAGAACCAACTTATATCAATTTCCCGCCACCGAAATTAATTTCACCCTCACCATCCAGGTGCCTCGTATACTTCGACCACCCGTTGTGCGAGATCTTTTTTATTTTTTTATATTTTGTTTGATGACAAGATAGTCTTTGACTATCAAAGACCATTTTCCAGCATTTCCACAAGCATTAGATTTTTTTTTTTTTTCATTTTTTTCTTTTCAAGTATTTTATTGCTACATATAATACCGAATATCAGTAAATTCTATTGGAAAAAAGATGTATCCGTAACATCTGGGACTGGGTTGAAACAGTCGGAACCCATTATGGGAAAGATTTTTACAGATCTAGATTTTTATGGGTCCCGACTATTTAAGTAGGAATTGGTTTTTTCCCTTTCAATTTTTATTTAAGTTTCAATTTTTACGGAGTCGGGTTTTTTATTTTTTTTTATTTTTATTTTACACTTTTTATTTAGGATTATAATACGGTAAATTTCACAATCTTATGATTTTATTGAGGAAGTTAATTGAAAAAAAAATTAAATGAGAATATTTGCTAACCAACTTTAAATTGTCATAAATCGTAAACGGGCATTCAGAATGAAAAATGATCAAACAAACCTGACAATAACTTTCAAATACCCATTTAAAGATACCCCACTTAATATAGTTCGTTGACTTTTATTTTTTCTTTTTCACAATATGGCGTCTAGTGGTCGCCATATTGAATTTTAATTACTGTCATGTCTTTAGTGTCACTCCCAAGATCAACAACAATCGATTGACCTAACAATTATCAAAATCTGCCCACGCGTTTGGTCTCCAGAGCGCCACATACATACATACATAGACTGATAAACACATTACCCTCCTTTGCGTGCCGCAGTCGGGTAATTATAGGCTTATATTTTCAGATAGGTCAAGCTGTGGACTACCTCCACTCACATAACATTCTACACCGTGATATTAAGGACGAGAACGTGATAATCGACAACAAGTTCCACGTTAAACTCATCGATTTCGGCTCAGCAACATATATGAGCAAGGACACTCTATTTTCCACGTTCTATGGAACCACTGAGTATTGCAGCCCAGAGGTTTTAGCTGGCAACAAGTAAGAAATACTATATTGTATGTTTCGATGTATGTACCACGATAAACGTTTTTGTTGGAACATCCATGCAACTGGATTGAAGTATGGACGGTTACAATTAAAGTATTTATCGTGGTTCATACTCATATAATATATCATAAGTATGTAAATAAACCACGATATAAGCATATATAAGTCTAAAATCTATAGTATAATTATTTATTTATTTTATTAAGTACTAGTAACAAAGAATAATAAAACATAAACATATAAAGGACGTGCACAAGAGCAGCTCATCTCTAAGAAAGAGATTTCTTCCAGAAGCCCTCAAATGATTATGTTGTATGTTCTGCAAAGTTATTATTAAAATAGCCTCAATAAAGGTTGAAGGTGAAAACTAAAAGGTCTCAGGTTCAAACACCACCCATCCTCTATCGTCATACCCACTCCTAGCACAAGCTTTCCGCTTATTTGGTGGGGATAGAAGGATATTAGTTAACTTCAGCTTGGCCAACATTAAAAACAATGAAATATTATCAGATACGCGGGCCCCGAGCTGGAGATGTGGTCAATGGGGATAACGCTGTACGTGCTGACGTTCCTCGTTAACCCGTTCTCCGACATCGAGGACATCATCCAGGGGCCACTCACGCTGCCGCAACTCGTGTCTGAAGGTATCGTGACTATCTGATGTTACACATGTTTTTTTTTATTCGATGACCAGATAGCCCTTGACTGCGATTAGGGAATGCAAATCTCGCGAGATTGGGGCTCAAGCGAGATCTCGCGAGATTGGCAGTTTTGTGTGTTTTTTTTGCAAATAATCACAATATTTGAATAAATTAGAAAAAAAATAATAAAAATTATAAGTACCTATTATAAGATAACATTTATTTTCACGAATTTTTTCAATAGAATTTTATGAATCAAATTGTCTATAATTTTTTAATAAACTTCTAAGTACTAAACTTTGACGTACGTATCAATCAAATCACTGTGGTAGCACTGTACTGCCCTCGTAATTGAAAACAAAGTAAGTTAAATAGAAGTTACCTTTAAGTTACTGTGTTTTCAATTACGAGGGCAGTGTATACATAGCACAGTTTGGTTACCTATTGTAAAAAAAATTATTTTTTATTTTTTGAAAAGCAACTGCTGAGTTTCTTGCCGGTTCTTCTCAACAGAATCTGCATTACGAACCGGTGGGTGGTACAAGTTGGCCTACATGAAATAAATAAATTTTGAATTTGAAATAACAAATGAAAAAAACAACCAGTCTTCTCTTCTAATATCAAACGCAAATCTTTTAGTAGGTAATTTAAAAATTAATTCGCGCACCGAACGAAACCGACAGGTCGCAACTCCGTCCGTGTCAGTCCGCGCTTCGAATAAGACTTTTTTATGCTCGAGTGCAATCTCGTTAATCTCGCGAGATCTCGCCCCTTTTTTCGGCCGAGATCAATCTCGCTAAAAAAGGCCGAGATCTCGCAAAAACGAGATCTCGCGAGATCGAGATTGCATTCCCTAACTGCGATCTCACCTAATGCTCAGTGACGATGCAGTCTAAGATGGTAGCGGGTTAACTTGGAAGGGGTATAGCAGTGTAAATTTATCCCATACCCCTAATCGGTTTGTCTGGTTAGTATAGGGGGAGTTTAAGCGACAAGCGCTTCTATACAGCGCTTTATAAAGCAAGCGTCTAACAGCGCTGATAAATAAAAGCTAATTTCGTTTAGGCTTTTAGTTCAAGTAAACTAATGTTTTCAATACTACGATTGAAATGTAATCTTATGGACTTCAATATAAGATTCAATTTCAAAATTTTCATAACAGCAAATAACTGTTACTAAACTTTTGCCTTCAATAGTACGATTGAAATGTAACCTTATGTTCAGGTGTTTAAGACTCAATTTTTCGTTGTTGTTTGAAGTGAACGTTTCCAACGTTGATTGCGGCCACGCTTACAACAGATGCTTGCGGCTTTATACTTTGTTTACGTTTACTTTGTATACTAGCTTTTGCCCTTTGAATTTTCAAATCCCTATGTTACCCCCTTAGGGGTTGAATTTTCAAAAATTCTTTCTTAGAGGATGCCCACGTCATAATCAGCCCGATCCATCTAGTGATTTGAGCTGTGCGTTCATAGATCAGTTAGTCAGTCAGTCAGAATTTTACGTTGGTTTCACACAGACTTGGAACAGCTAATTCGCTGGATGCTGTGCAAGGACCCAGTGCATAGATGTACAGTGTCGCAACTGATGGCACATCCTTGGATCCGGCAGCCGGTCGCTATCAGCAACTACGTGTTTCAGGACATCGTGGACTGTGGTCAGTACAATACGTTTCTTAATATAATAAGGAAATGTTCGTGGTTTCAAACAATAATATATCTTATGCTTGTGTAAAGAAATATCCAATTGTATTTAAATCATAACCATTGAAATTATTCCGGGTAGTTCGAATCTTCATGTAAACGTAGTTTTGCTTGTTCTTGTTTTTTTTTTTTTTGACAAGATAGTCTTGACTGCGATCTCAGCTGATGGTAAGAGACGATGCTGAGAACTAACATGAAAGGTCTGTTTAGATTTAACCCGTACCCCTCATCTGTTTCCAGATGCCATCGTACCGGAACGCTAAATCGCTAGGCGGCACCTCTTTGACAGTAGGGTGGTAACTAACCACGGCTAAAGCCTTCCACCAGACCAGACCAAAGACAATTCAGAAATTATAAATGCCCAAATTGCCCCGCAGGGAATCGAACCCGAAACCTTCCAGTTATAAGACCACTGCGCCAGGGAGGTCATCATAACCATTCCAGTGGAACATATCTTGATTTGAAATTAGTTTTCTGTTTCTTTTTACTATTGACTCATGGTCGGGATTTTTGTCTGCAATCTGAAGATAAGTTACCTAGCAAAGTTGCTATTTGTCAAAAAAGTCCATACGACTTTTTGTCTATTAACAATGTTGTTGGATAACTAAACGAGAGATTACATATTAAGGCCTGCAATGACGAGGGACAGTCCTCGCGCACAACATTTAAAATGGAATTGCTCCCATTCAACGCTAACATATTGTTAACTAAACTATAACGGTTAATATGATCTCGTCGATTTTTCGTAGCCAAACAAAGCATGCTAAATATAATATACACATTGTAAAAACATTAGTTGAGCGTTGTTAAGCTGAAAACGACCAACACCAAAAAGCCAGTTTTAGGTATGAGCTGATTTAGGTATTTTTATCACTGCTTCGAATGATCAAAATTGTTAAAAAATTAATGAAAGTTTAAGAATATTTTATTAGCTAATATTAAGCTTAGTATATTATAGTATATTTTATTAGCTAATATTAGCCATTTTTTTGTAGACAAAATACCAAATCTTACTTATTTTCGCAAAAAAAACCATTGGTCGTTTTCTGCTTAACGACACTCAGTTTGGAGTCGGTTGAGCATAAAACTTAACCGAAATATTTGAATCGTTCAAACATTCGGTCATAAGTTATGTGTACAACCGAATCAATACCATGATTTGGTTGAGGAATGATATGTAGGTATAATGTACAAGTATTTCCCCGTATTTTGAGATGTAGTTGCTATTGGTAAGCCATGTAGTGTTGAGATGTTGTTTCTAGATCGTCACGAAGCGAACCCGGAAATGTACTTCAGTGGAAGCTTAGGGTCTCCGAAAAGCGGTTCTCTTGTTTCACTGGCCGATCCGCTCGCTAAAGGTAAATCCCCGTCCAATAGGCTTAATGACAGTAACCAAGTATCAATGAAATTATAAATTCTCATGAAATAGAATTCATAGATTATTATAAAAACGTATTAGATTTTTAAGCTATTGCATAGCTTCTATCGCGGGCCTTGAGCGTGGAGACCAAATCCAGATATTCCGTAACGAAAATAACCTGACGCGGGACTCCTCTCACCGCTAGATAGCGTTGATAAAAAATGCTATGCAATAGCTTTACCGCGGCAGTCACTGAGTGCCACACGTCTTTTTTCTATTTTGAACGAGATTGAGGTTTATTTTGATAAAATGAAACTATAAAATACAGCAATCCGCCATATTGGATGAAACGCCAATCAGAGTGATACGTCACATCTATCTTCTAACTTTGTCAAACTACTATGAAGAAACGTAGAAGTGACATCACGAACGACGCCATGACACCGTCGAGCGTTTTTGCGTGAATTTTAAAACTTATAATTGAAATGGCAATTTCATCTACCAAATCTTATGTTTTTTGCTGAAATAAGATATTTTTTCGAAATAGTAGAAATTTTCGAACAAATTCCAACAGTTTTTCAAAATTGGTCATCATGCCTATTAGCCGGAAATAATTTTTATTGTTATGCATTTTATTAGCCGTAATAAAGAATTAGTTTTGTACATTAAATAATAATACATAATACGAATTAGTTATTGATTCCTTTCAAAATAACTAAATTTTAGGTAGATTTCATATTAATATATTTATCTATACTGAGTAAAGATAAACATCATCTGTAGCGTTTAAGTATCCGTTGAAAGTTGATTACGTATGACTTAATTTTTCTTATGTATTCCGGTGCTTAGCTGATGCCCGCGACTTCGTCTGGTGAATTTAGTTTTTAAACATGTGTGAACATGGGAACTCTGATGTTCCGGGATAAAAAGTAGCCTATGTCACTCTCCAGGTCCTCAACTATACCTGCCCGTGTAAAAAATTACGTCGATCCATTGCTCGTTGTTACGCAATTGAAGAACACACAAAAAACACACTTTCGAATTTATTAAATTAGTGAGGATGCCATCTTTTTTTGGTTTTTTAAACTCTTATATCCAAAAAACCCAGGTCCAGGTTGTTGGATTGCAACCCCGATGAATTCCAAGCGATCAAAATACGTTTTTCAGAGCGTTCGAACCCTTCAGAGCTAGTGGTCCGTTCGGGCGACAAGAACATTTCCCGCGACGAGCCCAAGCGCAGCTCTGTCGCTCTGCACGCGCTGTCGGGCGAGCGAGACGCCGCTTCCGACAACTACAGCTTACGCTCTTCGGCTGACGTAAGTGTACATACAAAATACCTGTGTAAGATTGTATTATATGTTCGACCGAGCGAAGTGAGCTCTCCGATCTTCTTCTTGTCCTTCTGCCAGATGAACAAGAAGATTTGCAGGGGAAATTTTTACTTGTTCATCAAACCCTTTATAACTCTGGAATTAATTAACATAGTTCAATCACAAATAATAATATGTAGAATGTACAGTCCAAAATAGAAAATAACAAAACTTTTTTCAAAGGAGGGCAAACAAATGTTTTCACTTTACTTATTGAGTTTGTTTGTGAAAAATTTTATTTTGAGCAAAATACGGTTTCTTCTTAAATTTTACTACTAAAACTGAAGATTTATGGAACTATCGTATCATATTTATCGGCACAGATAGAACGTTGCACCTCACTTCGTACCACAAGTAGACATAAATGACCCACTGCGTAATTTCAAGACTTCTTTTCACATGACATAGCATAATAAACTTTAACGCCACTGCATAAAAACAGTTAAAATTGCATAATAATCTTGCTCATCAAAAACGTTTTCGTCAATTTTCAACAAGCTATTATTACCTCCACTTTTCAGATATTAGATATATCATCGAAACCAGTATCGGAAGCAGCTTTGACAGACATAAGTTCGGACGCGACCGGCCACGCCGCCTGCGATATCGATTACGATTGCGATCCGTACGAATGCGACAGCTGGGACGAGTGCGAGCAGGACAGCTTCTCGTAAATACACTAGTGCGAGAGAGATATAGATATATTTGATGTATGAATTATTATTTTGCTTTATAAAAAATGTTTTCAGACGCGCTTGATCGATATAATACGATTAAGACTGATAAAGTTATCTTAAACCGCTTGTTTTTCTGTCTTGCTCACGTGTGCATAACACTGAGCAGGACAAAAATATAAAATGGCGGTTAATGCGATAATATCTTGATCGCATTGTGCGTTATCAGTTACGATTGATTACAATTGTTCCAGCTGTCCTATTCGAATGAATATGACAGCTGGAACAATTGCGAACAAGATAACTTCTCGTAAACTATTGGCAGCGAGATGTGTTGGTTTTTATTCGTTCCTTTTTACATTGCTCTGTACAACATTTTGTACATTGTACATTATAATAATATGATGTTGCTAATATACCCGTCCATAATACTATTTTAAATTTGACATATAGATCTACACCTAGTTCTTATATTCAATTTATCGAAGCTGTATCTATGGATAAGTGATAATTTGTGAAAAATTGTACGAATCTCTTTTTATTAAAAACCTTCCTAAAACAACTTATCGAAAGGCTACTAGTAGATTGATTATGGAACTGGGAGTAAATCGTCTAAATCGCGTCACAGCTATTTGAAAATAGATTTCTTGTTTTTGATGTTCACAAACTTTATTTTGTAAGATGACCCTATTTCTGCACTTATAAGAGACAAGTAAGATTATCTGCTGTGGATTTGTCTTAATGCGATTGCTACAGTGTGATAACTTGATTGACGCCATTTTGGATTTGATTGGCGCCATCTTGACGTTGTATTTCATAACCAACCCCTTTATTTAATCCATGATTTCATATGAAATATTCATTAAAGAGATCGGTGCGCCATTTGCAATATTATTAGTTCCAAAGACACTCGTATGTCAAAAGTGGCGCTTCAAATTGATCCATAAAAGCTGTCATTTGTATAGGGCCAGCCAATGCACTGTTAACCATAGATTAAATATAGAGATCAGTGGTACCTGCTAATCAGAGGTGATTGCGATCGTCACACTGTAGTAATTAGTTTTAGACAATCCCCCCAGCTGGATACTTTTGTACAAAGTTTAGTTGGTCAAATAAAAATAGTAAAATGGGACGGGTAAAACTTTGTTTATAGCTCACCCATTTGCTTAAGGCGCATTAAGAAATTTTGTTCCTACAATTCCGCCCTGAAGTCTGATAATTTTGAAGGCATGTTTTGCTGAAAATTTAAACTTGACATTTTTAAATTTAACACTACTTAATTGAGGTTAAGTTAATAATAATAAAATCAAATACATCATCATCAATTTTACACGAATTATTTCACAGTGTACCTTTAACTTACGGAGGCTTATAGTTAAAATTATATTTAAATTAATTAATTAATTGACCAATTCTGTAGAATAATTAAAATAATATTAAGTAGCGAATGAATTACAAAAAACATTTCTAATATCTGACTTCTATGACACTATATACTGGGCAGGCTGCAGGCTACATCTGCAAGAAACAAATTTCATGTCACCATTTTGGCTCCATTTGACTGTACTTTTGCGATATTGGGAAAAGTAAAATTCAGTTTCCAGTAATTTCTCGAATTGTCACAAGAATGAGATGTGGATTTATATGACAAGTCAATCCAGAATTCTATAGTGTCATTGAAGTCAGTATTTTATATAGTTTAAGTAAAAATCAAGACCCATTGGTGCATTATTGAACAGAAGCGACGCTACAGTGACATGCTGTGTCCATATAAAAGAGAAGCATCGCTTTGCTTCGATTACGCCAATATGCCTTGAACTTACCATTCATTCGAAGATACAGTATTAGTATTTTTTTCATCTATAAATATAGTAAATTGATCTCATTACAGCATTTACTAGGAATTGATTTGACACCTTGCCTAATACATTTATAAAATTAGTCATAACAGTGTGTAGTGTAATAGTATCATATTATGAACTAAGTAGTTCTCGAATAAAACTTTCCTACAACTTTTATACCTTCAACCTTATGCGGCTTTACAAACATTTTCATTAATGTAGTAATCTCAATAAATTAAATAGTCTAAATGACATTATGTAAGTGCATTGTACATGACGTCATTTTTCAGTGAGTGAAATGTCGTCATGTGCAAATGCTCTAAAGTACGATTCGCAATAAGATCTGACGGAACGCGTCAGATCGCACCATTCGACAATATAATATGGAAATTAAAATAAAACAGGAGAGATATGTCACTACTTTAAATATTACACTAGCAAGCTGCTTTTTATCATAAGACATTTCAATTATTGACAGATGATAAAGAATTAGATATTCAAATAGCGTTCCGTGGAATGAACGAGCAGTCGCGAGGATTTCCAGGTATAATTTTTTGGACTTCAAGTTACATGTCAATGTTCTGATTGCATTGCCGGCCGCTGCGGTCCAATTCGCTCCGTCAAGTCTGAATCGTCCTTAATGTAACGAAAATTCTTCTCATATAACCTGATACAAATAACTAAAAACTCTGTTCTAATCTTCGACAATAGCTCTTTTAATCTAAAATAATATTATAGGAATATAATTATGTGCCCAGTTTTGTGTATGAAATTGATCTTTAATCCATATAATTAGTTGAATATAGATTAAATTTCAATAAAATATATATTTTTTTTCATAATTTTTTTACGTTGACATCTCAATTTTACGCATTAATTTGAAAGTTTTGTTCAATGAATATTTTCAAAATGACGTATATATCAGTATTTGCAAAATTATTATATATTATTATCATTGAGTCATAGGTAGTATTTAGTATATTTTACTATTAAGAAATATTTTATTCTTATGATTACAGCATAATTCAATTGCTCACAAAACTTTTACCAAATAAAATAAACGCGATCAGAAAAGTTTCCTTTATTTAAGGATGAAAATCGTAGCGTTCTTTTCCTTACTGATTGTAAAGAAGAACTACCTCCAAAATGGTTTATAACGACAATGAGCTTCTAACAAGCTGGATATTATATGGTGTGATGTCTTTGGTCATCAACCACAGACAATGTATATTTTGTTTTTTTAACCCCCGACGCAAAAACGACGGGGTGTTATAACTTTGACGTGTCTGCGCGTGTGTATGTGACTGTGTGTGTGTGTGTGTGTGGCATCGTAGTTCCCGAACGGATGAACTGATTTTGATTTTGTTTTTTTTTTTTTTTAATTTTAAATTGGTTGGGAGTGTTCTTATAACTCTGTTTAGTGAAAATCAAGATGGCCGCCACCACAAAATGGCGGATTACATATTTTTATTTTAACGATTACTGACTAACGATTAGGATGTTGTAACATGTCGGGGGTGTTTTAAATTAATATATTAATTAATAATAATAATTTTAATTTACACTTGTGTAAACAGTTTTGCGTGTAGTCTTTTGGTACTGTCAATTTAATTTAGTTTAAGTTTTGTGTAATACTGAACTGAAATAAATAGCGTTTTCTAACATAAAAATAGGTTGCTAGAAACTTCTAACAAGAACCAAAATATCAATCTTTAGAGTAGAAAACAATTATATTGTAAATACCATTGGATGTAATTTGTGACATATCTATGGTGGGTTCAAAGCTATTATAGAAACTTAATTGATTATGTCCACATTTGGATGTTGAATAACCGCAAGTAATAAGGGTAACTTTACTCTTTCTAATAATACGCTGTGCAGGCTGTATTCAAAGCCAAAATAAAGCAAATTGTGTCTGGTGGGAGGCTTTGGCCGTGGCTAGTTACCACCCTACCGTCAAAGACGTGCCGCCAAGCGATTTAGCGTTCCGGCACGATGGCGTGTAGAAACCGATTAGGGGTATGGGTTGAATTTACACTGCTATACCCTTTACAAATTAGCCCGCTACCAACTTAGACTGCATCGTCACTTACCATCAGGTGAGATCGCAGTCAAGGGGTTGTCATCGAATTAAAAGCAACTGGAATAGGCATCACCGTTTTGGTGCCGGTCTGCAGTTTTTTCGTTGTAGTTCGCAAAATATTTTGTAGCATTATATTGCAGTCATAAGGTTCAAGTTCACACCATTAAAACTCTATTGAGACTAATCTTTTTCAAAAAAATATGTTTTTGTAATTTGAACCTTATGCCTGCACAATACGGTACAAAATAAGTGACGTTCTATTGACCTGACATCTGCAACATGCTTCAACGAAAAAACTATAATGGGAATTGTGAGAAAGTCAATACTTTCATGGACTTTCATTGGACATGTCTTACAAGGCTTAAGAAAAGTTACCCTTAAAGCTTAAAATGGTTTAAAGCAAGAAAATGATGTATTGAGTAAATAATTCATCCAAAATATACTTGAATAGAAATACGAAAACGATTAGAGATTAAAATAAAATGAGCCAAAACTGCTTTACACTGTTATTGTGCAGTATTTACTATTTATTGTCTTAGATTTATTATTATGTATTAGATATATTATAGCTTAACCAAGAGCTGATGAAAAAAATTACAAATGTTAATTAACTTGAGTTACCAAGGAGTTACCTAATTCCACATTTCTTGACGTTTTTCTACCGAAAAGCCACCACACAACTTTATTTATATACATAAGTATATATTACACTGGTTTCGTAATACAGTCAGTCAGTTTTGAGTAAGAAGAAAAATAGGGTACCTAGGTTTCCACTGGAGTTCTGACCGACTGGTGCGTACCACAGAGTAAACGAGAGTCCAAATTAACTTCAATCAGGTTGCGGGCGATTCGCCGTGCTCTTTGGTTCACTACAACATAAATATAAGTCTACTCGCAAAAACCGAATTCGAGACATCATAAACGCTATTTTGCGTTGTCGGATCGGTCGTGTGTTTTTAAAAAAAAAAAGACTTGTGGCACTCGGGGACTGCCGCGGTAAAGCTATTGCATAGCATTCTTTATCAACACCATCTAGCGGCTCACCGCTAGATGGCGTTGATAAAAAATGCGCCATCTAGCGGCTCACCGTAGAGGAGTCCCGTGTCAGGTTATTTTCGTTACGGAATTTCTGGATTCGGTCTCCACGCTGGCCCGCGATAGAAGCTATGCAATAGCTTAAAAATCCAACCCCTATTTACTGTTTCTCAAAACAGTGTTATTGAATTAAATATTCATGCCAGGTCGTTGAGCCGATGCATATGTTCAGCATTTGACGCATTCATTACCCACGTACGCGATGTACTTACTTATTTTTCAGTAAGTACTGAAAATTTGAATAGTCTTAAGTCATAAACCAAAGTCCGTTGTGTCGGATGTGTCGAAAAATTTAAATTAAAATATGAAAAATTTAAATATGGTATGCCGAGGTCGGCACCTCTACTGTGCATATTTAAATTTTTCTACGCGACCGAGTCATACTGCTTTTGTCAGTCAGAATTTCGTGCGGATCTTTTACCTGTTGGTGAACGTCACGATATTGGATTTACTTACACGTCGACGATATTCTATTCAAGGTCGTAGCCGATTTACACGACACCGCTCCCACCCAACCAAAGTATGAGCATTCAAATATGGACTTAATATCGTGCTCTGGAGGTGCACTTTACAGTGGTACAGTTTACGCGCGGTACCGGTACCGCACGCTGTATTCTATTTTGTGTTGTTACTGTAAAGTGCACCTCCACAGCACGATATTAAGTCCATATTTGAATGCTCATACTTTGGTTGGGTGGGAGCGGTGTCGTGTAAGTGGGCTACGATCTTTACTTGTAATATAACGACAAGTTGCAGCAACAACGCCTTTGATTTAACGACTGGGGATAAATGTAGCGGAATATCGCAGTCAGTAAAAGGCACGCGAGATTTTATCAACATCATATTGTTCGTGGGCGCCATGGGCAGACAATAGGCATACCTAACATTTCACTATCATGCTTATGTCACATTGTAGCTGATTTCCGCGTGCGGAATGCCTCTTGGATCTGTACCCAGCCTAAGGCCACATTAAGTTGCCATATTATTATGGCAAATAGAAATGTCAAACATTGTTTTAGTCTGCTCTTGGTTGAGTAGGTATGGAAAATATAGAATTATATTTTTGTAGTGATTGATTATGATTTTAATGTAGTAATAACCTAATTGATTATTTAATGTCCGATGCGTCCGTTTATCGACTAGTGCCTTACGGCGGACAGCGGGTTTCGTTGCTCGTGTAGGACGTTATGACCATTCATCGTAATAAAAATAATGAAAATAAATGGAGGTTTTATTTTCCCAAGTTTATCCCACTCCATTTTCTGCGGCTCCCCTATATACCCATAATTGTATAGAATTTAATCGGAATTTAAGTTGAACGAATATGATCCAAAAACTAAATGCGCCACCCCGATTCCACGCAGTCTTGTTTACCCTAGCCTAACCCTAGAGGATTTTTAAAGCGCAAGACCAGAGAGTCATGACTCGTGACATAAGTTTTGCCACGACTTTTCTGGCCTCGCGCTTTAAAACACTATACCTATTTATTATACGTAAAATAAAAATAACGACGCACGTGTCGCGAGGTGTACTGCAGCCCCTCGGGCTGCACTGCACTGTCCGAGCCGGTTTATACCAATTTTTCCGTACCTACGCGACGAAGCGCCACTGCTCACGCATACACGCGGTTAGGAGTATTAGTGTTCTGTGTACACGCGCCTCAAGTTAGACAGAGAAGTAGTATAATACAGGGTGTCCCACGGCTATGCCACATGGAGGGGAAGTACCTTAAATATTGTAGATGGAACATTTTACTGAAAGAAGACTTCATTTTAATTTAAAAAACAATTTAAACTGCATTCATAGATTTTTAAATAATTGCCTGGTTGAACCGGGACTCGAACTCGCTATACGAGAAAAAAAATTAACCTGTATCTTTATCATACCGATCGGAAGGCTTCATCATAAGGATTATTTTTTGTTAAATAACATAGCATGAGAAATAAAAGGAAGACCATGAATTTTAGCCTTTGATGTAAAATTTTGTTCAGAAAAATGAAAAGCTGACATTGGCGTATCGACATACAACTGACATGAACTATTACTAATGAGTACCCACTTGAGAAGTACGCCTCATTTCCCGATCCTTACTGTCCTTACTAATCCTTACTTATATTACCTATAAATGCGAAAGTGTGTTTGTTTGTTGATTTATTGGTATGCCCTTCAATCCCGCTGCAATTCGTAGCTCTGTTGCATCGATAATTAATTATTATTAATTATTGTACTATATTAGTTATGATAATTTAGTGTTTAGATTGTAGGTATGTATTTTATTACCTATCCCTTTCGGCGACACGCTTGGTAGGATTCCAGAGGATAATTATTCTATTCATGTGCATAATGCATATCGCATTGTATAAATACTGCAAGCTGCAATCACGGGCTGCAATGTTAACTGTGGCAACAATCAATAACAGATAACAATTTTATCATTTTTGAAATAAAAATACACTTTCATGCAGTGAATTTTATATCAATTGCCTAATTAATTAATATTACAGCTGAGAGATCGTAGGATGTGCAAGATTATGTAAAAAAATTATAAATTATATCTACCATCCATTTGGCAGATTTTTTATGCTAGCAAGTAGCAACCAAAAATCAAAAATTGAAATGTCAAATTGTATGGCGGTGCGTCGCTTTTTCGCAAATCATCGCAGATTTTCCGCGATTTTTACACAACTAACAACAAATAATAACATCTTAATACCTCATTTAAACGTAGGACCTAAGTGCTATATAAGAAGACAACAATTGGTAAGATTTCCGATAAAATTACTGACTTTGTACCAATAGTTGAAAAGTGATTATTTTATTGAAAAAGTTTAAAAACTTAGAAAGTTACGTTCCTCCTTTTATAATTTGTTAATGTGTAGCCGACCGTAAGTATGCCACTCTGATATACAGTTTTTGTATGACACAGCAACTTATGCAGCAATAACTAAGAATAATATTTATAGTTTATATTATGAGTATATAGGTTACTTCTTACTTCAGACTTGGGGTGGGTTTTATTGCAGGCGGTTTGGGCAAGTTCACTAAAGATTTAAGTTTTGATTCGTGGTTTAATGACATAATTGTGATAAAAATATATGAGTATGTACAACAGTATGTAATTATTTTAGTTGGAAATATAATACTTACCTACAATTTTAACACAATTAGGATAAGTTCAATTTAACACCAAAAAATTGCTATTTTGAGTTGACCAAATCAGGTTTCTTTAACTTTTTCTAATCTTTGCACTTACCGTGGAGGTACCTTTGGCTGACTTAAAGAACTCACTGCTTTTTTGGTAGGAAAATAATCTTGGGAGTAGTGGCCATGGAGAGCTCAGGAATAGTAGCACTTTCTTAGGATATTCCTTGCCTTCTATAAGTGTACAAAGTTTTTCCCTAGGTGAAGACTGATAATACATACATTAGTGTAAGGACTAGGTAACAACGAAAATACAGAGGCATTTGTGCACTTGGCAAAGTTTGCACACATCTATGTCCTGTAGCTTTAGGTTGACATCCAACCTAAAGCTACAGGACAAATAAACCACAATGTCTTTATAATGTCTGAATTGTTCTTACTTAGAGATGGCAATCTTATTAAAGAATTTGTCTAGCACCTTTGAATGATTTATTTCTGGAAAATTGTTCTAGCACATAAGTATGCTGTAGTAACTATAACACAAAGCTCATATAAATACTACAGGCCAGCTCAGGTCCTATTTGTGAATGTAAAGACTTTTAGGTGCAATATCATAAAGTAAATATACTAATATATATAGATAAATATATATTTTATTTGAGAAAATTGAGGCAATCACATCAGTTATAAAATTTGAAATTTAAAGAATACAGGTGGATTTATAAATTTAGTCAAATAAATGAAATAAAATTGAATTACTGTCTATAAATCATAGTCATATAATTGTCCTCTCTACTAACTTACTCTTGTTTTGTATTCACATGATTATTTGAATGATAACATAACCCAAACACAAATTTAAAAAATTTTGTCTATGTAAGGTAAGTTGTGGGCAACAGCTAGTATATCATGGTTGAATGATGAACGTAATATTAATTAATCACTTGTAATGTTATCTATTTTATGCAATTTTATATGATAAGATAGTAGTCATTCTTACATTACATATTCATAAAATGCAACTGCAGTATTTTTTTAAAGAATGCAACATATTAATATAACTATAGTTGATAGTTCTGCTGCTTCGCTCGCATGGATTTAGTTTATAAAATTCCACAGAAACTCTTTGATTTTCCAGGATAAAATGTAGCCATGTCACTCTCCCGGTCCTCAACTATATCCATGCGAAAAATGTCAATCCATTACTTTGTTGTGGCGTGATTGAAAGACAAACCTTTCAATGAAATTTCAAGTTTGTCTTTCAATGAAATTCGTAGTTATATTATTATAACTACGGTGGAGTGCTCCCGCAATGCCACAAACCGCCATAAGTGGAGGAGCATCGCGCGGGAGGCGGTGCGACCCAAAACTAAGTGGACTGACGACGACTAATGTCGCATCACCTTAGCGGCCGCGACCACTCTGTCAAGAATGACAATATAAACAAAGGTTTTCTCTCGATAATGATAATACATATTATTTTTTATTTCCTTGATATAATTTTTTCTTCCCTCCCCGTGGAAGAAGTAAGAAAACTGCAGACTGGCATAACCAAAAGTAGTATATTTTGTAGAATAACTCATGCAACCAAAAAATATCAATGTGATAATTAAAAAATAAAAATTCTATTCTATTCTATTTATTCTATTATTTTATATTCTTAAAAATATGTCTATTCTATTCTATTCTGACAATGAAATTGCCACAAGTGAAAAACCAAACTTAATAATTGGTCATAAGTGCCCAGCCGTTCGTTGTTTACGCGTTTTTCCGAAACGTTTTATGCTATGTATTTATTTACCTTTTAAAACAAGGGAGGAAAAATAGATTATATAAAACATTTATTAACCGCATGCGTTTCGTACGAGGCCATGATCATTGTGTTCTTATGTGTGATCGTGTGTTTCTTATTTGATTAAATAAAAAAAAATTAAAATCGTGTTCTATATTTTCCTTCTTGCTTATTCGAGATATAAATTGAAAATGGCGAAAACAATTTTAACGTTTTCGAAAATGGAGAAAATGTAATTAATAGAACATGGCGGAATTCCTGAGCAGAGATAATGGTTTAGTTTTTGGCCTCCTTTTCGGGAGATTCGAGGTTCGATGTTCTAGCTTTTCGCAGTTAGGTGCATTTAAAAAATTAACTATCATTTGCTTGAACGGTGAAGGATAAATTCTTGAAGAAACCTGCATTCCTGATAGTTCTCCATAATGTTCTCAAAGATGGGTGAAGTCTCCGAACTTGGCCAGTGTGGCTATGGCCTAACCCCATCTCATTCTATATTTTGTCCAAGCCTTTATTTTCTTTTTGGCAGATCACGCCTATAAATTACCGTTTTTTTGTTTTCGGAATAATGACTAAAATAATGTCGTACTTTATTGACGTTTAGTGAAGTGCCCTGTGCATAACAAATAACCACAGACTAAAACACAGTTCTTGAAAGACGATAAATCATTCACAATTATGATAAAAATAATTTGACTTTGTGTAAGTAGTTTCTGTAAATTTAATAAAAAAAAGGAAATAAAAATAGTAACTATGATCCAATATTGAATATTTGCAAGGAATTAAGTTGGAATTTAAGTTCAAACAAAGAGTAAAGAAATTTTTCTTTTCATTTATTTAATTTTTGACGGCTGCCTTATTTATTTAACAAACTAGCTACGTAATTGTGTATACAAACAAGTAAAATTATTAAATACTAGCTTTTACCCGCGGCTTCGCTCACGTTACGTTCGATTTCTTAAACTCCTATTTTACCTCCTTCGGGGTTGAATTTTGAAAAATCCTTTCGTAGCGGATGACTACGTCATCATAGCTATATGTATGCAAAGTGGTTTAAGCTGTGCGGTGATAGATCAATCAGTCAGTCAGACAGTAACCTTTGCCTTTTATATATTTAGATTTAGATGATGCCTTTTGTGGTAGATTTTTCAAAACCTGTGACACATGTATTTTATTTATTTTTAATCGAAAACCCAAATACAAAGTTTATACAACTTTAAAACCTTTCATTCTAACATTCATCCCCTATTTGATCCCTTGGGGGGTAGATTTTTCAAAATCTGTGAAACACGTATTTCTTTATTTTTATTCTAAAGCCTAAATACAAAGTTTCATGGATATAACTTGAAAAATGACGGACTTTCATACAAACTTTAACCCCCTATTTAACCCTCTTGGGGTTAAAATTTTCCAAAATCCTTTCTTAGCGGATGCCTACGTCTTAACAGCTACCTGTATGCCAAATTTCAACTCAATCGGTCCAGTGGTTAGAGCTGTGCGTTGATAGATCAGTCAGTCAGTCAGTCAGTCAGTCAGTCAGTCAATCAGTCAGTCAGTCACCTTTGCCTTTTATATATTTAGATGAAACATGTATTTCTTTATTTTTAATCGAAAGCCCAAATACAAAGTTTATACAACTTTAAAAATGAAAAACTTTCATACTAACATTCATCCCCTATTTGATCCCTTGGGGGGTGGATTTTTCAAAATCTGTGAAACACGTATTTCTTTATTTTTATTCTAAAGCCTAAATACAAAGTTTCATGGATATAACTTGAAAAATTACGGACTTTCATACAAACTTTAACCCCCTATTTAACCCTCTTGGGGTTGAAATTTTCCAAAATCCTTTCTTAGCGGATGCCTACGTCCTAACAGCTACCTGTATACCAAATTTCAACTCAATCGGTCCAGTGGTTAGAGCTGTGCGTTGATAGATCAGTCAGTCAGTCAGTCAGTCAGTCAGTCAGTCACCTTTGCCTTTTATATATTTAGACTAGCGGCTCGTCCTGGCTTCGCACGGCTGGACATTTATTTTTTAAACATTTTGGCATAAACGTACAGTAAATGCAGGACAAGTGACATCAACGCGTAATTTTTAAAAACATTTCACTGAGCAATTTTATTAAACTCGTAATATGTTTCGAATGGAATGTCCGATTTTAATAAACTAAAAAGTAATTTACAGGTATTTAAACTGCCTTGCTTGAGAAATCATTTATTTAGGTAAGGATTAAGGCAAAGGTATAAATAACTTGATCTGATTAATATACACTATACAATTTAAATTAATATCGGAGTTATCAGAAAATGAATATTTCCGCGTGATAAAATAATAAAATGATGCCAGCCGGTGCGGCGGGGCACGGTGGAAGGTATCGGCGCGGAAGATTCCTGTGGTTCCTGTGGTGATCTTATTAACAATCGTTTCCTATAAGAAGCTCTGTGCGATTAGCCCCGTAAAAACAAATATTTAATATTTCAACCCAGACGAAGTCGGGGCAGGTCGCTAGTTAAACATATTTTGAAAGAAAACCTTAATTATTATTATTATCGATAAAGAACCCAAATCAACTTATTATTTTTTTCTGTTTGTCTGTTACCGCAAACATATGTCAAATTAATTTATCTAAGTGATTAAAAATATATATAATAAAATATAAGTACGTTAAATCAAAATTAAAAAATATTTCATTAAATCGATTGAAAGTTCTTCTTAAATAAAATCGATTATTACTTCAAATCGAATCGGTAACGTGTGAAGGCGTCACTAAAGTCAAAATTTCTTGATCTGCCAAAAAGAAAATAAAGAATTGGACAATCTATAGAGGAAACCTGTGCCAAGGTGAATTGGCCTAATTTCGGCGCATGCAGTGTGCGATGACCATTTATATACATAAAAGAGTTTTTATTCTCATTTTTCCTCTTCTTTTATCTCTGACAGCATGCGATTCAAAGAGAATGTAATCACTCCGTGATGCGATTATTAAAAATAAACCTGTGACAAATGATAATAGAATGATAATAAAATGGTCGTCTTGAAATGTTAGAATTTAAAAAGAAATAAACTCTTGTTGAACTTTTTGGTAAAAAAAAAACTATAAAAAAGCCCGTGCGATGAGTTTTTTGTGCAATATAAAGACGGTTGCGAGCTGGGCGCTGGTCAGTCAGCGTCAAGGTAGTGCGGCGTTCACTATGATTAAACATGTGCTATTGTTGGTTTGTGTGTTGTTCCAGTGCGCACAGCCCTATTCCACGTACGTGGCCCCCAGGAATATGATCTTTGACTACCCTGAAGTTAGGAGAGATGAGACCGTGGTCGACGATTACCATGGAACTAAGGTATGTTGCTTCCTTGATTTTCTAGGGTAATAAGTGGGGATTTTATGTCCTTGGATGCAAGCTATCTCCTTGCCGAATTGTTGTCGAGATCGGTTCCGTGGTAAACGATATGGCGTGAGAGTTTTATAAAAAAAATAAGAACAAGAATTCGCATTTATAGCGTTAGTAAGGATAATAACATTTATTTCCGCTTCTGTTCTTCAGTCAAACATGTACAGCATCCTAAATATTAACATATTTGACCATATAATGCACATCTTCTGACATTCTCTATAATGTTTATATAAAAAAACTAGTTTTGAGGGACAAGACTTCACCGTTAGCTGATTTTTTCAAAAAAAAAGACATACCCAAATATTTTTGTTCAACATTTCTCATGAAAATACATACATGCCCTTATGATAACACGTAATTAAATACTGATAATGGCTTACATCCTTGTTGTATCGTAAACCAATACATAGAAACACAGTAACAAAAGGAGGTTGGATTTACATTACATGTCTGTTATTTTCTATCATTTATTTATGTACACATTTACCCCATTGTTTCTAAAAATGTTTACAAATATACATTTTACAAATTACAAATATAAATATAAAAACATTATTAAAAACAATAAAATAAATGGGTCTCACTTGCTGCGGGATAGGGACCCAAGCAGCCAGTGGTCAGGGCTCCAGAGTGAGGAACCTCCTCACAATGCGTGCCGTCTCAAGGAGTACCGCCTTCTGTATCCTGCTCTTGATCCAAGTATTAAGCGAAAGTTTCTTAAGATGTTGATCGAAACTTTTCGCTATGAGACCATTAACCGAAACGACCATCGGCACTACAATCGTTGAATCAACATTCCAAATGGCGGTAATCTCGTGGGCAAGGTCTAAATATAAGGTCTATATATGTCTGTTATTATTATTATAATGATAAAATAAATATTCAAGGAAAAATTCTATCGGAAGCAATATGGCGATCCTCTATAATAATAATAAATTATAAATAGGAGTACCTATTTTATTTCATTAAAGAATACGTACATATCTAATCTTATTGTTCAACTAACACGTGATCGGAATTATTATATTTGATTACTTACGCTTACTTACTTATTTACGCTTGACACGTTTGGCGTTTACTAGTATAAAAAATCGATTTCTTGCATCTTCTGTGCTCCTTTCCTCATTCTTTTCAAACTTTTGAAAAACAGAAAAGCAGGCCAATTTTTTCTGGCTTTTTTAATTTTTTTTTAATCTAGGAACATTATGTTACTATAAAATGTTAAAAAAAATCCTTTCCATCGTAAAAGCTTCTTCTCCCCACTTCGTCTGCGTGAAGTTCTGTTCTATTTTTATCTCCATAAAAGATATCTCACTTTTCCTAAATCCTCCCTCATCTCTATCCATATGGAAATCACGTCGACCCGTTGCTGCGTGGTTGAAGGACTAACCAACAATCAAACACACTTGCGTATTAATAAGGATTATTATTTTTTTAAACCTCAATACCCCAACGGTTAAAGGTGCAGACTCTAAACTGAAAAATCGCAGGTTCGAATTCTACCCATTGCATTATTTTCGTACGCACTCCTAGCACAAGCTTTCCGTCTACTTGGAGAGGAGGATATTAGTCAATTTCAGCTTGGCTAATATTCTTTAAAAAAAAGTTTATCTTATTTTATGCCGTCATAACTCGTAATTTTTCTATAGACTCTAGATTCGATTATCTCCTTGAACTTGGCCCCTATTTACACAGCTGTTGTGTTTTTGATCGTATAATAAACTGGATAAAGGCATGTACCCAATAATTAACGGCAATTCAAGGGGCACACCCACCACTTTGCTTCTCGTTTTTAATCGTGCCTACGAGTACCTACCTAATATGCAATGCAGTAAAAGTACTGCAACACTGTGTCGCTCGAGTCGTTAATCCTCGTGAAGTGCATGTCAGTGCAATTGTTCGCTGTATACAGTTAATGTGAATCTAATGGGTAGTTTCAGTTATTATGTTCAGTACAAGTACGTAGTCACTTAAAAGTAGTAAAACGTAATAACTACCCAGAAATCCACTCGATATATACTTACTCTGAAGTGTGTTACATATACATAGAACTTTGCTGACTTATGATTCCTTCTAAAAGCCTTCCTGAGAAGGGGTATAGGCTGAAGTACACTGCCACACCCATTCCAAGTTAGCCCGCTACCATAGACTGCATCGTCACATACCATCAGGTGAGATCGCAGTCTAGGACTATCTTGTCATCGAATAAAAAAAATATCTACCTACAGTTCTGATTTCGAGCCTCTTGCAGCCCTTTGAAATTAGCAAGAAATACCACTATGTAAGTTAAGAACTTCTATTATTTGATACTGATAAAGCAAATTGATGACTTTTTAGTATTTTATGTTTATTTTGTTATTGTAGGTTGAATGAACTACTACAATTATTATCATCCTTAAGAACAACTAAAGTTAAAAAAAATATTAAGTATAATAAAATAAATTTGCTAATTTTTTATTCTAAACAATTGAATTCAGACAAGTGGTTGGGCTCGTAATGTTGACTTGAATCTGTGACGTCCGATACCAAGAGGCAGGTAAGGCGGTCAAGTAGCAATCGATAAAAGCTATCCGAAGTAGTACGTCAAATAAAGTTTTACTTTATTTTTATTACACGACCCGACCAGTCTTAGACTTAGCGGCAGGCTTATTCGGAATTAGTTACCGCCCACCCTCAAAGAGACGAGTCACCAAGCGATTTAGCGTTCCGACACGATGGCCTATAATTTCGATTAGGGGTACGTGTTTAATTAAAACTCCTTTACCCGCTTCCAAGTAAGCCTCTATCATCTTATCACTATCAGATGGGATCGCAGTCAAGAACAGTCTTGTCTTCATCGTCATGAGCACGCGCGCGCGTCCGCACGCACATATGCACGCACGCACATAGACACGCACGCGCACACACACACACGCGCACACACACACACACCTTTGAAAACATTACGTAGACTTCTCAGGCGTGCAGATTTCCTTACGATTTTTGATTTCTCATGATAAAATACCTACTAATAGGTACATCATAGATTTATATTACAATGTATTAGGACTGTGGATATATATTTTTTATCGATATCGAAGCGTTTGCTTATCATTATAAAGTGGACAACCCTGAACCACTTGAATAGCACGAGTAGATATAAAAACAAGTTTTTGCGATGTCTTGTTACAAGGGGTCAGTGCACAGATACTGCTGTCGTAATAATCATAATCAATTTGTTATTATATTTTTTATTATTAGCGTCGCAAGGCTAGGCTACAGAGAAACCGGCTGACGTGAAGCGATATGACGAGAATAAGCAACTAGTTTCACTCGTTTGGAATATAGATGCCTTCATTATATAATCGTCAATTGGTATTGAGAACCTTCAGATTTTTTTTTTTGGTAAACTAAAAGCATCTACTCGTTTTAGCGTTAGTCCACGAATTTAATAGAGATAAGCTTTTAAAATGATTCGAACGAAGTATTTTTTTTATTCTAATTAAAAATTTGAAACATCGCCGACATGTTACAAGTTTACAACATCCTAATCGGTAGTCGGTAGGTAATTGTTAAAATAAAAATATATAATCCGCCATTTTGTGGCGGCGGCCATCTTGGACCGATTTTCATCAAACATAGCAAAGAACACTCCTTACTAATTCACCAAACAAAAAAACAAAATCAAAATCGATTCAGACTATATCCTCCTAGACGTGTCTGTGTGTGTGGGTGTGTCTGTACACACCCACACACACAGACACGTCAAACTTAGAACACCCTGTCGTTTTTTGCGTCGGGGGTTATTTTATTTATTTATATATACAACTTTAATGCATGAAAAGAAAAAGAACAAAACATATAGGTAGTTAACACAAAAGGTGACCTTATCACCAATAGTGATCTCTTCCAGGCCAAGCTGTGTGAAGTCTTCCAATTTGCATTGGGCCAGTGTGGTGGTTTATGACCTACACCTACAACGCTTCTATGAGAGGAGACCTGCACTCAGTAGTGAGCCTTTGATGGGTTGTTGATCATCATCAGCGCACATGCATCCACTGTTGGACATAGGCCTCTTTTAAGTAGCGCCAACATTTCCTATCCTCGGCCTTTCGCATCCAATCGATGCCTGCCACTTTCCGGATGTCATCGCTCCATCTAGCCGGGGGGCGCCCTACACTCCGTTTGCCGAGACGCGGTCTCCACTCGAGGACCTTACCACCCCAGCGGCCATCAGTCCTCCGGGTTGTTGATGACGGTGGTGAATATTTTCCACAGATAGCAGACCCCTACCGCTGGCTAGAGGACCCAGATTCCGAAGAGACAAAGGCCTTCATAGAAGCCGAGAACAACATCACCCGTCCATTCCTCGACTCTTGCCCGGTGAAGGCGGACATCAACAGCCGCCTCACCGAGTTATGGAATTACCCCAAATACTCCTGCCCCTTCCGGAGGGGGGACAAATACTTCTTCATGAAGAACACCGGCTTGCAGAACCAGAAGTAAGTTGACTACTTCTCAAGTACAGGTACAGTTCTCCAAATTCTTTATTTATTTCTTGTAGGCCAACTTGTGGCTCTTATGACAAGTCGAGTCTACCACCGGTTCGGAATGCTGATTCTGCTGAGAAGGAGCCGGCAAGAAACTCAGCAGTTGCTCTTTTCAAAACAAAAAATGTTATAATATGTAGCTTATCTATCTTGTGGACAGCTGAAGCAAAGCAGATTGGTTCCAAGCAACTTTGTCATTAAGGAATTCATTAACTATGTAATAACTTCTACTTATTAAATGTGTCTTTACAGACTGCTTAAATTTATGTAACGGTATATCTACCAATTCTTAAAAGAATCCCTTTAATCAGCTGCCCCATTCTCTAAAAATTATTGCTTTTGCTCGAGCGTGCCGATTACAAACCTTTGATTGGCCGATACTCACTCGTTATTGGCTAAAATGGTTGCAGAAAGAACGCGACAATTCGGCCAATCACCGCAATAACTATAGAGCTATGATTAATGTAGCTCCGTTGTCAGAAAATCATGTAGTATGCTAACTCAAACTGCAATTTTGCAGTTAGTGCATTCCAGATAATACTAGACGCGTGCTCCTTCATATAAATTACCCTTCATATAAGCCACCGCCTTATGCCCTATTAGGTCCCCTAGCCTTATTAAGTCTTTTGTTCTTGTCTCACTTGTTTTGTCAAAATTCATTACGGCTTTTGAATCAAGTATACAGCAGTCGTCCCTTGTCCGCAGTGTCCTGTATATCCAGGACAGTCTAGACGGCGAGGCTCGGGTATTCCTCGACCCTAACACTCTGTCAGAGGACGGCACCATTGCCCTGGCGGGTAGTCGCTTCACGGAAGATGGTTCAACGTTCGCCTACGCGCTTTCAGCTAGTGGGTCCGACTGGAACACCATACACTTGAAGGATGTAGAAACAGGTAGGGTGTATGTGCAGCTTTAGCGGATGACTTTTTTACCGACAACGGCAAATGCAAACGAAGGGTTATGATTTTAGCAGTTTGTATTTGTATGTATGTGACTCTACGGTACGTTCCGCCGTGTCGACTGAGCCGATTTTGATGGATGAGATGTCAATCGATTCTGGAATTTCTTGCTGGTTCTCTTTTCTTGCTCGGTCGTTTCTATTCTATTCTTAAATATTTAATGACTATTCAAAAAACCAGCAACACACCTTAGCATTTAGACTACAGTTAGACTAGTTGATGCCCGCAACTTCGTCCGCGTGGATTAAGGTTTTTCGATTCCCGCGGGAGCTCGACTACTTTTCGGAATAAAAGTAGTAGTAGTAGTGTTATTCCAGACTATAATCTATCTATGTGCCGAATTTCATCCGAATCCGTTTAGCCGTTTTTGCGTGATTGAGTAACAAACATCCACACTTTCACATTTATAATATTTATATAGTTAGATTAGTAGGAATGCATTCTTTCATTATAATAACAATACTGGTTCCAGTCCATAATAATTATTTTAATTGAATTATCATAATAATATACTGGTCGCAGGCAAAGACTACCCGGAGGTGTTGGAGAAGGTCAAGTTCACGTCAATGTCGTGGACTAAGGACAATAAAGGATTATTTTATGCAGTATGTAATGCTTTTAATGTTTTTATTATCGTTTATCTTATAATTATTAATTACTAGCTTTAACCCGCGGCTTCGCTCACGTTAGGTTCGATTTTTTAAACTCCTATTTTACCTCCTTCGGGGTTGAATTTTGAAAAATCCTTTCTTAGCGGATGACTACGTCATAGCTACCTGTATGCCAAATTTCAGCTCGATCGGTCCAGTGGTTAGAGCTCTGCGTTGATAGATCAGTCAGTCAGTCATTTTTGCCTTTTATATATTTAGATTAGCATTCTTTCATGCATAAATTAAAAGCATATTAAATTATAATTTATGCATGAAAGAAACTAATTACTGTAAAAAAAGATTATTTTTAAATATACCCAAACCGCGTGGTGTAGCTTTACTAGTTAGTTGCAGGTTTCACAAAATATTGTGATTGATCATAGTAGACTAGTTTTGGATGCGATTTCGTTCGTGTGGAAAAATGCCATGGGAACTCATCGTTTTATTGCGGGCGCTTGCCTATTTGTACGTTCGTTGCCTTCAAGTTATTCTAAGCAGGATATACAGACTTCGGCAAGGTGTTCCACGCTGCAGTTTGTTTGTTTGCAGCACAAAAAATTTGCGTATTTAAGGTGTTGTTAAACGTACTTTTAGCTTTTTAATTTTAGCTAAAGTTGTAAAAAAAGAGACCCCATGTGGAGACTCAACTCCACGCAATCTAAGCACTATACCATCTTAGCTAAAATAAGTGGAACAAATATAGCATAATTAATTATTATCTACTCGTAAAACATAACAATACTCCATTTAGAAATCATCTATATTAAGTTAGACGTCCATATTATCTGTTCTTTGTCAGTAAAACTTTATGCACACTTAAAAGACACTGGTGCTAATTCCATTGTACACAATGTCTGTCTTTTTAGGGTTCCGTACCCAAAACGATTCTATTGTACACAATGTCTGTCTGTCTGTTCCGTACCCAAAACGGAACCCTAGAACTAAGAAACGTGATTTTATCGGCGGTTTTTGCTCGACCTTAACAATCGCTGTTAGGATGTTACGGAACTATTCATGTGCAATTCTAACTCGCACTTGGCCGGTTTTTTGTCTTTTACTTTACAAGGAAAAACCTCCTTTTTTGGAAGTCTATTAAAAAAATGTGCGATTTCTACAATACTATTACCGTTAAAATGTTGTGTTTCTCGAAACTTTGATCGCGTCGAATTTTAGTATGTATTTATTTCTATAGCATAGCTTGCAATAAGGATAATTCAAACCTATTATTAACCTGTTAAAACAAGTTAAGTTGTTGTATCCTAAGGAAGTCATTTCTATGCAAATACATTTTATATGACCTTAAGATACAGGATAAAAACAGTCTTGCGGCCTTTTATTTGCATGTGATGTGCATTAAATTGGCTACAAATAAACAACATTATAATTTATTCATACTAGAATCTCACAAAAGTTGCATAGGTATGTCTTGAAGAATATTAAAAAGCAAAAGATAGGAAATAAATTCATTGCTAATTTTTTATTTTGAAATTACTAATAGAACTACTAATTATTCACAATACATTTAGTCGGTAAAAGTCCGACACACAACCTCGTGCCTTCCCCGAGCACGGTGATAAAAATGAGGATTTCCCCACGGGAGAAAAAAAGGTTAAGGTTAGGTTACATCTTAAGCTAGGTTAAAGTTAAGCTAGGTCAAGCTTAGGTTAAACTTAGGAAAAGTTAAGCAAGGTTAAACTTAGTTTAAGTTGTAGGTTTAGTTACCAGGAGCGGGATCCTATTGTTGCAGAGATACCCCGAGCAGACGGGCAAGACTGACGGCTCGGAGACTGAGGTCAACCGCGACCAGAAGCTGTGCTACCACCGCCTCAACACGCCGCAGAGCGAGGACGTCGTCGTAGTAGAGTTCCCCGAGGAACCGCTGTGGAGGATGTAAGTTGATAACTACAGTCCATTCCACGGGTCGAACCCCTAGGGAACAAATTACTCGCACCTCATTGGTCAATGTGCGCGGCAAGAGAGGCGCTCCGCTGTAAGGCGGCAGTCTCCTAAAAATCCGAATTTTTGCATAACTATCAGCAAAGAACGATTTTTTCAACAACGAGAACAACAAATTGTTAAAAGAGCAATAAATTAAATACATTTTACGTATATTGTAGTGTAAGATCTGAACTTTCCGTGACATATTTTTTTATTTACTTTGATGCTAACTTTAATAGCGATATTAGGCTTTGAATGTAACTATACAATTTACGTTCTACGCGTTGAAAGTCTCATTCGTATCTGCCATACTTAACTGCTGCGTAGAATACAAGAAGTAGAACATGCCCGAAACCTTGTGCGAAACGCGACAGATGCTAGCGTATTGCGCGGAATAGGAATACATCATGTATTCCAATTCCTAAGATATTCTTTTGTTTTTTAAATGGCTGTATCATCCCTTAGTAATATGTATAGGAATTTTATATAAAAACTTTGGCTCTGTAATATGTAATTTTTTCCTGTTTTTTTCGGATGGTTAAAATTTGATCTACTGTTGTAAAAATCTGCATCTGAAGATTTACCATTACATGCGCTCTTAAAGAAAAGGTTTACATGCTGATGGGCAAACTATACGGATTAAAAGCAACTTATTTGAAAGCACTCTGTAAAAGTTTATTTGAGTAAAAAAGTATTCTATTTCTTATAAAAAAAAAATATATTAAAACAACTTATTTCGTAGAACTTTATCAATTTAACAGTATTGTGTCGGAACTCGACGACGGTTTAATAATATCAATTAAAGCTTTAGATACAATGTTCGTATAATTTGAGCTGTGAGGACACACCCTTAGTTTTTAAGTTACATGGTGTCAATTTTGTTTCTATGTTTTATGTGGCTTGTTGTATTTATTTATGCTTTAAGCTAGTTAATTGCTTAAATTTTGATTAGTTAGCAATAAAACGTTATTTAACCGCAGTTATTCACTGATTCCGACAGAAACGCCAACACGCGTATGCGGAGCCAAGACAGTCCCTCGTACGTTAATCATTTACATATTATCACTTGTATGTAATTTTTTAGCGTAACTAGATGTATTGTCATTGTATAGTATCGTGTACAGTGTTGGTATTTTTGTTCACGTCAGTTGCACTAAGATGTTAAAATTATAGCCAATAGTTATCACTGATATAGTTAAAACCATAGAGTAAATAGAGCCGCGGTTCCGATATAGGATGTATGGATGCGCAAGAAATCAATCAATAATTGTCAAGCAAAAACTTGTAAAGGAAAAAGCTTAAATATGAAATAATACGTACTACCCATCCAAGTCAAGTTGGCCGTCGTCGACCGTTACAAAATGACGTCATGCCGTACCGTTGACAAAAAAATAATAATTGTATTTATTTCTCTTTTTTTAAATTTTCTCTGGTCTGGTCTGGGTGGGCGTTAGCCGTGGCTAGTTACCACCCTGTCATCCAAGACGTGCCGCCAAGCGATTTAGCGTTACGGCATGATGGTGTGTAGAAACCGTTTAGGGGGTATGGGTTGAATCCACACTGCTATACCAGTTCCAAGTTAGCCCGCTATCATTTTAGACTGCATCGTCGCTTGCCATCAGGTGAGATCGCAGTCAAGGACTCTTGTTATCGAATAATAAAAAATAAGGTTTTTGAATTTTTTTTTTTTTTGGGAGGAGCCTTATATCCAATCCACTGGTATTATTTTCCAGCGGCGCGGAGGTGTCGGACTGTGGGCGCTACCTACTGGTGTCGCCGGTGAAGGACTGTCGCGACAACCTGCTGTTCTTCGCGGACCTGTCCAAGACGCCGCAAATCGACGGCAAGCTGCCGCTCACGCAGATCGTGCACAAGTTCGAAGCGGACTATGAGGTATGTCCTAAATGTACTCTTCGGTTTGAAAACCGAACAGACTGAAGTCTGTATGCCTCGATACAGACTGAAAACCGAAAGGGTGACGGGTCGAAACTCTGCCGTTGCGCTAGTGTCGTATTTACTCCTAGCATAAGTTTATCGTGGTATTTTGATGTTTTGGCAGATTATCGATAGAAAAACTGTCAGAACACCCAATTTATTCCTCGGTATTTAAGTAATCGTATACTGGTAAATATTCTTTAAAAAATCCATTCACGTTTCGTTTTAAGTCATAAAAAAATCGACAGATAAGACTAAAGGGATTGTTACGAATTCAGCATTACTTATGTATGTATGTATGTCCACTGTATCATATCCTAAACTTTTGAGTTTGGTAGCTCCTAAACTTTTCAGTCGATTTTGATAATAAGGTGTCAATTGATTCGTTTATATTTTTAGGGACATTTTATAATTTAGGGACATTTAGGGACATATATTTTATAATTTAGGGACATTTTATAGCAATACGATGGATGTTATATCCTATTTCCAAATTTTTATCATAAAATAAAAATCCTTAACTTTTTGGGGTCCTTTATCTAAATTATTATAATATTATTAGAGTTTATACTCATAAAAAGTAATCGGCTGTACTCACATTGTTGCCCCTTGTCGCAGATCGCGGCGCGCCGCGCGGCGGGGTATGACTCAGGGAGCCGGACAGACTCCGCAGTGGGTCCTATCCGACCGAACCTGACGTGAGTACAGCCGAATACTTTATATTATTATCTTATCTTTATATGGATATCTTGGTGCACAAGTGACCCAATCACTGAGCTCTATAATTGGATATTTTATTGGTGTCGAAATGTGGATATTCATTAATTACAATCGAAAATGTAACATGTAAGAATAACATTTGTAAAAACGGAAAATAAGTCGGTCAAATGATAAATAAGCTGTCTTACTGCGACTGTATTCGCCTCTTTCTAAAACGATATTTTGTATGGACAGTGTATGGAGCTACTGAATTTGTGACGCCACATGTCGGTAGCGCTCTCTCTGTCTAACAGGATATTTTAAAGCTATATTTTCGAGACTAGTTAAGATATTAAAAAAACAAAAATGACATTGTGTTTTAATATTAAAAAACTTTATTTTAAGTATATAAAAAAAATTTACTCAAATACCCAATTAATATATGATCAACAAATGGAGAGACTGCTATGCTACCTGGTTTTGAACCTACTTGACTTTTGCTTACTATTTATTTTAAGATTTTTTTATTATTCTTTGGCCTTCAAGAAATAATATTATTCATTCTTTTTTTTTACTTGTTTGCAGTACGTGACGAACGAGGGCCCAGTGTGCATATTCCGCACGAACAGGAACGCGCCCAACTACCGCCTCATCAAGATCGACCTCAGCAACCCCGCTGAGGACAACTGGGAGACTCTCATACCGGTATGTATTATTTTAACCTTTCAATTCTTACTTTTTTTTTATTCGATGAAAAGATAGTCCTAAACTGCGATCTCACCAGGGGCCCAAGTCTGCTATTGCAATTGTAGTTCAATTGTCTATCAATGACATCCCAATTGCTACTTTTAGCAATTTTGGTAGTCTACTAATTCAATGGCGTCACAATTGTTTTCCGATGGTTTGCCACTGACACATCTAGCTTTGAATCTAGCTTAAATAAACGTTTTTAATATGTAGTTTTTTTTTAACTCATTTCGGCAAACGCTTTTTAAGCTAATGGCAATACCGAGGTATCATTGAATTACAATCCAATTATAAGAAATCGAACGACCATTGTGAATTTAGTAGACTACGAAATTTAGGACCAATGATAATTGAATTGTAATTGTATTGCGGTTCAATGACAATGACATGTAAAATAGCAGACTTGGGGCCCTGATGGTAAATGACGATACAGTCTAAGATGATAATAGACTAACTTGGAAGGGGTATGGCAGTGTACATTCAACCCATACCCTTAATCTATGTCTACACTGTTGTGTAGACATAGATTAAGGGTATCTTCGTGTTCGAAGATCGTCAAAAACGCTCAAATTGTTTGTTTATCCTAGAACTGTTCTTTTTATCCGCGTACTGGACCTATGACTAAAAATAATGATTTTCTTATATTCCAGGAACACCCCAAAGACGTACTAGACTGGGCGTCAGCAGTAGACAATGATAAGCTCGTCCTACACTACATCAGAGATGTCAAAGTGAGTAACTGTTAACTATTTTGTGTATCAGAAATATTGAAACCCTTAGGGCCGATTTTACCGATATAATTTTGGCCCAACCCAGAAATCAAACCAGGGGGGCGATTCAGACCTGTTCGATAACATACCGTGTCGACACGGTTAGATATCGATCTCGTATAAAAAATGTTTGTCGTGTGATTCAGAGCGTTTGGTTTGAGGATACGATTCGGTATCGACTACGTTATCGACATCGACAAGATACATTCGATTACAAGAGCATTTACGAATTAAAAATATATGTTATCGTACGGTAACAAACCGAATCGATCGATAAATAAGTTATCGGAAGGGTCTGAATCGGGGGGCTGGGACCTCTTCATCCGTCAACATGTTTCAAACATATAAGAAAGAATCCGCCAAAAAAGTAACAGATACGGATCTTTCTTCTCCCTCCGATATCTGCGGATACGGATAGGAACATTTCTTTTTATTCGATGTCAATTTATTCCTTGACTGCGATCTCAACTAACTTGGGAGGGATACGCCAGTGACTATTTTTTTTCAACCCATACCCCTAATCGTTCCTACACGCCATTGTGGCGGTACGCTAAATCGCTTGGCGGTACGTCTTTTTGACGGTAGGGTGATAACTAGCCACGGCCAAAGCTTCCCACCTGTCCAGATCAGAGAGAATTCAGAAATTAAAAAATTCCCAAATTGCCCCCGCCGGGAATCGAACCCGAGACCTCCCAGTTATAAGACCACAGCACTCACCACTGCACCAGGGTCCAGGGAAGTCGTCAATCCGGTACATGACTAGTCAATAGTCATATATTAATATTAAAATGTTTCAGAGTGTCCTGCAATTGCACAGTATGAACTCAGGCGACATGCTGCAAACGTTCGACTTGGACGTGGGCTCCATTGTAGGGTTCTCGGGCAAGAAGAAGCAAAGCGAAATATTCTACCACTTCATGTCGTTCTTATCGCCTGGCATCATATACCATGTCGACTTCAAGAAACAACCATATACACCCACCGTAAGTATAATTACACTCATATTGATAGGTACTAGTTCTTAAGCGCTTTATTCCCTTAAACTTACATATTATACAGATATAATTTTTCACACTAATAAATGATTAATTGGTAGATGACGGAAAAATAGACCATTTTTTATTATGAGATTTTGGGTTTATTGCAGTCGCTGTTATGTAGTTTGAATTTGAAAAACGTGCAAATTTTAACCAGGTAACATTAAAAGAGTAAAACCCAATAAAGCTACTGAATATCCCGAATAAATAAATTTATTTCAAACCATAACAGTCCATATTGAAAACATTATATATCAAAGCAAACAAAGAGTGAAAGAAATTTAATTTTAATTTAAGTGTCATCAACATAATGTTATACTTAGTAAAGAAAAAATTTCTTAATTATGCTAAGATAGTCCTATTCTTTCTGCAGGTATTCAGGGAAGTGAAAGTGAAAGGCTTCGACGCGTCACAGTACGAGGCTAAGCAGATATTCTACGCTAGCAAAGACGGCACCAAAGTTCCTATGTTTATTATTTCTAAAAAGGTAATAATCTTGAAATATCTAAGCGTCCGGCCAGGGCTCAAAATCGGTTTTAATTTACTAGAATATTTTGGTTAATAACCGGTTTAATATTTTAGTTTATAACTGGTTTAAAAAGCTTTTGTCTGCGCAAAGTTAGGTTTTTAAAAATTCGGCGGGAATTCTGTTTTTTCAGGATAAATGTGACTCTCCAAGTCCTCAACTATACTCATGCAAAAAATTAAGTCGTGTCGTCACATTGCTGCGTGATTGAAGCACAAACCAACAAACACTTACATTTATAATATTAGTAGGGGTGATAATCAGATCCACATGTGCAAATAAGGCAAATCCGAGAAAATGCTGAAAAAAATCTGAAAATAAAAGTGTGGGTAGTTCGAAAAAGTTGCGAAAGAGGGTATGACATGAATGTTAGTAATTGTTAATCGATGGCAGGATCTCTGGAAAAAATTCTCAAAAAAAAGGCGTGGGTATTTCGAAAAAGTTGCGAAAGAGGGTATGACATGAATGTTAGTAATTGTTAATCGATGGCAGGATCTCTGGAAAAAATTCTCAAAGAAAAGCGTGGGTAGTTCGAAAAAGTTGCGAAAGAGGGTATGACGTGAATGTTAGTAATTGTTAATCGACGGCAGGGTCTCCCGCGCGACGGGACGAACCCCGCGCTGGTGTACGGGTACGGCGGGTTCAACATCAACGTGCAGCCCAGCTTCAGCGTGACGCGGCTGGTGTTCATGCAGCACTTCAACGGCGTCGTCGCCATACCCAACATACGCGGCGGAGGGTATGTCGATTTTACACTCCCATACCAACCACCACCAACTTGTCTGTTCTTGAGGTGGACAAAATTGGAACTAAGGCTAAGGTTATTGGATTTTAAAATAACATTCCGCTCAATTCCGCTGTCCAAGTGCTGTTTGCTCTAGTACCAGGGCTGTATAAATTTATGAAGATGCAGTACCGAATTTCCTCATAAACTAAAGTAGCAATCCAAATTGTTCTTATAGTATCCGGGCGTAAGTTTGGGCTATATTATTAGCTCTATCTTATGCTGAGATCTATAGAGCAAGCTCTGACTTAGCTCGGACTTAAGTCAGAGTTAAAACGAGAGACATATATGATCTGACACAAATCTGTCTCGTTATAACTCTGTGTTGAGTCTGAGCTGAGTGAGGCGGTGTTAGTTCTGCAATTGAACGCCGCGCTCGGTCCTTGCAGGGAGTACGGCGAGCGGTGGCACAACGCGGGCCGGCTGCTCAACAAGCAGAACGTGTTCGACGACTTCCACGCGGCGGCCGAGTACCTGGTGGCGGAGCGCTACACCAGCCCCGCGCTGCTCACGGCGCAGGGCGGCTCCAACGGCGGGCTGCTGGTGGCGGCCTGCATCAACCAGCGGCCCGCGCTCTACGGCGCCGCCATCGTGCAGGTCGGGTCAGTAGCCGGCTTCCAATCACACGACGACACAGTCTCTGTTGCTGCATCGACTCTAGCGCTACACCAGCCCCGCGCTGCTCACGGCGCAGGGCGGCTCCAACGGCGGGCTGCTGGTGGCGGCCTGCATCAACCAGCGGCCCGCGCTCTACGGCGCCGCCATCGTGCAGGTCGGGTCAGTAGCCGGCTTCCAATCACACGACGACACAGTCTCTGTTGCTGCATCGACTCTAGCACTACACCAGCCCCGCGCTGCTCACGGCGCAGGGCGGCTCCAACGGCGGGCTGCTGGTGGCGGCCTGCATCAACCAGCGGCCCGCGCTCTACGGCGCCGCCATCGTGCAGGTCGGGTAGTAGCCGGCTTCCAATCACACGACGACACGGTCTCTGTTGCTGCATCGACTCTAGCGCTACACCAGCCCCGCGCTGCTCACGGCGCAGGGCGGCTCCAACGGCGGGCTGCTGGTGGCGGCCTGCATCAACCAGCGGCCCGCGCTCTACGGCGCCGCCATCGTGCAGGTCGGGTCAGTAGCCGGCTTCCAATCACACGACGACACGGTCTCTGTTGCTGCATCGACTCTAGCGCTACACCAGCCCCGCGCTGCTCACGGCGCAGGGCGGCTCCAACGGCGGGCTGCTGGTGGCGGCCTGCATCAACCAGCGGCCCGCGCTCTACGGCGCCGCCATCGTGCAGGTCGGGTCAGTAGCCGGCTTCCAATCACACGACGACACAGTCTCTGTTGCTGCATCGACTCTAGCGCTACACCAGCCCCGCGCTGCTCACGGCGCAGGGCGGCTCCAACGGCGGGCTGCTGGTGGCGGCCTGCATCAACCAGCGGCCCGCGCTCTACGGCGCCGCCATCGTGCAGGTCGGGTCAGTAGCCGGCTTCCAATCACACGACGACACAGTCTCTGTTGCTGCATCGACTCTAGCGCTACACCAGCCCCGCGCTGCTCACGGCGCAGGGCGGCTCCAACGGCGGGCTGCTGGTGGCGGCCTGCATCAACCAGCGGCCCGCGCTCTACGGCGCCGCCATCGTGCAGGTCGGGTCAGTAGCCGGCTTCCAATCACACGACGACACGGTCTCTGTTGCTGCATCGACTCTAGCGCTACACCAGCCCCGCGCTGCTCACGGCGCAGGGCGGCTCCAACGGCGGGCTGCTGGTGGCGGCCTGCATCAACCAGCGGCCCGCGCTCTACGGCGCCGCCATCGTGCAGGTCGGGTCAGTAGCCGGCTTCCAATCACACGACGACACAGTCTCTGTTGCTTCCAACGAGTCGCAATTGTATCCAGCAGCTCCCTGCGACTCGTGTAATGCTGCATTTAAATGAAAGGAGACATATTATCTATACTATTATAATAAAGAGAAAGCGCGAATTTTGTGAGTTTGTATGTATGTCCGGAGCAAACTTTGGAACCACCGCACCTATTTCAAAAATTCTTTCACCATTTCAAAGGTACATTATTCCAGATGGTTATAGGCTATATATTATGCACTTAAATGAATTATGGCTAGATATTGTGTGCAAATTTGTTAAAGAAGTCGGAAAAATTTTTGACTCTCAAACGTTTTCAAGGCGTGCGCTGGGTCATATACTGTTATTGGATGAAAATGATGTATGGGTGAATTGTTCCTCTTAAAAAGTTCTAAAAAAAGTCCGCGATAGCATATGTCTAGCTTCTAAGGATAACTTACAGTAACCATTTCTATCTTTCAAATTTTGATTAAAAATAATGAATTATTTTCGACCTTCTTTAACCGATGTGATGTCAATCTATATCTAAATAAATATGTTTATTATCGTAAGTGTTTAATTAAGAACATATTTGCCCTTTACACTATACAATTTAAATAAATATCTTAGGAGTTATCGGAAAATTAATATTTCCGCGCGACAAAATAATAAAATAGTGCCGGCCGGCGCGGGCGGTGCGCGGTGGCGGGTTTCGGCGCGGGAGATTCCTGTGATTCCTGTGGTGATCTTATTTACAATCGTTTCCTATTAGAAGCTCTGTGCGATCAGTCCCGTAAAAACAAATATTTAATTTTCAACCCGGATGAAGTCGGCGCGGGCTTCTAGTTCTTTCATAATCAGGTCATCGCAGCTAGCACAAATCACATCGCGTTTGTTTACCAAGGAGATCGCTGTATTACTACCGGCGCCCGCGCCGTTTCTCCAGAAAAGAAGGAACTCGGAACAACCCAACACCAACACGTAGCGCCACACAAACTCACTCACACTTCAAAACACACTCGACGTACATTTCGGTCCGATACCGGAGCATCATCAGATGGATTACAAATATTACTTTTTCTTTTAATATTATCATGGAATTCAGCAAATTAAAGCCTGCTTCTATCTAATATTTAATTAAAAAAGATTGATAACATTGCAGCGTGCTGGACATGCTGCGCTTCCAGAAGTTCACCATCGGCCACGCGTGGGTATCGGACTACGGTAGCTCCGACAACCAGACGCAGTTCCAATACCTGCTCAAGTACTCGCCGCTGCACAACATACAGCCACCTGACAACGGTGGGTACAAACTACAACACTTTTTTAAAGTACCGTCAACGAGTATTTTTTTTTTCGATGAAAAGTTAGTCCTTGACTGCGATTTCACCTGATGGTAAGAGACGATGCGGTCTAAGATGTTAGCGGGTTAACTTGGAAGGGGTATAGCAGTGTACATTCAACCCAAACGAATAATCTGTTTCTACCCGCTATCGTGCCGTATGATCGTAAAATTTCACATTCTGCTCTATGGCAGATGAAATAGCTATGTAGACTTAATGGCCGGGAGGTAGCGTTGCATTTTAGCTAGTGATTTCATTCAGATCGATTGCCATCATTTTCAATAGATCTCGGCTGACTCTCAAGTGAACCGACCGTCAGCTGACGCACCCGCGGGGCTAGGGGTTTTGGGACAACTCGAATTAAGCTAGACCTCTAAATTGTATGAGCGCCCATACAGCTCAGAGGTCTATCTTAATTGGCGTCAACTATGTATTAATCTAAGGGGACATTAATTTTCAACTTTTTTATTTTTTGGAATTTAATTTTGGTGGTGCCTCAGGTGCTCCAAATGTTCTTGCACGGCGATAATCACTTAACATCAGGTGACCCGCCTGCTCTTTTGCTCGCTAAAAATATAAAAAAATAATTGTTGGTGTCCAGTGAGCCGCGCGGAGTACCCGGCGACGCTGGTGCTGACGGCGGACCACGACGACCGCGTGGTGCCGCTGCACTCGCTCAAGTTCATCGCGACGCTGCAGCACGCCGTGCGCGGCTCGGCGCAGCGCCGCCCGCTGCTGGCGCGCGTCGACACCAAGGCGGGCCACGGCGGCGGCAAGCCCACCGCCAAGATCGTGAGTGCACTTCCAATACAATAATACAATAGTCTTATATCATGTGACTCTCCTGACAAGTCAAACTCTACCACCGGTTGCTCTTTTCAAAACAAAAAGATACCAGCCGAATTGAGATGTTTTGGATGTTGGTTAAAAATGTACATTATGTATAGCTATGTATTACAATGTAAGTACACACAGTTACACATCTGGGATCGTCAGCTTCAAGGAAGCTAGTCGCTAAGCTGGTCTTATTTGGCTAAGATGTTCAGATGAAACATAATTAACTAATTTAAAAAAAAATAGTGGTTGACTTTTCCAGAGATTAGTAATTAACACAGCGTGTAATAGTTGGTTTCGCGAAGTAGAAAGCTTTGTCCTTTAAATATATATAATATGATATTATATTTATTAAATCAGATTATTATTTTTAACACTATTTCTTAAAAATAAATTGTTTTTTTTTTTAAATTTCAGATTGACGAACACACGGACATCCTGTGTTTCATGACGCAGTCCCTCGGCCTCAAGTTTGAGAAGTAATCTGTTGCCATAACTACCAGTCAATAGTATTAATTGCATCAAGACGATTGAATTAGTATTATGTAAATATATACAAAGCACACACAGTCGAATTACCTCAGGCCTCCGCTCGGAGGCTGGTGATATTGTTATGCATCTGCTATTTTATATTGAATAAACTTTGTTTTTATTTTTAACGGCATTTTTTATTTTATATAAGTACCTACCCTCAATTGAACATTTTCCAACGCAGCAAAATTTTATTACCCATTATTACTAGTAGGATTGGTACACAACATTTATGATTCGATGCATGACGTTAGCTACCTTTTGAAAGCGCAGCAATATGACTGCATTTAAATCACAAACATATAAGAGTAAGCAGACCTAACATAATTTTCACAACTACATCTAAACGAATAAATAATATCTTCGCTTGCTTCTCTCCAACAAAAAATATATGATTCTATCTCTTTTACTTCTGTTGTTGCAACACTTACGCACTCATAGACATAATTGAGCTTGAGGCAATTCGTAAGCTACAAATAAGAAACAGTTTGGTGCAATATGTCAATTTGTCAAAAACAACAACATAACCTGCGAGTTGTTTATTCTTTTAAATTTGCTTTAAAATCGAGTCTAAAGAATCAAAAATTCTGAAATAAAATGGTGAAGTGTTGTGCACCTCTGTGTGGCAATTCTCCGTATAGGAAAACACCTGCAATTACTTTTCATCGGTAAGTTTTGATGTGCTATAGACTCGTAATTTGGTTATATGCTTACTGTGTGATTATTAATAATCGTTCGGCATTTTAGAAGCAGTCCCTAATTATTATATACGCAATACTCGTAGACAGTTATAGTAATTTTGATTCTAGTATATTCCTGTTGCAATATTTATCAATTAATTAATATTAGGATCTTGTTTGTCGTTTCATATACTTGTACAATTTGACAGGGCCGTATTCAGGCGCAAGTTTTGTTTAGTGGGTATATTTTGATTAAATAATTAGTCTGTTTTTGCCTGCCTGTTTTAAGATGTATTGGATTGTATTAATATGTATTTGTATTGTATTGGACTTAGGAAAATTAATCGTGGAAGCACTGTATACATAGCATAGTTTCATTAAATATTGTAAAAATTTTACTTTTTTTTTTAAAAGAGCGACCGCCGAGTTTCTTGCTGGCTCTTCTCGGCGGGAAAGGCATTCCGAACCAGTGGTAGATTCATTGACGATTCAAAAGTGCTTGTAAAAGTTTATTTGAAATAAAATATTTCTATTTCTATTTCTATAAAAGTAAGGATAAATTATAAAATTAAATCATTTTTCAGCTTTCCAAAGGATGAAAATCTAAAAAATGCCTGGTTGATGCAGATGAATAAAAAAAATTGGCAGCACAAAACATCGAGTGTGCTATGTTCTGAACATTTTGAAGCACATTTAGTGGATTGCAGTGGTTTTCGTACCGTCCTTACTTCTAATGCAATCCCAATGATTTTTGATTCATCATTACAAGTAAGTTTCTAGTTGTTCTTATATTTAGGTACCAACCCAAAACATCTTGCCATTTAAACGTACCTATTTGTATTACCTATTAAATTGTTAATACTAGACAACTGATAATTTATTACTCTTATTTTCAGCATATTATGTCTACATCATCAGTAAAAGGTCCAGTAGAAAGAAAAGCTGCTGGAGATCAAGTTTTGATGGACTTGCAAAATTTACAGCCTAGTAATACTATTAATAAAGAGTATAGAGTAATACTATTCCTTATTACGTTATTGAAAAGACTGAGACATATGGTTTATTTTGTTATTTTTATAAGTTTAAAATGTGTAATACTATTCTAATAAGGTTATTGAAATGAGTGATACAGGCTGAATAGAATGTAAGAGTTAATTAAACTACTGTTGATGTTATCGTATTGTCAATGTTTGTATTTCTAAAAGATATTAGAGAAAAAGTTGCTTTTTGATTTTGTTTTATTTATCTAATAGATATATCTTTTGGGTAGATTTTGTAAATCATGTTTTGTTTTGATTTTATTAAATATTATTTTGTAACATTATTACTTGTTTGATTACAAAACCGCGAAACTTAGCACATTAGAATCCATTTTCATAATTAAGAATTAATTTATAGAATTAAGTTTACAGAATGTAAAATAAGGTTTTAACCTACAATTTGATGGCAACTTTCCGTAGTTTCCATATTATTTCAAATCACAGATACTAAATACTCTCCAGTCCCTTCAACCTCGCTGAAAATCGCTTTTCGAAGTCCGGCTCTGTTTACTGTCAATGTGTGCGTGAGATTTGTATGTAGGCGTAATTGGAACGCCAATTTTTTCTTATGTTAGGTCTGCTTACTCTTATATGTTTGTGATTTAAATAGTCCGAATCGAATGGCAATCTAAAGGTAAGACTTCCAATCTTCGAGCCAAGCGTCAGTCGCCCGCGTCAGTGGCGTTAGGTTAGGTTACGACGCGAAGGTCGGAAGTCTACCTTTAAACAATAATTTAAAAAAAAATAGCATTTTCATTATTGATACTTTTTTTCTATAGATATTATATTAAAGAATTAATTAGACATATAAATAGATGCATAAGTATTTTTATAATCCCAAAATAGTTCAGCAAGTCACTTGTTCACGTAGACAGAGAAGACAATAGTACGGCTATATTTATTTACGTTTTAGCTCAACTCCATTGGAACGGACTATATATGCATGTATTTAACAGGATACTATTGCCATACTCTCTTTAGCGCTGCGTCAGCGCGTACTCGAACCTAAAATAGTACTATGATAGTACTAGTCCCCGAAAATTCAAATTTTCATAATAATTTTTTGTGGGATTCTTTAAAGGTGAAGATGTGTATAGGATGGATAATTAAAACAACTTTTGGATATTTTATTCCTTTTATTGTTATACAATGCTAACAGCACAAAGATGTGTTGGAACATGCTCCAAACTATATAATATAAAGTATTAGTTACTTAAACGAAATAAATAAAACACTTCCTTTAGCCATTGCGGGCTTTTTCCAATAATATTAATAATAATATTTTCATTTCTTTATGCGTTGTTACTTGTGCAACATTCAACATGAAGAAATTCTACCAATGGCCTCGATTTAAAATGGTCTTTAGTAATAATTAAAAGTTATGAGACGTGCTCCATCTTATTTTAAAGGTTTGGACAGATAACCGCTGTGGCGAATGCAGAGTGACGTGCTTTTAAAGGTAAGGAGATGCCGAAGACACCTTGCTGCGATAACTCGCGGTCGCAGTTAGACAAAAATGTAGGCAAATACAAGACCGCTTCCTAATCGATCGATACTGTATCTTTGTTCCCGATACAATCTGTACCAATTTGGTAGTTTCAGAAAGTGTTTACTTGCGCTGATGCGAGGCGGTAAGCACTTATTGTATGGAAACCCTCACAATAATGTGTAAGATTACATGAAACCTCGTCAGTTATAATAATTAATTAATAATGTGTTTATATAAAAGTAATTTGATCTAAATATATAAAAGGCAAAGGTGACTGAATGACTGACTGACTGACTGATCTATCAACGCACAGCTCTAACCACTGGACCGATCGAGCTGAAATTTGGCATACAGGTAGCTGTTAGGGCGTAGGCATCCGCTAAGAAAGGATTTTGGAAAATTTCAACCCCAAGAGGGTTAAATAGGGGGTTAAAAAATCGAACCTAACGTGAGCGAAGCCGCGGGTTAAAGCTAGTATTGAAATAAAAGCGGTCGGTAAAGCAGTAAATATCGCAAACAGATACCGCACAGACATATAAATGACAAAGCATCCGTACTCTCACATGCCGAATGATACATCACAAGCTACGGGCTGCGAAGTTTACCAAAATATCTACGTGAAAGCAAAATATTTTGTATTTACATCGCAGTCAAATGCCTATTAATAAATTATAATTTGAAATTCACTTCATTTTATAACTTAAAAATAGAATTATGGAAAAGGAGGCATGCAACCATGCGATTGTGCAAGAAAATTGTATTCATTTAACAACTTAAAACTTATTTACATGTATAAATGGTGCCATATGTCTTAAGCTGTCAAATGGACACGATTTCTTCAACAATCGTATGGCAGATCGAACTGGTGAGAAATCGCGAGTATCAATATTGAGGTAACAACCATGTGCCGCTGCCGCGCTTCGTCTGTCCAGGCCTTACGAGACACTAACTTAAGGGTATTGCTGATATCTATAGAGTGCTCTCTGACTTAGCTCGGACTTAAGATAGAGTTAAAACGAGACTCAAATATATGCTTTGACATAAATCTATCTCGTTTTAACTCTGTCTTGAGTCTGAGCAGAGTGAGAGTGCGGTCTATAGATTTCAGCCTAAGAGCTCTATCGACTCGTACAATAAATATCGCACAATCTATAGATACATATAATCATAAATCGACTAAATCAATGTGAACGCACATTACTATAGAGCCGAATGCGCGCGGCGAATTAGAATTCGCTAAAAATACTGGCGCATTCAAAGTGCTGAAAAAATGTATTGAATTTATTAGTGTCGTAATGTGCGTTCAGCTTAAAACAGACCCATTACAATGAAATGTACAATCACATGCGTACATTATACAACTGATCGGTCGAATCCATGGAACACATTATAATTAAACAAAATATAACTAATTAAACTAAATAATAATAATGTTTCCGATCAATTGTATTCCCGTTTCTAATTCATTATACTTTAGGTTTCCTCCTAGGATTAGTCATCAAACTATTAAATATTTAGTTGATAATTGGTTACACATAGATATGATACTTAAATAACAAGCAACCTTATCCTAAGTAGATTAGGCATACATACTACATCTACCGGTGTACCGTATTTAATCGAGACGAAAATCTCGTATTTCCATTTACGTGTTCTATAAAAGAAAGAAATATTGCCAGTCTTATTCCAAGTGTTTATTTACAAAGAGAAAGTAATGCGGGATGTTGTGAGCAATATTTTCTTTGAAAATATATTTTTTTTTCAATATATTTTGTTTCTTATCACAAAACATTTTTTTTATTAATTAATATTTTTTTTTCTCTCAAAGTAGTATCTTATATTGTACGTCAAAGTGGGCGGATCATGGCCCGCCTGGCTCAAATGCTCGGATTTCATTTGGTCGAATATATTATATAAATAATTAAGTCTAAACAACTTCAACAATAGCAAAGTCAGTTTGAATTAATTAAGAACATAAGGCCAATGAAATTCTATATTTTATACTATAGTTAGTAAATCAAACATTTCATTGTTTTAAATTCCGTATAATAGTACTTGTAAGTAGGGTGGCAGACCCAATTATGGGCACTTTAAGAGTTTATCTAATTTCAAATATGTTTTTTAAATATAAATTTAACAAAATCCTATAAATCACTCTGTTCATAAGGTTACTTGTTTAATAAAATATATAATTAAAGAACTTTTTAAGGATTTTTTTCTTAAATCAACAAGAATTTGAAATAAAATTGAAAAATGACCCAGTCCCCAATTATTAGCACATACGGGATTAACTACTGGTAAGTACTGACGGGTAAGTCGATCAGTCAAAATGGCCGAAAACTTCAGGAACTCCAGAACAATATATTTCAACTACAATACTGACGTCATTTTAAAACTTTCCAGATTAGAAAGGTTTCGATTGTGAAAAATATGAATTCCCCTAAATATTTTTTAATCTGAAAATTTAAAAACTACAATCAGAAACTTATATTTTAATCTTTTTTGCTAAAGTGCTAATAAACTGGTGCAGTGCTAGCAATTGGGTTGGTCACCCTAGTAAAAGTGGTAAAAATTATGCCCAAGTCATGCAATACAAATACCGTGTTCATTATTATTCTGAAACTCTTACGACCGAATTACTGAAACGTAGTTAAGTGTCAATACTGAAGAGCGGTCTAAACGCTAAGTAACTGTTTCTAGACATATTTTGTTGTACCGACTCAATGTGTCGAGCATCAAGAGACGTATCCGTATTTGGCCGTTACTCTATCTCTTATGGTACACGTAAGGGGAACACGCGAGAGGGATTTACTTATATACTAAAATTACACATTTCATAGTTTAGGGTCAGGGAAATATAGTGAATATACATCTAAGTAATAGTTAAAAATCGAGGCCACACGTCAATCGCCGCGGCCCCCGTCGACTGTCGCGTCGCAGCTGCCATCGACTGTCGCGTCGCAGCGAGGCGGGCGCGTGCGCTGCGGCCGAGGGCTGCGGCGATCACTATCTGTTTAATTCACATAGCTTACCCCTTCGACATGTCTCCAGACTCTTAACTAAGTTGCTGCGTTTGCATCAAGGGAATTAATTCGCACTAGTTAGACGATTGGAGTTAGTTTAGACGGACCTAAGTTTACTAATAAGTAAATTGGAGCTGTAGAAATAATTAAATTAACAGAAGCTAATTAAATGAATAAACTATTGGAGGTATAGTATCGAAAAACTTAATTAAGCACAAATACAGACAATCTGGAAAAAATCGCAGATTACACAAAAGTCCACAGAAAACAATCTGCACCAAAAACAAAATGGAGCCGTATGATGCAGCCAATCACAGACCAGCTATGATTGGTTCATGTAAAATTACTACGTTTTAGATGTGGCATTCTGAATCCTCACTTTATTCAACTGGCATGTACTGCAGACGTGCATTAGTTGTTTGCATTCCTTACATACTCATAAGTTGTGTTCTGATGTGCGTTTCTATGTATATCGATTTCGATATTCTAGGGCACATTATGGTTTATGGAGTCGATACTATTACTTTAATTTCAATTTTCAATTTGAAATTTCCTAATTACTACACCATTCCCTTGCCCATTGAATGCCATACAATAAAAAAAAAATACCAGCCGAATCGATAACCTCCTCCTTTTCAGAAGTCGGTTAAAAAGATATCCCCAAAACCACTCCAAAATAGATTGCAAACGTAAAATTTATGTTACTTGAGCAAACATGTCGAAAAGGAGAAGCTATTTGAAGTGAACTACAGTCGCTACTTACCTAAGCTGTCACCATGGCCGCATGATGCAACTTTGGCCTTCGCTGGGCGACCCCCGGCGCGCCTTTCAACTAATTTTATTATCACTAAGTTACTCTACCTCTATAGACTTACAATAAATCGCCGCTAGTCTCGTTAGAGCCTTCTCAGACTAGAGACTTTTTGTCGCACAACTTTTCGCTGTCACTCTACTCAGCTGTGGAATTGTCTTAAAACATATTTCTACGGTGTGAAGATCGCAATATCTTCTTTTTTTTTATCTTTTTCGGAAAGAATATTAGCCAAGCTGATCTTGACTAATGTTCTCCTCTCCCCTCCTTTTCTGGGGCTTGATGTGTCACTTCTGACATTGACAGTTGACAAGTGTATCACTTGTCTATGGCGCACCCGAGTCATAGAGATTAACATTTCTATGGTCCGAGTAATGCCTTTCAAAAGCTTTTCTAAGTCCTACCAAGAAATTTGGTTTTGGCCTTGTTTAACAGAAACATAAATTATAGCCATTCTTTATTGTTGATTTTACACGACCAGTAGCAATGAATTTCAGACAGTCCTACAACTTACTCAAATAGAGTTAAGACGAGACAAGCATACTATTATGATTATGTCGGGACATATGTGTCTCGTTTTAATTTTGTCTCAACCCAAGTCTTTAAACCAACTTTAGACCAGTCCTGACAATTTGCTACCAAACACTTCAGACATCAGACAAGTCAGTGCGGAAGTCCTTGCGATAGACCTATGTCCATTGTCCAGCAGTGGACGTCCGCTTTAACACTTTGTATCAGCGGTTACGAGCAATGCCCGATTTAATCACCACAGCGAGGCCAGGGTTCATTAGCTAAGACACACTGTCGTATCGATATACCGTCACTTACTTTTTGTCGTGCGACATGTCCCTAGTATGACCTACGCTAAAACATTAAAAACCGTTTCTTTATCGTATGAGGCGCCGGTAGTCGCCACATCGAAACGGACCGTTTTGGTTCGGCTTCACAGCCTCTTGGTACGTTACGGTATATTATAACGTTACTACGTTATATACCGATACTTGTCTACCCAATCACTTATCTACCTACTATATAAATAACGAGATAGCGGTACAATAGGACCACCTTTATAAGGTACATCAATAATAAATTAGCTCAGGAAGAAGTAATCTCGTCAACTAAAAGCAATCGATTTGAAACACAAGTCATGCTGTCTCACTAATATTGCGCCACCATGAAGTGTACGCGATAACCAGTAGCGGATGAAGATATTCAAATATATTATACGTGCTATATGTGCACGCATATATCAGTTAGTACGTACCTATATCGCTGTAACTTATAAAAGTGGTCAACCTATATATGTGAAGTGTAAATCACTTAACGCTACATAAGACTTATATATTACTTCCTTACAATAGTTTTACTTTTAGCTCCCGATATTTTGCAGTTTACATTTGATAAAATAAATACTTCGTACCTATATTATTTTATAGGTTTTTTGAGTAATTTACATACATCAGGAGTCCGTTCGAGATTAAATAGACTACAAATCGCGAACTATAACAAAAAATATACATATTTGTATTTCTAAAACAATAGGAAAACGTCTACACTATAAAAAAAAGAAACTAAACATGTTGCATGACCCGAGATCAAAAATAATATGTCTTTGTGAATATGTCATAGCTAGAGGGAAGTACGAAATAAAATTATAGTCCGTTTCACAGCTGATGGGGTTAGTGTGTATAAAAGAATAAATAAAATATGCATATGTAATAAATAAAATAAATAATTTATTGGATATCCATAAAAATGTAGTATTATTTTTGTGTGAGTGTTTTGTCAAAAATATAAGGCGACATTTATCAATAAAGTATGAAAATGATTCAAAGAAAACCAATAAATTTCGGCCATCTTGAATCTGAGCCTGCAATTCGAATAATCGAACATTTTTATTATTTGAAAATGTATTTATTCGAATGCGATTCATTTTTACTACTTGACATAGCTTTAGAAGAGAGTTTTGTGTTATTTTGGATAATTCGAATATTATCACTGCAAAAATAAACGAAATATCCGAAAATCATAGAATTTGACAGCGTTACTTGCAAAGCACCCGATAATGAGACATTGCCAAATTTACAAATAAAATGAAAAAATTGAAAAATAAATGAAATGGAAAGAAATGGTCACAGTACCCATCAGCCGTGTAACGAGCTACAGCAGTCAAACAAAGACGTCCCGAACAATTTATTTCGCGCCGTGAAATATTCACACGTGTGTAATATTTGGTCTACAGTATGCGCGCAACTCGTTGGGCGCGCTTTAGGTGTGGACAGGGGCAAGGGGGGAGGGGGGACCGCAATGTATATCACAGTCACAGTACAAGGTCAACGCCTTTGATCTTGTGGTAAATGCCGACATCTAGTCAGCGTGTTTATTGCATCGAGGCTAGGGTTGCCACAAGGAAATAATATGTATTAATTTATATTTTGTATATATATTTCAGATCATCGCAATAAATAATGTAATTTTAATCAATAAAAATTAATAATAATTAGAAAATAAATAATTGAAACTTAAATTTGACGCAGATACGCAATAGTCAACCCACACAACTTATCAATTGAAAAGTTAACTTTATTAATTTAGATTATGTATGTATTTAATTTGACAAGGGTTTGTGGGTTAGATCGTTATTGCGGATCTGCGTCAAATTTAAGTTTCAATTATTTATTTTCTAATTATTATTAATTTTTATTGATTAAAATTACATTGTTTATTGCAATCAATAATAACAAAGTTCTTTCAGGTTCAGTCCATTATCGGCCGCGAAATAAAAGGCGTCGACCTGTACTGTATCTCCTTTATATTGTCTGAACTTAATTCCTGTCTCCACGCGCAAATATCTAGCGCGCGGCCGACGAGTTGCGCGCGAACTATAACTACACTGGTGTACTTTCAACTTTGCTCAGAGCTACCTACAAGCATCATATAAGCTGCCGAAATAATGCAATAGTGCATCCAGATACCCATGCGTGCGTGCTAGTCAACATGAGCTGATGCCAGTGGACATGTGTCTATGGTCTTATAACTGGGAGGTCTCGGGTTCGATTTCCGGCGAGGCAATTTGGGAATTTATAATTTCTAAATTTTCTCTGGTCAGGTCTGGTGGGAGCGTTTGGCAGTGGCTAGTTACTACCCTATTGTCAAAGACGTGCCACCAAGCGATTTAGCGTTTCGGCATAATGGCGTGTAGAAACCGATTAGGGGTATGCCAATATCGATTCCAAGTTAGCCCGCTACATTCTTAGACTCCATCACCACTTACCTATCAGGTAAGATCGCAGTCAAGGACTATTTTATCATCGAATTAAAAAAAATGGGGCACGCACCTAAACGTCTAAGTAGCGCATGCGTCTTCGCAAGTTGAAAGCACCAGTGCAGTTAGACCTATTGCGAGGGAAAGGATTACGCTACAGGGGGTGGGGTAGGGGCGCGGGCGCGAGGGGGGGAGGGGGCGCTCACTCCGCGGTGCCGGTGCTGATGACGCCGGACTTGGCGCCCGGACCCGGCATGCTCTGCATTCTGAGAATAAAATCGTGAAGCATACGTTACAAACAGCTGTCACACCGACAAAAACTCGGTTTCATAATGGCTTATTATACTGTCAGGCAGATGTCAGAGTAGACTAGTCCACTCTCCCGTTAAGTTCATAAAAGTGTTTGCAACTAAGGCAAGTAGGTAGGTAGGTAGGTAGTAGTCTATCCTACTAATATTATAAACGTTTGTAAGTATGGATGTTTGTTACTCTTTTACCTAAAAACTACTGAACCGATTTGGCTGAAATTTGGCATAGAGATAGATTATAGTGTGGAATAATACATAGGCTACTTTTTATCCCGGAAAATAAGAGAGTACCCGCGGGAATTACAAAACCTTAATCCACGCGAACGAAGTTGCGGGCACCAACTACGAGTAGTTATTTAATAAAGAAAAAGAAGTGGTGGGCAGTGAGCACGTACCCGGTGGTGGGCGCGTCGAGCCCCATGAGCGCGAGCGCGCGCAGGGCGGCGCGCGCGCACTGCTCGTGCGAGTGCGCCGTGGACGCGCCGCCGCCGTGGCACATCACGGGCGGCTCCGTCGACAGCGACACCAGCGACAGGTACTCGCCGTGGTTGCGCTAAGGACCATAGTCATAGTCATTTATTCATAAATATCATTACACGTCAATCATAATTATTATTTAAAATACAATGTCAATAATATAATAATATGTCAATCACATTATATTGGTATACATATTTTATATAGGTACTTAATTATGTCCTAATAATAATAACAATGTCTTTTATTTATTTATTTATTTATTTATTTAGGACGACCAACAGGTTACAATAAATTAAAAACTAAGAAAACTACAAGATGAAAAAATTATTATGCAGTAATGTACACCTACTTACAGGTAGCCACAACATGCTTAAAGTTTAATACCTACTACTTGAGAAAATGTTGAGCAAACAATTATATGTCAATTGCCTAGTCTAGAATCTTTCTTCACAAAAACTCATTATAGCTATAGAAAGATTCCTCGACAAGCCAATTTTTCAGTTTTCGTTTGAAACTATTCATATTTTGTGCAATTTTTACCACGACACTTACAACAAACTGTGCAATACTATTCAAACAAAAAAACACTTCCTAAAGGCAGCCTAGTCCTGCTGCACCACTGACCTCTATATTTAATTTAGGATTAACACTGGACTTGTTGCTATGATTTCTTTTTTGGACCTACTTGATTGACGCCATTTTGGATTTAATTTTTTTTTAAAGAATTGATGCCATTTTGGCGCTGTAAGCACTGAGCTAGTGCACTAGTGTCTTTGATATTCATTTCCAAGACCTCTGTCTTGGGGTGCTGTTTGCGAGAATAACTTTGAAAAGTCGGAAGTTTCAAAGTTCAATTCTGTTACTTTGTGTACATTCCAGATAGACGCACTCAATTTTTGAAATCATTAATGGGGTCGAGCGATCGTGACTTGTTCGCAGTGAGCAAAAGTTTTACCTTAGGGAAGTCTGAGAACTGCACGGTGAAGCCCAGCAGCTGCGACAGGTACATGAGCTGGTCCTTGGCGCCGGGCGACGAGCTGCCCGCGCCGCCCGCCGCGGCCGGCGCCGCGCCGCCCGTGGCGCTCGTCTCGCTCACTCCTGACAAATATAACCTTTTGATAGTGACATTCCCAACAAGGTTTGCGAGAACAGTGACGGAACTAAAAAAATTAATGATTTTAGAGGATGGCGTTTTGAAATTTTGTTTTTTATTAATGATTTTGTGCATACTTCAAAAACTATATTATTAGGATTTGACTTTACTGATGTTGGTGTTGTAATTTCTATTCACTACAAAATATCAAAGATTTATGAGCGTTTGGCATACTTAGTTCAGTTTGTTGGAGTTTTGAGTTACGTCGATATTCTCGCAAACCCGCGATAGTTAGCATGGCAAAACATCTTAAGCAAATTTTTTCCCCCCTGAAATCTGCAATCAGTCGGCACGCTTGTTGAAGTCGGGCGGGCTTAAATAGAAACGATGAAACCGATGCGCAACGCTCGCCTTCTAATGGCACATGAGAGACACGTTTGTTAAGGTCGGGCGAGTATCACGTATCGGTTTCATCGTTTCTTTTTAAGCCCGTCCGACTTCAACAAACGTGTGTGCTTCAGATTGTCTTTCACAGACGAGAAAAAAATCTTGAGTAAAAGATGTTGACTATAAACTAACCGTTGGGTTGTGAGGGTTGTCCACTTCGCTGGTGGTAGTCCATCATCAGAACGCCGGGGACCGGCTGTCGCACGTCACTATTGGCACCACCTGAGTTCACTTCGTTTTCCTGGAGAGAAATAACACTTTATTGCCTAACAAAACAGTAAATGTTAAAGTGCGAGTTAATAGTATTTATGCTGAAGAATTGCGGATGACGAGGTCACGGGTTCGATTCCCGGGTTGGGACAAAAAATGTATTGGGTTTTTCTGTCAAGAAATTTTCAGTACTAGCCCGGAGTTAGGAAGTTAGCGGTGAGTCACCCCCGTGCCTTGGAAAGCACGTTAAGCCGTCGGTCCTGCGCGTGATCTCTCTCTGGTCATGTCGGATTTCCCGTCCCATCGGACTATGAGAGTGAGGGAATAGAGAGTGCACATGTGTTTGCGCACACACTTGTGCACTATAATATCTCCCGCGCTGATGGCTAATCTCTGTGGAGATTGGCCGCCGTGGCCGGACTCGGTCGGGAGGACATTATTACTTCATGTAGGCTGGAAGTTAACACGTTAGCTGTCCAAGTTGATTTGGTCAAGTGACAGTCTACGTCCAACTTTTTTTTAAAATTATTTCAATAAAGATTATACATAGAGTTTCGTGAGATGACGGGACTATCTCCTACTATATTTACGCAATTCCTAATCCACACGTCCACCTCAAATTCAATAGTCTTTTTCGTACGTCCAGCTCAAGAAATAAAATTAATTTCGAACGGAGTGGTGCCCTAAATATAGTGCACGGACGCTATGGCTAACTCCACAGTGTCCTATATGTAGGGCACGGACAGTTAACGTGTTAACATGACCATCCTGCACATTCTTACATTAGAAAAGAAGTGAAAAGACAGATGACTGATAACAACGTATGTCAAAGATTCGTGAATGAGGTCAGATACATTTTCGCACTTTTTGAGACTTTGTCAATACCTTTCGTTTGACATCAATATTGTTGGCCTTGTTGGAATCCCCGGCGGCGGTGTTGGCGGCGTCACCGTTGCTTGTAGTCAACGCGGACTGATCGCTTCCATTGGTGCCCATCTCCATTGCCATCAGGACATCTGAAATATAATTGTAACATCATCATTACATTATAAAACATATCTTGATTCTTGAACAACAAACGAATTTAAACCTTTATAAAGCTCATTGTTTTAAACAAAATCTCATTATGTACTGATTTATTTCAGACTAAAAATATTGAAGCCTTGGAGAGTATGTCTAGCTGTCGGTCCGGCGCCTTAGTCTCTCTTCGATCTTGAAGGATATCTACCCCATCGGACTATGAGAGTGATGGAATACAGAAGCCTCAATAGCCCAATGGTTATAGGTGCGGACTGAAAACTGAAAGGTCGCAGGTTTGAACCCCACCCTTTGCACAATTGTCGTACCCACTCCTAGCACAAGCTTTTCGCTTATTTGGAGAGGGGAGGAGAATATAATTCAAGTTGAGCTTGGCTAATATTCTTTATAAAAAAAAAAAAACTTGAGAGGTGTCAAGGGACACCCGGATGGAACGAAGTTCAATGCGAAATAGAAATGAAAATATCTGGCTTGCTTTCTATAAGAGAGAGAGAGACAGACAGAGAAACATGCGACGCCGCACAGCTTACAATAGCTTACTATAGCAAAAAGTGTCGTGACAACTTTTCGTAAGAATTTTTTCCGTCTAGACCCCTTTCACAACGCGCGATAAGGAACTTCGTTCCAAAAAGACGTGTGGCACTCGAGGACTGCCGCGGTAAAGCTATTGCTAGCATTTTTTATCAACGCCATCTCACCGCAAGATGGCGTTGATAAAAATGCGCCATCTAGCGGCTCACCGTAGAGGAGTCCCGTGTCAGGTTATTTTCGTTACGGAATTTCTGGATTCGGTCTCCACGCTGGCCCGCGATAGAAGCTATGCAATAGCTTAAAAAAAAAACTCCAGCGCAAATCTCTGAGGATTCGATCAGGAGGGCGTCACTCACTGTGCGCGGCGCGTCGCTTGGCGGTCTTCTTGTTGGGGCCGAGGCCGGTGGCGCAGTGCGGCGGCGCGTCGCACTGCACGAGGAACTCGCGCCGCCGCGCCGCGCCGCGCTCCTCCAGCACGCGGTACTGCGGCGAGCGCGCGCGCGCCGCGTGCCGCGCGACCGCCAGCCGCGAGATGGGGTTGTCGGCGCCGCCGCCCGCACCGCCCGCACCCAGCGACCCCGCGCCGCCCGCGCTCGCGCCGCCCCCCTCGCTGCCCGATCCCGCGCCCGCACCGCCCTCCTGCATCACAAGTCAACGCTTCAATTTCATATTTCCTATACCGAAAATACCAAAACATATTTTATTGATTATATGACATGCTCGTCAACTAATGAGGGATTTTTTTTAAATATATTTTTAGCGAGCAAACGAGCAGGCGGGTCACCTGATGTTAAGTGATTACCGCCGCCCATGAACACTTGCTGCACCAGAGGCACCACCAATGCGTTGCCGGCCTTTCAGGAATTTGTTGGTCCGCCCCTTGAATAACCCCATGTTGTAATTTAGTGGAAACACCGTCGCAGGAAGTTGGTTCCACAGTTTCAAAGTACGTGGATAAAAGGATCTGGAACATCGGATGGTCGAAGTGCTCCAGGCACCCAGGTGGTGAGGGTGAAATTGTTTTTGGTGGCGATGGACAGGGATACCAATCCAATTGCCTCAAGTGCTACTGTAAAAAACTACTTCTTCTTCTGTGAGGCAATTACGAATTAAAGAACTTAGTGATATATTTAAATGTAACACAACATAATGTAGTACCAGGCGGGTTTACTGCTAAAGCGTTTTCTCCCAGTCTATCTTTGCATGCGACAAGCGACAACACGTGTGAGGGTGTAAAAAAAACATAACATTGTTTACCACACAATAGATATTGAATACCATAGCTATATAAACCTTCAAACAGACCTTGATAAGGTTCCTAGGCTTCTTCTTGGTGGGCGCGTGGCGGCGCCGGTCGGCGGGCGGGCGCGCGCGCAGCAGCGCGGGCGGCCAGCGGCGCCGCATCTCCTCCAGCATGCGCTCGGCCGCGCGGCGCTTCGACACCTTCTTGCCGTTGCCCTCACCCTCGGTCTCCATGTCGCCCACCGTACACGCTGTTACGAACACCTGAGAGCAAACACGCTCTTCACTAACTTTGTATTTTTACCAATTTCAAAATTGAAACTTAAACAAAGCCGTAAAGGTCCGGCCTGGAGAGTGACAGACTCCTGTTATCCCGAGAAACAAAACAAAATACAAGATGTAGTCACAGGCAGAGGCGTAACTATACCGTTTGAGGCCCGTGGCAAATTCATCGGATGGGGCCCTCCCTCGCCCAATATAAAGAAGCTCACCCAATGAGATAGTATTTTTTATTTTTTCATAAATCACTACGTGAAGTAGGTACATACAAACGCAATTACAATTACTTGATTTTCTAATAACCTTTAATTCGGAGCGTATTGTATTTATGATTACATTACGGCACTTAGTAGTCCATTCTTAGCACCTACAATAGCAACGTAAAAGCGACATTTTCGCGAGCGAAGCGAGCGCGAAATTTGTTATGATTGCATTACGGCACTTAGTAGTCCATTCTTAGCACCTACAATAGCAACGTAAAAGCGACATTTTCGCGAGCGAAGCGAGCGCGAAATTTTTTATGATTGCATTACGGCACTTAGTTGTCCATTCTTGGTACCTACAATAGCAACATAAAAGTGACATTTTCGCGAGCGAAGCAAGCGCGAAATTTTTTATGGTTGCATTACGGTACTTAGTAGTTCATTCTTGGCACCTACAGTAGCAACATAAAAGTGACATTTTCGCGAGCGAAGCGAGCGCGAAATTTTTTATGATTGCATTACGGCACTTAGTAGTCCATTCTTGGCACCTACAATAGCAACATAAAAGTGACATTTTCGCGAGCGAAGCTAGCGCGAAATTTTTTATGATTGCATTACGGCACTTAGTAGTCCATTCTTGGTACCAACAATAGCAACATAAAAGTGACATTTTCGCGAGCGAAGCTAGCGTGAAATTTTTTATGATTGCATTACGGCACTTAGTAGTCCATTCTTGGCACCTACAATAGCAACAGAAAAGTGACATTTTCACGAACGAAGTGAGCGCGAAATTTTTTATTCTGCACTGCGCCATATCTAGTCCTATACTTTTGGCGCTTGAGACCTTGCGTTTGTATGCGCCGGTCGGCCCTACCAACTATTTAGTAATTGTTATTGGGGTTGGGGTTGGGGTGTCTGTAAGACATAAATAACAATTTTGGCCCCGAATTCGCCGTCCCTAAAATCTGCTGCCCTAGGCTCCAGTCAAATCAGCCATTTGGTAAATCTACCACTGTGCGTAACCTTTCTTCTTGTCCCAAAGAGTTTAGTTTATATCAATTTTAATTTTGAAAATGATCGCTCGGCACTAGCCGTAGTCACAGGAATGGCTATAAATGTTATGATCATCTTGTGCTTCCGGCCCTCTCTGATCGGGGGCCCCTGCTGGCTGGGGCCCGTGGCATTTTGCCGTCATGCCACCCTATAGTTACGCCTCTGGTCACAGGCAAAAGCTAACCGCCGTGACCGAATTCGGTCGGGAAGGCATTATTTATTAGTAAAATCGTTTTCTATTTTCTATAAGTAACTACGTAACTACGTTTTCTATAAGTAAGAAACAACTTCAAAAAAGAAGTTCTCAATTTATCTTTTAAAATCTTTTTTTTTTTTATGTATGTTCCCCGATTACTCAAAGACGCCTGGACCGATTTGGAAGATTATTTTTTTGTTTGAAAGGGTATACTTCCCAGGTGGTCCCATGCTTATTAGATCAGGATCTGATGATGGGATCCTGGTGAAATCGAGGTAACTCCTCAAATTTGATTGGCACAATTGACTTATTAGATGATTCAAATGGCCTCACCCTCATGTGCGGCGGGCCGCGCTCCGACTTGACGGCGAACTGCACGGCGAGGCTGCGCTTCAGCGCCAGCTCGTGCACCAGCGACACCGGCGACTTCACCTCCGAGCTGAGCAGGTCCGAGCCCGAGTCTCCTGGGGAATTGAGCTCCTACAGACACCGAACAGCTTCCACAACCGAACCAAGACCCACCGAACACGATTTTACCCTCACCACTTGGGTGCCAGATCTTTTTTCCACATACTTTGAAGTTGTGGAACCAACTTCCTGCGACGGTGTTCCCGCTACATTACACCATGGAATTATTCAATGGGCGGACCACCAAATTCCTGAAAATCTGATAATCCTCCCTGGCGCAGTGGTGAGCGCTGTGGTCTTATAATTGAGAGGTCTCGGGCTCGATTCTCGGCGGGGGCAATTTAGTAATTTATAATTTTTAAATTATCTCTGGTCTGGTCTGGTGGACGGCTTTGGCCGTGGCTAGTTACCACCCTACCGTCAAAGACGTGCCGCCAAGCGATTTCGCGTTCCGGCACGATGGCGTGTAGAAACCTATTAGGGGTATGGGTTGAATTTACACTGCCATACCCCTTCCAAGTTAGCCCGCTACCATTTTAGACTGCATCGTCACTTACCATCAGGTGAGATCGCAGTCAAGGGCTATCTTGTCATCAAATAAAATAAAAAAAAGATCTTTTTTCCACATACTTTGAAATTGTGGAACCAACTTTCTGTGTGTAGTATAGTTTTGTATGTAGGAGTCTTTTTTGCAAAGTGCATTTCAATTGTAATTCATGTTTTGTTCATTATTAAAAGACTCACTCTTAACCTGAACAGACGTCTCTAATTTTCATCATCCAGCCACCTCATGTGTTCCCACTAAATTACAACACGGGGTTATTCAAGGGACAAACAAATTCCTGAAAATCCGATAACGCATTAATGGTGCTACAAATGTTCACGAGCAGCGGTAATCACTTAACATCAGGTGGGCCGCCCGTTTCATTAGCACGCACCATTGTCGCTGTCGTTCCCGGTGGCGGGGCGCAGGTCGTGCAGCGCGCGCGCCGCCGCGTCGTGCCGCGCGCCCTGCGGCGTGGCGCCCTCGCCCACCCACGACCGCCCGCCCACGCACACGCGCACCCTGCGACAATACACACACCTCAACCACCACACAACAGAAATAGAAATAGAAATATTTTTTATTCAAATAAACTTTTACAAGCACTTTTGAATTGTCAATGAATCTACCACTGGTGCCGAATGCCTTTCCTGCCGAGAAGAGCCAGCAAGAAACTCGGCGGTTGCTCTTTTCAAAAAAACTGCGACCACTAGGAGCGAAGCATCAGTGAAAAATGTTGCAAAAACGGGGAAAATTATCCATATTTAAAATATATTCTTTTAAAAACTTCTTAATCGATGAAAGATTTTTTTTTTGGCTTATAGCCCTTTATATGACAAATTTTTGCTAGTTGGGTCGTAACTTACCTGTACAGTAATGACGTGGGCTCCATCAGGCGCGGCGTGTGGACATGCGGGCCCGGCGCGTGCGGGTAGGGCGGCACGAAGGGCGCGGGCAGGCGGTAGGGCACGCGCGGCCGCGGCCTCGGCACGGCCGGCACGGACGTGTACACCGCCGGCTGGCACAGCTTCATCGCCAGCGCGTTCAGTTCCACTGTTGGCATTACAGCACCTGGAAACATTAGAAATAGGAACCATTTTTGTGACATTTATTTTTACCCAACTATAAAAAGGAAAGGTTATTTTAGCAGTATGTGCTTCTTTTTATGTTGAATTAGGTTTCCAAAATCCCTAAGGAACACTCTGTTTTTCCAGGATATAAGGTAGCCTATATGACTGTTTAGATCCTTAACTGTAACCACGCAAAAAATCCACGTCGATCGGTTGCTGCACTGCTGCGAGATTGAAGGACAAACAAAAACACTTTCGTATTTATATTATTAATTTAGATTACAAGACAGAGCGAAAGGGAGACAAAGAGGGAGGTTGAGAACGGAAAAGAGAATGAGACAGATGAGTGACCTGCGTGTCGGTGGTGCGAGGCGTGGTGCGAGTGCGAGGGCGGCGCGCGCGGCGGCGGGGGCGGGAACCGCGTGCCGCCCAGCGCCGCGCTCGCCGCCGCGTGCTGCGCGCGCTTTATCGATGACCCCTGCACGGGAAGTACATCACTATCAACATCAAAGTCAGTCTATAGTCTATAGTCACCTTCTTCATCTTGCATCTTCACATTATAGCTAAAATTTTATGGTAAAGGATATTTTTTTTTGTGTATAAAATAGGTAAATATTGCAATATAATAGAATATAATATAGAATAATTTTTTATTCAAATAAACTTTTACAAAGTGCTTTCGAATCGTCAAATGAATCTACCAATCAATAACTAACTATAACTTTTGCCCCCGCGACTTCGTCCGCGTGGAATTAGATTTTGGGGTGGAATTTTCAAAAACTGTGACACACGTACTTTTTTATTTTTAACTGAAAGCTCAAATACCAACTTTGATGGAAACAGCTTGAAAAATGACGGAGTTTCATATAAACTTCCATCCCCTATTTAAACCCCTTAGGGGTGGAATTTCCAATAATCCTTTCTTAGTGTGCGCCTACGTCATAAAAGGAACCAACTGTAAAAATTTCAAGTTTCTAACTTCAGTAGTTTAGGCTTAGTGCGTTGATATCTCAGTCAGTCAGTCAGTCAGGACTTTGAATTTTATATATATAGATAGATTACTATTCTATTATAAACAATAGTTGGCCAGTTGAACGCCTTGTGGTTAAAGTGAAGTTACCATTAATCTTAAACATAAAAATTATCCTACCAAATTCAGAATGATTTTACATAAAAATTAAAAGAAAAAAAAACGAAAGGATCATATCCTTTAACTTTTAACTTGCTTGAGATAGTCGTCGCGGGATTGGCGGGCGCTGCTGTGCTTAATTGCCAAGCAGGCCTGATTAGCCACATACTCATAGTGTTATTATTGTGGACAATTACAATAAGGTACTTGGATCTTAGTGTAATTAGGTAGTTGAACGTCTTACCTCAGCGGTGTACTCCTCAGTATCACCCAGTCGGAGTGTTACTGTGAATACTTTCTTGTGAGCGGGCCCCGTTTCTGATGTGAGGCGGTATTGGTGCTTAATCTGTGCAAACAAATAAAATAATTTGAATACATTCCTTAAATTCAGTATAACAATCTATTTTTTTATTTGATTAGGGGAGACCGGGGATGGTTGACTAGGTTTTTACTAAATGGTACATATATTTTTTGTTTTAATATTTATAGAAAAGAAAACTATGTTAATTGATAGGAAATCTATTAACCTAATAAAAATACTAATATCTAGATCCTAATTTAGTAAAATAGTGATAATTTAATGAATTTTCCAAAACAAGAAATCTTAGTCAACCTACCCCTGGACCGGGGTAGGTAGACCATACACCAGGGGTAGGTTGACTTATGTACCAATAAGAGTAAAATCATGGGAAGGAGCAAATAATTAAACATTTTTTAAATATAATTGAGCCTTTTATTAAAAAAAAACTTAAGTCAGCTATTCATCCATTTCTTAAAATGTCTTTAAAAAAATTATCAAAAAAATTGTCTTATTTTTAAAATTTTTTAATTTAACTCTTTTCTTTTAATACCTATTGTAAATCATAGTCAGACATAATTTCTATAACAATAAATTACAGGTTTTTGTCGGAACTTAATAAAAATGTAGTTCTACTTGTTGTATCAAATATAAACTACGTTAGTTTGTAACGTAATGATGTAGCTCTCGACAGGCTTGTTGCTGAGGTTGGATTGATAGAGAAGGATGACGCTTCAGAAAGGAGTCCAACCAATCTTCATCAGCTAACAATTGTCCTCCAAGAATCAGGCATAGTTTTTTTTTTTTTCGAACTTATATGCTAATTTTCCATTTTCCAGTTTCATATGGCGTCATTCCGTAATAAATATCAGCTGCCTTCTTTATATAATTAGCTTCCTCTTCTTTATTAGTAAAAATTTGTCTATTTCATAATATATGCAACTGTGTCCAGGGTTAATTTTGATGACGTTTTGATTTTTCTTTTGATTTGACTACGTAACGATGTTATATTTTTATTTATCAGGCGTGTTGCACTGTTTTAATGTGGCTTTTTTCGTCAAAAAATACAGTATGACAAGCTCTTTCTAAAACATCTATCGCTCGTTCAGTTATACATATAATTTATCTGTCGTTCAGTAGTTTTTTTATAGGTCCTCATTGTTCAGCAACAACAAAATTGCTATAAATATTTAAAAGTCCAATAAAAGGTTAACTAAAACCACCAAAACAACCATTTGGTTTGGTTGACTGATTAGTCAACCAGCCCCGGAAAAAATTAGTCTACCAGCCCCAACTGCTATTTTTTAGTTTGATCGCATGGCTAGCCTTAACACTAACAGTGACTTGAAAAGTAAGATACGAAATATGATAAATATGCACCCATCAAACGTTGGGACTAACATAAAAATTGTTCACATAAAACTTGTAGGCACCAGGTCAAAAAGTGTAATAAATCAAAATATTACTTACGTGGTTAAAAAATTAAAAATCTATCACTGCTCGAAAACGGCACACGACTGCGTTGCGGCGCTCCAGACACCTGAGCGGGATGCAGAGTGTAATACTCGGCTGTATTCGGATGATTCAATTCGTACACCGTCGACGAGTTTTTGGCAGTTAGTCTACCTACCCCTATAGTCAACCATCCCCGGTCTCCCCTACAAGATAGACCTTGACTGCGATCTCACCTGATGGTAAGTGACAATGCAGTCTAAGATGGAAGCGGGCTAACTTGGAAGGGGTATGGCAGTGTAAATTCAATCCATACCCCTAATCGATTGCTACACGCCATTTTTCCGGAACGTTTAATCGCTTGGCGGCACGGTAGGGTGGTAAATAGCCACGGCCAAAGCCTCCCACCAGACCAGACCAGAGCCAATCCAGAAATTATAAATGCCCAAATTGCGAAGTCTCTTTCATGTTTTCTCTCACTCCCACTTGCGCGCGACTGTACTGCTATCCCGCTCCCACACGGTGTCTGCACGTACCTTATTGTACCTGGCCAGCTCGTTGACCAGGCACATGGGGGTCTTCTCTTTACTGTTGGCCGGCGCGGCGGCGCGCGCCTCGCCCTCGCCCGCCGCCGCGTGCTTCTCTTTCTTGTCGTCCGCTTCTGTCGCCGCTCCCGCTCCCACTCCCGCGTTGTTAGTTATTGCTGTCCCACTCTCTTCTTTCGTGTCAATAGAGTTGTTCGGCACGGAGTTTGTTGTGTTGATTGGCGTTGATGGTGTCACTATTGGTAGTGAAAATTAAGTAAGTATGAAATATTAAAGTTCTCTATCGACTACATCATTCCATACAAGAATTATGACGGTATCGATTATCACTTAAAAAAAAGATAGAGATGCTCAACATGTTGTATACATGTATTGTATTTTGTGTCCTAATGTGTGAAATAATCTTCAGTGTTTTTACATGCCCGTTACGTACAAGTATGGAATGATGTACTGAGTCAATAGATTTAAGAAAGAGTATAACAACATTGAAACAAAATAACTACTACAAATACAAAAGTACTTAATTAAATACTTACAAAGAATAAAATAAAACTACAACAAATAACATACAATAACTATTGTACTCTAAGCGTCTCTCTATTCTATTCAAAGCGACGGTAATATTGGCCGAGACGTAACAGAATGAATGCAGGATGGATGAAATGGCGACAGGTCTCAGGAGTGCTTTGCGACCCACGAATGCCCCTTAAACTAAAGGGGAAAATTTATAAGACGGTTGTTAGACCTGTCACATTGTATGGTTCAGAATGTTGGGCGGTAAAAGGGACGGATGTTAGAAGAGTACATGTTACCGAAATGCGTATGTTGAGATGGATGTGTGGTGTGACAAGAATGGATAAGATAAAGAATGAGTATATAAGAGGAAGTTTGAAAGTAGCGCCAGTAATCGAAAAGATGAGGAGTAATAGGCTCGCGTGGTATGGGCATGTAATGAGGAGGGAAGAAAACCATATTAGTAGAAGAATGTTAAATATGTATGTAGAAGGGCAAAAGAGTAGAGGAAGACCAAAAAAGAGATGGATGGACTGTGTGAAAGAGGATATGCGTGTAAGAGGAGTAGATACTGAGTTGACGAATGATAGTGAGTGGAAGAAAAAGACATGTTGTGCCGACCCCACATAGCGTGGGAAAAGGACAAGGACATGATGATGAACTATTGTACTCTAGCACTGAAAAGACAAATACAAAACAAAAGTAATTAAATACTTAAAATAAAACTACAACAAACAACATACAATAAATTACTGTACTCTAGCAACAGTTTACTGACCAAAGTCAGGCTTTAACTTCGTGGGCACAGATAGTATTGGTGATGATGGCCTGCACAGACCTATTTGTACATAAAAATATTTAATTAGTTTCCCAATGTAAGTGTATATAATGGTACTAAATCGTATACTTTTATAGGCACATTTACATTATGAGTTCCAGGAATAATTCTCATAGTTTTCAAAAGCCTTGAAGATCGCTATCCCTTTTAATTGGCTGATGACTCTCTGAGTACTGGTCAAATTACATTGATGCAGCAAGAACGCCATAAATTCAACCAATCCGAGGTGATTATGATCGTCACAATGATGCAATCATTTTTTAGATAATCCTATAAGTTTCCTTCACCATTAAAAAAGTAATTATTTGGGTGACATATTTTGGATGTTACTCTTCAAAGGTTCGTTCAAAAACATGTCTTCCTCCCTTTTTTCCTTCGACGTGGGGCGTCAATCTTTCTGATTTTTGCTTTTTTGCATACAAACTTTATCATGACAGTAATTTTCCTTATTTTTTTCTTTTATAGCCTGTGCTGCCTGTAAATATGTCACCCATAGACAATACTTTGTATTGTCTATGGGTGACATATTTAGACAGTGCTGGTGACAATTTAGATGATCTTTCCTTAAAACTTTTGCGCCCGTTGCCGCGAAGGAATTATTTGCCGTTGCACCCTAAATATCAGTCATAAAATATGGAATGAGTACTAATGAGTACTATATAGTAGAAGTACTTATAACTGTAGTAAATTAAGTAAGTTTCTAGTCTATGCTGCACCAAAAGCATGGTGCACTGAAACATAAATTACACACTGCATAAAGTGCAATTTAATGGTTTTTTTTTTGTTACTATGTATTTATTTAACGATGACGAATATGTAACGGACTATTTGTATATTGACGTTTATTGCCACTGGCCATTTTTATTTATTTTAGTTTTTATGTACCTATAATTGTATTAGGTTTTTATCTTTTAATAAAGGTATTATTTTTTATTTTTTTTTGCAAGATGCTCACCATTGTGGCTCTGCTGCGTGGTGGGCGGCGGCAGCTGCGGCGGCGGCGCGTAGGGCGGCGGCATGACGCCGGGCACCGCGCCGGGCCCGTAGCCCCCGCCCACGGAGTACGGCCGGCGGAGGCGGTTCTGCTGCTGTCACACACAAACACACAACATGAGTCTACCAATAGACAAGGATGTTGTTATGAATGCGGTGTTCTGCAGGGCTAGAAAATTTGTCTAAATATTAACTCCTGCCTGTAGAAGTTACCATCCACACCCTATAAATATCGTGGGTGGTGCCTAAGGAGTGATCCCACAGAACTAAGATGGTGGTTAAAAGCAACAATATCGTAAAGAATAGACTCCAAAACGCGCACGGGAGACCTTAATAGAGATTACCTTCATATTTAGTTAAAGGCTAAAAACTTTAGTATTGCGTAATGAGGCAATGAAACACAGCGCTCATTTGCCCGTGACTACCTATTTGCTCATGACCGCCCGTATTGCTGGCCTTGTAATCCTAGCGTCGTGGGCGCTGGTACAAACGTCAAGTTGGCGAATAGTTTACCGGGTGGCACAGAGTGTGCTGCGTCGCGTCTCCGGGTGATGCATGGGCTTTATGGAATGAGGGCGTGCGTGATTCCTTCATTCCATGCCATTCATTTGCCCCTGACCGCCCATGCCCGTGGCCTTGTAGACTAGCGTCGTGGGCGCTGGTACAAACGTCAAGCTGGCGAATAGTTTACCGGCGGCACAGAGTGGTGCTGCGTCGGCGGGTGGTGCATGGGCCTAATGGGGTGCGGAGGTCGCTGGGCGGGGGCGTGATGCGGTGGAACGGGCATGGAGCCCATGCCGCCCATTTGCCCATGGCCGCCCATGCCACTGGCTTGAGAGGGACCCATCGGCACCCTAAAAAAGAAAAGGTTTTCATACTACACGTGTCTTTGTTGACCAAGTACGCATAGCGAAATAGCGGTATAGGTAACTAATATATCTAGGTACTTACATTAGTTACCTACTGTGTACCTATTGTGAAACTAATTAACCTTTCGTTTGCCGCGACTGGCGCAGCGGCGATACCGCTGTATGCCGAGAAATATCGACTGTTGCGCAGCCGCGCAACATACGGTTTTAAAAATCAAATTCCGCCAAGAATATAAAACTTACCTTTTATCTGATTTATGATTTTTAATGACAATGAAATCAAGTTTATATTAGTGCATAATTTAGTGGAATATAATAAGTCGAGTATTTACTACAACTCATTCTTATCTTATGAGACGGGAAAAATTTGTTGGTATATAGAAAAACAGATAATATAAAAATATTTATTTTAATTTGAGATTTTCTTGTTTTATTTTATACTTAGATATATGGTGTACCCGATTACAGAATATATTATAATACCCTAATGAAATATTTTAGAAATACACAAGTTTATTTATTGAGAAAAAATGTAGCATTTCCAAGCGCGGATCCGCGTTACGGCATTGTTACGTTTGACGGCTTGATACGGAATGGTTTGATAACTTCATTCAATAGGAACCTATATATAGGACTTTCGACCTTATTTGTCAGTAAATAACTCAGAATCACGCAAAAAACCGCGTGAAGTCGTTTCAGCGTGGATCCACGTTCCGGCACTATAACGGGATTGCGTGGATCCACGTTTCGGCAAACGAAAGGTTAATTGTATCTTTGTGAAATGATATCGGTGGGAAACTCTTAACTAGCCATTTGAGCCAAGGCTTAGGCTACATGAAATAAATAATTTTGTGATATCAAAGCAGAATAAAAGTATGTACTCCTATTGCACAATCTTTTCTCTTAGTTGAGCACATTGAGTTGTATACTTTAGTATATTGGTTAGGTCATGGATAAAGGAATTGTGAAATCTGGGAAAAGTATTACTCTACGCGATTTATGTAGGTTACACAACATTTTGTTTTCCGTACGAGCGGCCTTAACAATTAAGGCAAAATAATACTCATACTAAAGTACTAGTATTAATAAATAAAAAATCGGATAAAAATTCATACTCTTCTTTTGTCTGTTCACTCCCACATTCGGCCATAACTCCCGTTGGTGTGCTAACTAACTCGTAACACGAGGATACGATTTAATTTATTCGATCCACAGAAAGTATTACAGTGAAAGACACTTCGTACTTCCTGAAAACCGAATGCTTGGTTCCACATTTATGTAGAGGAGCGAAAAATTTTCAATGAAATAGGCAGCGAAAATTTTTGGGATTCTATCTCACAAACGTTAATTCACAGGCACTAAACACAAAATAACATATTGATCGGAGTAGAGATTTAAAAAATTACACAAACACAACACTTCACCAAACTTCTTACAAAGCCATGTGAGAAAAACGAAAGTCTTTCTAGGGGTGCTTTCATCCAGACATTTGCCTCGATACTGTTATTCCAACTGCCCGTAGTTTCAATGGCGTGATATATCGGCCAGTGTTAAGAAACCTCCTTATATTCATCACTAGATAGCCTCGAATCGAAAGTGCCGTCATATGTTCCATTCACGACCAGTTCCATTAACAAAGAGAGCCGCAAAGAACCCTCGACGTATCAACAAATTACACAGGATTTACATGTCAATGCCACTGAATCTGTATGGCGAGCGAGTAAAACACAGACTTTTTATTAAATAAGTGTCAATGTTTGAGTGGCTGCTATAAGCTGATATACCGTATTATTCTTTATGCGGACTAATCTTTTGTTATAATAATGCGAAAGTGTGTTTGTTTGTCCTTCAATCACGCTGCAACAGGCCGTGAATCGTCGTGAATTTTTGCATGTGTATTGTTGAGGACTTGAAGAGTGAATAGGCTAACAGGCTTTTTATACCGGAAAAATCAAAGTTCCTAAAAAAATCAAACTATATATCGATGCTGATTAATCACGAACGCACGAATTATCACTAGTAGCCCTTTACAAATTGGTCCTCTCCCATACGTATCCACACGGACGAAGTCGCGGGATAATTTGGTAGGTACTTGCACTTTTGCAATACTTATTTATGATCACACCTGATGGTAAGTGATGGAACAATAAGATGGGATACAATTTAAGATGGCAGTAATGACTCGGTTCATTCATCAGCTTTCCAAAAGGGACAGTCTTTATTTGGACGATGCATCTTTATGGAATAAAGAATCAACCCACACAACCTATCAATTAAAAAGTTAACTTTATTCATACAGTCTCAATTGTGGTGATTGGCTTTATTTATCGCGTTCTTTCTGCAACAATACAGTTTAGCCAATAGTGATTGAGTATTGGTCAGAGGCGAATGCAAGCGTTACACTGTATAGTTCTTGCATTTCACAATGGCGCGTGATCTCTTTACTTATGATTACGTTGTGTACATGCACATTGCGTAAGTGTGCGTCAGGAGCCTAGGTGAAAGCGGTCAGGCTCAAGCAAGCTCTCGCTCACACTTATACAGATACGACACACACACACAACCATAAGCCACGCGCCCTCGTGAGTTGAAAGAACGATAGCAATTATTATTTTTAGAGAATTATAGCACTGAAAATCAGGTGTCACAATGTCCGATAGCCTAGTTCCGATAAAACATTGGTCCACATGCGAAAATATATTTACAAGTTATTAATAAATTAATGTTTTCTCAAAAGTAATTCCTACAAGATACATGCATTACAATGTAGTTTTTCAGAGGGTTAAAAATATTTTGCCGGCCGGTCGGCAATGGGACGGGTTTAGCGCTATTTTTGATAAAATGCAATAAATGAATTTATAACATAGAAAACTTTATTGAATTAATCACACTAATATTATAAAGGCGAAAGTTTGTGTGTGTATATGTTGTGTTTGTTACTCTTTCAAGCCACAAGGAATGAACCGATTTGGCTAAAATTTCGAATGAAGATAGCTCATATCCAGGATTAACACATAGGCTTCATTTTGTCCCGGAATATTAGTTTCTTTTTTCCTTATATGCTGAAGAGGAAATACTGTTATTGTTCTTACAAAAGCAATGGAGAAACCGGTTGATTTTTGTATGGGTATAGTTGAGGGTCTAGAGAGTGACATGGGATATATTTCATACCGGAAAATCAAAGAGTTCCCATTGGATTTTAGAAAGCTAACTCCACACGGACAAAGTCGCGGGCATCAGCTAGTTTTAATATAAAAGACCCTGTATAGACATATTGAAACATGTTCAAGTGAGACTTGCAAAATAGTCAAACTTGTCCTTGACACTTGCAAGTTCATTGACTTGACTCCCCTTTCTATTCTTACCCCCTGTATGGTGAACTGTCGAGCTTTTATGATTTGCCTCTGAATTAATTTCACTGTTATAGTAGTTTAGTTAGGGAGTTTTACTACATATAGTTAAAAATTAATATTCAGTAAAGTTTCTAAATCTCTTTAATCAAGTAGGAAATGAGCTGTTGATCTCCATAAGTTATAGCTAAGATCCACTTCAATTACATTAGCTTTCAAACAGAAAAAACTGCATCAAAATTGGTCCATTCGTTAGGGAGCTATGAGGGAACAGACAGACAGAGATACACCCACACACAGATATACACCTTAAACTTATAACATCCCCCATTTTCCATCAGGGGTTAATAATATAATACAATACAAGACAGTATAAATCAAAGTTTGTAAGTAACTCACTAATAACTTTTATTAATTAATCATCTCTCATTTATGAGATCTTCAAAAACAAATTCCTGAAAAGCCAGCAACACATTGGTGGTGTCTCTGGTGCTACAAATGTTCATGGGTGGTGGTTATCACTTACCATCAGATGACCTGCCTGCTTGTTTGCTCACTATAATAATATTATATATTTTTACTTTTCTAATGTTAATAAAGTCAAATTCAAATTCATTTATTTCATGTAGGCCAAATTTTGGCTCTTATGACAAGTCAAGAATCTACCGCCCGTTTGGTATATCTATACTAATATTATAAAGCTGAAGAGTTTATTTGTTTGAATGCGCTAATCTCAGGAATGACTGATTCGAATTGAAAAATTATTTTTGTGTTGGATAGTCTTTAGGCTATATAACATCAAGTTGCGACCAATAGGAGCGAAGCATCAGTGAAATATGTTGCAAAAATGGGGAAAATTATCCATATTTAAAATATATTCTTTTAAAAACTTCTTAATCACGATCATCATAACAGAAATTGACGCTGACGAAGTCGCGGGCAACAACTAGTAATATATAATAGGGAAAATTAGCAAGTATTCATTAGAGGTTAGAAATTACAAGTATTGGTCACAATCTGCAGTAAACTGGTATTCAGTTTGTAAATAGAATTTCAGTAAGTATAAAAATAATGCAGAAAATATTTAATAGAAGGCATAAGGCTAGATATTGGCCACATGTCTCAATGGATTTACACAGCTTTATGCTGGGATATTACGTTGTTTGCACAGCTGTATGTAATCCGGAAATTACCTAACATAATTGTACAACTTATGTGGATTCATAATTTTAGTATACAAAATGATTAGATAACTAGCTGATGCCAGTGACTTCGTTCCCATGGATTTTTTTTCAAAATCCCGCTGAAACTGTTTGGTTTTTCCGGGATAGAAAGTAGCCTATGTCACTCTCCAGGTCTTCAAGTATACTCATGCAAAACATTATGTCAATCTGTAGCTTTGTTGGAGCGGGATTGAAGGATAAACCAACACACTTCCCCATTACTTAATAATATTAGTAGGGAAGTAAGGCTTATTAAGATTCTTGAGCAGTGATAGCCTAGTGTTTAGGAGAATAGATTCCTATTCTGGGATTGATATTTGGATGGGGCTAGCACAGTGGACATTAATGCTTCTCTAAGAGGAGACCTGTGCTCTGTAGTGAGCCGATTATGAGATGATTATGATAAATATATATATTTTTTAATTAATTATGAGATAATGGTATTATGTGAAATATAAACATGAATTCTCCTATAGTTATTCTTTCATACAAATGAACCTTGAAATTGGTGCAGTTTTCGTCATAGACAAATCTATAAACTTACTCAACAGAATGCTGTTCATTTCACAGTTTCTTTAGGAAAAGACACTACTTAGACTTGCAGTTTAGAAATTTGTGCATAACTGAGTAAATTAGCATAAAGACAGTATGTTTGAAACAGAAAAATACAACACAATAGAGAAGGGATAATGATATAGGATGGGACACAGTGCAGACTCTCTAGGAACTTCCAGCTTTATAGTGTTTCTAGGTATAGTGAGCACCTTACTCTATTAACATTCTTTCATTATTTGTTTTAGAAAGATATTTCATTAAATATCATCTTTTTTATATTATACAAATCTTTCCTCTTTATAATAGTAGTGTAGATGCAAGCTATTGTTCATCGAGAGGCAAGGTACTTTACTATAGCAAGGGGCCTTAGGCTTTGGGTAAGTAAGCTCTTATTTGCTCTATTGTTCTAATCAAGTTTTACAATAGAATGAATTGTAATTTACCAATAGATGAGAACATTTTGAAGTAAAAATGATAGTATGTAACATTGGAATTCAGCATCTGTAATATATAATTATGTATAATAGGTAGTGATTTAACAACTCTACAAAGGCTTATTTTCAAATCTCAAGTGTCTTGTATATACATAGTAAACTTGTATTATACTTAGATGCAATGGCACAGCAAATAAAGAACTAGTAAAAAGCCGCACGTTACCTAGTTAATGCTACATGCCTGTTCTCCCGGTGCATTTGGTGGGGCGGCATCTGGTGATGCGCCTGCATCCCCTGGTGTCCCGACACCGGGAGGTGCTGCGGCGGCGGGTGCCCCGACATCGGCTGATGATGCATGTTCGGGTGATGCATCATCCTAGCGATCGCAGCCTAAACCACAAATCACAAAATGATCAAACGATCACCAAACCGCCGACAATAACACGCCAAAACACACAAAATTACCTCCGCTCTTACCGTAAATTTGTCACACAAATTATTCAAGTCTCCGGCTTCACGATCGACATAAATCCGCTCACAATACACGCGAATATTGTTTTATTTGGCAAACAGTAAAGAAAATCGTTTCGTTCAACATGCGGCCATGTTAAAAATGTTGCCACTTCTTGCCAGACGATAATAGAAATTCCTACTATTTATAAATCTTTGGTAGGTACCGTAGGTACCTTTATGAAATATTATTTTAATTTACTATAATCTGAAGATTTTCAGCATAGAAATAGTCATTAAATTAAATTAAAATCACACCTTTACATAGGCCTAATGTATGATATACCCGAAATCCCACCAATGACCCACTTCTAATCATCACCATCATACTCAAAACCTTTCACGTTATAACTATAATAACGGTATTCCTAATTATAATAATACCTAATAAATAACGGTAAAAAATAAATAACGGTAAAAATAATTGAAAAATTAACGTTAGGTACCTACCTATACCTAACGTTAATTTTACAATACACGGTCAAACATGTTTGTCAAACACGTAAAATTTTTGCGTGTTTTTGTTACGGTTTTTTTGAACAAGGTCATCAAACTCCTCCGTTTCCGTTTGTCAAACACGTAGTTTGTTTGACAAACACGACCACAGACTATCAAATACACGTAAAAGTGTTACGTATTTGACAAACACGTTTGACCGTGTACGAGCCCTCTAACCTAGTATATAGTGTATTATCTATGCCTCTAACAAATACATGGCACCCTCTATTTGGAACGTAGACTATCTGTCTACAGCTGTCTACGATTTGGAAATAATTGACAATAGGCTTCCCCACTCTGTCTACAGCTTACCCATTAAAATAGGGACAAAAATAAGGGAATTTAAGTAAAAGAATGACACTTAAAAAATAAAAATGGTTTATTTAATTCTTAAAAATACGATGATTTTAAAAAATACAACTCACAATTCTGTTTGGCATATGTAAAGAAATACAATGGACATAAAATGGAAGTAATCCTCATCATTGTTGATTTGTACATCCGTCAAATTGGAGTACACAGGTTCTATTTCTTGTAAGGAACTATCGAGAATTTCATCGCTGTCCCTCGTTGTTTCGGCCCAGGAGACTCGTTTCGAGCTTCTTGAAGCGTCTTTCTTTTTGTCCGACGTTGGAGTGGAATGAGATACAGGGGAGGGGGGATCTTTAGTAGGAGTCTGCGCGCATTTGTCCAAGTAATGTTTGCGCAGAACGTATTCACGCATTGAGTCGTGCGATGACCTTTTCGGCGGCGGGGGAGGGGGTAAGGCTTTGTCGTCATCTTCGAAGTTGCATGGGTTTTTTTCTTTCCTCGCCATTTCTATCCTCTTGGCCTCCTCTTCGTTGGGCGGCAGCGGCCAGGCGCCGAGCTTGTTGCGTACGAGGTGCGGGCGGGAGTGCGCGGCGCACAGGATGCGCTTGCGCACGAAGTCGTGGTACACGGTCAGTTCGGACGCCAGTTCGCGGCGGACGAGTTGCTTGTGCCGCGCCGAGACGTTCGGGTCGCGGACCGCCAGCAGTGCCTGAAAGTGATTATAATATGAATCCAAAGATTTTCAAAATAAAAAAAATAATGTCCTCTTGGAAGGAATGGTTTTATTGCAAAAATACAATCGTAGCCCTTCGTATTTTTATATTTAAAAAAGACACCCATTGATAAATGCGCTTCTAATAATATGCATACTTTATTATCTACTATATAAAAATAAGTCGGGTTTTCCTTCCTGACGCTATAACTCCAGAACGCACGAACCGATGTCCACGGTTTTGCATTCGTTAGAAAGGTCTCGGGCTCCGTGAGGTTTATAGCAAAGAAAATTCAGGAAAAATTTCAACAGGAAAGCGGGAAAAATTTTTTCTTCTTCTTTTAATCACCAAACGAAATGTTACAATTTACATAAAATAAAACGAAGCCATCTGGTGGCGAAACGGAGTTCGCCGGGTTTGCTAGTTTGATATAAGATTAGGAAGCGGTAGATAAAGAATAGTTTATTTTTATTTTGTAAGCTCTTCTGTAAAAAAGTGTAATTTAGATTAAAAAAAAAAAAATCGATATGTACCTGCGAAGCGAGCAGCGTGATGGTGGCCTCGAGCGCGCCGGCCACGAGGCGCTCGTTGGGCGCGGGCAGCGCGCTGGCGGCGGAGGAGATGCTGCCGGCGGACTCGCTGCGCGCCGCGCGCCGCGCCTCCGCCGGCCCGCCCGGGCTGCCGCACGAGCACGCGCGCCGCCGCCCGCGCGGCGACCGCCCGCCGCCGCCGCTGCCCTCCTCCGAGTGATATGCCTGTAAAAAAACAAACATTTTATCTTACAAATTAAAAACTTTTACTTTCAATTCAAATTCCATTTATTTCATGTAGGCCAACTTGTAGCTCTTATAACACGTCATAAATCTACCACAGGTTCGGAATGCAGATTCTGCTGAGAAGAGCCGCTAAGAAACTCAGCAGTTGCTCTTTTAAAAAAAAAAATCACAATAGATAACAAAACTATGCTATGTATACACATACAGTGCTTCCACAATGAAGCTTCAAAAATACATACGTAAAAATGCATACATAGGTACACACAATCCAATGCATATCAAAAGGGGCAGACAAAGCAGACCCATTCCCGTTGGTGGCACACGTTCCTAGTAATACTTAACATAATATAGCATATCGATCGTACCTATCCCGTTATCGATATGCACCTCTACAATTCTTACGCACATCACTACACACCTTTAACAAAGGTATTCAGCGGTTATTTTTATCCAGGACATAGGCTACTTTTTATCCTGGAAATTTAGAGTTCCTACGAGATTTTTAAACTTTAACTATTTGACTATAGACTTGGCAAACGCACGCATTCCCCTCCGCCGAAGTACATGTACAAACGTACGTGTTAGCTTGTAAGTGTGACAGCTTTTGAGTTAGTGTGCGTTCATGGAGACATTAAGTTTTTTACAAGAGTGTGCAGTAGTAAATGTGTGCTACAGCACACATTTACTACCGTAGGCTGTACGTGATTACCTCACCTCCCGCAGAAAGTGGCAGAATATATTCAGTACTAAATCTGCGTAAACTGTAAAGGCTCGTCCCGGCTAAATGGTCGAAGCTTGAACTATATTCAAGCGTAAGAGGTAGGGAATCAGCTGATATTTGAATATGTACTTACGTGATTCAACGACTTAGTCAGCAAACAAATCGCGGAGAGGATAGTTCCGAAGGTCAGCTGCGGGAACTGTTCGTATGTAATCTTGGGAGCGCCGAAGGTGAGTTCCACGACGGGCTGCCACCGCTCCAGGTCCAGCTGAGGGTCGGCCAGCAGCGACAGCAGGTCCGGGCTGAACGAGAGCAGGCACAGTGTTGCCATGTGGAGGATCTCCAGAATCCTGAAACAAAGTATCGATAAGCTGGTCAATCAATTTTTTTTTGTCCTTCGAGGAAAGTATTAAAAAATGTTAGTATGTTTTTTCAAAGTAAATTTAATTATACCCATTCAAAAAACCACGTCAATCCGTTCCTACGTGATAGCCTTCTATCACGTGGCAACGGATTGACGTGGTTGACAAACAAACACACTTTTGCATTTATAATATTAGTAAGGGTACTTTATCTTTCGCTTTTAAAATGTATTTGCCGTTTGCCTAGGAATTATTACGCCATCGTCGTCTTCCAGTTTTTAGCCGACGAAAAAAAAGGAGGTTCTCAATTCGTTGCGTATATATTTTTTTAGACTTTCATTTTATTTAGTAAAACGAGAGGGTCTCGAACCTACGACATTTCAGTTTTCAGTCCGCACCTTTATCAGTTGAGGTTTCAATTAATTATATACAATTATACCTATATATTATTTTTAATGAGGTCAAATTGAGGCATCAGAACTCTCCCCGTTATATAGCCGATAGAAGTAGTAGAGTAGAATATGCAAAGAGAGCTGACATCTCTGTGGTGCTTCAGGCTTTCCAACAAGTTGTTTAATTTAATAAGTTTAATTTAATAATCTAAATATGCTGAAAGTGGTAGTGCAAGTGGCTCACCGGTGCAGCACGGCGGGCTGCGCGGGCGCGGCGCCGAGCGCGTCGTCGGGCTGCGGCGTGAGGTCGGGCGAGCGGCGCGCGCGCAGGATCAGCATCACGCACTGGTGCAAGCACGCACTCGTGCTGCGCTGGGGTACCAACAATTCACATATTATATAACATTGTAATTTTTAAGCTATTGCATAGCTTCTATCGCGGGCCTTGAGCGTGGAGACCGAATCCAGAAATTCCGTAACGAAAATAACCTAAGACCCCACGGACACGGACTCCTCTCACCGCTAGATGGCGTTGATAAAAAATGCTATGCAATAGCTTTACCGCGGCAGTCCCCGAGTGAAACACGTCTTTTTTTTATTTTTTTATTTTTTGAAAAAGGGAGGAGAATGTCAATAATAACTTAATAATGTGCCTTTGTTTTTTTTTTTCTAAAAAGGGAGGTGTTACTTAGGGTATCTGTCATGGCGTCTTTTGTGCATGTTGTAGGTACATGCTAAAATAAAAATACAATAAAAAGTATCCGAACGCCTATTATTGGATGTCCTTAAGAATACAGTAAGAAAAAGGGCTACCTTTTCATGAAAGATGGCTGACTTGTCATAAAAGAGGGCTATCTTGTCATGAACAAAAAAAGAAATTATATTTTGAAAGAAATTATTCTCACCAAGGCTCTAATGCCGAGATCTACAGAGGATGCTCTGACTTAGCTCGCTTTTTTTTTTTTTCTTACCATATTGGACATTTTTTTTTAAATTATGACAAGATTTAAAGAAGAAGATTTGAAGACTTTTATTGCAATTTCACCTTGTGTAAGTGATGACTATTATATGATAGTAGTGGGCTAACTTGGAAGGGGGTATAGCAGTTTTGATTAAACCCGTGCAATACCCCATAACGCAACCATACCGGAATCGCTTGGCGGCACGTCTTTAACGGTGGCAACGGCCAAAAACGAAGCGAAATAAAAACGAAACCGTCTATATTTATATAGTACAAGTATTTCTTGCAGCAAAAATATGGTTTAATAAAAAACTTACCATGATCCCAATGAGAGAGTTTATATTCTCCATTCGCCATCTCGCTTCGAACTTTACCAACTGAACGACAAGGTTCAAAGTCGAAGCGCACAAATTCAGCGCGTCCATGTTGAACACCTGCCGCGGCAGCAGCACCGCCTCTATCAGATGCTCCAAGTGCGCGCCCACGAACGTGATCGCATCACCCGCGAAGAACTGCCCATGCTTCATCACCATCATCGATATAAAGTCCAAGCTGAACGCGTAAACCCGCCACCACTCCTGAGGCTTCCAAGCCAAAGGACTTCTGGCACTCCCGTTCGTATTAACCTCAAACTTTGGCGGCAACAGTTGCAGCCACAGAAATTGGTCGACGTCGCTCATCAGCAAATCTTTCGAAAAAGGACCCCTCGCATATGCCGTTAAGCACCGCAAAGCCGCTAGCGAAGTGTCGTAATGCTGCCGATTCTGCAGACTAGCTTGCAGGCAGCACAGTATCTTATTTATGAATTTCGTCGACTGGAACCATTGGGAAAGCCCCGAAAAGAGCTCGTCGTATAACTCCAAACACTGTTCCAACATCGCTAGTGATAACACTATCGGCGGTATATCTTCAGATCGCTCGTTAACTTTTCCATTGTATTTGGTTTCGTCTCTAATTTCGTCCAGCAACTTCTCGAGCTCCAGACTGTTTATATTAGTGACGGAACGTATGATGCTCTGGGCCGTGACACTGTTCGCCTTTATTTCGTAGTCCAGCGTGCTGATGGCAACGGTTCCGATGGAAAGAATCGCGCGGATCGCTCTTGGGTACAGGCATTCGTAAACGATCGCCGTGTTGGTGAGTAAAGTGTCCACTTGCTTGGCGCTTTCCTTCCGATTGTCGAAGCAATCGTCCTTCCAATTGGCTAACATGATAACGTAGAGTTCCGCCAAAATGGCGACGAGCCTTCCATCCTTCAAATCGTCCAGCTCATTCAATAACGCGTTCATACAAGGCGCGACCAGCTTCGCTTTATGAGCAATATTGAGGCTTATGGGCAGATATTTGCAGAATATCGTCACAAAATCCTTCCAAGAAGTGAGTAAGCCCAACCATACAGGCACTTTGTCGACGTGTTCCTCTTCGTCACTTCTGTCTTTAAATGAGAAAATGTAATCTATCCACGTGTCCAAATGCTTTTTATTCGTATCGAAGAACAGTTCTAGCATCTCTTGGAAATTCGGTTCCAACTTTCCTCTCGAAACGAACAATTCGATGCCGAGGACGTTGAATATTTGGCTGTAGGTTCTCAGTTTGGGTTGAATTTGACTGAATAGGGGACTGGTCATGTGTTCCCAGAATTTGGGATGCTCCCGTAATTTTTTTACGAGTATTTGCATGTTGTTTTTCCATAACGCGTGGAATAATGCCATGATACAAGCCAGCAACGGGCTGTGGAGTGCTTTTGCATCCTGAAACCAAAATTCAATACAACAAAAAGATTAAAAATAATTTTAGGTATCTACTACTCGTACAATTAAAGAATGGGTTTGAAAATGGCGTCGCTTCTGTTCACCTCTCACTCGCACACTGTCGCTATCTATACTCACACTCGCCGGTACGGACAACAACAATAAACCGATAAAATGACCGTCTTTATTTATTTATTTATTGGTAATCAACAGCGTGTACAACATAATTTTACAAGATTATTTTAATCACAACACACTAATATTATAAAGGTGAAAGTTTGTACGTGTATGTGTTTGTGTATGTGTGTGTTTGTTACTCCTTTGCGCCACAACGCATGAACCGATTTGGCTGAAATTTGGAATGGAGATAGCTCATTCCCAGGATTAAAACATAGGCTACTTTTTATCCCGGAAAATTAAAGAGTTCCCGCGGGAATCAAAAAACCTTTATCCGCGCGGACGAAGTCGCGGGCATCATCTAGTTCTTAAATAAAGCCAAAAATGATTACATTATTTGAATTAAAAAATATATATAACGTTTATATTATTTTTTATTATGTTATAATTTATTGATTATTAGCGGATTGTCGCTCGCTATAGATCCCGTGTATGCTGACAGTACCGGCATAATGAGCCGCCATTTCTAAAACCATTCTTTAACTGTACGGATAGTATACAAAAATTATGTAACACTCCAATACTAGATGTTCAATAACCATTAGTTAAATGAAGGCAATGACGATGTGTGCAGATGAAGTCAAATGGAATTCCAATCCAGGTTTCCTTTGGCAAGTGATCTTTGGGTGCCATCCCTTTCATAATGCTGCCATCAGAAAAGGACAGCACCAGATTGAGACCTGTCAATTAAGTTTAGTTTAGAGATTGTGTACAACAGAATTAGCCACAATTTGCATACAAATGTACACTCACAGATTTCACTGTCCCGAGATAGTCAGCCATATATCCCAGAATACCCTCAAAACTGTCATCGGGTTCAACTTTCTCTTTCTTCACAACTTCTCCGTTTTCCGTTTTCTTTTCTTCCTCCTTAACTTTTTCATGGTTCATCATAAAGAATGCCTCGGTGAGGCCGGGCTGCTTGCCGATGCACGTTGTGACGAACTCTAGTATGGCGATCTTTAGCTCGATCGTCTCGTGGTGGTCCCGCAACCGGTCCAGGAACATGACCCGCACTTGATACGCCGTCATGTCTAATGACGCGAACAGAGACATTTGGAAACCCTGAAAATCATCGGACTATTTAAAGTAGAGATAGGTTTTTAAAAAACCCGAGGGAATCCTTTTCGGGAGGGAATTTCGGAATAAAAAGTATAGTTCTTTCAACTCACGAAGGGCGCGTGGCTCATGGTTGTGTACGTGTCATATCTATATAAACGTGAGTTGCTCGCGCCTGACCGCTCCCACCTAGACTCCTGAGAGGAACGCACACTTACGAAATGTGCATGTACACGACGGAACCACAAGTATTGCTCACGCGCCCTCGTGAATTGCCAAAACTATAGCATATATCACTCTCAGAGTCGTCACCTATAACTATGAAAAAAATGCGAAAGAGTTTGTTTCTTGGTTTGTCCTTCAATCACGCCGCAACGGACGAAGCAAAAGTAACGGATCGACGTGATTTTTTGCATGAGTATTATATTTTACAGTTGAGGATCGGGAGAGTGACATAAGCTACTTTGTATCCCGGAAAATCAAAGAGTTCCCGCGGGATTTTTAAAAGCTAAATCCACGCAAGCGAAGCCGCGGGCACCTACTTTAATATAAATAACAACTTTTATCACGTAAAACTTCCAATATACGTCAATAGCACTTACATCTGCAAATCGCTTCAACAGCCGACAACTGAGCACAGAGAGACTCTTGTTGAACGCGTGGTTGATGTAACTTGTGACTCTGGGCACGACCTTCAGTTCGTCCTTCTGCTTGCTCTGCGCGAATATCAGTTGCTCCAGCGGGGAAACGTCGCTGACTTCTCCCACTAGACCCTTCTGCCTCAGGGCAAACATCACTATCGCGAGGCATCGCTGCAGCGTGTAGGTGTATTGGTACGCGGGCCCCGATACCCAATTTGTGTCGTCTTGTATTAACCTTTCCAGACGGTCGTTACCTGTATCAAACATTTAGGACATATTTCCACTATACAAGTAAAAAACCAGGGCAGTAGGGCTAAAGCATAAAAACCGAGGAATAAAGTTGACGTTTTGACATCATCTTTTGCAAAAAAACAACTCTTTCATCCTTTATACTCTCTGAGATATATACCGACGTGTATGGCCGCCATCTTGAATCCACCATTTTGGAGTTATTTTTCAGCTGACTGTCAATTGCCTGGTTTCAAGTGATTTTTTATCTATCTCCAATACCCTGACCGTGCTCCTCACTACGAAATTCTGTATATGCAACCATCAGTGAAAAAAAACTTTTTCATACAAAATTTTACAGGAGAGGACGTAATCACTCAGTCAGTCAGTCAGTCAGTCAGTCAGTCAGTCAGTGAATCAGCATGAGCAGCTATATAAATATTGATGTGGAGTGCGCCTGGCCTGCCTATACTGACTGTTTATAACTGTAGTGCCTACCGACTTACCAAAAGAAATAATCTTCATCAACTCCAAAGCGTTCTCCGTATACATAAGGCTGTACACACACGTCTTCTTCAGCAGCATTTGGTTGGTCTTGGTGCCGATCTGCTGCAGCACGAGGGCCAGGAACCGCGCGCATCGCTGCAGCAAGTGCCGCCGCTCGTGCGGGTTGCTGTAGCGCCAACCGCACACGTTCGGGAACACTTCATGCACTATGAGTACGAGGCCGGGCAGAAGGATCTCTGTTACTATGCGATCGTCGTCGGATGCCTGGAATATTAACTTTACTTTAATGGATTGTACGATTCATTTCAAGTGAAATAGCCGGTCAAATGCGAGTCGGACTCGCATACGAAGGGTTCTGTACCAAAAAAATGCCTAAACACACGTTTCTCGTATGGGCTCCCCCCCCCCCCCCCCCTTTAATTTTTATCATTTGTCGTCATAGCAGCAACAGAAATACACATTCAGACAGGCAGACAGACGGACGGATAGCGGAAGCTTAGTAATAGGGTCCTGTTGGTTATCCTTCGGGTACGGAATCTTAAAAACAGTCGACATGATACATACAAAACTCAAAACAAAAACATCAAACAATAAATATGTATCATAAAATTCTTTAGAAATCACACTGATATTATAAAGGCGACAGTTTGTGTGTGAGTGCACGTAAATGGGTGCGTGCGTGCGTTACTCCTACACGCTACAACGAATGAACCAATTAGGCTGTTTGTAATGGAGCTCGTACGCAGGATTAACACATAGTCTGCACTATATCCTGGAAAATGAAAGAGGAAGGAATCAATAAACCTTAATCCACGCAGACGAAGCCGCGAGCATCAACTAGTTTTATTACATCACATGGCCGTATTATACCTGATGGAAAGCGCTCAGCATATCCACATAGGCGCCAAGGAACTCGTAAGATCCATTCGGCTGTTCGATGGTGACCAGGTACGACCCCACGGCCGCGGAGTCCAGGGACACGCCGTTCGCGTACTCCACGTGACTCAGTTGGTGGTTGACGATACGCGGCAATAGACCTGTGTTTATTAACCTGGAATAATTCATTCAACTTATTGAGGGAAAACACTAAGTTGCAAATATTTCATCATCTACAGCCTGTTATGGACCTGAGCCTGCTCCTGAGATCACATTATAAATTGGCAGACTTCACACACTTACGTTTCCGCTTATTTGGAGGGGAGATGAGCTTGGCTAGTATTCTTTAAAACTTGAGAAAAAAATCAAAAAAAAATCAAAATCAAGTCTGTGAAGTCTGCCAATTTCTATTGGGTCAGTGGTTGCCTAAATAAACCTAATATTCTGCCTAATATTCTTTAAAACTTGAGAAAAAAAAAAAATCAAAATCAAGTCTGTGAAATCTGCCAATTTCTATTGGGTCAGTGATTGCCTAAATAACCTCTGAGAGGATGTACACACTCAGTAGTGAGCCGTTGCTGGGTTGTTGATGATGATGGATCAATATGCTATTCTGTGCATGTCTCATTAAAAAAGTTTAGCCATCATTGAGACTGACAATAAGTAGTTCGCACCTTAATTGAACTTCTTTCGGAAAAACTGGCACTACAGCCGTACACACGTTGAGACATTCGACCAGCAACTGCAGCGGTGCGGCGTCCGATCTCATGAACCGCACCAAAATATCGAACACCCCTTCACTCGGCGCTACCAAAGTTTTAGGAATATCCTTATCCCCTACCAAGGCTTTTAGGACGCCTTTCAAAACCTTAGTCCCTTGGTAAACTTTTTCTAGTGTAGTGTTAACGTTCTGATAATTCTGTTTACGGTCCAAGGCTTTTTCGACTTCACTGTTAAATATAGTCCAATAAGAGTACGGAGTACGGTAGTGTATCATCGTTCCTTCCCTTCGTTCCATTATGGTTGCTTTAGACCCTGCTTCGATGCGGTAAGACTGGTCTCCTAGAGGATAGTATTCGCGACCTATGACAGCGTTATCCGATTGTATTGCCATTAGGGTCACCGAATTGGGGTTGTATATTTCTGTGTAGACTGGCAAACTTTTCAGTTCTGCTATCAGCTGCAAAAGAATGGAAATATAAAACATAATCATGGTAATGTATCGAGCCTGTAGCTCTAAAACTCAAACTGCTTTTAGGCCTTTAAGAAAAGCCCAGCAGTTATGTATTTATGTTTAATAAAAAGTCATGTTACACAAATACAAACAAAGTACTTACGTTTCTCACACTATCCTTCCCAGCCTCAGCCAATCCCGCAGATAAGATCGACAGTGCACTAAAATTGTACGGGAAATATTCCAAAGCTGTGTGCCAAAGCGACACTAAGCCAAATTGTTCCTCCCTTTGATGCAGTGCCCAGAACTGCTGGGCTATAGCTGGTGTTTTGACGAGATCGGCACACAACGTCATGATGCCGGCCTGATGGCTCATGGTTCCATCTCCATCGAATCTGTCACACAGTTCGTTCAAAAGCCGGAACACCCTAAGTCGCATTATGAGAGCACATTTGGAATCATCCTGTAGAGAAAAAGTTATAGTTATTGAAACTGTCCTCACTACACCCCCTACATAGCACCTTATACTATAAAAAATTTTGGTGTGTTAATAATGTCCTCCAGACCAAATGCGGCTGTGGCGGCCAGTCGCCACACGCGGGAGATATAATAGTGCATAGGTGTGTGCACTCTATTTCCTACCTTTCATAGCCCAATGGGATAATAACTACCAGCCTAATTATGATATAATGATCTCTCTCCAGTCACACAGTATGTGTTAACAAGATAGTACTCACTGAATACACAGCACTATTCAGCATCTGTTCCATGAACACAAACACCTTCATACGTAAAGCAGTTGCACCATATTGCTGGTACTGACTCTCAAAGAGCTGTACGTGTGACTCACTCTGAAACAATAAAAATTAAATAATGCGATTCAGTAGCGCGTTTCGTTTCGCGCCTGCATCGTTACTTTAGGCTGTTTTGCATTTGCAATGTACGATAGCAACGATTCAGTACCGATGCAATATGTTAGTATTGATTCAGCATTACTGTTGCATCAATGATTGTGATAGCATCAATACTGTATCCCGTCTATATCAATGCTGCATCGCATCTACATTGATGCTGCATCGCGTCTGTATTGATGCTGTATCGCGATAGTAGTGATGCAAATTTGTGGTTACTAGGGCAAATAAATACGACTGTATCAGTCTTCTTGCGATTATATCATTACTGAATTGCTGTGAACAGTAGCCTTGAGCAACCTCGCTCCCTACTTATAGGGACCTGATCATTTAAACATAATATTTTACAACATAATATCTTAAAATAAAGATACCTGCAACGTTAGCATCATCCATACAATAAGCATAAGGCTGTGTTCTGCGTGAGGCTCCAACTTGGTTAGCTCAGCCTCCACTATTTCTTTAGTATTTTCAATCCAGGATGAAACATTTTTTCTAAAATTTAAAATCATATCATTTTTATTTGATAAGCATATTTATTTATTTATTTTGTACATAAAGTTAACATAAATGAAAGGAAATGTATTTAATACATTAATTACATGTATTTGGTACAGTAGTACCAAATGTGGCCGAATTTAGTCAGGAGGACATTATTTGAAATGGCATCTTGGATATGGGCATTAGTTATAATTACTAGCAAACTTGAGATAACAAGGGTATTTTAAGTCTCATATGTGGTAAGAAGCGGGGAGCGGGTATCGAATGTGTGATTGGTTATATTATCAAATTTGTCAAACACGTAGTTTGTTTGTCAAACACGTAGTTTGTTTGACAAACGCGTAGTTTGTTTGACAAACACGTAGTTTGTTTGACAAACATGACCACCAACTATCAAATACACATAATAATGCTACGTGTTTGACAAACATGTTTGACCGTATACACGGGTCCTCTTAGATTTCTGTAACCGACAAACCAAAATCTAAATCGTGAAATCCTTTTTATTCAGCGATGTAAGGTTTGGTTACAAAGAGAGAAAGCAAATTTCTACGTATCAGTTTGCGTTCGAATATTTGCTTTGCAGGAGTATAGTATCGAATGTGTGATTGGTTAGATCAGTCGACCCTTGCTTCGTCCAAATGCGCCAACCTTGCGCCAACTTACCCCCACTATGTCACCTTATGCTCAAGAAGTTTGCAGGCAACTATATACTTACATTTTAACACTTTCCAATATCAGTGTAAATAAGCCAACTTCCATGTACATGATTCTCAAACACGCTTCCCTGTGTTGGTCTTCTAAAAAGTCACTGTAACCCTGATTCTTTCCAAAATAGTGTTTCTTGAATAATTTAAATAAATCGGTAAATTCAGCTTCATTGAAAGTGTACTCGTTTGCTATCAGCAAGAGTATTTGTAAGATTGCCAACTGCTCTTTGAGGTTAGACTCTGCCCATTCTTGCCGAACAGTGTCGCTTCCAAATTCACTCTGTATTTTCCTAGGTGGTGGGGTTGCTATTATAACCTTTTCAAATTGGGATATTAATGATGTTTTCAAGGTCTCTATTCCAATATTGTCTATGATTTCAGTAAACTCTTTGGAGTATTTATGGCTTTCATCATTCTTGAACTGAATGATGTACTGGAATAGCTTTAGAAGAAACAGTCTCTCAGAATAATAGAAATTCCAAGTATTTGGTAGCAGAAATGATGGCCTGGTGTCAACAAATGCAACATTCTTCAGGGCATTGTCAGGTGTGCCGTATGATATATCACAGAGATAATGCTTCAGGATTTCCCATATTTGAAAACAATCTACATCCTGTAACAACAAATAAGTATGGTAAGTATTTGAAAATACTCTAAGAACTCAGAACATATACACTATAATTGTAGCAGGCTACAAGTTAGCCTGCTACAATTATAGTGTATATGTATGGCAGTATAGTGTATATATAGGGCTATGGCAGTCTAACCTGTTATAGGTTTCTACATACCATCTTACCAGAATGCTAAATTATATTATTATTATTGTTATATTTTGGTAGTAGATTTGGTAAATAGCCTGAGTGGACCAGACCATAGACAATTAAGAAATAATCTATATATATAAAATTCAAAGTCCTGACTGACTGACTGAGATATCAACGCACAGCCTAAACTACTGAAGTTAGAAACTTGAAATTTTTACAATTGGTTCCTTTTATGACGTAGGCGCACAATAAGGAAGGATTTTTGAAAATTCAACCCCTAAGGGGGTAAAATAGGGGTTTGAAAAATCGAACTTAACGTGAGCAAAGCCGCGAGCAAAAACTAGTTATAAATCCTCCCACTTAGAAACCCTCCACCATTCACCACTGCCAGAGTTTTCCATGAAAATAACAAAGAACTTACAAGATAATTCTGTAAAGTTTGCACCACACTTAACAACTTTGTCTGATTAGGATGCTTCGTTTGCAACTGTGCATACAATTCCGGTTTATGTGGTTTATAGCTGGCGAGACCTAGGCGTAATGCTTCCACGACATTTTTATCTAAAACATTCGCTAACTCCTCTTTCGGGAGACTTTGTGATGACACCCAGCGCCATAGCCGCTTCCAGTAGCTAGAACAGAGTATTTTTAGTCCGTTAGAATATAAAATTAAAGATAATTCGGTAATGAAATGTTAAAATGCAGGACTTACGGAGTCACAGCAGGGGTTATTGTAATGCTCATATTTCTTGTAAGATGAATGTTTTTAGTGTAACTGAACTACTGAAAGGACATTCTCCCTAAGGTTTATCAGATGAAATTTTAGTTTAAGTAAGATTTAGACACTATAAAAAATAAATAAAATAGCCGGCTGGGCAAGAAGCGGTTTTTACTTTTTAACTTTTGTCATAGACCCACAGATTACTATGATACTACGTATCAGATGGCTCAGTGCCCTACAAATTTTAAACCCTCGAAATCAAGGCCCATGATTGGCTAATGTATCATTTTGGAAAACTGCTGTAACCAATGGCGTAATAACAATTTTTTTCTATTTTTGTCTATGGATTTTTATTTTTGTTATGAAGGTATCTACCATAGGTATGTACCATAGGTATCTACCACAGGTATGTACCGTAGGTATCTACCTATTGCCATCCTTGCCCATAATAATAATTATAGGTTATAATTTTTTAAAAATAGGAAATAAAGAAACAAATTTTTTAAAAATATTTGTTTAATTCACTTTGAAATAACATAATATCGCTTTTGTTATACACATTTTTGGAATTTCAGGTAAGTCTTTATGATCTTGTCTAATATATACTTATATGCCCTAATTTTGTTTATTAGATACACCCTACACCAATTAAGACGTCATATTTTTAATAATTTGTTTCACGAAACGTTTTTCAAATTACAACACACTGGTAAACACATAAGATCCTAAACACTTTTATAATATAAACCATAAAACTTTGTCTTTTCTCACACTGTGGAAACTTATAAAAAATAGCATCCTTACGCGAATTATTATAACGGGCACATAACACTTGTACTATATTTCAATAAATTGAAATAACAATTGCTATTCTGGGACAGAAATATATGAAAATTAAACTAAAAAAACCAAATACAATAATAATGGCGTCGATTGGGCGTCAGCCATCAGGAGAATCATAGATTACTGTAGATCTATAAATACTTCATACTACATATAGGTACCTAATGTAGATATAGAGATGTCTGTAAAAATTGTCATGCATCATAGTGGAAAAGATTTTGTAAGGCTATGGAAATTTGTATGGGACTGAACTGGCCGTGCATAGACCGTACAACTAGACTTTTGTCTTGACTTTTGTGACTTTTATAGGGATGTCCCAAGAGAATATAATCACGATGATTATCGGATGAAATAGTCTCGATGTCGATATTAAGAGATCGATGTTAGAACATCGAACGCATATTTCAATGTGCATTGGGGCCTATACACGGTCAAACATGTTTGTCAAACACGTAATATTTTTACGTGTTTTTGTTACGGTTTTGTTTGAACAAGGTCATCAAACACCAGCGCACCTAATCAAACACTTCCGTTTCCGTTTGTCAAACACATTGTTTGTTTGTGAAACACGTAGTTTGTTTGACAAACACGTAGTTTGTTTGACAAACACGACCACCAACTATCAAATACACGTAATAATGCTTCGTGTTTGACAAACATGTTTGACCGTATACGGGTCCTCTTAGATTTCCGTAACCGACAAACCAAAATCTAAATCGTGAAATTCGCGCCATCCTTTTTATTCAGCTATGTAACGTTTGGTTACAAAGAGAGAAAGCAAATTTCTACGTATCAGTTTGCGTTCGAATATTCGCTTGGTGGTAAGATCGTGAGCGTTTGGTTCGGATTTTTGAAATCGGATTTTCTAGATTGAGAAATCGATACAAATCGATATTTGTTTGAAATCGAATTTTAGATTCGTTTTGATATATCGGTCTTCTGTCTACTAGACGTCATTCGTTAATATAGATTATAGAGTATAGACGTCACTCGACGTTGATAGCTGACAAAAGAAACTCAAACTGTCAAAATGTGGTCAAAATAATTATTCTTTTTGGCTTTCAAGCGTCTTTCAAATTCTACTTCAATATTGGATTCGAATCGAATTTCGAGCGAGGTGTTGGATTGAAGCTGAAGAATCACTCGAACTCGTCGCTTTATTGAATTTTAATTTGGGTTGGTACTGCATTCATTCAGTTAAGATAATAATTTGATTGAGCACGTGACATTTCTACGTAATTATCTCCGAGTAGGGATCACACATTTTTGTAAAGATACCTATATTTTTTATTCCGGACTGCAGAAGTATGGCCCCAGCAGCAACAGCTGTAAAGCCCGTACCTGAAGATGACCTTATCGGCATTAGAGCAGTGCTACTAGGACCTCCGGGTTCAGGGAAGGGCACCCAAGTAAGTTTACAAGGTTTACCTATCTAAAGTTTATAAATTCATAATCATTTGATTGACCTTTAGAACATGTTATTTATCAATATTGTAAGTTGTAGGACGTATAGCAAACGTATCTTTCTATTATTTTTTATGATTCTTTTCTTTCTCTTATTTGCTTTATTATGGTGATTTTAAAAGCGGTATTACTGAAGATATCTGTGTGTTTAGTTTTAGAAACAAATGGTTTATAGACTGATCAGTAAGGTGAAAATGTACAGTGAAGTCACATTTTCTATTTATATTTCTATAGGCACCACTTCTGAAGGAAAAGTTTTGCGTATGCCACTTGTCGACGGGGGACATGCTGCGGGCCGAGGTGGCGTCGGGCTCGGAGCTCGGGCGGCGTGTCAAGAAGGTCATGGATGAGGGGAAGCTGGTCTCCGATGAGATGGTGGTGGACATGATTGATAAGAACTTAGACCAACCTGAGTGTAAAAACGGCTTCCTACTGGACGGGTTTCCTAGGACAGTGCCACAGGCTCAAAAGGTAATTAAAGACATTGCAAGGAGTATTTCATTTCTGTACCTGGTTATAGATTGGAATAGCACATAGGCTACTTTTTATTCTGCAAAATATGAGAGTTCCTGCGGGAATCCAAAAAACCTCAATCGACGTGAACAAAGTCACGGGCATCATCTAGTATCTCAATAATTTTTATGATTTAAAAAGCTTTAATAGCCCAACAGTTAAAGGTGTGGACTGAAAACTGAAAAGTCGAAGTTTTGGTCTCCACCTGTTGCACTATTGTTGTGGTAATTGAGCCTGAAGCCTGTAGATCTTTAGTCAGGTTCCTTTAAATAAAAATGTCTACAAAGTTTGTGATTTCCCTATTTTGTTCTAGCTGGATGACTTACTAGCGAAGAGGAAGACTGCCCTAGACGCTGTCATTGAATTCAACATCGAGGACAGCTTGCTTGTCCGAAGGATTACAGGGAGACTGATCCATCCTCCGAGCGGCCGCAGCTACCACGAGGAGTTCCACCCTCCCAGGAAACCCATGACAGACGATGTTACTGGAGAACCCCTGATCAAGAGATCGGATGACAACGTTGATGCTTTAAAGAAGCGACTTGCAACATATCATAACCAGACTGTGCCACTTGTTGACTATTACATGAGGAAAGGCTTGCATTACCGTGTGGACGCAGCTAAGAAAGCTGACGATGTTTTCAAGAGGATCGATACCATATTCAAAAATAGGATCTTTGCTAGAGAAAGGTCCGCGCTGTAATTTTAGCGGTTTAGTAGTAAGTAAAGATGATTGTACAAAACTATAAGTAATCCGATTCAATTGCATGGAGTCTTACATTTATGTATGTATACATATGAACTATGAAGTAGGGAATGCATAGTTTTTGTTCAAGAAATTATTAAGGCTAATTAGTTAGCCTGGAGTTAGATAGTTGGCGGTGCCACTCATGCCTCAGATCCTTTTGATCTCTTCGGTCGTCTCTCGAATTTCCGTCCCATTAGACTATAAAAGTGAGGGAATAGAGACTAGACTAGAGGTTTTTGTGCTCATACTTGTGTACTATAATATCTGCTGCCCAGCTGACAAATCTCTGGAGATTGGTGGCTGCCACAGCAGGATTCGATTGAGAGGATATTAATAAGCAACACGACGCGTTTTAGATTGAATCATACTAAGTACTGCTTATAGAAAAGTATATGTACGTTTTTTCCTGACCAAGTTAAAGTAAAATTTGATAGCTCTTCGTCCATACTAAAATATACCTATTATTATTTATTCATCGAGCGTGGAGCTCCACGCTTGATAAACAAATAATAATAGGTAAATTATAGTACACACAGGTACGCGCATTTTTGTAAATAATTAGGTTACCGTTTCTGAACTATTTTCAGCTTTCTCACTAAAAAAATTACGTAAACAACACCGGGCGTCACTTATTTTTGTGAACACGCACGTATTTGTATGAAGGTCAGGGCACCGTTTTATGTACGCTTTGCATTTTTGTAGTTTGATGCAGACTTAAAACAGAAGTGTTCTCAGTCTTACAAGTCTGCATTTTTGACGACCACCCTGGCGCTGTGGTCAGCGCAGTAGTCTTTTAACTAGGAGGTCTCGGGTTTGATTCCCGGCGGTGGCAATTTGGGAATTTATAATTTCTAAATTGTCTCTGGTCTGGTGGGAGGCTTTGGCCGTAGCTAGTTACCACCCTATCGTCAAAGACGTGCCGCCAATAAATTTAGCGTTCCGGTACGATGGCGTGTAGAAACACATTAGGGGTGAATGTACACTACCATACAATTTTTATGAATTGAGGTTGTGCCAATTTACTCCATGCAATTAATTGTAAATCTTGCTATTCCAATGTTGCTTTTATATATCATTTTGTTAAGGTCTATTATATATTTGAATATATATTGTAATATTTTGGGGAAACATGTATAATGTATATTATGCAATAGTTAGGTCTATTTTCGAGACTCATTTTTTTTAATGAATACAGTTAATACTAATAAGAATGATTTTCTTTTAAAACTATCACCTACCAACAAATACAGTAACGTTAAGCAGGTTATCACAGGAAATGCGGGAATATCCGTGCTCATTGATTTGCCATATGAGAAAGTAAGCTCGTCACTCAGTGAGAGACAAATATTTAAGTAAAGACATATTCGAATGACGTCGTCGTTCATGGACATCTAGAGTTGCTAAGTTCATTCGAATTTATCCTGAATCTTCGAACTTATCTCTCCGATACTTGGTGAAATAAGCTATTCGTTATAATATAAATGTAAAAATTCTTTTTACAAAACCGACTTTAAACACCACTACCAAGTTTATCAATTGTGCAAGAGTTCTCTCGATTTCTCCAGGATCCCATCATCAGATCTTGACCTGATGACAATGGGACTACCTCGGAAGTATACCCTTTCAAACAAAAAAATAATTTTCCAAATCGGTCCAGGCGTCTTCAAGTAATCGGGGAACATACATAAAAAAAAAAGATTCCAACGAATTGAGAACCTCCTCCTTTTTTTTGGAAATCGGTTAAAAGGATCGGTCTTTGAGCGTTTCTTCTCGATATCGATATTTTTAAGATTTTGCTCTAACTTTACAAGCTCTCAAAAGTAAAAATAATAAACACTGGATTTAATTTAAGATTATTTTATTTTCATTTTTCGTTATAGGTAGGTAGGTACTATAGTAGGTACATACGTTGAATCAATAATTAAGTCTCACCATTGAAGTAGGTAGTTAGGTATTTTTTTTTGTTGAATAAGCTCATAAAAGGCAATTTTCAGGAAGTCCAAGTTAAATATCATCACATAAAAATTTGGTACAATCTCATACTAATCAAATTCAAAAAACGATTCTTTGTAATTAATTTCTTTGGATATACATGTTAGTAGTTTTGTTGCTGGGTTTTTTAAATACTATTTGACTGATTTATTTTATTCTTTCAGTCTAAATGTCTATATATTTTAAGCTAGAATTCATAAAAACATTCGGCTTAGTAGATAACTATTAGGTACTATGATTAAAAAGATTAAAGGCTCAAGTCAAATTGTGGCAGAGTCGTTTCAATTCTCAACGAATCGACGCGTATGGTTTAAAAGTTGTAACTTCTACAGAAGAGCCTTTACAATTAAATACGGTGCGTTACATCGACTCTACTGCAATATGCCTTGCGCCTAAGGATATATTATGTCATAGGTAGGTACTTACTTTTAAAAAATGTGACTTATGTTTAAACATTAAAATTCCTTTATATCATACTTGCTCAGTAACTAGGGATTACTATGGTGGAAAGTCTCCTTGTAAGTTGGTGTTTGCAATTCAAGGCAACATTACGTCGCACTATGCTTTAATTGTAATGTTCACATTACAGTTCAAGCTATGCAAAACTCCTTGGTAAACAATCTCTTTTCTTATAAAATGGTAAGAAAACTTTTTACTGAAAAAAAAAAACACTGAACATGGCGGAATTTAATTTCCATACATTTCTAACTATGCAAAACTCCTTGGAACTCAGAGCCGTAAAAAAAAAAATGGAAAACTATTTACGAAAAAAAAATGGAAATGGCGGCATTTCATTTGATCTGAAAGTTTGTGAAGTTTGTTCGTAAAGGGATTTAAGTTATTTACAACAATGTCAAGCACTTCATCAGATGATGAAAAAGGAGGAGAGCCTGATTTTTGTTTGCTTGACGAAGATAGTGTGGCACTGTCTCAAAACTTAATTCAAACAGTGCACCTGCCTAGTCAACCAGTATCACAGCATTTTCATAATTGCAGCAATATTACTATAATTAATTATAATAAGTAACCATTTTTTTCTATTTTTTCTCTAAATTTGCTAATTATTCTAATTAAAATTTCATTTTGCATTACCAATGTTTTATTTACCTCGCAAGAATGATATAAAGTAGAATGCTTACCTCGGTTGCAAGTAGCTATTACACCCTCGAACTATATTCACCCTCGCTCGCTGCGCTCGCTCGTGTGACTAAATATCTCGGGTGCACGCGATCCATTAGCGCCCTATGCGAGCTGCGCTCGCACTGGCGCCAAATTGGATCTTGTTCTGTAATAGCTTACTTACGTCCCTTGTGTAACAATCTACTATTACATGAAATTACCTATTTCTATAAACCTATATCTATGTATAATATATAAGATTTTTTAAAACTTCTCAATTAACATAGAGATTTAACAGTCCAATATACAGATTATACAATAATTCTTTAAATTATTTAAATCGTCAATCTAAAATTTCAGCTAAACTATAGAAAAAGAGGGTCATTAACTAAGTATTAGCTATAGTTAATTAGCTATTCTAATTCATTAAAATTGTTTTGACTTATTTCACAAATTCACAGCCGTTCTATCATAATGTGCATTTGTTAAAAGCACACAACATTTATGTAATTTTATTTTTCACGAAAGCTTAACGTGAAAGACAAGAAATGGTAAATCAATCATTAACTAAGGTATCTATTATTTTGAGTTCAAATATGTAGTTGAGAAATTTGCTAACCACTTATGTACTTACCTACTCATTAATATAATTTAATGAATGAATAATATACCTAATAATCCTACATACGATACTGAAAGGTTGATGCCACATGGAGCGATGCGATTATTCCGTAGACAGTTTCTGGACTCGTCAGGTAATTCGATTCGTGAAGACCATGTATTGTTGCTAAAGGGTAGATATTGTAGTCGCTACTCCAGTGCTTCTGTGTTGCCGATACGTCATGTGTAGACAGACACACATGACATACATATACAGTATCATAGCACATGACGCACTTTTTGAAGTTTTATCGATAATTCAAAATGGTAATCGAAACTTAAAACTAACAGCGACGTGTATTTTATTTAATAATCATTTTTGAAGACCTTCTTATTTAATCGGTAAGATGCCACGCAACATCCTAATTCTGCTAGTGTCACATTTATCGATGTTACGATTTACATTTTTATCTACTATAGGAAATAAAGAAATAAGTAAGTATCCTACTCCTGATAAACAGCAGATAAAAATGGTTTACATATAATGTTTAATGGTAAAAGGAAAAATAAATAAAACAACAAACAAAATGGACAAATGTGTGTAATTCCTGGTCAGATTCGTAAGGTAAAATGACCTCTGTAGGTACATGAGGCGAACTTCGAGAGATGTAAAAAAATAAATCTTAAGCCTCCAGTTCAGGCTGGCCCACGCTTTCGGTTAACGTGTGAATTGAGCAGCCAAATTATCGACACCATACGGGAAACTGTTCAACTTAGAATGCACATAACTATACCTACGTCTAAGATTCTGTGCAGTATTCGCCGAAGGCTTTGGGCCAACGTGTACAAGTGGCATTAGGTACAATGAGAGACAATGGACAGGTAGGCACTAATGTTCACGAAATTTAATTTGTCGCTAACCCGTTTTCAAAACTAAGTAACTAATCGATTAATAGTGATATTACGTCTTTTTATTCACATGAACTTTTGAAATGATATGCAATGAGATGACATAGGTATTTTGATATTTTATATTACATTAAGTTACAACGACATGCGATGATAATAATATACCTATAGGTAGGTACGAATATATAATACAAAAAATCGCGACTAGTATTTGTTTAATACTTAAGATAGGCAACAAAGCATACGCACGTAACTCCAGGGCCATGGCTAATAGATAAAGGTTAACAACCCGCCTATAATAGTAAAATAAGAACATTAATTAGCTTTTTAAATTTCTATAATGGAGTCGAATGATTGAGAGACCATGGCACCGGATCAATAGCCACCAGCATTATTTTTTCAATACATGTTTATTACGACACCGTTTAGCACTTATTTTAATTTAATGTAGGCACCAAGATATGACAATGATAATAATTAATTAATCATTCTATTAAGAATAAGGATAATAAGTGAATGTCAACACGAGGGGGTATTAACAGTCAGCAAGAAATTCATCTACCAAAGTCTGAAGCCTCAATAGCTCAACGGGCAAGTTGCCGGATTGATGCTCAAAGATCGACAGTTTGAACCTCGTTGCGATAGTCTCATGCCCACTTTTGACAAAACATAGCTTTACGCTTTTGGAGTGGAGAGGCGAATATTAGTCATGTTTAACACGGCCATATCTATTCTATATAAAAAGTATTCTCAAACTTTCTAACGCTATGATTATGGTAGTTTAAAATTTGCTGCTGACGGTAGTGTCAATGTATTCAGTAAACGTAGTGATCTTCGTAGTATACAGGGAATATCAAGCACAAAAAATGTCATGGACAAATGAGACGTACCTTACAATTAACACCATCAAAAGCACACCTATTGTCGAAATAAATAACTAAAATTAACGTCCAAATTATATTTACAGGGGAAATATTATACAGTTACGGCTGCTTTCAACAATGGTCCAAGAGCTTGTGGAAAATTTTGGGAAGATATAAACCTAAATCTAAATTGCAACAGCACTTTATAGTCGTCCTTTACGTTTGAAATCTCAAACTTACTCTCTTAGCACGAAAGTTTTAATTTTCACATTGCTACAATTATATTTAATGGCAATCTTGGTGCAACAGTGCATTTAACTAAGAATGAGATTGTAATCTAGTCAGAGATGATTGCTGTGGTCACACCGTGTTTTAAAACTATCGAAGTAAGCCAACAAGGTCCCGAAAGGATTTAATTAATTGTGAATCATGTAGGTAATCTTTACTATTAAAACAAACTTTATCATTGTAGTCAACCTAAAACTGTTATCTGGTTTTATTAGCAGGCCAACTTCCAGTTCTTATCAAGCATCTCCTCAAAATTTTCCACTATCTCTAAGTCTACGGCTACAACGTCCTACGCCACTATACAAATAGCTTTGGATAATCCGAATCATAACGATCTATGTCTAACACTAATTTACAATAAAGCTTTTTAGAACAACATTTACATACATTTTAACATTGTTTTTTGACGTCATTTCTGTTGTATCTACATAAATCTTTGAACTATATTGACAGTACTTAGGACTAGAATTCAAGTTATCTTTTTCTAAGGTGAATACGACGAAAGGGATGCCACTTACATTGACCTAGGTATTATCTTCGGTGACTTTATTTTGAGTTTGAGAGAAAGTATATTCAAAAAGTATGGAAAGTATTACAAGATACCTAATGGATGTAAGTTTTATCGATACAGTTTAAAAATTTGTATGTACCTACAAGAATTGACGCCATTATATTTTGTTATTAACAGTAACCAGTGGGGTGAGTAGGATGCTATACAGTTACATAATACTCTGTCTACTACACTTCACACAGCAAATCCATCACACCGAAAGATCAAAAAAGCAACAAATAACAAAATTCAAGTCGACAAAAAAAAATTATCATACTCCTAAATTGTTAAAAAGAACTCATTCGAATGTCATTCAATAACATATCATTGATTTTTTAATTGGCGAAAATAAACAATTCGATTGAAGTTTAGCACCAGTAAAACAAAACCAATCAAAATTACACAATAGACCAAAAAAGGATATCAAACAACAGCAGATTCACATAACCTAATTTTACAGCCTGAATAAAAAAACTTTCTAAATGCAATCTAACTAGCGCATTATAAACATCGACATTTAAATTTTCAACTCTCCGAATGTCCGAATTAAAAAATTCCAATACTTCTAAGTATTTTATTTGCCTAAACACGTCCATCACAAGCAGTTACATTTAGCTGTGCCACCACGAAAGCTGTAAAGTTCTTGCGCTCAGAAATTTTACGCTCAGAGTCTATATTAAAGTTACCCAGGTATTGGTCCAACATATTCGGCGAATGTCGGCTAACGTTTAAACGTAGCTGAAATTCTTTGATTTGTGCACAGAAACTTACAATACTCGACAAATCTCTCCACGCCCACAAAAGAGAACACATGCGGCAAAATAACTGCGCATGTATAAGTTCGCCGAGTTCGTTGGGCCAACGTGTACAAGGGGCTTTACACAAATCTGAACACAGTAGCCGGCCACATTTTCCAACGCATACTGTATCGAGTGTTGTGCATGTAGAAGAGTCTCATGTCGCGACGGTATCGCGTTCAATGGTCGTGCAGCCGGTCGTGCGATCGACTCGACGACCGCGAAGTTTTGCGCTGGTCCAAATACGCCGCTGGCGCCCAGCCTTCGCCTTGACCACCTGTGATGTAAAGGAAAACTCTTAATTTACAAAGTTAATTTAATTATTTATTTAAATTTTCAAAAAAAAATTTTTTGTGTAATAAAAAAACCCAAGTAGAATTAGGTAGGATCGGCGACCGTGATTATCTGAAGAAGTTTGAATAGATACAATCCACGCGCGAGCTCCGAGGAATCTTTTAAGGAATGTTGACGTAATGAGTTAGAGTTGTTATTTAGTCGATATTACGTTATCGATAATAAGACATCTTTAGCATCTGTGCGCGTGCATTAAATTAATTGTGAAATAATAATTCTTTCAGGATAGTACCTATGTGCATGGAAGAAAATAACAAATGGTATAATGGTATTGTCTTCGAATTATAAAGGATTTTTTCTCTGCCTGTGGTCATTGCTCATTCTCACTATTTCTTTTTCGTCGAAATTAAACAGCTATTTGCAAACACAAAGAAAACTTTTTAGTTTAGTACTATTTATACCTAGTACAAAATAACACTGCTATCGCAAACTTAAAAACAGAACTCGATATGCGTACTCTCGCGTCAAGGTTGACATTAGTACTGGGAGCGTGCGGGGTATGAAGCGACGGTCGGGCGCGGTGCACACCCGCCCGCTACTTCAGTCCCCGATTCCTCGGAGCTCGCGCGCGGGCTCGGTATCGGAACTTGAACCTGGGAACTGACCTGCAAGTCGCACGTACCACCAGCCGGCGCAGCCCACCTTGAGCAGGTCAGCATGCTGCCCCTCGCGCAGCGACACCTCGCTCGCGCCCACCGCCGTGTAGTCCGACAGCGCCACCAGCGCGCAGCCCACCGCCTGCCGCGCGTTACAAACACTCTTATAATTCACTTAGTATAAAACACTACACATTTTACCTAATAATTACCATAGATAATGCAACAAGGGATGTGTGAGAAATCCATCAATCGGATCGCATAATTTTTTACTCGGGTAAACGTTTTCGAGCATTACTATGTATGTATGTAGATATATTTATGTTTATTTCTTTGTTGCGGTTTGACGTCCTACGCGCTACGTTTAGTACTTAGTCGCTTACACTTTTCTTCGAGAAATAACTTGTTTACCTTTTAAGACAGCTAAGGGAAAACAGATATTAAATAGGTAATCTGTGATATTTTGACGACGCCTACAGCCTGCCTAGAGTACTTATAGAAGTCAGTAAATAATTCCACACACATGCACACACATCCAACTTTTAAGTGAAGCAAACAATATCCACACCAATAGTTTTGTTAAATTAATTTTATCTTAGACACCAATATGCACAGAGCTCATGCGTGTCATTATTGCCATTGATACTCCTTAATAAACCAAAGATATACAAACCCATGCATTAAAACGACGAAAAATGACAATGAAAAATTGTAGCATATCTTACTTTTTTTACTTATTTATTATTTCTATTTCAGGTTTTCATGGTACTGAATATCTTTAGTTTTTTCATATGAATGGTCGTATATTATAGCTGTTATTTGCTGTGAGATAGTCCGTAGTAATCACCCGATAGCATGCTATATCGCAGTTAGTACAGTTTTCGGTTAAGTATATTGAGCTTTCACATCTGTAGTTATCATTTCAACTGTAACAACTTGGTTCACAATAATAATTACCGCTGTCAGAGGTTTAGAGATCGTCGTAGTTGTGAGTATTACAGTTAAAATGATAAAAGGCAGAATATGTAATTCGGTAAGTATTATTGAAATGTGATAATTGATCGTTACAATGAAACAATGTAAACTGTAATAAGTGTCACTTACTACAGTTTACATTGAAAAAAGTAATTTTTGCCAGTAAGGTCATGCGGTATTGCATGTACATAGATATTGTTAAAGTAACACGAGACGGTGTATCGAGGAAGTTAAGTGGTATAATTGCCATTTAGAATAAAAGAATATACAAGAAAGAAGGTACATATTATTATAAATAGAATTTTTGACACATTGAAAAGTTATTTATATGTTTATTGTGTATTTAATGTAAGTATACAATATGCTTAGACTAAAAATACAATCGAGAAAATTGTAGGTATAGTGACGTAGGTATTCGATAAAAAAAAGTGTTAAGACTGACATAATTTATTATGTTACTAAATGCTGTTTTAATTTTTTGTATAGAGTATATTAATCTTAGGTAATCTATGTATCTAATTTAAAGTTTTATAATGTTAGTAGGTAAATGAATAATGCTTGATATCAAGTATATCGTAAGGATAAGTTAGTATATAAAGATAACAATAAGAGTATGTAACAGTATTTTTATTGAAAAACATTGCATTTTGAGAGCATTGTGTAACAAACTACAGAAAGTGAAGAAGAGGTATAATATAGTACGTCGGAAGCCATAAAGTGGATGATTGAAACTGCAATTCTGTGCTGAGCTGAGCCGAGGCAAACAAAACCATCTTCAATCTTTAGTTCTTCTTTGATAACAATATTATTATAAATAGCTATGTTACGCTATCAAATAATCTATAAGATATTGTAGGTATACAAAACGCAGAAATGTGTAAAGATAGAGTTGTATAAGAATATTTTATTTTAATCATGATGCAACACTTCTAGGTAACTATAAAAATAACGATTTCACGCAAATATTGTAAAACAGATGCCATCAATGAACTTACATATTATTAAATATTAACACGTAAGTATTCAAAGCGAAGCGCATAATATAATAAATAACTAAATCGTAAAGCACACGACAATGAGTGACATAAACAAAAAAACATGACTTACACGACAGTTAATGTTCAGCGTATACAAGTTCAACTGATTTAAATCCACTTTACGTAGTTTTCTTTGGCTATTTTATAAACTTTGGATATTAGGAAATCAGTCTCTTTTCATTGTATTTACAGTGCCTCTACGGTTTTAGGTAGAGGCGTTTCTATCAGTACTGTGATACGTAAAACGTGGAGTTGGCTTGTGTTGAGCCCGATACGGAAAAGAACTGTACCACTCTGTGTATGGTACCGTTTAGACCCACGGCCTCCGTCACCTGTTGAACAACACAGCTTAGAGCAAGGCGGACATTTTGACAACATGACGCACAACAAAATGGCGTCAAATATTAAGCCTCAAAGGTTATGATCAATTCAAAGTTCCCTCTCCAATAAAAGACAAAACGTGAATAGTAGTGCAATAATTAAATTTCTCAATAAAAGAAACTGGTGCTTTAGTTTTTAAGATTCAAGTTGGTACATCTGAATTTTAAGCGATGATAAGTGGTTTGCGAAATCAAATAGGCGGTGACGGCTTGTAAACTAAGGGGTTGTGGACGTTACTTTTACAAATTTAATAATCATTAATAGAAAATTCGTAGTCTTGCTAAGCCTAGATGCTAGAACTAAATAGGAACAATTACTACGAATTTTCTCAGCATTATATTACTTATTTAGACTTTATTATTTTTATCATAGTGAATGTTATACATATTTTCATTAATTCAGGAAGCATTAAGTGCGTTCGGGTTGCCAGCGTTCACATGCGCTACCCGTGACTAGGTATATAGCCCGCATTCCTATAAAATATAGTTTAAACTTACATAGAGAGTGGATTTCACTTCACTCACAACTGTAAACCCAAAATTAGTCGCTATTAACTTATTATACAGTGAAATAGTTAAGTATCCCAAATCAAAGCACCATTATTTTCATAGTTGTTAGTAGGTACATAAGGCGCCATAAAGTAAAATCCTATACTTAGAGACATTACAAATTTTTACTTCTACCACAGTTATATGTCTCTCTATAAGTACACATACACCTTTTAGAAACGATTTTAATAAGAAGAGCTTATTTGATTTAAGTAGGTAATATTAAAATAGTTTCTAGATAGAACAGTATACGATGTAAAACAGGTAAACGTAGATACACGTTTTTGTACTTGGGAGAAAGTATAGATATGAACACAACATAAAGAATGTGTTAGAGATATAAGGTTACTGGGATTATTGTAAAGGGATTTAGGTAGGAACTGATTTTACAGAAGGTACTGAGTTATAAAAATTCTCAATAAACCAGGTTTTACATGGGTCGTTTCTACGCATAGCCTGGCAAAAGAGTGGGAAAAAGTAGGCATGCTGGCAATCGCTAATTTATCTTGAATCTAGCAATAATAAAAATTTAACAGCCCAAAAATTGCTTCTTGAGTAAATATGGGGTACAACTATAGATAGTTTTGTTAATTTTTAAGGGATTTTCGAGTATTTTAGACAACTGAATGCAAAACAAATAAATATTTACGAATTTCAAAACATTGATTGACAGAACAAGCTGACAATTCAGCAATGACACAACTTTAATTGTCAAATTTGTGTTGATATTAAAGAGAATAATCAGTTAGGCGTTAGTTACGTTTCTAGGCTTTTTGCCAACTTTATCCTGGCTCATGATGGAAAGGTAATGCTGGACGTGGGCACTGACCTCTATCTTTAATCTGTGATTAACATTGGACTTACTGCCGTGATTTCTTTTTTGGGCCTACTGGATTGACGCCATTTTGGCGTTGTAAGCATAGATATGAGTGTCTCTGGTACTAATAATATTGCAAAGTGCGCACCAAACTCTATTACCTATGAATGTATGATTTCATAACCAACCTCTCTTTTAATCTATGATTTCATGTGAGATCAATATAGAGGTCGTTTTGCAATATTATTAGTTCCAGAGGCACTCGTATATCAAATGTGGCGCTTAATTTCTATAGGGACAGCAAATCCAGAGTTAATCATTGGTTAAAGATAAAGGTCGGTGGACGTGAGGAAAGTATGAGGGTGGGATAGAGGATGGTAGGACAATGTTTGGCACTGACCGGCGCGTGGTCGGGCTCGTCGTCGTCGTCGTCGGAGGGGTCGGTGGACCAGCAGGGCTCGTCGTGCGCGTCGACGGAGGCCGCGCGCGGCGCCGCCACGCCCGCGCCCACGCGCGCGCCTCCGCCCGGGCCCAGGTCCCACGAACTCGTTTGTATTAGTGTTCTGTAGATGGAAAGTTTATTTGAAATTGTGCTCGTTAGACTTACTCTTAATCGGTGAAACTGTTATCTTCTGTAAACAATGAAGAAAAACTACTGAAACCAAAGCGTCATTCTTTGCAAATGTGACATCATTATTAGATAATCCCATAACTGAAGGTGCTCCGGTCTTCGGAAACGTGTGTAGAGTGTATTTAAGTGAGTCGAGTTGAGAAATACAGTTGGCGCCAGATCGAGGCCTGTGAAAGCCAATGCAAGAGATTTGTTCAATAATCGAACGTCTATCGGTTGATAAAGGAGAAGTTGAAGATCCCTATTAGAAATACTTACCTATGATGTTGTGCGCCATACTGCCTCACTCGCTCGCCCTTGAGCTCGTTGAGCTGGTCAAGCAGCACTCGCTTGATGCGCTCGACCCACGCGCGCTTTATCTCCACCGTGGGCGCGGTGATGGTGTGCACCTCCGACCTGCCCTGGCGCCACACTTCGAACTTGCGCGGGTCGCCCTTCACGGACTCTGTTAGTCCGACTTGTGACATCTACAAGAAATAATTTAGTATTGGGTGAAGAAACTAACCTCTAAACGTGAAGATGTTTCGATTGAACGACTAGTGGTTCAAGGAAGAGGGCACAAGAGCATGTAGAAGATCGCACATGAGATGGATAGACCAAGTATGCTGCGGTGGATGTTCTCTTACACGAATGCACGAGTAACGCAGCTGTTAGGGAGGAGTGGAGACGTATTGTTAACGGTTCACACCTTCCAAGTGACGACCATGACAGCAACTATAAGTATCTACAAAACCGACTTGATTCCTGCAATTATCTACATAGAACAGAAGAATTGAACTGCCTTAAAGAAGTTCTTAGCTTTAACAATTGAGTGATGTAATTCAATATCTTTCAAGATGGAATAAGTTTGTCACGCACAAAAGACAAACTGGACAGACCGATTTCTTGTACAGACTTCTCGGAATATTCATAGGTATCTTCTTTTTGGGCAGTTAGATGGCTTCAAATGGTTCCAAATTGCTACTAATGGATACTTTAAAAAATTGAGCTGGAGTTTTTTTAAATCAAGGCAAAAGAACACGGCAACTCACTTGGAGATCGTGTTTGAAGTGGTAAGTGGCTTTGTTGTGGCTGTTCTTGGTGGCAGACTTGCAAAACAGCATAGCCTTTTCGTAGAGAAATATATGCCGGCGTCTCGGCCGTATCCTAAGCCGGAGGTCACGTTTGTTCTCTGACACCACCATAAATGAACTTTGAAGGAGTAATTCGCCTTGTTGACTTAGGTCCACCTGAAGAATTAAAAGAATAATTAATAGGTAAGTGTATGTATGTTATATTATTGTTGTTGGTTTATCAGTAGGCCGTATATTATGGGTATTTCCGGAGGTTTGGGCTTAAATCGGGAATGTGAACATTATGTCAAATTGTCCGGAACTTAAACAACATCGTAACATCATAGTCTCCTTAGTGAGGAATATCATTATAGATATTAGATATCGCAATTCATGAAGCTGAACAATTATATACCCTTTTTAAGCACACAATACATGCATTTCGGTCAAGAGTAAGAAAGTTGTCGACATGATGAAATAAAGAAAATAGAAAATATGCAAGAATGAGAATTGCTTACAGGTACGCCAGTGATAGCAATCTGGTGCATGGAGTCATTGACACACTTGAGCACCACCAGCATGCAGTCCAGCGCCTGTTGCAGCCCGGAGCTCATCGACCCACACTCGCTGTAGCGAAGCAAATCCTGTACAAATATTATTTAAATAAATATCAAGGAAATTGGGTAATTATTTGGGAGATTAAGCACCAAATGATGACCCTAATGACCAAAGTACAATATAATCTCTCTTTCTACTTTGAGGACTAGAATAGTCCTCAAAGTACAACTTCAGTCAGTCAGTAAACTTACAAAGAAACATGGAGCAGTTTTAGAAGACTCTGTTTAGGAAGTAGAAAAGATTTGGTCGTAATGTGAACAGAGTGGACTGGTGAAGGTGAGACTTAAATTATTATACAACAGGTGTAATAGGAGATTAAAGGAGCCTATATATAAAGGCTAAAGTGGTTTTTACCACATACCTTAAGTAACAGCTGATATTTGGTAATCCTCTGCACAGGTTTGAGAAGGTAGGCAGCGAGCGGCAGTTTGTGTCCAAGCCGTTGTTGACAAGCTTGCAGGAAGAGATGAGTGTCCACTAACGTTTCACGTAAACGCTCTGATCGCGGGATGTTCTGGCAGTAGTAGCTGTATAGGCGGAAAAATGTCTCTCTCTGGAAAAAAGGGACATAGGGTTAAAAGCATACTCGATCCTCTAAATAGATGGAATGAAAAAGGATATGAGGGTTTTAAGGAGGCCTTATATGTAAACTTCTGGTGAAAATGCTTAGCCTTCAAAAGAACTACTTAGGCGTGTAAAATCTACAAGCCTAAGTAGGACGTAGTTTCGCCGTTGTTTACATTCTAGACAACGGTGAAAATTCGAAAAAATATAATATGGCCAGATTAAGGAATCTAAAAGTCACATCTCATTTAGTACAAGGAAAGAAATATGTCAGAAATGACGGGTAGGTATTTTATTTACATAAATAAATAAAGGTATTAATGAACTTACTTTTTCAACAAAGCATAAAGCGACGAGTTCTGTGGCCGAAATTGATCGTTCCAAGTCTTTTAGGAATATGTCTTGGTGAAATGTGAAGAGTTCGTGTAGATTGCCGAATAGCACGTCAGTCTGTCCAACTAGTGTTGCTGGTAGAGCGTGTTGATTTTCCGGTTTTTCTAGTTCTTCTTTGTAACCCTGCAAAAGAAACAATCGATTATAGCTTATCCACTAACTGGCATTGCAAAATGCGCCAGCGAGAAAATAAATTGCTATCCATTAATTACTAATAAATATGCAAATACCGAATTTGTGTTAGTCGAATATTGGCTAATAACATCACACCAATGTTGTAATCGTTTGTCGTATTCTTCGTAAATTGATTCCAAGCATTCACATTCGGATGGGGTTAAGCTTACATCGCTTTTTCTAAATAATCGCTTTAGATTTTGTAACGTCGATGTTTTACTGTTGAACTTGTGATCTTTATTTAAACTTTGTGTTTTTCTTGAGTCGTAGCTTTGGCATCTTCTGTAATTTTGAGTTGTGTACGTACACTTATAATAATTTTTGTTGCAATATTTTGAATAATTGCGGCGATTTTTACAAGTAAATGTGGAATGCAGGCTGCGTGATGAACTTGCTGTATGACTTTTCCTGGAACTCTTTTTTGGATGGGGTACTGTCGAATAATGTTCTTTAACAGTATTATTCCATTCTTTCATTATCATTTTGTAATCATTCATGATAGTTTTCAAAATGTTCTCTGAATTTGTGCTATCCATTGTATTTCTGAGTTCGGTGCAACTATTGGTAAGCAATTGGGAATCCTTAGTTGCAGATGAATCAGTGGAATATTCGGGTGTTACAATTTGAACATCCGTTTCACGACATCCAAAAAGAGGATTTTGAACAAGTTCTGGCAAATCAACCACCGTGGCGACTGTTGTTAAAGACTCTACCGTGAGATCTTCTGAAACGGTAATCACATCGGAATCCGGTAAATATGTTAGCTTTTCTTCCGTTTTTTGTGTATCTTCATAGCCAGGCAGCGGTTTACCATAAAAGAAATTTCCAGTGAACGGCTCCATGTAAACTGGTTTGATGTTCCGCGGGCGGCACTTAACACGATTTTTACCGGCATCGCTCACGGCCTTCTTACACTTTTTGTCTTTCGGAGGATTTTCTTTTTCAAATAAATTGATCTGGTTAGCGTAATCACTGAAAAGCGTAGAATCCGATGCCGCTCTTGTCAACCGTTTCGGTTTGCTTTTTGTGGAATTATTTTTTCTGTAATACCACGAGTAGGAAGTGCCGACGCTGACGTTCGCGGAAGACTTGTGGAGATCGTATTTTCCATGTTTCATATTGCAGAGCGCCACGAGGTGCAGCACGCGACCAAGAAGCTGCACCGGCGAACACTTCGCGAATGTGTAAAATGCATTGCGTTCCGCTTGCTGACTTCGCGTAGAAGTTTGCGTGCGGCGTATCGAATGCATCAGATGTGTATGGCCGGAGAGATGTCAGATGGTCCGTGACTCGATGTTCTACCATATATTATAAACTATGCACCAGTTCTAATGAAATGGCATATTTAATTTTCAGAGCGCGAAACTCATGGGGAGATATCGGCCCGAAGCCAGTTAATGGAGTGTAACGTAGTAGAGACTTGTGTGTATGTGTTTATCAGTATACAGAATCTACTTTGTAAATAGAAGATTATGCATACTGATAAACACATAAATTAATGCAATGGAAACAGCGGATATTGTATGTGGGCAATTTAACTTTGAGCGTAATATCTTCATAAGAGAGAAAATGAATTCTTAGAATATTATAAGAAGAATTCGTTCCGTCTCAAATCCTTCAGTATGTGAAAACTGATGATATTTTATGGATTCAAATCATGGTCTATGGGCTTCATAAGGCTCAGCGTCACAAAATATGGAGTGAGCTAAGAGTATGCCTGTTTGATGAAATCCAAAATGAGGTGAGCCGTAGGAGGGCCAGAGTTAATGACGTAGCTCATTTAGTTGCGAAATTGGAGCAATAACATGCTGAGGACATCGAGGAAACGAATTGGGGGCTCAAATGGCGTTTCCCGCTCCAGAAAGCGCAGCATTGGAAGACACCCCACTAGGTCGTCGAGCGAGTCGTTAAGCGAGGCCCTGGCAGTCGCTGAACAGAAACGGCAAAAGATCGTGTCTCTGGCGATCCTTGCAAAAGAATTTTGCTGACATAATAGTAGATATGTCTTTAAGGAAATGAAAGATATGAAATGTAGGGTAGAATACTCACAGTAAGTATAGAGCCAAGTTCTTGCACGTAAACCCGTTCAGTCTGCAGCAGTTCGGCGAGCACGTGGCCTCGCCGCGCCCGCCGCGCCTCTGCGTCTTCGCCGCCTGAACTCTCTGACCCTCCTGACGTCTCCATCTGAAAACCATCATAGGTTTAGCTCAAGAGAATATAAACTGGATTTAGCTAAGAACGAGTTGTCCTTACTCCTTATACTCAAGTATTATCTACAAATAGTTTTGTCCGTGATGCTTTCGAGGATTTATCTTCCACAAAATCGCATCAATAAGTTGCTCCAATGGATGATTGGCAAACAAACAAACTTTTTGCATTTATAATATTAATATGGCTAAAGGTTAAGTTTGCACCAATTTTATTGATAGGCATAAAGAGGAACACATTTTAGTGCAAGAATTATTTCATTACTATAAATCTTTGGGCCGCTTAAATTAATTTCTTCTAAAGATATATTATTATTCAATACCTGTTTAAGTGTTTCTAATATATAGATATAGAAGATACAAACATAAAAATCATTTTTTTGACAATTTTTTGACGTTATTATACATTGAGTGAAATGTTGAGTGACAACACCTGCTTCACCTACATTAACAGATGCGTTCAATTCAAGGACTGGAAAGACGGTTCAAATTATTCAGTCCTTGACCACCAAGAAGTACCTATAACTTCAAGACAATGTTGATTTGGATTTTTTTTACCATTTGCTTTGCATTGTTTCATTGGGCGAAACCATTGTTTTTAAATTTTCCCTGGTATTGGGTTAGTATCGACTCTACAATTTTGGAGAAAGCGTACGTGTTTTGACTTTAAAGCGGGAGTGTTTACCATTACAGTGTTCTCAACATGAGTGCAGCGACGTTTATCATAGGAATACAAAGTGCTCTCGAGGATAAGAATGAGTACCTAATAGCTGCTCTTTTCTCTTCTTATTTCGTTGAGTATTTCGCTGATCGTACTCTTATCTAGGTTGTAAGTTTTTAGATATAGGTCGGTGGATATATGTACAAAGTATTTACCACCACCACCAGATAAATGGACGTTATCTTGCAAATAGTAGATATGTTTACTACATATAGACCGGTTAAAATTAAGTTAAATTGGCTACCGTGCTGCATGTAACATATTTAAATAATAAGTAGGTACGAATAATAAATAATTTATAAGTATGAATTAAGCAGATTCGATAATCTGTTCCGATAAAAACTGCTTTAGTTGAACAAGATTTGAGTATAATTTCCGTTATTTCCGCTGGGCTGGACGTCCGTGTTGTTTTACACGTTGTACGCACGCGATGTTACTTAGTTTGTAAACTGTTTTGTAATAGGGACTAGAGGTGAGCGTTGAATGAACGAACTGTTTTATTAGACTGCTTTTTGAGCGTCAACGGATAAACAGTTTACCGTTCAATGATAAACCAGTTCAATGATGAACGACATCGTAACGCATTCAGTCGAATCAGTCGACGATGACAAAGAGTTGAGGATGGGACTTGAATGCATTAAGCGTTTACTGTGCACGAACATTTCCGAACGTAGGCGACGAAGTACGGACGTAGCGACTTTCAGGTAGTCGGCCGATGTGATGGGGCTGATGGCGGGGAAAATATATGGATTATGGAATGACCGAGTGCCAGCGCCGCGCCGGCCGGCTTTTGTTTATATAGGTACTTACCTATTACTTCGTAAAAAGGATAAAATTGCAGTTTGCACATCTGTGAAACACATGACTCGAAATATGGTTTTACTCTAGTATCGTTAGACTATTTTAGTACTGACATAGAGAACGTACATCAAAGAAAGACTACACAATACACATTATTTTGGGTTGTTTTTACTAATCTTTTATTTATCGTAGTAGTTATTAACTAGTAGTAGGTATTGCGTATTCCGCTGGCACAATCTAAGGTTTCATTAAATAACGTGTGCTTATGATGTGACTTCATTCGCGTAACTTAAGGTTTTTTAATTCGGAACTCTTTAATTTTCCGGGACAAAATTTAGCCTATGTGTTAATCCGGAGTATGAGCTATCAGCCAGTTCGGTTCATTCGTTGTGGCCTGAAGGAGTAACAAACATACACACCCTTTCGCTTTTATAATTACTAGACTTGACTACACTATACTTTTCACGTATGTAAGTAGTTAGGTGATCATTCTTAATTCAACATTTCAAACTAAATTAATAAATCATTACCTACACTTTTAGCAAAATATAAATATTGTACAATCTAAAAATAGTAGTTGTTACACAATTCATTGAATTTTTTGAATCAGTTGAACAAAAGATGAAATGAACTTAAATACACCAGGATGTTATAAATTTTATGACATATTGTTCTACCAGTCCCAAGCCTGGAGCAGGTATGAAAAAAAGTAATTTCGTTTGTTAAAGGATCGTTCAACCGTTAGCTCTATAGTCAACTTGTTTAATAAACGCACGTAAACGAAGACCATAGCTATACATTCAGTACATGACGTAAACTAGTCGAAAATTAAACCATTTCATAAACTAGTTTATCGTCGATGTTAAACGGTCTCGTTGCGTCGACGATCAAAACGTCGACGACCCACCTCTAATAGGGACAGTAAGATGCAGGTGCCTGTGACCTTAGACCCACTAAGTATATAATCACTCTGATTGACTAATATATAAGTATATAGCTCATATAAGTTGAAATGAAGCTTTGTAATTTATAGGTAGGTACTATGTAATTAAAAATAAATAATTACACCTGAATACCCTGAAACACGGTCGGTAGACCTTGGCACTAGAAGGAACATAATAGGTATTTTAGATTCTAGTTTAGGGGCCTTCCATTCATGAACAAGAGTAAGTACAATTTTTATGATAATTACCTACCTATGTTTTGCTTCATATGCACATAACACATACTCCCAGCGTTCATATTACCCTAAATTTTGCCTTGTCACATACTTATATGAGGTTTACCTATATTTAATTCATCTACAGTCTGCATTCGGAACCAGTGGTAGAGTCTTGACGTGTCATTAGAGTCACAGATTTGCCTTCATGAAGTAAATAATTTTGTTCCTACTTACATTTTTATGTGGCTCTGAAAAGTCCTTAACAATTTTATAACCCGTTTTCAGAACAACACTTATCGTTTCCATCTTCGATTGATTCTTGTCCCTCATGAAACAGCACATATTTCACGCACATATATAACAAATGGGCACGAAATATGAATATTTTCGCGCGAAACGGCAAGGGATACGGAGTCAAAAGCAGAGTACAAGCCGTGTGCCTTAAGTCTTCACTTGAGTAAGAATAAGGAACTGAACTGATGGGATGTGAAGGGGCCCGGGAATACGTTGATGTCGTAATAAAAAAACCTTGTTGCCTCCAATAAACCGCTGTGTGATCCGACGCGGCGAATGCTCTACCTGTAGCTGTACTATTATGTATTGGGTGTTATCTTTTTTTTTTTGTTCTAACTTTATTATGAGGCTTTTCTTTGGATATCAAAGAACACTTTTACTTTGTCCTTGTATTGGTGTCTACTTGTATTTTATAAAAATAGATATTTTAGGTGATATGTACTTATCGTTTATTTTTTAAATAATATCGTTTTAAAATTGTACTTTTTATTTCCATATAAAATATGGGATTACAAACTATGATGACATGATGTAAGTTAGTTTGTCCTTCAATTACGCCGCAAGAGAGCTACGGATTGAAGTGATTTTCGCAGAGGAACTTTTAATTGAGGTTTTTTTATCCCCCAAAAAGAAAACCTAATACATACTTAGAGGACGAAGTTTAGAAGGAAAAGTTTAGGAAAAGTAAAGTAATAGATGTGTGATAGTAGCTAATAAGCTATGTAATTGGAAGTTACTCTTAGCACTTTTTGACAGAAATGGAAGTACAAAATACTAATTGATGCAGTTATATGTAGATCACAATTAAATAAAGGAACACTTTGAAAATGAAATAAAATAGAACAAGGTTTTTTAAAGTAGAGCATAATTCAAGGCGTATTTATAAAGGGCAAACAGGCAGTTGCACGTCGTCTCAACCACGTTTTATTATCTGCTTGTGTGTGTGTGTCCGTACACGTGTTATAGTAGAGCACACCTGCCGAGTGTTCTGAATAGTAGTTACCAGGGAAAAAGACCCTTACATTCTACTCAATGATCTATAACAGCGTTTCCCAAAGTTTTTTATTTCCAGCCGGTTTCCGCCATTTAATCAGGGTTTACTTTAAAAGTCACAAGTTTTTTAGCTTTATTTGTGCCTAGTTTTCGAGATCGTGACATACATAAACAGTAGAGTTTCACTGCTTTTATTGTTCCTATTTTTCTATTGAGTGACAGAAAAATTGTGCAGCTCTCTTCCAAACTGGGTATTAATTTAAGACTGCATCCATTTCTTTTTGATATTAAAATCAACAAACAAAGGCAAAGGAGACGTGCATTAAATAAGATTTAATGAGTCATTAACTAACTTCTTTTAAATCTCTTAATGAGCAAGAACTGAGAGTGAACTTTTTTAAATCTATACCAAAGAGATGTGATATCCTTTTCCCGGGTAGTAAGTACTTAAGACTATTTGAGAAACACTGGTCTTTAGACTTTACAGTAACTAGGTTCTCGATTCTCAACGGATGCACAAATCAGTGTTCATTGTGCACTTTTTTTTCGAAACATCTGTGACGTTTTTGTTTAGGACAGCCAGGCGACCGTGAGATAACGCACGTGCTATGCGTCGGTGGGACAAAGTCTTGAAAAAAAAAATAACAGACCATGGGAACGGCAGTCAGCTGAGAAAAACATTTATCTTTGTGAAGGAATCTTTCTCGTAGTCTGAGATGAACAACCATATGCCTTTCCTATATAATTCCGTCTACAAAAACGCGCTCGAATATTACGTCAGTGACGCGGCGCGGCGACGCGCGGTTCCTTTGACGCGAGTGTCAACCAATCACGTTCGAGGACAAACCACGCCCACATCCAGAACAAAGATGGAATGGAGTGGCGTTAGTACTATTTTCGTATAAAATCTCATCAAAATTTTATTTGGATGGGACGTGTAAACCAGACTTTTGCATTTATATAAAATAATATAATTGCGGTTGAGCGTGTAATGAATATAAATCAAAGAATATTCACTTATTATGCATGTACGTAACGGATACACGTACAAACATATTTTTGCCATAGTTAATTGAATCACTTAAATTAAAAATATAATGTATTTATTTATTAGTTATTTATTACATAACATTGTATATTAATAACTTCCAACTTGACGTTTTATAAAAATAATCACAATTTTTATTTTTATAACTTTTTCAGTGTTTATAATATCTATAGTAGGGATGTTGCGGATGCAGTTTTTTTTTAAAGTTGCGGATGCGGATGCGTATATCCGCAGCATCCCTAATCTGTATGTACGTAATACGTACATACAGATTAGGGACGTACGTACGACGTATACATACAAACATACATACATAGTTAAATACATACAAACAAACATAGGTACAGTACACAGTTTTCGCAACTAGCAACATCCACATCCGCATGACCATCCGCATTGATTATTGCGGATGCAGATGCGGATGTCCAACTCAATGCGGAATATCCGCAACTTACCTAATCTATAGGTACGTAATACGTACAACGTATACATACAAACATAGTTATATAGTTAAATACATACAAACACGTATACATAGTAAATTACATACATAATCATAATTCATACGCGGATAAAAAGTTTTACTTCGAAAAAAATAACACGACTCCATTCTTTTTGTAATGCAATTGTACGACATTTTAGTAGCACATTTTTTATCATAGCAAAATTAAAAAATACCCAGCTTATGCTGTAAATTAAATAAGAAAACGATATACTTACAAGTGAAATGTTATTTCATCTCTTTTTTGATGGATTTCCGAACGTTTTTTGCATGATTTGACTGCAAACGACGGCTTTTTTAACGATCAAAAATACGAGCGATACGTTGAAGCGCGTGCGGCCGACTGATAACAAAGACAAGAGACTTTTGCAAATTCTATTGTCTTTTTGAGCGCGTTTTTTTTCTTCTAAGGGCCTATCCTTATATATCGATGGAGATGAAGAGATATTGCTCTTATTACAGTAATTTACTCGTACTTTATGTTTCTTTTCTATTATTTTTATACGAGTAGGTTCTACATTTACATGATTTCATCTAGGTAAATCTCGATTTAAATTTTCCACGTTTAAGTACATTTTACGTAATAAAATTTGCATCAGTGTAAAGATCGCAATGACCTCTGTTTGGCTGTTACCCTCCCGCTATTGATTAAAATGCGTTAATGCAGCAAGAACGACATAAATTCAGCCAATCAGATGCTATTACGATCGTTACACCGATGCAAACATTTTTAGAGAATCGACTTGCTGCTGCCCCCCAATTCAGACACTTCCGATAACTTATTTATCGATCGATTCGGTTTGTTACCGTACGATAACATATATTTTCAATTCGTAAATGCTCTTGTAATCGAATGTATCTTGTCGATGTCGATAACGTAGTCGATACCGAATCGTATCCTCAAACCAAACGCTCTGAATCACACGACAATTTTTTTTTATACGAGATCGATATCTAACCGTATCGACACGGTATGTTATCGAACAGGTCTGAATCAGTAATCAATCTGGTCAGTATTATAATCCGTGACCCTATCAGTCTGGGCAGGTGCACTTGAACTGATTGACCATAATATCATTCGTTAAATCAACTCCATTGGCGTCCGCTGCGACCTTAAAAGGCTGACTTAACAACTAACAATGTATAATTTAATCGAATCGATCTATCGTAAGATATAATCAATAGGATGACCATAAAATGAACATAGGTTCATTATTTAGATAAGAATTTAATTCACGTTTGCTTCAAACTAAGAGGTTTTAAAAGCTTCTATAAAGTAAAGCCCATGATGTATTTGATGCTTTTAGAATTTAAGGATTAGCATCGTGCTGATATCGAAAACCACTTAGGCTAGATTCTGCTTATTTACTTAAATAAGCAGAATCTAGCCTAAGTGGTTTTCGGGTTTACAATATTATGCCTAGATATTATTGTCCGTACTCAGACAATATTTGAGAAACGAAGGAGACTAATAAATCGACTTTTTGGCGCCTTACCACTTTCTTACTGCCAAATTATTGAGGGTCACATACTCATAACCCGAAATTTTACAAAATTACGAGCAACTTTTAAAATTAAAGGGCAAAGTACCACATATTTGTGCAATAAGTAAGAAAGGCAAGAGGTAATTATGTAACATGTTGCATCAGCTGGAGTAATTGGCATAATAGAGCATAGCAAAAACCTTTTTTTACCACGATCTATGAACTAAGAGCGGCCGAAGAGCTTGAGAACTCGTAACTGAACCAGATCGCAAAAACGGGAGTGCAGTTTGCACAAGCTACGGAATAGGGACAAGCACCCGTTAAGGACCGTTACTGTAATCAAAGGAGAATGTACTAAGCGAGTTACTGATGTAGAATTGCTAGATACTGTGAAAGGGGAAAATTAGATTTGTTACTGAATTTGTATCTAACTAAGAACCTAATTTATTGGAATATCAAAAGATTTACCCCATTTTGTTAAAAAAAAAACAGAATTCTAAATTCATACGTGAAAGCAACTTCCGCTGAGAAGAGCCGGCAAGAAACTCACCAATTGCTCTTTTCAAAACAAAATGTTATAATATTATTCTGTGGCTATTACAATGTTATAAGATATTATACTATTTTGTGGGCAACTGGATGCCAAGTTTAGGATAAGTTATTTGAACGAAACTCGCTATCTCAACCCTCAACATTCATATTATTATTTTTGGTTGTAGGTATGTATTTGCAACGCTGTTTGCAATTATGAAGATTTCAATGGCCAGGCCAACTTGTGATTCTTGACTTGTCATAAAAATCACAAGTAAGTAATATACGAGCTTTGAGCAATTAATTTTTTTTTTTTCGAATTTTATTATTTTTTATTTCCATAAGTTTAAGATTGTGTATACAACAAGAAATTGTAATAAGTTAATGTATGCTAGCGTTTTCTTAATTTTTTTTTTACATTTTCTCGGTCTAATAGCCGCCATTTCCATTTTTAGTCATTCTCAATTCGCACCTCAGTACCTAACTGCATTCAAGAAGGTAGAATATATTTTTATACGCTAGCAAAGTGTCCATTATCGGCAGGCACAATTCCAGTCTGCGGAGGTCAGTTACTTGATGGCTTTATTTATTGTCCGATTGAATGTGCAGCGGAGATTGATGCGTTTGCCAATAGCCGAGCGGATGCCCCAATGCCCCCATTCGACTTCTACATCTATAAGATTGGACTGCACATTCCTCAGTGCTTTTAATGTAAAAAAAAATGGTGCAATATGATAACTCTAGGGCAGCAACAATATGTATGATACTAGTTCGTCATAAACACGATTTAAGCAACAGCACGGATTGTGGATGGCACTGCAGGTTTGCGAGACAACATTCCTCGCTACTGGGCTTAAATATTAACATTTCTAATGGAAATATTTATCGTGGTAGGTAACCATTTAGCACATTATAATCTTAAAAAAACAACTATAGAATAACCTTTTCTATAACAGTCTTTACTTATATTTTTTTCTTTATCATGTACATGCAATAAAGTTGTATAAATAAATAAGCTGCATTTAATGGATAAAATAAATAAATGCACTTAACAGGTGCGTATTAATAAAGTCATCACACCTATGCATAAAATAATACGACTTAGGTATCATTAACCCAAATAACACGTACGTTAGATACAAGTTGAACACAGTTTACACAAGGACGTTAGATAAACATGTATTTAAACTACGGGTAAAGTTTAAAGAAACTTACGCAACTCAATTTCCAAGACATCTCCTCGAGCACCTGAGCCCATTTCATATGATAGCTCTCGTTAACGGCCTTCCTTTTCTCCAAATCCCGAGCGTGTATGTACCGCTTGCCCATTTTGTATATCAAGCACCTTGTCCTCACAACAGTTTCACCATCCAACTCAGAAGGACCGGGTCCAGAAGTAATCATTGTAACAAGTCTTTGCCACTGTTATCTACAACACAGTTCCTCGACATTTCTGTTTCATTTAAATGCTCAAAGGTTTCATAACGCACACTCGTCCGATTCAGCTAATAGTTTAAACACTAACATTATTTTATCGCGGACCTAATTGCGATTGTTTGCATAAAATTGTGACAATAGAATAGAGTGATAGAGTTAAATTGAATTTTGTATAACGAGGTCGAAGTCTTCCGGCAACAGTTTGTTGATAAGAATTCAAATCATTAGACTGTCTTTCCAACAGGCACGGGTGAAGATTCGCAGCGATATATACGAGTAGAAAAGGATTTTTCCTTAAACGAAAGGAAGAAGCAGATATTATTTTCATTAAGAGTTCTTTGCTTTCTGAGTTTAGCTCATTTAGTTCTGGTAGTGAATATAAGTGGGGATAGCATTTCCAGTTGTCCCGATTTCTGTAGACACGTCTCGTTTTACTCTAAATCGGGACGCCATAAGGCTGATTTCGGGTGCTTTAGACATTGGTCATCAAAAAGAAAACTATGTGAGCAGCGGTTATGTTGCATCGCATTTTAACTTCCATTCGAATCATCTGTTATAACTACTTTACCACATAAGTAGAACCAAAGGTAGACCTTCATGTTTCAAAAAGAAAAAAAAAGGTAGCCACCATACCACAAAACCGCGATTTCTTTTACCATAAAATTTGTCATACCAGACTTAGAAACACTAATGGTTGATGTGACCATTGGACCTATGTGAAAAGGTGAAACAGCTGTTCAGACCATTCTGTCGCTAATCGCATTGCATCGCTTAGCAAATCACTAGCTTCACTCTCCGTGGATAATAGCCTAATGTAGTTAACCTGTTATGGCTTGTAAAAATTAGTGAAATAGGATTACGTAAACGAATGGGGGTAATGATGGTGTTATAAATAAAATGTTACCACTTTGATTTACGTCCACTTTCGAGTCGTTAAAGCTATGTGTGGCAATCCTCAAATTCGGTATCATTTTGAACCAGGATGGGCTTAAAACTTTTCTTTGATCAGTTTACGATCGATTTACGGCTGCGGGACACTAAATTACAGCTAGATATATCTTTGTCGCATTATAAGACTACGACCTTATTTTTATGAATCTTTAAACTAAAAGAGATATCATTTGAGGATATAAATGTTTCATTTGTTTTTGAAACAGGTCCACTGCCTTCTTTATCCGAAAACTCGATGCCACTTTTCCGCCAAATAGCACTATCGATTTCGCTGTTTAATTAGATATTTCTTTCTGTTATACGAATTTACGATTTCTAAATATGTAGGTATGTTCGTTTCTGTTACGCTCACGTATATGTAGCTTAATAACTACGATATAACGCATCTAACATCACCATCTAATCGGTAATTGGTCTTCAAATGGGAAGAGAACAATGTCGGTAACAAATCGTTGAGAATTGATTACTTCGACCCGGATTGTTGCAGTTGTAACATTGTAACTGGCAGAGTTCGTATCGTTTTGCACGAATTTAAAGCTCGCTGCATACATAACGTGCACGGGACGTGGACGGGACGTGGCCCGGACGTGGCCCGGACGTGGTTAGTAAACACGGACGGGAATTTTTAATGCATACGCAACGTGGCAATAACTCAGAACTAACGTGCTAGTGATGTGAACAAGGAAAGATGGATTTTTCTAAGATTGTAGCGAGCTAACTTGGAAGGGGTATAGCAGTGTAAATACAACCCATACCCCTAATCGGTTTCTACACGCCATCGTGTCGAAACGCTAAATCGCTTGGCGGCACGTCTTTGACGGTAGGGTGGTAACTAGCCACGGCCAAAGCCTCCCACCAGACCAGACCAGAGACAATTTAGAAATTATAAATTCCTAAATTGCCCCCGCCGGGAATCGAACCCGAGACCTCTCAGTTATAAGACCACAGCGCTCACCACTGCGCCAGGGAGGTCGTCAAAGGTTGATACTATATACCTATTGATTTGAGCATAAAAAGTTCAACTGTAATTATTATTACATATTAAAATATAAGTAGAGATACGAATGCAATAAATTAATAAAATAAATCTGACCGGTTTTCAGTGAGTGATAGTTCGACTGCAATTTTACGCCACAGATAATTTTTATATTTGGTGTCTAAATACTTTCATGATCGTACACACTCAATTAGTTTTTCCATTCGTCCATTTTTGCTTCGTAGGTAAATACACAAACATCACTACTTAGCTCTCCGGAGCGAACGGGGCGACTGTGCATACGCAGCGGAATCACGCACGGGACGGGGCACGTACGGGACGGGACGTGCTAAACATCGTCGCCGACGATATTTTTCCCGTTCCGCGCGTGGCACGTTCCCGTCCCGTCCGTGCTCCGTGACGTATGCACAGTCGCTTACATTTTCTATGAAACGATGTTTCCAAAACTCCACGTCCCGTCCCGTCCCGTCCCGTGCACGTTATGTATGCAGCGGCCTTAACTTGGCAACGCCCCTATCAAATAACCGGTGTACCTAAGCCCTGGTCATATACAACGCTCGAGCGACGCGACGGCAGCAGCACCGAAGAGCGTCATATTGAACGCGAGACACAAAATAGGTTCATGAAATATAAAATACCAAAAAATTTTTTTAACAACATAATATGGGTTTCAAAAATATATGATGCGAAAACTGTACAATTTGAGGGAGCTATAATATAATAGTATGTTACTGTCATTTGTAACTTTAAAAAAAACTTTAGATATAGAGCCGATTTTTATTAATGAGGTTTCTATCGATTCGTTATGACAGTCCAGGTGAAATGGCTACTTCTCATATTTTCATATGAACAAAATTAATGTGAAGAATGTTACATCCAATTTCACTTAGTCGGGTCAGGGTTTTAAAACTATATTTTCCTTGTTTAATTTTTGAGGTTATACAATTGTATCAAACACATCACACTCTGCAGAGCATGAGAGCGTAGCTTGTATTAAAACTTATAAAAGACCTTTTGCAGCCACTGAATTCATGCGTCCCGCCTTCTGTTTGACCAAGGTTTTAGTCAGGAAGTGGGACAGTAGAAACTTGGAACCCACGAAGGTACTTTATAGGCGACCTTCAAGACATATACTGGGTACCTTAGGCTACCAAACAAGTCGACTGGATTGCGAAATATAGGTGCCAAAATTCTACAGACAACAATGTCTTGCCGTGATAGTTGAAGTTGTTGAAATAAAAAATAAATATAAATAAAACTGTTCAAAAACGGCTGAGATCAAATAGTGCAATCAATCAACCTTCCTAATTAATTGAATTGTTGATGAATGTGTCTATGAAAACTACGAGTTAATTTTATCGTACAACAATTTTATGTTAACTAAAGGTAGCGAACTAATTATTTCAAGCAATTAATGCAAGGACATAAGAACCACACAGTTAAAGTTGATAAAACGTATTATTGTTTATAATCAAACAAAACTATTAGCTTGATTCTAATAATAACCATTATAATTATATCACACCTGAAAAGGAATTTTACTCACTCGTTATTTAGACCAATTACCGTGAGAACATAAGACTCAAACAAACAAAAGGTGCGATAACTGAAAACCAGACGTCTCGTTACATAAGTGCATGGTAATCTTAATTTTAATTACCACGTCACTGAAGTCAACCATTACATCACACTGAATGTTTAAGTAAATGTTAGAGAAAACATTAAAACATGTAACACTTTGCCCATAATAAAAACTGTACATCCCATTTTCTTTAAATTAACTTTATCTGATAGCGTAGCTATGAGCAGATTTACAAATGGTGCCTCAATTCTAATTACCATATTATTATCTGTAGGTTCAATTAGCATTTCAACAAACCATTGAAAACACAGGTAATGAGAAGAAATTAGGAAAACAACGACGACCTTCTATCTGGAATGTGTTATAATATGTGATACAACAAACTTCAAATTGCAGTTTGATTCATATTATTCGAGTCGCTTCATTTGAATATATAATTTAAATCGGATGTTCACTTGGAAACACAATACACCAACAGTTGTTCAAAATCAAACGACGAATGATTTTCCCTGAACCACAACCACCTTGAACTATATTATTGTAACAGCTTAAATTACCAAAGTTAACAAATCCCCTTCCAAAAACATTTATCACAATTGAACACATCTAAATTAAAATGTGATCAATGGGAAGACCTACTAACACTACATGAAGTGATATATGCAGATGGCAGAAAACTTGTTCTAATTACCATGCCACCCCGTATGTGCAATTATTTATTAGATTATGTCACAGTCAAGGCACATGTTAATGATAATGCGGAGAAGGATACAACGAGATACTCTGTTGTGACATCTTTGAAACACTTTCTCTAACCTGAGGATTTAAGTTTATGTCGAATTAGCAATTATTATGCACGTAACAGATAATTTTATGCGGTACTTAAATTTTTGGTTTTTAATGGTCTTTAAACAAAAGGAAGGTTACGTGGTTATACAATTAATTACTCAACCCGTACATTAATATATAAAGACATAAATAAGAGGTTCAAATAAACAATGCAGCACACCATGAAAAACCATCAAGGAGGTGTAAAAATGCAGTTCTTAGAATGGCAGCTACAATAAAATCCAATTCTTATGACGAATGGAGTGATAAGATCGCTGCGTCGCCTCCCACGGCGTATTATTTCATTTTATGGAATAAAGCGTAATCACAGCAATTTTCTATAAAAAGCGGATCAACTTTTTGCTGCAAAAAGAGTTTTAAGTAGGTAATAATACTGGTAGCGTTATTGCTTTAGAAGATTTCGATGTCGAAGTAGTTTACATAGTTTTAGTTTTAGGCTTTGCTGTTGCAAATGTATTTAATGTATTGACATTAAAGTCAAAAGCGTAAAAGTCCTCGCTTTAATTGCTATGGTAAGCCCAGATGGTAGGAAGTATGGCATTTTAAAAATTGTGTTAACGCTTTAGAAGAACGCCGCGTAGTTAATTTAATTACAGCTTCATGCAATCGATGGCTATTAATGCGGTTGTATAGAAATTTTATGTTCGTAATAACAACTACACTTGAAAGACAACTATTAAGTAACGTTGATCAAAGGAATTGGAACAACCCTCGGAAGAAATGACACATACATTGCCACCGCTATGGGTCACATCACGGGTCCCCTTTCCACCTTCTTTTGTTCTAAATGCAGATTGGCAGACTTCACACACTTTTGAGAGCATTATCGACAAGTCTCAGGTATGGAGGTGTCTTCATGATGTTTTCCTTAACATAGATATTCATATAATCGTTATTCGGTACTTATGCTTCTATAGTTTCGATTCATTTTTAAAACTGTTCATATTTCAAAGAAGGGGTAACTATAGATAGTCAACCCTTTTATTTACCAAACACTTCATATATTTCTCGTTATTTTCTATTTTTAATACACTTTCTTTTTAAAAATGCACAGGCTATAGTTACTTTTCCAAACAAAAGTGCATAGGTACGCTTTCCACTTACAAGTTGCCCACATCAATCACTCCCGTAACTAAACCCTCTTCCTATATTTATTTATTCACGACGCGAGGCCAATATTGTAGCTGTCGGGGGCCTGGTGAATCACAATAAATAATGCACTGACTCATTTCTACGATAAGACATAAAGGATTCCAGATTATTTGGAGTATTTGAACAGGTTACAGTAACTGATGTATGAGATGCTAAGCTAGCGTTTTTAGTTTCGGATCTAATTAAGTAACAGTTATCTTATCGCCGGTCCACTACTAGCTATAGGTCTATAGGTCTTCACTTGAATGAGAAAGGTTTAAACACAGCATATATTGCTCTCACTAAAAAAGTCTGTGCCTGTTAAGCCATAGTTTCCTACGCAGCAGCCAAATGCGTTATTTAGTTGCTGGTTTAATTAGTTGACAACATCCCTACTATTGTCTTTATTTTTTCCTTACGTACTTACTATGAAATATAAGTAGTAAAGCTTTGTGGCTGATGGTATAAGTGCCGCCTATGTCATGGTAATTTCAACTCATATTACGCCGCAGTGTCGAAACTAGATGCCACATACACTAAAACTTAAACATAGTAAACTAAATACCGTGAGATCCTCTATTTAACTTAAGTAATTAGACACATGTGTTGCATAAGGCTTCCTGCACATCTCATGTTTATTTATATGCTACGCCTTCTTCAACGCATGGTATAGAAACACACAGGAAAACATTTTTCACTTAGCATTGACACAATAGGTAACGGTGTCCCCTACGCGATGAACCACAAGCTTTTAGTGCTATTGTTTATGACACATCGCTGTACTGAGTTGTGAAAGACACGCTCCATTAGACGTACCTTCATACGGTAACTAACTTCCTGTAGTTGAAATACTTGCACGTACTTCTTATGAAACATCACGGGATATCATTCAACCATTCATCTCAACTTCTCAACGCATAGTCTGGGTACAGAGCACAGTTCCATAGAAAGAGGGTTTAAAAATATTGGTCTATTGCCTAAACCTAAACACGCTAGCTAAATGCTGGTTGCCTAATGTTTTTCTTCACCGTTAAAACATGTGATATTTAATTGCTTAAATTATATATCATATGCTTCAACGGCATGTATGACTTCGAAAATTCAGAGTTGCGAGCCCGATCGAACCTGCGATCTTCGATTAGAAGACCGCAGTATTAACCTTGTGGTTAAAACCAGGTGGTGTGGTTAGGTTAGTGACGTTATTAAGGTGTTTTGTGGTAGCTATCGTAAAATCTACTAGATTTGGTTTTAAGGAAGCTAACATTTCATGCACATATGCAAAAAACATTATTTTTAAACAAAATAATGTTTTTTGCTTATGTGCATGATGACCAATTGATAAATTATATCGTCGTGGGAGCTTTCCGTCCATTTAATTCATTTAGCACATAGATTTGAATAACGCTTTCGAAGTGATATAATTACAAAAATATGAAGAATTTTAAGACAAATATCAACGGAATTATATAAGAATTTTACGCGTAGTTAGAATTTCTTTGTCTTTGTCTTAAACCGTATTTGCTTCATTACGAATAAAAAGGCCGGTGAAAGTTTTTAACGGCTTTGTAATCTTTTTAACGGCTCTGCCTTTTTACTGGAAACAAAACCATCTTATTATGAAAAGTTTGCGTTGTGAGTAGTATTCTTTTGCAATGCAATGCAAAATGGAAGAAAAGAATCATATATCCTGAAATACAATGGCATTATCAAGCTTTGTCCACTTCTAAAACCAGTTTCACCCTTATTTGGAGGAGAAATGGGAATATTAGTCATGTTCAGCAAGGTTTCTTTTTTTTTTTTTTTTAAGAAACCTATCCTGGACATGACTATTCCGCTTTCTACCCCAACCAAGCGTAAACTTTAGGACTAGGTACGACAACAGTGCAACTGGTGGGGTTGCCACCTTTAAAGTTTTTATTACTTTCTTATTAATTATCTTTCGTTCTCAATCGCAATAAATTTTATCCAAGAAGTAAACCTCAGACGGATGTCTATTTATGTTTCGCATGGTAAGATTAAAAACACAGGAAATAAAACATTTAACATTCACTGGAAAGTGACTTGCCTAGAATGGTAAAGACAACTTTAAAAACTTAAGGAAATAAATACTTTCGGACACGGGATTTTCTTCTAGAAGAGTGTCTCAGGTCCAAGAGTATGCTTTATACTTTATCTTAGCCTGAGTATAAGTTACGTCATTTAACATCAACACGTATCGAGAAGACGGCATGTTTAGTCCTAACCATATTATATCAGCATTTAGAGAAAGGCTTTCACCCACGTAGGTGTGGTAGGATACTACCTAATAAAGGTCGCTCCAAAGTTTAAAGGAAACTTAGGTACGTGTCCAACTGTCCATATAGTACATATAATATATCTAATGCGAGTTGTTGTAGGAGCTTATAACTTTGTCGATTTTCATTTTGTTGTCTTTGTAAACAAATTACGAAAATATATTCTCGCAAAAAATCTATACTATTATAATAAAGAGAGAGCGCGAATTTTGTGAGTTTGTATGTATGTCCGGAGCAAACTTTGGAACCACCGCACCTATTACAATAATTCTTTTACCATTTCAAAGGTACATTATTCCAGATGGTTATAGGCTATAATTATGTTAATAAATGTATTATGGCTAGATATTATGTGCAAATTTGTCAAAGAAGTCGGAAATTTTTTTGACTCTTAAACGTTTTCAAGGCGTGCGCTGGGTCATATACTGTTATTGGATGAAAATGATGTATGGGTGAATTGTTACACTTAAAGAGTTCTAAAAAAAAGTCCGCGATAGCATATGTCTATATTCTAAGGATAACTTACAGTAACCATTTCTATCTTTCAAATTTTGATTAAAAATAATGAATTATTTTCGAAGCTCCTTTAATCGATGTGATGTCAATCTATATCTAAATAAATATGTTTATTATCGTAAGTATTTAATTTAGAACATATTTGCCCTTTACACTATACAATTTAAATAAATATATTAGGAGTTATCGGAAAATTAATATTTCCGCGCGACAAAAAATAATAAAATGGTGCCGGCTGGCGCGGCGGGGCACGGTGGCGGGTATCGGTGCGGGATATTCGTGTGGTTCCTGTGGTGATCTTATTGACAATCGTCTCCTATAAGAAGCTCACAAGAACAAATATTTAATTTTCAACCCGGATGAAGTCGGCGCGGGCTTCTAGTATTTAATAAATGTTTCAACTTATCTACTGACAAAATATAATGTTGTATACTCGATTTATAAATTAATAGCTGGATGCTTTACGGTGTCAATTGTTGCATAAAATTGCTACGCCAGAAAATACGCTTCGTCATCTCTGAGGGCGTAATTCTTGTTTGTTTTTAAAACATATTCATATTTAATGATACATGAATGGCTTTGGATGCCACTTAGTGAAATGTCATCTTTGAAAAACATACAATTATCAAGTCCTGTCAATCCGACCACTATATTATCACCAATTGATGATCTCTGCGTTGTAAAGCATCGTTAACACAGGTCGGTGCCCCGCACTTAACATGATTACCTCTTTGCCTCCCACCTCCCTCCCGCCTAGATGCGGCACAACTTGTTTCAAGTCTGAAGTACCTGCCTGGCCTGCCAAGGATGTGGCAGATCTCAACGTGCCATTTTACAATTTTTGTAAAAAAATGTAAAATCTTATCTCAAACGCAAGGTTGTATCTCATAAAATGGTTAACTAAAACTTTCGATTTACTATGCGTTTTTAAAGGGCTCCTTCTCGACGAAATACATTGGAATGAGTTCATCTTTTTATCTTTTTCTTAACAAACTAAAGAGTTCTTTCTCGACAAAATACATTGGAATGAGTTCATCTTTTCATCGTTTTCTTAATAAACTAAAGGGCTAATTCTCGACAAAATACATTGGAATGAGTTCATGTTTTCATCGTTTTCTTAACAAACTAAAGAGTTCTTTCTCGACAAAATACATTGGAATGAGTTCATCTTTTCATCGTTTTCTTAATAAACTAAAGGGCTTCTCGACAGAATACATTGGAATAAATTCATCTTATCATCGTTTTCTTAACAAATTATTTAAACCACAGGAAAGTCTCTACGACTTCTACTACGTGCTTTTTATAATTTTAATTAAAACTTAAAGTCTCATCAATAACGCAACGGTTAAAGCACAAACTAAAAACCGAAAGATCAGCAGTTCAAACTTTACAGGTTCTACATAATAATATATTTTGTATTATACTGTCTACTGCCGTACCCACTCCTAAGTCCTAAGCTCCAAAGCAACTTGCAATTTTTGAATACTTGAAAATTCGAATGAGCAAACTAGTCCTTTCAAAGTGACGCATACTGTGTTGTGATGTTCAGAAATGTAGGCTTCCGGGAGTGAAGTGGGGTGGGACACAAGTGTCGGAGGGGAGGAAGTAGCGCGAACACCTGCACGGTTGAAGACGAGACGCATCCGGAAAATAAGCGCGAAGAAAAAAGGGAAAGTTTTGAGTTAGCCGGTAAGGCCGGTTTGTGTATAACCTTCTGCGCTTCTGCACACTTTGTGAACAAAAACAAGAAAACTATCGTACCTATGTACCTAGTTATATTATATTAGCTTTTGCCCGCGGCTTCGCTCACGTTAAGTTCGATTTTTCAACCCCCTATTTTAGAGGTTGAATTTTCAAAAATCTTTTCTTAGCGGATGCTTACGTCATAATAGCATCTATAAATATGTGGGGTTTGAGTTGCATGTTGATAGATCGGTGAATCAGTCAGTTACTCAGTCTGTCAGTCAGTCGCCTTTTCCGTTTTATATATTCAGATTTAAGCGTCGAGACTACAAGAACTTTAAAGCTGCAAATAAAAAGACCATATTAAGGTTTACAACCTATAAGTAAAGCGAACGAGCGAGTAGGTATACCTACAAGTCACCTGATGTTAAGTGATTACTGAATTTGTTGATCCGCCCTTTTTAATAAACATATGTTTTTGTTTTGCCGTATGGTTACAAAGACTTGTTTTGCTTTCTCAATACATAAAGCTCACAGACAATCTATTCTTTCGAAGAACGCACTTCACTTTGAATGCTACCTTACAAGTTAGGTAGGTATCTCATGAAAGAGGTCGAGGTAAAAGATCATATTAATTAGCGGGAACATGTCGCAATAAAATGTGCGAAATCTCAACGTTTTGATGACATTAACACAAAGAAAGCGGATGTACTAAATACCAAAGACTAAACACATATAATCTACAGTCAACTTAGAACAGAATAATTTCTTTTCATTACTCATACTCGGAAAGCAGGTCTGAAGTTGCCTGAGAAGCGGGTTGAAAGTAATACTTTTCAGCCCTAGGGAGAATCGTTTTCAACTGACAGCTGTCAAATAATTAAAAAAAACTAGTTGTCACATTTTTATTGGAATTCAAATGAAACACGACATACCCGAGTGCATCCATAGACAAGAAGAAAGATAGACTTTATTCATAAAGTAAAGACAACTGATTCATAGACATTCATAGACAATCATAGACAATACTTGACTATTAAAAAGCTAAATGCATAGCCCGCCGGCTAGGCCAAAGAAAAAAAAAAGGCGGGAAAGTGGCAAGCATAAATATCTCACCAAAGTTGTTGATTTATGTAAAATAAAGTTCACTCAATTTTCTTTAGCTAATTTCTATTTTTATTTTGACTTTCCTTATATTCGTAATGAAAAGCACAGTGTTTACCTCGGGATAAAGACTTATTTAGTCCCTCGAACTATAGGCCCCCTCGCTACGCTCGGGCGCCAAACCCCGTCTCGGGACTAAATAAGTTACTTTCATCCCTAAGGTAACAATGTACTATTTTGTTTCCAGTAATAGTACACTGTACAGTACAAAATGTAGGTACGAGTATGCACGTAAGTACAGCCTTTTATTATCTTCTCTCACGAGGTAATCAAAATGTAATCAGTTATCAACTCCGGCGCATCTGACAAGACCGTCTCGCGTTAGCACAACACGAGCATATCACACATACTTACTTCAATGAAGGTGGAACTCATAAGAAGACACTTGTCGAAAATTAGTTTGCAATCACGACGGAACTTTCAGAAATTTTTAGAACGAAAGCGATAAGATAACCTTGAAGGTTGAGTCTTAAATACATTTTTTTTTTTGTAACAATTAGAGGACTCTACAAGACTCTATCGAGTACCGAGATCTAATACAGGTTACCTGTAGTATGCATAGTAGATACGATAACTATGTACATCTCAAAGTGGATATAACAGAAGATAGTTTTAAAATGAGTATCTACGATTTACGTATTTTTTCCAGCAAGCTTTTGTTCGCTATTTAGTGATTGTGGATTTTCCTTTTTGTTTTCGGGTAAGAGTAGCCTATTTCTCTCGTCAGGTCCTCAAAGGTGGATGTATCTATGAGAAAAATCAAGTAAACCGACAGACAAATATACTTTCAAAATACGAGTAATATTAGTAAGGATGCAGGTGGCTTGTATTATTTGATATCAAAATAAACCAAAATAAAAGAAGGTACCTTAAGCCACATTTCAATTAACCTTGACCTACCCGAAGCGGATGTGACCACACTTGTAATATCGCGTGTATGATTTAGAACAAAGAGTGCTCACAGGTAATATTGTAGTTTGGAACCGCCGCAATGGTAGGAAGATATGGGCCAGTATTATCACTATGTTAATAGCTATGTTCACCAAACATGCGGTTAGCACTGTTTGCTCTGTCTATCTACATTTGTATTTCGCTTTTGATGTTTTTGACGCGGTTTGGATTTTGAATAGAATAGAATAATTTTTTTATTCAAATAAACTTTTACAAAGTGCTTTTGAACAAGCATTTAAATTCCTACTTGACTCCTTATCCTATCAATAAATGCGAAAGTTTGGATGAATGGATGATGTTTGTAACTCAATCACGCCGCAACGACTAAACCGGTTTTGTTGAGGCATAGAGATAAATTATAGTCTAGACTAACACATGTGCTACTTTGTATCCCGGAAAATAAGAGTATTTCCGCGGGAATTACAAATCCACAAAATTATTTGCTTCCTTTGCTTCATTTGTAGATTTCCGAACTAAATAATAAGTATTCCAAAAAATTAAAAAGAATAAAGGTCTGTGATTTTAATTACACTTGGTAAAGTTAACATCCTTATTTGATTAACTATGCATAGTATAAAAAAAACATTAACATATTGTTGTGCATTACATGAAATTAGTAGGAGGTGTTCTACGAAAATGAGTAGGTAGGTAGGTAGTTATTTATAAGTTCAAGATTAATCTTTTATTGTTAATGAATTTGGATCAGTCTCCAAATAAAATTCACACAGCATATTCATCTTAAATCAAGGATTTCGAAATTATGAAAAAAAAAAGTCCATCAGTGCACATAATTTTGGGCTGTAAACATTGACATAATTAAACCACAATATGTGATGTCAATCACACTGTAAATGACAATTTCTCGTTAGCAATATGATTATTTTTTAAGGCGTCGAATCAGCGACGCACTAAAGGCCAACACTGCCAATACGTATGCATACCTGAGAGCTAAATGCCACAAAACCAAGTGAAGGTCAATGATTGTAATCACCGCTGGTAATGATAATATGCTGAATGTTGGTTTAAATTAATAATGCGGACATTACGTCACCCTCAGCTGCACCAACAAAATAAACTGAATAAACGAACAAAAATTACCGTGCCGAACTAAACAGGGCTGGAAGGAAGTTGATGTAGGTGGATTAATATTATAAACAATGGAAATTCCGTGACTCAAAAATTGGGTCGAGTGATAAGTCGACCGTAGCAATTAACAGTGTCGGATCTACATTTTGGCGATTTTCGTTTTGTTGCATTAAGGGTCTTAGAATGGGGATAGCAATGCCCCCATCAATTGTGAAACTTTTGGAATCAACCAACCATCTTTGGTTTTTGCAAGTGCAAGGGTTGGATATGTTGACTGTTTTTCACTTTTCACATATTTGAAGCTTTGAGCGGTCGTGCCCTGGAGTAGTGGTTTTTCACATGCGACTATGTTAATTGCTACGGTCGAAGTTTTCACTGTACCTGCTACGTTAAGGTTTTCTATAAGGAGGAATTGGTAAAACGCCACATGCAAACAAAATATTAAAGTCGACAAGGAGATTTAAATGACTCGATAAAATTTTAATTTACCGAAACATGCATGGTTCAACCACGAAATTTTCCTATTCATTACGTGATTGATTCAATAAATTAATTCAGTAGGTAAATTGTATATTGTCGGTTCGTAAACAAAATTTTAAACCACGATAATACCATACTATAACATAATATCTCCTATAGATGCTAAAATTCTATAATAGGTGGTTATAAGTGGTAACGTTTTATGGGTGAGATTAGGTGAACACACTACATCAATAAAAATAAGGACGATGATGCTCTTCGGTTTTAGTTGAACGATAATAATTATGTAAATCGACCTACTGCACTTAGACATCAAATAAGACAATACTCAAGGAATCCACAAATTCCGCAAATCATGGAATTCCGCAAAGTAATGCCTGCATCTATTCATTGTCTTGCTATTGAATCTTTACCAAAAGACACCTTTTCTGGAATCATCACTTGATCATTCATAACATGAATTTCTTTACAAGGGTCATTCCCTTACAGAAAGCGATCACTTCAACACTGTATCACAATGTTTATTTATCTTCTAACAAAGACACTGTTTAAAGGACGCAATACGAAATAGCATTATTTTATTCTTTAAATTCACACAATTTAATTTAAACTACACATATTCATTATTCACATACGCGTACAACACAAGCCAGATCAAGGAAAACTAATGCACGAAGCCGTCTTCAATAATAATTTTGTAATCAAAATATCCAAATCAGACGAGAACGTTTTGCTTTCCTCGTTTTATTTTTGCATAATAATATTTCTTATGTCTGCATATTTAATGAATTTTTTATTTCATAATACCAGTAGATTCACTTTTATTATAGTCTCTGGTAACATAAAGTAGATATTATTATGAGGATTACACTACTCAACACTAAAAAAATATCTGAATTCACTCATATGGCTTCATATTGAGGTTGACTAATAATAAATATCTGTAGGCATTTTATTTTGATATCACGTCTAGAAGCAGAGAAATATAACTTTTAATTTTTTCACCTATTTTCGAGTTTTAAAATGCGGGTAGTTCAAAAATACGATTGTTTTGCAAACAAAACATAGCTTACAAGTTACTTTGATTGATAATCTTTAAAATATCATGGGTGTGTGTTAACAATTTTAATTAGTTTTGTTGTAATTGTGAAGAATTCGCGCCAAAATAGAAAAAAAAGTCATGTTTTGGCTTATTTAAACAGTATTATTTAGCTAATTTTAATCAAAATGTGAGAAATCTAGATAAGACATGGGTTTCTAATGTATGCTGGCTAATATCTAATACGAATCTCAACGGTTGTTAGGATGGAACAATAAAAAAAATGCCATTTGGTACGCCGGGAAGGACTGAACCAACGAATCATACAATGATTTTATATTTTTGTTAAAGGAGTTTTCTGAGAAATCAAAACAAAATATTAAGTAAGTATGCCGATAGGTTATCAGTTAGAAAACCTTAGCCACATTCCGAAAATTTGCCTATTCTTGAGGGCCCAGTTAAATTTTAATGAAAACAGAAACTTAGAAAAGTTTAGTTTATGAGACAGTGAAAATCGTGATTATCAAAAATCAAAGAGGGCGTATTCATAAGTCTAGATATAAAAAACTGGTTAAAAATTCATCTTTTACATCTACCCATAACAATATTATTGAAAACCAAGCTTTTAAATTTTTTTTTTTGACGTGAAAAAATATTCAACAAAACCGCTCACTTCTGGGAAAGAATAAAACTGATGTTGGACTGCTACCATAAAATGGGATGCAAAATCTTATTAAAATTTCCTTCATTTCATTTCCTCCATTCTCATTTGGACTTTCTTCTCGAAAATATGGTTAATTTAGCAATGAACATAGGGATAACTTTCATCAAAATGTAGCTGCAATCGGAAACCGTTTTCAAGGAAGATGGGAACATGCTATGCTTGCAGATTACTGTTGGAGCCGTGTCAGAGATACTCCTGGCTACCATTACTACAAGAGGAATCAGCTTTACTAATAAAACTTCACCTTTTCCATCAAAATATCAATAAAAGTTAATGTTGTTGCTTCGTTTTCTAAGAAAATTGAATTTTTGACTTGCACCTTTTATCTCGAAAATGAGATGTGATGGAAAAACTTCATTTATGCATTTCTCTTAGGTCAATAGCAAGGAACAATTATCACATAGTAGGAACTCAGATAAAAAAAAAGTTCGAAATTTGTTGAGTAGTGTTATTATAAGTAGGTAACTTTAACTAGGTACTTATTTAATACGACAAATATCTGTTATGTAGAGTAGATTTCTCTCGGTGGCGAAAAAGCCTTTTCGAAATAAAAAGAAAAAGCTATTATCTACAGTGAAGGGTAAGCTTGGGTAGGTTACCCAAAACCCAACCTTACCCAAAATTTGTAAAATAAAACAAAATACATAGGGATGCCTTTTCAAATCAATCACTAGTTGTGCAAATTTAACATTAAATTAACAACGTATCATTTAGTAAAATTGATAAAATTAATTCAGTTGACAATAACAAGTCTTACTGAAAAACCTCGATATGACTTGACTTGATCTTAAACTAACAAAATATCATTAAGACCATAGCCACTCTCTCAAATGCAAGTCTATCTAGATTCTAGACAGAATTGAATAGGTATACTAGTGCCATGACACATAAGAATCGATAGCGTCCCCTTTTTTAATACGGAGGGGTAAAAAAATTACGAAATGTATAATTGAAAGCTGAACACTTTCTTCCCCTATTTCTCTTTCCATCCTAGTGCTTAATAGCAATTTGTAATTTAAAAACGTGCAAATTGGAATGAGTAACGATATGTACTGAACTATTTTTTATTTTATAGATTGTAGCAATAGTAATTTTGCTAAATGCTGAGGCCTGAACCCTCATATTTTGTTATTGGATGCTCTAAAATAATAAAATAGTATTCTTTCATAAAAAAATAAGTCATTTTGATATTAGGACAATAGTCTACTAACAGCCGATCGCACCGATCCTTACGAAATCTGGTACAGAGATAGCTTGCATATGCTAGGTCATATTATATCGTATGTCCCGGGAAATCAAAGAGTTCCCACGAAATCTTTAACATCTAAATAAGCGCGGACGAAGTTGGATCTAGTAGGTAAGTAAAACTATAAAAGGAAGCTCATTTTGATTATAATCTCTTTAACCAAGGATCTAACCGTTACGGTCTAGAAATCTTAACTTCGGAGTTTATTCATGACTGTCTAGGCTAAAAATACTCGATTTATGAATTCCGCACAACCAATGCCTAGGCCACATATTTCGGAAATTACAGTGATTGGAAAAAATCCCTACTTTTTCTATACCTAAGTTAATTCTATAATTAACTATCCAGAGTTTCTTAAGATTTCACATCCAAATACTCAATGCTTTTCCATAGTGCATGAAATACTAGTGAAACCTTCGAGTTAACATGTTCGTCGAGAGAAACCTCTTGTATTAAATACCAATAAGATAAAAGATGTTATGATGAGCTCATTGATCCATAAACAATATGACACAAGTGATTCCCATAAGAGATGCGATGCGGGTAGAAATTCCGCCGTTATGGGCTTTCAGACAAAGCCGTTGACTAAGGTAAGAAAAAAACCCGTATAAGTTTCACTTTCATTGTGAAACGAGCACTATTGTGTGCGATGCTGCATAAAGCGGATGAGGCTAGACGCCATTTTGGAGCAGCTTCCATTTAGGACGAAAGGGTTGGTCCAAAAACGCAAGGTAAAATAAAACCCGTGAATGATGATCTTTAGAGTTTGTTTTCTTTTTTATTTCCTAAGCTCTGAATGCAAACAGTAAAAAAAATCTTCCTTAGAGAAGCGTTGTTAAATCATGACCATCCACACAATTTGACAGATTTACGCTAACATTGATACCTATATTTTTTAGCAGCGGGATACTCTAAAGGTGTTGCTACAGTGTGCTGTGTGATGATCGTAATCACTTCCGATTTGCTCATGATCTCTCGCTATTAGCTGATTTGCATTGTTGCAGGAAGACCGCCATAAATTTAGCAAATCATCACAATCTGATACAGTTTTTCCGGAATTGACCAGCAGGCTCCAGTGTAAGATATCCTTCATAGTTCCAATTTGCTCGTTACCACTGAGTTTTTTTATGTCATATTTAAGTAATTAATTTACTATGCATACAAAAAACTTAAATTTTTGAATGGTAGAGGTAACTTTACAAATCAAAGTCAATTCAGAAAACAGTGTCAGTAGATTCAAAAGCTCTTTGTAAAAACATATTTTAATTAAACTATTCTATTCTAATATATTGATGATTATTATTTTTTTCTACTAAAATCTATCAACGCTATGATACTATCAAAAATTCAAGATGTAGGATAATAGGAATAGTGTTATGTGATATTAAATAGTGATATGCATGATAATGTTATTAACCATAGGATACCTATCGTTCTAGATTTCCCGTGCGTGCAATGCTTTGAGGACCCTAACGCTCGTGTTTGAGAGGTGCCTCTCTTTGACGACATGGGGCGAATACGTATATCTACCTAACTATACCTCCGACTGTAAATACGGACTCCTGAAAAGTTCTCATTACTAGGTCTCTAGCGTAACGCACACAATAACTCTGTTTTTTTCCGCAGCTTTGCATAATTGCTCAAGCTTATTGTTTGAAATTAATATAATGAAATAAACGTTATTTAAGAATTTAAAGCCGTAATATTTTAATTAAAAGAGAAAATAAAAAGGCTCTTACCATTTATATTACCTAAGGCAAGCTCACGCGTCGTAAATTCTTTGAATGTTAGTTAACACATACCTATTTTTTAATTTACTATACATGGGGATTTTGATAGCCATTATGATGAAAACTTATTTGGAAAGACTACATATTACAAAAATCGATTTAGCTTAAAGTTATGAAATGGGCTTCTCAAGGTAGAGCTTTGAACTCGCGTGTTTAAAAATAAATAAGTCATCACGCTAGTTTTGGAATACCTTCTAAAAATTTTGTTAACATACTCAATGGTATATCTAGAAATTCGATTATTGCCCATGTTACTACTAGAAGTAAAAGATGTAGGTAGTAGGTAGATACTGAAAATACACAAAGTAGCGCGTCACTAATGATAAAGAAAGAATCCTACAGAAGAAAAAGTAATCAATACATCTATGGTTAGTCTGGAGCGGACGTGTGTTCCATTAGTGACGAGCGATGTTACAAAAAACAAAGTAAACCCATTAGTTTCCCTATCACACTCACAGAAGAGCAAAGGTAAATAAACAATATCATTGAATCGTATCGTGGCAGTTAACCAAGTGGCTCATAGGCTCACTACTCTCAGAGAAGTTCTTTAAGCTTTAGTCCACTACGCTGGCCCAATATTTTTTGGCAAACTTCACACACCTTCCAGAAAATTATGGGGATTCTTAGGTGTGCAGGTTTCCTTAAGATGTATTCCTTCACCTTAAAGAATATTAGCTAAGATGAAATTGACTAATACCTATTCCTATACACATAAGCGGAAATCTTATTTATAAGGAGAGGAGAATATTAAGAGAATGATAAGTGTTAGGAGTGTGTACGACAATAGAGTGGGGATCGAAACGTTCTTTCAGTTTTCAGTTTACCCTTTAACCGTTGGGCTATTGAAGCTATATTTTTTTTTAAAGAATATCAATCAAGCTGAAGTTGACTTACATTCTCCTCTCCCCTCCAAATAAGCGAAAAGCTTTTGCTAGGAGTGGGTACGACAATAGTGCAACGGGTTGGGCTCGAACCTGCGACCTTTCAGTTTTCAGCCCGCACCTTTAACCGTTGGGCTATTGAGGCTTTTTATTTACGTGTTGATCATAACATAGTCTTACGAACTTCTTGCGATATTATTAAGATATTCAAACTGCTGTATGTCGGAGAGTTCATAGGTTTGTGTGTCAACTATGAAAGGGAAAGCATCTGTTTTGCTAATTAATTTATTCAAATGCTAACTAATGAGGCAAGATTATAAGAAACGTTTAGAAATGTGCCTATCAAAAAGTGTTCCACCTTGGATTGATATTATAACATACGTATAAATATGCGCGATAATTATTCTGAATGATTTATTATCCTTAATATATATTAATTAACTATACTTCATATTATAAAGGCGAAAGTAGCTCTGTTTATATATGTTACCTTTTCACGCCTCAACTAATTAATTGCCCAAGATTTTCAAATTGTTAAATTTTTGGACCGTACCTTTTAAGGTGTTTTTCAGTTTAGTTACTCATGCCGTTTCATATTTTCGGATATTTTCCTTAATATTTCATACTGAAAAACTTTCTAGTGTGGATAGACACTTCCTAATCTAAGACTTGCAACTTTTATGCTCGATCATTGGCCATTCAGCCAATTTGTGATAAATACTGGTCAATAGTTAATAGCATCACAGTCAGGTCATGTGCTCAGCTAGGTAGCGGAAAGATCGATTTCGCTTCTTCGCTTCGAAACCACTTCATATAATTCGCCTTTCCAATATGAGTACCGTGGGAGATCTAAATCATTGAATCATTGAACTAAACATAAAAATTTGCCATTGGTTTGGTAATGTAATGATGTTTGTTGTTACCACGTAACCATGGTTGAAATCAGCTTCTCTAATTCTATATTTTAATGATAGAAGAAAACAATTAGGAAGGTATGATGTTCTTAGTCCTAAAATATGTACTTACAATATTTCTGTCAGTGATAAAAGAAAGGTCAATGGACCTTGAATCTAATGGAAGAGTAAATATTTGCCAAAAAGTAAAGACTTGTAACGTCTTATCATTGTGTACATATTGTATGACAGGATATGATAATGGACTATGGAGCCTAATAAAAGTAATGCCTACTAAGGATATGGTAGTCCAATAAGAAATATGAATAGTTTTGACTTAGTTGTACAGAAATGTAGAGCTCTGGTACGGTAAAGTTGCGTTGCGGAGTCATGCCATGCAAGGATTTCTACCGCTGTCAATCCACTAGGTATAAAAAATAAATAAAGCTGAGCTGTTAAAAAATTCAATTTTATAGGGTGAATACCTTATCACTACAGACGCAAACGTAGTTAGGGTTGCAGTAAGCGCAGTCGCATTCCGCGCATTCGCTCCAAAATATTTCGCCGTTGCAGCCGATCCGGCCGCCGGTTTCAACGTCCACCCAAGTCGAACGCTTCATGAGTACGACCACAGACCAATGTCCATAGATAATCCTCAATCATCCACAGTACAACCAAATAAGCACGAATCACATCAACCACTCAACGAAAAACAAAACGTTTTTTTTCTCTCAAATAAAATCTTTTTTTGAGTATTATTTCCAAACTTGTCCAAAACTTTCAAATTAATTACAATTATTCAAATGGATTAGAAGTACCAGGAGAGCAGGAGATGCATGGAATCGCGATACTGTAGCAGCAGGACCGGACCGCCGCGCTACGGCTCATCGGAGAGACTGTTCGCTAGGAACGCGGCACGCCATACGATCCCGTGGCGTTCACCTACGTGCTCGAATAGGAAGTCCTCAAGAACGCTCGACTCAACTCAAAACGCAGCAAAAAGTTCTCTACTTCACTAAAACACAAATATGCAGTCTTCTGTTCCAAATTATACGACTCAACAAGTAAGCTAGGTATAAACAAAGAACCGTACCAAGCAGACGAGCAGTTTCTGATTCTAAAGTAACGCTTTTCTTACAACATCAAACACCTACATTATACATTCGCACTTAAAGATAAAAAATGATAATTGGTTAATTAACGGAATGTATTTCATGCGCCGTAATTTCACCAAAATAGTTTTTAAGTACACTTAAGTCTTTTAAGAACAAGCGCCTAACGGCTTTATTATACGCGGATAAAAATTATGCTGTCAAAATTGTTAGTAATTTTGAAGAAATATAGCAGAAGAACGTTATTTGCTAAAGAGTAGCGTAAACCGATAAAGTTATGTGAGATGGGTATAACCAGATGAGAAAAATATATTCTATATAATATGAATTAACTTTCACATACAATTCATGGTTAAATGGACAGAAATATCGCAATGTATTTAATAAACTTTCAATCACAAACTTTGATCACGATAAAATAAGACTGAATGCGATCGAAGGCGATACACACACAACTGACAATGAAGATGATGACATAGTAAATACCATTCATTCAATACCGGCATAATGCTTTGTTGACAAATATATCAATAATATTATACACACATTCTTCGCTTACTACGAATCGTTCTAGCTCCTCACGAAACAAAAGTTGTTGGACTGCTTTCAAATCATTATGCTATTTTTCTATTCATTTGCCTTATATAATTTAGACACAATTTCATTTTTATAACTGTAGATGACGTCAGTAATAATCCGTTTAAACTCTTAATTAAATAATGTGTAAATATTTTAAAACAGTTTTCTCTAGCGACTGCAAAAGCTATTTATTTGCATTTGGGTTATGGTTTGTGGTGTGCGTAAAAATATAGAGCACTTTGTCCGACATCTGCAAGCAAATGGTGCATGATGCTTATTATCATAATGCATCACACGTCCATCATTATTTGGTTTTGAAAGTGTAACAGCTCCTTTGCAGAATATATTACGGGTATAAAATCGAGTGGAGACCAAGTACAAGCAATTGGAGTGTGGGGCGCTCTCCAGTACATTGGACAGACAAAATAAAGGTGTCATTTCGGGAAGTGCCTCGATGTGGAAGGCTGAGTACCGTGTGTAATGAAGCTCGCTACGGAAGAACCATCGAATTATAAAGCATTAAGGGAAGAACTATGAAAGATATCAAACAGTGGATGTCCACAGACAGATAAGATAATGATGATTGATGATGATAAAATTGCATTGTAGCTCTACATTGATAATAATTAATCAATAAAAATTTCTATACCCACTCAACAAAGTTCAAAAATCCATAGGAGTTTGACCGATAGAAATTGTCTGAAAAGTAAATTATTGCTATGAACTCAAATAGTAACTGAGTAAAATGAACATTACATGAGTTCCGGAACTACCAGAGTAATATAACGGGTATTTTTTACAGTTTAAATAAAAAAGCACAGAAATAGACAAGTCATCCAGATCCTCCTTCAAGATGGTAAATAATTCTATCGAGTATCAACTAAGCGGTAAAGAGCGGGCTGATAAAATCTGACAAACAGGGACCTCGATACTTGGATGATATTGTAGCATTTTGTTTTGAAAAGAGTAATTTCTGACTTTCTAGTCGGTTTTAGGCTTGACTTGTCATAAAAGCCACGAGTTTGCCTACATTAAATAAATAATTTTGAATTTAAAGCCCGTCATTTTCAACGACAAGTTGGTACCTATTTTGAGTGTTGGAGGAATTAATTCAGTGGAGTTTTTCAATCGAGTCTCATGACGTACTTGTGAAGCGACAGTAAGTTGGTTATATAAATAATTTTTTGAAGTAATAATTTCTTTAGCCGCTTATTGCTCGTAGGGGAAAATCTTTCACATATCCGCCGTACTAATTGTTGACAGTATATCAGCTGTACTAGTAGCTATACTTTCAGATCTGTTGATAGACCCCATGACTGCCCAATGCCCATGTTTTTATAATTTCTCGTTTCCAGCTTATCTGTTCGACTCTAATTACATGCACATTGAATTTTTATATCACTTAAAATGATCGGAATTCTTGTTCACCTGACAAAATTAATCAAAGTAAAGTCGAGGTGTTCAATTGGGCACAAGTCACAACACTTTCGTTTCTAAAATAAAAACAGAGAAATCTTGACAGAGTGGGACAATTCCGTGATTCGACGTTAACTATTCAATAAAAGCCACAAAGCGTGTGTAGGTCTGCTTGGATCATTTTGTACCACTTTTGTACGTGATATGATTTACATGCGTGAAATAAAATTTCTTGCACTTAACGATTTGAAAGTACTTTATATCTACGAAAAAAACAACAGTAAAATAATAAAAATGTATGTAAGTATACTTTATGTAGGTATAACTAAAAAATAACGAACAATAAGTAATGATTATGAAAATGCGATAATTTTTTTTCTAGTTTTTTATTCAATGATCTCACCAGATGGTAAGTTTAAGATGTCGGGATTACTTTGAAGGGGGTACAATTTTAATTAAAACTATACCCCTTATCGGTTTCTACATGCCAACGTGCAGGAATGTTTGGCGCGTCTTTGACGGTAGATTGGTCGCCAGTCGCCACGACGAAGTCTTTGCCCCGCTAGGAATCGAACACGAGACATCCTCCCATTTTAAAACTTCAGTTCTCACCACTGCGCCAGGGAGGTCTCATAAATATAAAATAGATGTTTATCTTTACAAGAGCGCAGAACGAGAAGACATTAAAGCTAGTTGTTCATGTTCACCCTTGATAATTTCTTAATTAAAGACGTTTTTACGAGGAATGCGGTAATGAAAGTCAGATATTATCAGCTGTCGTTGTATATTTTCTAAATATAGAGCTGTTAGATCAGAAACTTCTTGTTAGCGGTTGCGCTTGTAGTTAGGTACATTATTATCAGCATAAATGCAGTTGCGATAACGTCAGAACTAATAATATTAATTCTACACTTAAATGGCGAAACGATTTCCTAATTCGTATTTTATAGCTATTGACGCAATTATTGATGTAAATATTAATATTCATTGATCTTAATAGGTATATTCACTGGACCCGGTGAATATACCTATTCGTTCTATATAATATACTAGCTATTGCCTGCAAATTCGTCCGCGTCAATTTCTGTTATGATGATCAGCGTGATGTTATATAGCCTTCCTCGATGAATGGACTATCCAACACAAAAAGAATTTTTCAATTCGAACCAGTAGTTCCTGATATTAGTGCGTTCAAAAAAACAAACTCTTCAGCTTTATAATATTAGTATAGATTTCGTTCCCAGTGGAACCGTTTGAGAATTATCTACGAGCCGATTTTGCCAGGATGAAACTATCTATGCGGCAACGAGTTTCAGTGCAATCGGATGGAGTGCGCGAACAGATCGACAAACATTTATTTTTATTTTTCCACATACGAATTTCATGCTTTTTAATGATTGCAGTTTGTTTGATTACAATCAGGCTGAATAGTTTTTTTTTGTTTGGATATTTCGGTTGAATTAAAAAAATCACTGAAAGCGAATTAAGTCTAATGTAGAAAGTATCCTTCCACACTTAATTTAAATGTTACTACCGCGTTACTACACAGTATCTTTGCTCTTGCATCGAAAATTCGAATGTTTTTAATTTGATCTGAAAAGTGGATCACACAATTAAATCGCAAACTTATAATGACATCATTGCCGTGTAAGATTAAAACATTTCACTTTTACTTTGACCGAACATATCTGATGATGTTCTGATGACTCTCGAAAATCATTCGAGCTGTCAGCGCTTCTCTTTTTAATAGAAGTTTAGCCGAAATGAGAGGCAATCACGATTAATCGCGTGCAAACATGGAGTTAGCAGACAAGAGTTTCGGGTCAATGGTACGCCGGTGGGCAGACGCTTTGTGTTCGACGGCTTACGATGACATGGCAAAATCGGGTATTTCACTGTTGTCAAAATGTGGATGATCATTTTTTTTTACGACCTCCCTGGCGCAGTGGTGAGCGCTGTGGTCTTATAACTGGGAGGTCTCGGGTTCGATTCCCGGCGGGGGCAGTTTAGGAATTTATAATTTCTAAATTGTCTCTGGTCTGGTCTGGTGGAAGGCTTTGGTCGTGGCTAGTTACCACCCTACCGTCAAAGACGTGCCGCCAAGCGATTTAGCGTTCCGGCACGATGGCGTGTAGAAACCGATAAGGGGTATGGGTTGAATTTACACTGCTATACCCCTTCCAAGTTAGCCCGCTACCATCTTAGACTGCATCGTCACTTACCATCAGGTGAGATCGCAGTCAAGGGCTATCTTGTCATCGAATAAAAAAAAAAGAACATTAGCCAAGCCGAAGTTGACTAATATCTTCCTATCCCATTCAAATAAGCGGAAAGCTTGTGCTAGAAATGGGTACGACAACAGTGAAACGGGTGGGATTCGAATCTGCGACGTTTCAGATTTAAGTCCCCATCTTTAATCGTTGGGCTATTGAGGCTTACAATCGAAAGTGTAACAAGAATAACATTTGTAAAAACAGTAAATCAATCTGTCGAAAAACAAACAAGTTATGTATAACCTTTTTTAATGCGACTATATCCGTCTCTTTCGAAAACGAAATTTTGTATGGCCGTCGTGACGTCATGTTGCAATAGCGCTCTCTTTTTCTAACAGGAAACTTAAAAGCTGGTTAAGATATTGAAAAAGGAAAAATTACATTATATTTTATTAATATTAAAAACCTTTATTTTAAATACATATATAAATTTTTTTGTCAAATACTACATTGATGCCAAATGCCAAATTGGACGTAAGTACCTAATTTAATGGACGTGAAATCCGAAATCATCTGCATCAAATCAGCATCAAATACATCATGCTTATGATTTATGTCTATTGTCAGTGAATCAATTTGGACAAGATCATTTATTTCAATCAAAACTTCATGTTCTTTAGCGTTATTTTGTGTGTGTGTGTAGTTACGTAGAGAAATGTGAACTTTTCTGCATTTGTTATACAGTAAAAGCTCCTTATTCGCGCTTCCTTTATTCGCGTTTTCACTATTCGCGGATTAAAAAAATGCGACCCAATTCCTATATTCGCGGGCTAGATTTCTCTATTCGCGGATCTAATCGGTACATCGGTCCATACATAAAAAGGATTCCAATAGGTATCAAGCCCAATGTCTTTTGTAAACGCGTCGTCAAATGGACTAATATTTGAAAAATCTCAGTGAAGGTTTAAGAATGGCATATGAGCATTGTGATTTTTTTATGAACACTGATCTGTCTATAGAACAAAGCCTTATTTTTAAGAGGCAAATTGCTAATGCCACTGCTGAATATCAGTCTGAATTGAAGGAGCTTTTAATAAAAAGCGTCAAGCAAGAAAAAATTACAAAATCCTTAAAACCATTGCCTAAACCTGAAAATAATAATTAATCAAATATGGTCAAAAACTTAAATTAAATTGTTTTTTTTTAATATATTTGTTTTTTATTTTGTCACCTAGGAACGTATCCCCTATAATCCCATACAAATTACCATTCCATATTCACGGTTTCTGTATTCGCGGCACATTTACGGAACGTATCCCCCGCGAATAAAGAGCTTTTACTGTATTTTCATCAATGTATTAAAACTTTCTTCTGTCTCCAGCTCATATATCCCTACTAATATTATAAATGCGAAAGTGTGTTTGTTTGTTGGTTTGTCCTTCGATCACGTCGCAACAGAGCGACGGATCAGCATGATTTTTTGCATGGGTAATAGTTCAGGACATGGAGAGTGACATAGGATTTTTATCCCGGAAAATAAGAGAGATACCGCGGGAATTAAAAAATATCAATCCAGTAGAGATAATAATAAATTGTAATCCGCTGAAAGAACGTCGATCGATAGAGATAGGTCAAATTTCTTTTAACTGAAAAATACAGGCACAAATCTAGCAACAATCTATTTGCATTGGCGGTTTAACGGAAATTTTTGTGACGCAATTGTTCGTAAATCATTCTGGATTCTTGTTTATGGCTAATCTGCTGACAAAATCAGCACGAATTGCAATACCGATAGTTTGGAAGATTTTGCATATTGCCAATATTTGCAACAACTTGCGTCGCACGGCAACTAAAACTAAAAACTAAAATTAACATAATCTTTACATCACAAATTGCTTTAGAGAGATTATTATATCATAGTGTTTGGTGTTTAAACATCAAAATGTTATGGAATAATATTAAACTCGTCGGCTAAGTACTCGTAACATCTTCTGGGTTTTGATGCCGCTTGTTGAAAAGTCGCATATTTTGTTAATCTCTTCATAAGATACGGGCTTTTCCTGTATAGGGGTCAGGATTCCAATGGTATGTATTGTACTGAGTTTTTCTAATAGTTTTTTTAATATTATTTATTACTAGCTGTTGCGCGCGACTTCGTCCTCGTCATTTTCTGTTATTATGATCGCTGATGCTTCGCTCCTATTGGTCGCAGCGTGATGTTATATAGCCTAAAACCTTCCTCGATAAATGGACTATCCAACACAAAAAGAATTTTTCAATTCGAACCAGTAGTTCCTGAGATTAGTGCGTTCAAACAAAAAAACTATTCAGCTTTATATATTAGTATAGAGTATAGATATAAATTAACACAAGAAAATACACTGTAGAGGACAGTAGGGACGGCAAAATTTGAATAGCCTAATGCTGTTCGTTCGGTAAAGTTCTTTAGAGGAAAAGATTGTATAAATAAGCGGTAAAGAGTTGGCCGTGGGTTTAATTTTTACGTATTTTCAAAGCTATTTTAAACACGTTTAACGCTCGAGGTCTTTCTAGGTATGTTGTGAATCGTAAATGCACACGCACTGCAGTATGAAATAAATATGGTCAAAGTGAGATTGCATTTAAATCTATGCCGAGAACTAAAGCCAAGAACTCATAATGGTAATGAGCTTGTGTAAGCACACACTGACGACTATTTGACGTAAAGGTAGATTGTCTTGAAAAAATTATATGAAGAATATAATCATCATTCCCAAGTAGCACAGATAGCTGCGTAAGTATTCACTTTTAGACCTATTTGAACCTCTAAGCGTATTAAGACTCTTTTAAGAGTACACTGGTGATCCTACAGCTGCATAATAGCTGTCAGTGATATTTAAACAGCTTAGGCTGATTAAGAGTGCTATAAAGGTATATTTTTTACGACTCTATTCAGCCTTTAACATTTTTTAATGCCTTAACCGCAATAAAGGCTGTTTAGTGGATAAAATTAGCCAAATGCTGTATAAGAAGGTATTTGTGAACTCCTATTACACTGACTTATTAAGGGGGCACGTGTGAACTATTAGACAGCCTTTGGCAGAATATCAGAGTTTTAACTATTCACGTAGCTGTTTAATAGTTAGGGAGCTGGCGAGCAAAATTTCTATATCGCCACCCCAACCGAATAAAGGCGTAATCGAAAAAAGTCAATTTTACAGGAGAGCCAAAAAACCGTAGAAATGATCTACCTTCTTTGCTATTTACACCTGATTAAAGTTATATATATAGAAAGGCGAGTAAAAAAATAACGCTTCTTTTACTCTATTTGCTAAAGGAGGTGGGTTGATAAGGCCCAAAATCCGCCCCTCATACACTCGAAAAAAAAAGTTCCAGATTCCGACAAATTGTAAATGTATTTATATACTTGAAGATATAAACTTTATTTTAATATAAAGTTTAGGTGATAAAAAAAATAGTAAGTTACAGAAAATATTACCCAAAAAGAGAGTGTTTCTTTTACTTTTCATACATTTTCATACATTTTAGTCGTTTTTTAAGCTTTGATTTAATATTTTAGAATGAGGCGCTCCTTGAACCAAAATAAATTAATACTCATATAAAAGCTTATAAAAAGGAGCATCATTATCAGTTACGTTTACCATGGTTCATGGAGCGCCTCATTCTAAAATATTAAATCAAAGCTTAAAAAACGACTAAAATGTATGAAAATGTAAGAAAAGTAAAAGAAACACTCTCTTTTTGGGTAATATTTTCTGTAACTTACTATTTTTTTTATCACCTAAACTTTATATTAAAATAAAGTTTATATCTTCAAGTATATAAATACATTTACAATTTGTCGAAATCTGGAACTTTTTTTTTCGAGTGTATGAGGGGCGGATTTTGTTGCCTTATCAACCCACCTCCTTTTTAGCCTTATTTGCAAAAGAGATATTCAAGAAAAATCATATTAAATTTTTATTCGTCTATGAACTTCGGCATTTATTTTTTGTAAAAAACAGTACGCCTTTATTCGCCTACAAATGCTCTAGTGAGCGAAACGCATCATTTTTGTGCATAACTTATTGAGTCAAATTTTGTATCGTAATCTGGCGCGCAATTATTTGTAACGCCGTTATTCTTGTACTTTTTGAATGATGCTCGAATCGTATTATAGATTCACTTCTATATTCGTTAGTCAATGCGAAAAATATAGATTCGTAATGAATGTTAACACTAAACGTGAAAAATAATTTTTAATTAAAAAAAAGTCGTTAAAAATAACAAAAACTTTAATATTTTTTTAAATTAACAAGGAAATAATACAAAAAAATTATGTAAAACTTCATTAGTCCTTAATTAATATGGCAGTCTCAAAATGGTAAGTACATTCTTACCACCATCGATATTATTCACAAATAATTGAGCCTATTACTTAGAATTTCTTTGGAGATCAAAAATCGGAAATATAATCATTTATATCTTAATTAAAACAAATATGACTGATTTATGATAATTCTTAATGACAAAGCTGAATAGAAAATGCCACTATACCGGTTCTTTTTAGTTAATTTAATTATGAAATCTATCTTATACTTTGCGCTTAAAACCAAACATACGCGTTTGATGATGTTGGTATTTTATTAGGAACTTAAGTTCTAATACAATTAACAATAACATAAATATGACATTAGTTATTGTGTTAATAGTTTAAAATGCAGTTTTATGCAGTTTCTACTTCTGGCAAAAAAAAAACAGAAAATAGTAAAATCTTCTCAAATGCTCATTAAAAAATAAAAATCAAAAGATAATAATGTAATAAAGTATCAACTACTAATAAAACTCCTTTAGGAACAGGATTTCTTTTAAAAGCTTTTATTTAACTTGCAATGTATGTATGCAGCTATGTTTGTTCGGGTGGAATCTTGCAACTCAATTTTGAAGCGGATATCTTAACCGATTGAGCTGAAATTTTGTATACACGTTTAGTTTGGATGACAATGCATGGTTAGTTGTATGACGTCATTCTAAATCCAATATGGTGGAACATCCAAGATGGCGGACTAGTTATTTTTAATGCACTCCTACAATATGGGTATCAAATGAAATGGCTTGCTAAGAATAACTTGAAAAATAAAGTGACATCACTCTAAATTCAATATGGCGGACTAAGTTTTTTATGCTTTCCAACAATATGGGTATCAAATGAAAGGACTTGCTGAGAATACGAATGCGAGATAAATTCCGTTGCTCCAATCAGTTTGAAATTTTGGTGTACTGGGGGTTTTTAGTTATCATTCGAAATAAATTTGTAGACGAAAAAAGACGTAAACGTTATTCACTCCGGACAACAGATCCGGTAAATTTAGGTAAGATTTTATAACACCTTTCTTCTTCTAGAAAATGTGCAGAAAATTTCGATAGAATAAAGACGCCTTCCTTCATATTTTTGTCATTTTCAGAGATAAAATTCTAAAAAAAAATTAGCCTATGTAACACGATTTCCATCATCAGATAATGAAATAAAAAAAAATTCGCGTAAATGATCTTACGCCTTTATTCGGTTGGGGTGGCGATATGATCAGCACACATGGCAGACGTTATTAATAGTGATAATTATACCCTAAGAAACATCAAGAACCTCGTCTACCACCATGATAGATTACGAACTGTTATTGTATGTATCAAGCATAGACTACATCAAGGAGAACTAGGTCCTGGCTCCTCAATCCTGATGCTGCTGGGTAGTGCCTACCTAAACTGTCAGTTTCGAATTGATATTGTATGTATCAAGCATAGACTACATCATGGAGCTCTAGGTTCAAGCTCCTGAACCCTGATATTGCTCACATAAATTGCGGGGATTTTGGAATTGTGGATTGTTAATAAGTAGGTACCACAGGTACCAAGTGTAGTAAGATCTTTGTGGTAGCTAAACTTTTTATAAATGTTTATGATGTTATGTGAATTGATAGAAAAAGATATCAAATAAAAGTCATGTAAAAACTAATATATTATTTTATTAAATAATTCTAATAATTAAATATAACATGGCGCAGCCGGTAATTTAAAAAGAAAAAGGATATAGGTAAGAAATATATAATAAAAAATAATTATAATGGAGAAAGCCAGAATTATAACAGAAAACGGGTCAATAAACCTACCATCAGAAATTAGTTGGCAGGGTTCTATGGCTGAGAATTGGCGGTTTTTCAGGCAGAAATTTGAATTATTCATAATCGCGTCGGGCAATGACGAAAAAAGTCCAAAAACCAAAACCGCATTGCTATTAAATGCAATAGGCGACCGAGGCATTAAGTTATATAATACATTGGCATTTGAGAAAGTCGATCATCGCTTTGATATAGAAAAAGTAATTAAAAAGTTTGAGGAGCATTTTAATCCCGAAAAAAATGAAACATACGAAAGATATAAGTTTTTCACCAGAAATCAAAAAGATGACGAGTCTTATGAAGATTTTTTGGTGGTGCTAAGAGATTTAAGCAGTACATGCAATTTTGGAGTTGTCACGGAAAGTTTGATAAGAGATAGATTAGTTTGTGGAATTAGAGACACAACGGTGAAAGACAGACTTTTAAGAACAAAAGAATTAACACTGGACAAGGCAATAAACATATGTCGTATATCACAAGAGACAAAAATGCAGTTGGAGAAAATATGTGTATCTAGTCCTCTGGATAATGCTCATAGTAGCAATGATTCGGACTATAACATACATAAGTTTGATAAAAAACAGAATAAATTCAGCAAATCTGGATTTAATAGCGAGCATATGAGAGATGTGAATGAAAATTATAATAGAAAAGCATGCCAAAAGTGTGGCTATAATCATCCAGTAAGGAAATGTCCTGCATACGGTAAACGTTGTGTCCGTTGTAATGGTTACAACCATTTTATAAGTCAATGTAAAAAACGTTCTGTTCATGAAGTAGAGAATGAAGTTAATGATGATACAATAGATGAGAATTGTGAAGGACATGTACAATTTGGAGCAGTTTTTGTAAGTGCACTTAAAAAGGATATAAAGGATTGGATAATCACAGCTGGAGTTGGCAGTGTACCTCTTCATTTGAAAGTCGACACAGGAGCTCAAGCTAATATAATATCAGCTAATATGTTATCATGTTTAGGGTTGGATAGACATAATCTTTATCCGACAAAAGTTAGACTGACAACATATACAGGTCAGGTAATTAACTGCATTGGTACGTGTTCACTGTCTATAAAATATGAAGGTCAGAATTACGTAGTAGAATTTTATGTAGTAGAATCAGACAAAGCATGTAATATATTAGGGTTACAATCAGCAATTAAAATGCATTTAGTTAATCCTGTAACGAATACCAATGAAACTAAAAATGTTGCAAGTATCACATCTGAGTATGATGATTTGTTTCATGGTTTGGGGTGTATGAGAATTACAAAAACTGCTCCAAATTTTACATGTCCTTCACAATTCTCATCTATTGTATCATCATTAACTTCATCCTCTACTTCATGAACAGAACGTTTTTTACATTGACTTATAAAATGGTTGTAACCATTACAACGGACACAACGTTTACCGTATGCAGGACATTTCCTTACTGGATGATTATAGCCACACTTTTGGCATGCTTTTCTATTATAATTTTCATTCACATCTCTCATATGCTCGCTATTAAATCCAGATTTGCTGAATTTATTCTGTTTTTTATCAAACTTATGTATGTTATAGTCCGAATCATTGCTACTATGAGCATTATCCAGAGGACTAGATACACATATTTTCTCCAACTGCATTTTTGTCTCTTGTGATATACGACATATGTTTATTGCCTTGTCCAGTGTTAATTCTTTTGTTCTTAAAAGTCTGTCTTTCACCGTTGTGTCTCTAATTCCACAAACTAATCTATCTCAGGAAACTTTGAATAATAATCTATCACAATCATATAATTACCTCCATTTAATTGAAATAAATCTACACCTACTTTTTCCCAAGGTAATTCTGGTACAGCATGAGGCATTAAAGTTTCTTTTTTTATTATTATTACTAAAAAGAATACATGTTTCACATTTTGAAACCATATCTCTAATCTCAGACATCATTCTTGGCCAATACATAGCATCATTTGCCCGTAACAATGTTTTGGTTATGCCTAAATGTGGAAAATGTACACGCCCCAGCATTTCTTTTCTAAATTCAGGTGGCACCACTAAACATTTTCCTTTGAATATTAAATTTGATTTATAAGTCAAACTATCTCTTACATGCCAATATGACCTTACTATTTCTGGCAGTAACGCTTTGTGATCAGGCCAACCCCTTAATATATAATCTTTTAACAATCTCATTTCATCATTCCTATCTGTCAATGTTTGATAATTATTCAACTGTTTTTTGCTGATATTTAACGAACCTATCACCATGTCTATATTAGCTTCTATATTATCTTCATCTAATTCTATCTGCAATCTATCATTCACGTCAAACGATCTAGATAGAGTATCAGCTATATATAACTCTTTTCCTCGTTTGTAGACTAATATAAATTGATACTTTTGTAACTTAATTAACATTCGCTGAATTCGCGGTGAACAAGAATTCAGTGGTTTTTTCATGATACCTATTAATGGATTGTGATCTGTCTCGATAGTAATATTCCTACCAAATATAAACTGATTAAATCTCTCACAACCAAACAGAATTGCTAATAACTCCTTTTCAATCTGCGCATAACGTTGCTGACATTCATTTAATGCCTTGGAAGCATAAGCAACTGGTAAATTATTTTGTAAAATAACAGCACCTAAGCCATCTTTTGAAGCATCAACAGACAAAACTATAGGTAACTTCTCATCGAAAAACTGTAGTACAGGCTTTTCAGATAAAATCTTTTTAAATTCATTAAATGCTTTTTCATGTTGCTCTAACCAAATAAAATCTACATCTTTTTTTAATAAACCTCTCAAAGGGGAAAATAAACCCTGAAAATCAGGAATAAACTTGGAAATATAATTTACAACCCCTAAAAATCTTTCTAGCTCTTTTCTATCTTTTGGACTTTTCATTGATGTAATTGACTCTATCCTACTATTATCAAGAGTAATACCATTCTTACTTATAATATGGCCCAGGTATTTTAATTGTTCTACATCAATCTTACATTTTTCTTTGTTTAGTTTTACATTTTCCTGTCTAAGTCTATCAAAAACATTTCTTAATCTTTTATCATGTTCTTCCTTTGTTCTTCCCCAAATCAATATATCATCAATATAAACATCTACGCCATCTAAATCATCTAGTACTTGACGCATGCGATGCTGATAAACTTCCGAAGCACTACATATACCAAAAGGCATTCTAAGAAATTTGTACCTACCAAATGGTGTATTAAAACAACATAAGTCTGAACTCGCTTCAGACAATTTTATATTCCAGAATCCATTTTTTACATCCAGTGTACTAAAGAATTTAGCACCTGAAAGTTTACTAGTAATCTCTTCTAGTGTTGGCAATTCAAAGTGTTGCCTTTTAATAGCTTCGTTAAGATCTTTAGGATCTAAGCATAACCGCAAATCCCCATTAGGTTTGTATACAATAACTAAAGAATTGACCCATTCTGTAGGGTGTGTTACCTTGCATATGATTCCCATTTTTTCTAATTCCTCTAATTTCTTTTTCAAATTAGCTTGTATTGCAAGAGGAACTCGCCTACTTGCATGCACAACAGGAGTAGCTTCCGGTTTTAATTTAATATCATACTCTTCCTTCATACACCCCAAACCATGAAACAAATCATCATACTCAGATGTGATACTTGCAACATTTTTAGTTTCATTGGTATTCGTTACAGGATTAACTAAATGCATTTTAATTGCTGATTGTAACCCTAATATATTACATGCTTTGTCTGATTCTACTACATAAAATTCTACTACGTAATTCTGACCTTCATATTTTATAGACAGTGAACACGTACCAATGCAGTTAATTACCTGACCTGTATATGTTGTCAGTCTAACTTTTGTCGGATAAAGATTATGTCTATCCAACCCTAAACATGATAACATATTAGCTGATATTATATTAGCTTGAGCTCCTGTGTCGACTTTCAAATGAAGAGGTACACTGCCAACTCCAGCTGTGATTATCCAATCCTTTATATCCTTTTTAAGTGCACTTACAAAAACTGCTCCAAATTGTACATGTCCTTCACAATTCTCATCTATTGTATCATCATTAACTTCATTCTCTACTTCATGAACAGAACGTTTTTTACATTGACTTATAAAATGGTTGTAACCATTACAACGGACACAACGTTTACCGTATGCAGGACATTTCCTTACTGGATGATTATAGCCACACTTTTGGCATGCTTTTCTATTATAATTTTCATTCACATCTCTCATATGCTCGCTATTAAATCCAGATTTGCTGAATTTATTCTGTTTTTTATCAAACTTATGTATGTTATAGTCCGAATCATTGCTACTATGAGCATTATCCAGAGGACTAGATACACATATTTTCTCCAACTGCATTTTTGTCTCTTGTGATATACGACATATGTTTATTGCCTTGTCCAGTGTTAATTCTTTTGTTCTTAAAAGTCTGTCTTTCACCGTTGTGTCTTTAATTCCACAAACTAATCTATCTCTTATCAAACTTTCCGTGACAACTCCAAAATTGCATGTACTGCTTAAATCTCTTAGCACCACCAAAAAATCTTCATAAGACTCGTCATCTTTTTGATTTCTGGTGAAAAACTTATATCTTTCGTATGTTTCATTTTTTTCGGGATTAAAATGCTCCTCAAACTTTTTAATTACTTTTTCTATATCAAAGCGATGATCGACTTTCTCAAATGCCAATGTATTATATAACTTAATGCCTCGGTCGCCTATTGCATTTAATAGCAATGCGGTTTTGGTTTTTGGACTTTTTTCGTCATTGCCCGACGCGATTATGAATAATTCAAATTTCTGCCTGAAAAACCGCCAATTCTCAGCCATAGAACCCTGCCAACTAATTTCTGATGGTAGGTTTATTGACCCGTTTTCTGTTATAATTCTGGCTTATAGAATTTCGTAATAGTCCCATTTCAAATGTTATTGCATCTCCGGCTGAGAATTTATTCAACAGAAAGTTAAGAGGTATTATACCTATGGCAAAGAAGGCATTTCTTCCGAGGATTGATAGGAATTTAAGGCGAAATTTAATTCATAGACAAGAAAAGGATAGATACTATTATAATAGGAACAAGGTTAATTTAAGAGAGTTGGAAATTGGAGAACATGTATTTTTTAAAATAAATAGATTTTGGAAAAAAGGAATAGTCAAGGAAAAAGTTTATAATAGAACTTACAAGATAATGGGAGAAAATGGGAGGATGTTTATTAGAAATAGATTTTTTATAAAGCCTTTTAATTTTGTACCTTATTATATTCCGGATGATGATGAGGAATCTGTAATTGCTCCAAAACCTTCTTTATACAAAACCTTACATGGACGTGTGGTTCGACCACCAGTGAGGTATCCCAATTAAAAAAAAAAAAAAAAGGAAGATGTTGTAGTAAGATCTTTGTGGTAGCTAAACTTTTTATAAATGTTTATGATGTTATGTGAATTGATAGAAAAAGATATCAAATAAAAGTCATGTAAAAACTAATATATTATTTTATTAAATAATTCTAATAATTAAATATAACACCAAGTATAGACTACATTAGTAGCGTTTTGGAGGGAAGAGAGAAAGAGAGCAGGGACAAGTTAAGAAGTAGGTTTTTTCAAAAGATTTTTTATGAAGTTAAGTAAAATGATCATAAAAAGCCAAAAAGATACCTTTTTTTAATCTTTATTATCCAAACATAAAGGAGAAATTGTTACAAGGTTCTTGTGAAAGCCTCCACATAAACCACGCAGGGTTTTTGCGCAGACATAGTATACTTTTACATTTTAATTACATAAAAAAACACAAATAAATTAATTCTAGCAAATAATATCTTTAAATATATAATATTATGTTCTAATTATGTAATATAATATGTATATATAAATTATTTTCAAAATCACCCTTATTTAATCATAAAGTTTGTGATAGTTCTTTTTATTTTGTATCTTATTGTATAAATAAATAATAAATCAGTTGGCAGTTTATTGAGCAGTAAAGGAAGCATGTATTCCCAAGTCATTTTTCCAGAGGTACTGCTGTAATTGGCAAGTTTTTAAGTTGTCTTAAGTATTCCGATCTACTGTATTTTGTTAGTGAGCTCACATGCTCTCTTCATACATGACTGACAGTTTAATTTTATTATCTACACTGGCTGAATCGCAACCAACTCATAATTAACTTAGACAAAACGAACTTAATGACTTTTAAGCTCAGAGAAAATGCATCATTTGCTTTAGATGTAAATTATGAATGGAAAACTATCAATGAAGTCAATGTAACAAAATTCTTAGGTCTGAATATTAATTCTACTCTAAATTGGAAAGAACACTTGAGTCATATTTGCACAAAGTTAAATCAATTCTCCTACACACTTTATATGTTGGGGAAAACAGTAAATGTGTCAGCGTTACTGACTGTTTACCATGGCTATGTTGACTCGCTGTTGAGATATTGTATTTTATTCTGGGGTAATTCCACTTAAAAAGAGGCTGTATTAAAGGTACAAAAAAAATGCTTAAGGGCAATATTTAAATTAAAATCGACTGATAGTTGTAAACCCTATTTTAAACAATATAATATTCTTACAATGCCATGTCTGTATGTATATGAAACTGTCATATTTGTCAAAAGTAACTTGAATTTATTTCAAAATCGTCACAGCAAAAGGCATGTACCTAATTGAACTGCGTCCACCACCCAGTTGTTGTGCACATTTTTCTAAGAGTTTCTTCTGCACTGGGCCCCTTTTATATAACCATTTGCCTAGACATATTATAGAAACACAAGAAATACCACTTTTTAAAAAAAGGCTTAAATTTTTGATTGACAGGACATACTATAAAACCAGTGATTACCTCATGGAAAAATTTTAATTAAGTATGAACTTTTGACATTTTAATAAGAAATTTTATATTAGACATTTAAATAATATTGCAATGTAAACACAAAGCTTCTAACTTAAATAAATTAATAATAATGTATTGTTATAAATTAATAGTAATGTAATGAAATAGATTTTAAGCTAATTTTTAATGTTGCATGCTGTATTTAAGCAGAGTTTGGTTGTCCATTTATTTTACTTGTAAACACCTGTATATTACCCAAATTCGCAATAAAGAAATTGATTGATTCCATATTTTAAATAGTTTATCTCTCCTAATACACATTTTAAAGGCTTTATTGTTTATCCATAAACATGCCTACCTTCTCCCTGTATTTATTTTAGCCACATATTGACATTTGCTTAGTAAATAATTATATTTATTGGAAATAAACTTCATGACATCATTAGTATTTTCATACAATATAACCCCTGTCCCCAGTCAACATTACCTATATAATTCTTCTAGCAATTTTTTATGATTTATTTTAGTACAATACTTACTTATACAGGTTTGTAACAAGTTGTGGATAATCATAGAACTGGTAAAATAGTGGTTTGCTATAGGATTGTTTATAACTGCTGTTTGTATTCATAAGCTATGTTGGCTGGGATTGTCCACACATCGTATGAATATGTGATCAATACAACTTTTAGTTATCCTATCCCCTTTAAGTTCTATCCGTGTATACTGCCTTATACTACAGTCAATACCTACTTCACTCATAGAATTTAAGTATAAAGGAGATGTGTTAAATTGGGCCCAACTCGGGGTTTCGCACAGTTATATAAAAATATGAAGAAAATAAGCCGATAAATTACTTACATAATTGAATGGTTTTTATTTATGTACAGCTCAGGAAAATCATACAAAACAATTTTTTTTATCTAAGTACGAAACCTAATGCTTTTTCTTTAGTAGAAACGGAACGTTTTCATGAATGTCAGTTTAAGTAACCACAGACTAATATAGTACTAATGCAACTGTGGGTTCTGGTGTGGGCTCTGGCCTTTTGGTACCTACCCAAATAGTTTATCTTTATAAAATCAGTAATCTAGAAATAGACCCAAACTAGTTGTAAAACATTTTGTATTAAATAATATACTCATTTACAAGGGAAAATTCTTTAAATATTTATAATAAAAAAATTGTGCATCATGAATATTTTTTTTTATCACAAAAAAGCAAGAACCCAGAGCTGAAAAAAAGTCGTCTTGAGAGACGGTTTGTCTTGTCATTCTCTGTGTCTTGGCGCTTTGTAAATATTATTTTACTGTTTGAACAGTTTTCGTGGATTATTTCATATTATTTAATATTACCTACAAAAGTAAAAGAAACATGCATCCAAACATCTTCCCGTAATACTTTTTCCATTTATTTAAAGTATTTAAACAATTCTTTTTAAAAGAATTTTAAATATTGAACGTCTTTTTCACATAACTTACAAACCTAAAACGATAAATAAAACAAAACTCCCAAGGTCTGCAGAAGTACGAGTTTTTGAGTAAATAGCAAGCATCTAAATCTTCAAAATAAAGCATGTTTCATCCTTGTTCAGTGTTGGGCCCAAGCTTGTATGGACCACAATCATCTCCTTTACACTGGGATCGTTTAACATTATGTTTATATTCATATCACCACTAATTACAAGATTACTTTTACCTGAAAATTGAGAGATTATTTGTTTAAGTTCCTGTATGAAACATACTTGGTTAGTATTCAGAGGTCAGTATAATGCACAAACACTTAATTTATACTTAATTGAAACTTGTGACAATTTCACCAATAACTGATTCAGAGTAGCTTGTATTCACTGTTAACCTGTAGAACAATACACTTTTATGCACATAGAGGATTACAATGGGATTACACCATCACTTCATCGGTGATTCAGTAGCTGCGAAAACATCTTGTAGTTATCTTTGAAACAATTTTGAGTTTGTGACCCTTATGTTAGCTTCAGTAACAACGACAATATGAATTTGGTTCGAGCTGTTCTTTATTATGTATTCCAGGCCCACGTCTGCTATTGCAATTAAAGTTCTTGAGACTTATGTTTACATCCAGAGTACACAAGTTGTTTGCTACTTCTCCGAAGGGTTTGTTACTTCTCCGTTGTCCACGAAATCATTCCATTTAGTGCATTATGAGGGTTGTCGATTGTTAGTAGGTAAATATAACCTAACTTCATTTAGTGGTGGCTAGATTCACCAATCTCTCTATATCCTTGCTAGATCGTATATGATGTATTTTGTCGGTTTCATCTTTACGTACTAATATTACGCAGTTCTTACACCAGACAAACTTATAAAGATCCATTTTTATTTACTTTTTTTCGGACGAACACTCTTTTTTTATATAGGCCTTTATTCTAAGCTATAGGCTTTTAAAATCATATCACCAGCTCTCTAACTATAACATGATATCCACCATTTTATTGTATAACCTCACATAAATATACTGATTCATTTTTCAACTTTTATGTTTTGTGTATGAATTAGGAATGGATTGCATTAGTTTTTACTTCCGTATATCATAATAATAACTTTTTATCTTATAATTCTTTTCAAAGCACTAAAAATTGTTTATTCAAGTTTTCATCACGGCTTATTTATATCACGAAACTAATTAAAAACCGAATATTTTCGTGGCGCACTTAAATTTTCTTAGGTAATATATATGTATAATGTCAGTAAAATTACATTCCCAATCATTTTTCTTACTAATCAGGGAACTTTGAATATATAGCCACGTATTCAATTCACTCCACGAAATTGTGTTTAAGCTACAATACAAGGTTATAATTTGCTAGATTAAAGTTTGCTACTTCACTTTTACGTCATGTGTCACATGACGTAATTTTAACTGAATAAAGAGTAACTTGTTATCTTTTACTCAGTCGTTATTCAGCGCATAGCACTGTCGTTACCCTTTATAACACTGTTATTTTGCTGCTATACAGCTCTTAAGCAGCTATTTGAACTTAAGGCTGTATAATTTGTGCCCATTTAAGAGGTATAAGAGCTGTATACGGCCGTATACAGCCCTTATGCAGCTTTTTTATACAGCTTTAAGCGTGACGGGAATTTGTTATTCAGCTGCTAAGCAGCCTCCGTGTGCTACTTGGGTTATCATCTGAACTCATCGCCGGCTTATTACAGTGAACGGGTCTCCTATTAGAATAAAAAACGGGCCACAGTCCACCACCAATGCTGATAGGCAGACTTCACGTACGTTTTTTTCGCTGATAAATCAAGTGATGTGGACTATTCCACATTTGACTCTATAGGCAAAAGTCTAATTCTCTATTTTCATCACACATTTAAAAAATCAGCGAAGAATCCACACAAACTTAGCCGGGTTAAATAAGTAGGCGCAACGTTAGCGCAAGGCAACACGGCAAAAAGTTTTGAAGCAAAAAGTCTCCGACGTGAACTTCAGCTTACGGAGACTCTGCAGTGTGCCCGTAACAAAAACTGCCATTCATTAAATAGAATTCAATAAACTGCAGGGAGTCTCAACGAATTCAAGAAACATTTAGAGCGTAAAGCGCAGCTGCGTTGCATTTTACAAATACCTATTTAAATTCCTGATTTTTGAAGCTTTTTTTGTCAATAAAAGATTGATTGCTTGATTTGTAATTTTATTGTTGTACGAAATGTGCTGTCTTTGTTTTAATTTCTGATTATTACATTAAAGTTAAGTCTTAGGTTGAAATCTATAGACCGCACTCTCCTCTTATTCAGACAAGATTGAGATAAAACGAGATAGATTTATGTCGGAGTATATTTGTGTCTCGTTTTAATTCTTATCCTGAGTCCGAGCTAAGCCAGAGCTATTTTGATTATCTACAGTAACCTGGCCCGGTGTTAAGTTCCAATATTTCTTCATCATTGTCATCATGAACAGCTTACTAGTGAGCACAGGTCCCAATGTGAATTGGCAAACTTCGAAAACATTTGTTATGTGTAATGTGTGCACCCTCATTTTCTATCCTATCATCATATCCACCTTGCATCATGGTTGCCTGGAAGAGATCGCTCCTTAGCGATAAGGCCGCCATTTGTGCTATCATTTATTTTAAGTTAACTTATGTTTCTGTATTTATGTGGTGTACAATAAAGTGTATTCATTTCATTTCAACATTACGGAGAACTTTCAGGTACCGTACCGTATTCAAGTTCTAATGGCAGCATAGTATTCGAAGACAGGGCATACCCTGGCCACTGCATACAGTTTCAGGTAGAGTAAGCAGTACTTTTCCCTGTTCCTGATCCTTTCCTTGTTCTAATAATATCGTCAATATGCCGAAAATGCTTGCTAATATTTATGAAATTTCAAGGTTTGAGCCTTGAGGACTTTTATTTTGTGAACCACGGTCAACAACGCGGTCTGTATTAGGACAAGATAAGTGGGCGAGCCGCATTATAGACACATACTTAAATCTCACATATATGACGAGTTTGGACATAACTCGCTCCTAAAAAGACGATGACCACATAATATTATATATGTACTTATATTTTAAGAATGAAACTTAATTGAGCACGTATCCCACACAGTCTAAAATTGTAGTTTTCTACCTATCTCATGTATGCGAACTTTAGTGGGTCCAAGTTAAGTCCAAGTGCATGCAAGAACTCTACCAGAATAAGGATAAATTGAAAATTTAAAACAGCCCTGACATGTGAAATAAAAAAAAAATGTAATTCGCCATTTTGTGGTGGCGGCCATCTTGGATTTGAAATAAACACACACACTCAGACACGTCAAACTTAACACCCCGTCGTTTTTGCGTTGGGGGTTAAAAAGATCAAGTAGTGATGGAAAAACAATTCCTTGTAAAGGGGCAAAACAATTTCTCTTCTAGGGCAGGCAGAGATTGCTGCAATAGCTCTGTTTGCAAGTATTTCAGCCGCTTTGAAGAGATACATCTCGTCGAGGTCACATCTTTAACGGACTTTGGCAGTAGGCTACGTTTTAAATGAACTTCTATGCGTCAAATTCAACACCACGCTTGGTGAGGCTAGAGCCTAGTTACCACCCTACCGTCAAAGACGTGCCGACAAGTCTTGCGGTACGATGACGTATAGGTATGCATACCTAGCGGGCTACTTTAGAAGGGGTATAGCAGTGTAAATTACCAACCTCTAATCGATTTCTACACGCCATCGTACCGAACTTACCATTAGTTGAGATCGCATTCAAGGGCTGTCTTGTCTAAATATATAAAAGGCAAAGGTGATTGACTGACTGACTGATTGACTGACTGATCTATCAACGCACAGCTCTAACCGCTGGACGGATCGGGCTGAAATTTAGCATACAGATAGCTATCATGACGTAGGCATCTGCTAAGAAAATTTTTTTGAAAATTTAACCCCTAAAGGGATAAAATAGGGGTTTGAAAAATCGAACTTAACTTGAGCGAAGCCGCGGGAAAAAGCTAGTCTTCGAATAAAAAGACGCTTGTTTTATTTTTCTTTGGAGTTCCCAAGTAGCACACGAAGGCTGCTTAGCAGCTGAATAACGAATTCCCGTCACGCTTAAAGCTGTATAAAAAAGCTGCATAAGGGCTGTATACGGCCGTATACAGCTCTTATACCTCTTAAATGGGCACAAATTATACAGCCTTAAGTTGAGTAAAAGATCACAAGTTACTCTTTATTCAGCAAATATGTCACGTGACGTAAAAGTGAAGTAGCAAACCATAGATAATACAAATCTAGCAAATTAATATACTTCGTGGAGTGAATTGAATTTGATTGAATACGTGTGGTTATAAATTCAAAGTTAAGTGCATTGTTTTCATATTTATAAAAGAAAAATGATTGGGAATGTAATTTTACTGACATTATACATATATATTACCTAAGAAAATTTTAGTGCGCCACGAAAATATTCGGTTTTTAATTAGTTTCGTGATATAAATAAGCCGTGATGAAAACTTGAATAAACAATTTTTAGTGCTTTGAAAAGAATTATAAGATAAAAAGTTGCTATTATGATATCGAGAAGTAAAAACTAATGCAATCCATTCCTAATTCATACACAAAACATCATAAAAGTTGAAAAATGAATCAGTATATTTATATAGGTTATGAGGTTATACAACAAAATGGTGGATTCATGTTAAACAGCGACGTGAATAGTTAAAACTCTGATATTCAGCAACAAGCTTCATAATAGTTCACACGTGCCCCCTTAATAAGTCAGTGTAATAAGAGTTCACAAATACCTTCTTATACAGCATTTGGCGTAATTTTATCCACTAAACAGCCCTTATTCAGCCTAAGCTGTTTAAATATCACTGACAGCTATTATGCAGCTGTAGGATCACCAGTGTACTCTTAAAAGAGTCTTAATACGCTTAGAGGTTCAAATAGGTCTAAAAGTGAGTATTTATACAGCTATCTGTGCTACTTGGGTTGTATATACTCGTAGTTACTCGTACTCCATTACGTACACCTTTTTCCTAGCACATAACGTTTCATGCTAGTTTGCCCATACGAGTGCACATCTTTGCACATGCAGTGATTTTAAACAATGAAAAAAGCTTTCAAATATCACAAAGGGGCCGTTCACTAACCCGTGAGCTTACTTGGAGCCTACACGGCAGCCTACTCATATTTATGACAAACGGCAGAGCATCAAATATTTCAAAAACTTTAAACATTCATTTTGTCTAGTGGGAGGCTTTGGCCGTGGCTAGTTACCACCCTATCGTCAAAGACGAGCCACCAAGCGATTTAGCGTTCCGGCACGATAGCGTGTAGAAACCGATTAGGGGTATGGGTTGAATTTACACTGTCATAACCCTTCCAAGTTAGCCCGATACCATCTTAGATTGCATCGTCACTTACCATCAGGTGAGATCGCAGTCAAGAACTATCTTGTCATCGAATAAAAACCTACCAAAATTAAACAGATGACACTAGAATGATGCAGTAATGTGAGGTATACCTCATATATGTAGATATCTTGGTGATTAACCTATTTATGTTTTCGGGAATTCGGGGTTTAGTCCCAGACACGCATCTCTGACTTATATAGTTACGAGCGTTTAAGCAATTAATTATGTTATGTTATGTTGTATTAATTAATTAGTTATGTCACATGCTTCAACGGTGAAGGAAAATATCGTGAGATAATCTGCAGGCTATCTAGAGTTCATAATGTTCTCAAAGGTGCGTGAAGTCTGCCAATTTACTTACTACTAGCTGTGCCCGCGACTTCGCTCGCGTGGAACAGTGACTTTTCGGGCAGCATATTTTGAATTACATATACCGTCGACGTTCAGGCGCGAGGCGTGTAGTACGTACTCTGTACGTCCAAAAATGTTCGCCGTGATTCTTTAAATTGACATAACTTTTTTATTTATGAACCGATTGACATGAAATAAACACTAAATGTTAAGTGAAGCTTACTACAATATATTAGTGAAAACCGTATCTAAATCGAATAAGCCGTTTCTGATATTAGCGTGCACAAACACATAGACAAACAGACAAACAGACAAAAAAAAATTAATTACAATTTCGGGTTCGGCATCGATATAATAACAACCCCTACTTTTTGTTTTTTTTTTTTATACATTTCCATTGTACAGACACCACTTTTCTACAATTTTATTATATGTATAGATAGCCTGTAACCTCTCTCTAAGAGGAGACCCAGTAGTGAGTCATTAATGGCTTGCTGAACATGACGATATTTTTTTCATAAATTCCCTACTGCTCTCCAAGCCGCAAAGCTTCTGTTAGAAGTAGGCAAGACAATAACTACAATGAGTGAAGAATTAACCTTTCAATTTTCATCATCACTATAATATACTGCATCATCCTTGTTGAAGCGATTTAGCGTGACATTGCAGGCTCTAGTAATATGGCATCTCTTTGAACGGAATACGTCAATGTGTTTTTATATGAATTCGCAAGTACCGTAAGCGACGACGGACGTCTAGCCGCAAAGCGTACCCAATTACGTGAAACAAATCCCGTTAATCTGATGGAAAGTATTTAAAGCGTTGCGCGGCCGAATTTAGCAATAAAGCGAATCCAGTTTAACTGCAATTGTTACTTTCGTACAGCCTCGACTGTATTGCAACTAAACGTGCTGTGTTAGTTTTCTTGATTCTAAAACTTTCGATCGTATTAGAAGAAATTTCCTGTTCCGATGCCTGCGACCAAGTGTATTAAGGTTTTTAATTCCCGCGGGAACTCTTTAATTTTCCGGCATAAAATGAAACCTATGTGTTAATCCTGGGTATGAGTTATCTACATTCCTTTCTTCATTTGTTGTGGCGTGAAGGAGTAACAAATATACACACAAACACACACACATACAAATTTCCGCCCTAATAATATTAGTGTGATGTGATACCTACGTGGTGTTCTAATTTTTTTCTTAGAAATATTAGTTTGTTTTCAAAATTTCGCGGGAAATATACGGGTTGTGAAGTATTTACCATAAAAAATTGATAAAGTAATTTAACGTAAGCTCTAAACATTATAATTGTTGTTATGTTCAAGATAATCGATTTAACTGTAGCTATGATATAATTGGCACATACCTTGCGGTGGGCAAGGATTCAAGAGAACTCCGCAAGTCTTCGAACTATGCTTACCTTGAGAATGGAATGCAGCCAACATAAAGGCTTTGAAACAGTTCAAACAATGATAGTTGTTGTTCGCATAATAATTACCATGTTTTTGTTTAGAGGCCTTTCAGCCGTGCCACAAGCCACAACCACAGTAACATCTCACGCTTCGTCCAATTTGAAGTTGTTCGAAGATGAAACATAATAATTATATGTAATGTTTTAGTCAAAGGTTTTAGTGCAGTCTATTTATATGTTATACATACATATATATTTTTTTTAAATATCAGCCAAGCTGAAGTTGACTAATATCCTCCTATCCCCACCAAATAAGCAGAAAGCTTGTGCTAGGAATAGGGTACGACAATAGTGCAACGGGTGGGGTTCGAACCTGCAACCTTTCAGTCTTCAGTCCACAACTTTAACCGTTGGGCTATTGAGGCAAAAAAATCTACCTACCCTAACCTAGTTACCTAATCGACTTAGGATTTTTTTATTAAAAAAACCATTGACTAATAGATCGTTAAATTAAATTATTATTTATAGTGTGCTCAAAAGAAATACCTATGTTGTAAAGCTTTAAATAATTCATTAAGGGCTCAATAGCCGTCCAATTTAACTAGCACAGAATTAAATTGGCACCTTTGTGATTTTGTAACCCTTGTTGAAATGATTTTTAGGGTTCCGTACCCAAACGGTGCTAACGGGACCCCATTACTAGGCCTCCGTTGTCCGTCCGTCCGTGAATCCGTCTATCTGATAGCGGGCTGTACCTCATGAACCGTAATAGGTAGAATGAAATTTTACAAATCACATCACATCACATCACACTAATATTATAAAGGCGAAAGTTTGTATGTGTGTGTGTGTGTGTGTATGTTTGTTACTCCTTTACGCCACAACGCATGAACCGATTTGGCTGAAATTTGGAATGGAGATAGCTCATTCCCAGGATTAAAACATAGGCTACTTTTTATCCCGGAAAATTAAAGAGTTCCCGCGGGAATCAAAAAAACTTTATCCACGCGGACGAAGTCGCGGGCATCATCTAGTAATAAAATAAAATAAAAAATAAAGGAGAACCCAAGAATGATACGTTATTTTTTTGACGTTTTTCGCTCGACCTTTGAATCGCTATTACGATGGTACGGAACTCTATCTGCGCGAGTCCAACTCGCACTTGGCCGGTTTTCAGTAAATATTATGCAACTGTTATGTAATGTATTTAAAAAATGAATACGATTTAGAAATAGCAATTAGGAGATACAGTTTCTATAATAATGGCATACAAAGTAGGTATCAAAGCTGTCGCCGTCTCCTGTCGCCAACTCGCCTTGCATTCCATTAAGCAGGAAACAATCAATATTATAATAGCCATTCATGTATTATAATAGTCATGAATACACGAATTACTATAATGATGTAATTTGAAGCCTCAATAGCCCAACGGTTGAAGGTGCGGACTGAAAACTGAAAGATCGCAGGTTCGTGCCCCACCCGTTGCGCTATTGTCGTGCCCACTCTTAGCACAATCTTTTCGTTTATTTAGAGGGGATAAGAGGATTTTAGTCAACTTCAGCTAGGCTAATATTCTTTATAAAAAAAACTGCTATCACCGGTCAAAACCTGTCAAACCCAGTCGGACTCAAAACAATTTCGCGCGCTTTTTTCTAATGGATTTTTCCGTTAGACTTGTCATTGGCCTAAAAGGCAAAAGCCACATAAAATCAAGTGAAATCTGTGCGTCCTGACAAGCTCTCTCAATCTCAAAATTTTCAATGTCGCCTATTATAAGTTCTTTCAATTAACGAGGGCGCATGAGCTTTACTTGTGGTTACGTCGTGTACATGCACATTGCGTAAGTTTGCGTGCCTGTCAGGAGCCTAGGTGGGAGCGGTCAGGCGCGAGCATGCTCCCACTTCTGCAGATACGACACACACACAACCATGAGCCACGCGCCCTCGTGAACTGCAAGAACTTTATAGTTCTAATAATAATCCGTATATCGTGAGAAGTTCGTTTTTACGTCTCGTTTCCCACGTTCTATATCGTGGTCATTTGAATGATACTAACAATAACAAACATATTGTTATATTTAACCTTCACAATAGTGAAAATCTTTGTAAGGCACCTACTTAGTACAAAAAATTAAGGTCAGATTTCAATTCAGTTTAGGATATTTTGCGATAGAATTCGCCACATTATATCTTCTCCTTAAATGCATTATTCTAAATGCTTACATAGACGGAGTCACCGGTTACAAAACTGCAGGTTTGCAACTGCATTGCAATTCTTAACCAATTGCACGATCCGTTTTACAAGCATTCCCGAACTTTAAAGTAATAAAAATCAGAACTGCATCCAAACAACAACTTTGCAGTCGGCGTGTAGTTCAAATGTCCGTCATTCAAAGAGAATAGAATTCAGAGAACATGCGGAAGTGGTCAATATTATGACATACGGTCCGATGAAGCCTACGGCGCCAAAATTGATTAGATATGTTGCATCATATTCTAATTGGCGAGAGGCGTATCTGATAGCTTAATTAGCACTACTCGTGATGGACAGAAGTATTTTAATAGTTACTGTTTATGATAAGTGATTGCTACTCAATTAATTGTTAATTTAAAAGGGTTAAAAACCCTTATAGCCTCACTCGGTTGTCCGTCTGTCTGTCAACGTGTCAAGGCCCTTTTTCTCGGAAACGGCTTGAGGTATTAAAATGAAATTTATACTGAACACAAAGTTCAATGGCCTCTTAATGCTCTGAAAGTTTCAAGCTTCTAGTTTAACTCAGTGAAAAGTTACAGCATTCAAAGCGCCTGCCTCATTATTTTTAAAGGATATTTGGCGACTTCTATTCCTCTTTTCCCTCCAACATAAGCGTAAAGCTTGTATTAGGAGTGGGCACGATATTAGTGCAACGGCCAGGGTTTGAAGCTTCATTGGTTTATTGGAGCTTTCCGGTGTGTCTACATAAAATCCTTTCCAATCCGCAGTTGGTCGGCATGGTTAACTTTGGCCTTAAACCCTTCCCGTTTGACTGGAGATCTGTGCCCACAAGTGGACCGGTGCGTGGATTGATATAAAATTCCTTCGCAACAAAGAACGTTTGTTCCAGGTAGAAATCTAGGTCCAAGAATATTCATCGAATGTTTTGATGCGTGACCATATTGTGTCGCGGATATTGCACCAATAACCTATGATTATTGTTTACACAATGCCGTGACCACTTTCACTCTCCACGCCATAAATCATAAGTAATAAGCCTTCCTATTCAGGGACGGGAACTGAGTGTATAATTTGCGGAATTTATTAGACAATACCAACGTGATGGCCTATAACCTGAAAGGAGACATTCGCTTACTGAGCTGTTGCTGGATTATGATGGTTTTTGTCTGTATTGGCTTCAAATAATTGGTCCAAAAAATAATCTAGGCTATGGGCGACGTATAGATATCCGAGCGTTATTAGGTGGTACTTTAAAAACCTAACTTCACGTGGATAAGATCGTAAGATAAACTGTTTTCTCGATTAAAGTTGACATTTAACCTTAATTCCGCATGGTAGGTTTTCCTTATGCAAAAGTGACTCTCAAGTCTGAAATTCACGTTTATTACCATAGAATACTCATAAGATTTGACACTGATTGAAATGTTTTATAACTTTTATAGGTATGTACATAAAGAGAGTTACATAAGTGTTAAGCCGGCTATACCTGCAAAATACCGCGTCTCAAACAACTATAGTTATACCGCATATCTTTACTGGCAAGTTTTTCATAAGGAAACCATTTAACAAACATCCGAGTAGGTATAGAGATACCCGTAGATAGTTACTCAAACTTGATAGAATAGGAAATTGATTGGAGGAATTGACAAGCTCCTATTACTTTGAAGTAACAACTTTGATATTTCCTATAGATTTTTTTTTCATAATGTTAGATAATAATGGGAAAGTTTCTGGTAGTTTCGTACTTTTTCTTTAATGGGCTAAAGCTCAAGAATTTTCTTACTTCAGTGGTAGCTATATCTACAGATAGTGCTATATTGCTGTCATTGTGCGGAATCTTCTGCGGAATGTGCTTATTCATGACAAGGAAACAGACTCTTGATATTATTCTATTTACCCTAAAGTCTGTCAGTGTAAAAAAAAATAAAGTTTATTTTTAGATATTTATTTGGTTTAGGTCATATAGGCACAATAAAAGTGTATTAATTCATTCATACGCACACTGCTCATCTAACGATATTATGAGCAACATCAAAATTCTCATCTGAAGTCAAGGGTGGGCCCTAGCTGTTATTAGAAAGCATATTAAGTGGTCACGTCACAACTCTCATTATTATTTATGGCAGGAAAGTTTTGACATTTGAGCACGTGAACGAAAGTAATCTTAATGACATAGTACCTACACTATGAAGATGTCCATGTGCCTTGGTTGTCTGCTTATTGTTCACAATAATAAAAATCATTTTTATTTGTGAATATGTGAGTGCAGCCATTAAATAGGTAAAAATAACATGTTCATACAAAACAAATAAATCATTAGTCTTATCTATCTATCTATACATATAATAAAATTGTAGAAAAGTGGTGTCTGTACAATGGATATATTTAAAAAAAAAGTAGCAGGGGTTGTTATTATATCGATGCCGAACCCGAAATTGTAATTAATTTTTTTTTTGTCTGTTTGTCTGTTTGTCTGTGTTTTTGTGCACGCTAATATCAGAAACGGCTTATTCGATTTAGATACGGTTTTCACTAATATATTGTAGTAAGCTTCACTTAACATTTAGTGTTTATTTCATGTCAATCGGTTCATAAATAAAAAAGTTATGTCAATTTAAAGAATCACGGCGAACATTTTTAACGTACAGAGTACGTACTACACGCCTCGCGCCTGAGCGTCCGTGGCTATATGTATAAAGCGCGCTGAGAGCCGCGCCCCGAAAAGTCACTATTCCACGCGAACGAAGTCGCGGGCACAGCTAGTCAAGTAAATATATTTATTAACCATTATTAATATAGCATACTTATACGGTTCTACACGGATTTGTTAAGAATTGCAAAGAAAAAGAGAAATCTTTTAATAGATCCTGCGGGTCAAACGAGGAGGATCTGACAAAGATTTACATAAAAAATTGAATAGTTAATGAGATTTTTATTACATAAGTGCTTTGACGATTAATCCGATTATGACGAAAAACCGAGGCACATGGCGCGACATCATCTACAAACTACAAAAGAGTCATTGGTGGAAGGGGTCACGACCTTCAGTAATGGGGAATGGGGAACGGACCAATAAATTCCTGAGAAGGCAACAAATATTAGTGTTGCTCCAAATGTTCATGGGTGGCGGTAATCACTTAACATCAGGTGACCCACCTGCTCGTTTGCTGGATATTTATACGTAAAAAAAACTCTGTACCCGTATGTATATTTGGCTCTCTCTGTGTATTATCAAGAAAGAGATTTAATGTCTGAACTTCCGCAGTTCATTATTGATCTATTAAATAAATTATTGTTAAGAATGTTATGATTTACCACCACGATAATAATTATAGTATTCGAAATGCGTAAGTGGGTATACTTGTCCACGATAATGACACCTGACGCGACCTCCGCGTTTGCTTTCCCGCACTTTCTACAGCAGCGCAGGTTTTTGCATAATTTCGCACTACCTTGGTCATGAACTCGCTCCCATTATCCATAGTGAATTAGTCACGTGTTTTTTTAAGCAAATATCTTTTTATTCTCGGCCAAATTTTGAAATTTATTGAGCGTGCAGATTTTTCTAAATTACGTAATTTCAGTACCTACGTGTTTAAACCTAGTACAGACTTAGCGTTCTAATTTACGCGTAGTCGGTTACGCGTACACGAGAACGCTTAGTCCATACCTGCGGCAACGCGTTTACATGTATACTGTACTTTAGTATGTACTGTATGTGCACTTTACCCGTATTCAACATATACCTAGATTACGCGTAGGCACATTGGAAAGCTTAGTCACACAAGGCTTACATCCAATTAATATTTAATTGGTCAACGAAGTAAGTAGATTATGTAAATAATGTTCTTGTTTTGTTAACAAATTGACTGTTCGTTTTTGGTAAGTCATTAAAATTGGTTCAAATAAGTAAAGGAATAATAACAAAAAGCAAACTTTGAAGACACCTCTCTGAATTTATAATATTTTTTGTTTCGTATTATAGAGATATATATAGTCTTTTTAAATGGAGTAATTATTTATTGTATATTTAGGTTTTTACACAGTCGGGATTTTTGTTACTTTGATTGCTTTACTTATTTGAGCGTAAGCTTAGGTATTTATTTAAATATTTAACTTCCTTTAGTACAAAGCTGAGGCTTGTAATAAATTATGGTTCAGGGCCCTTAATGGCCCATGAAGGCCCAAGATCATTAAAGCCATAAATAAAGAGTAAAGGTAATTTGTCCGCACCCGCCCTACAACTACAAACCAAAGACAATAGAGCGTGACGTGATGAGACAGATGATATACCTACGTCTTGAAACACAGGTTTTATAAGTACCAGTCCCACCATGAGTCCCACACACACACATACACACATTTTAACGGCATTAACAAAAAAGCTAGTAATCAATATTGTAAATTGTATGGTAAGTAATGTGGAGCAAATAAATAAATAACTAGATCTCCTTTATTTCTAATGTCCTCCCGACTGAATTTTGCCACGGCGGCCAATCTGCACAGAGATTAGTCATCTGCGCGGGAGATATTATAGGGCACAAGTGTGTGCGCAAACACAGGTGCACTCTCTATTCCCTCCTTCTCATAGTCCGATGGGAACGAAATCTGACACGACCGGAGGGATATCAGACGTTTTACGTTCTCTCCGAGGGTGACTCACCGCCAATTTTCTAACTCCGGGCTAGTTAGTACTAAGAATTTTTTGACAGAAGAAGCCTAATACATTTTTTTCTCGACCCAGGAATCGAACCCGGGACCTCGTCATTCGCAGTCGAACTTGCTAACCACTAGACCAACGAGGCAGTTGCAACTACCACCATATACTAGTACTTACCTGGAGGTTATTCTACTTGGGTAAAGCTACGCTGTACGGACGCACGTCTCTACGGGGCCGGCGAGTTTACGCTCGCGCCACCGATACCATAAGCCAAACGTCTTCCAATCTGCTTCCAATGCTCATAAGTCATACACTTAATTCTAACCTACCGCTTGTATTGTCGTAATCAGAGACTTGTATTAACCCTTACCTGGTGGTTGTTCTGCACGGGTAAAGCTGCGCTCTACGGATGCGCGTCTCTACGGGGCGGGCGAGTTTACGCTCGAGCCATTGATACCAACACTTAAACGTGTTGTACTAGCTCATACACTTCAACTTGCCGCTTGTAATGCCGTAATCAAAGACTTGTATTAGCCCTTATCTGGTGGTTGTTCTGCACGGGTAAAGCTGCACTCTACGGATGCGCGTCTCTACGGGGCGGGCGAGTTTACGCTCGCGCCATTGATACCAACACTTAAACGTGTTGTACTAGCTCATACACTTCAACCTGCCGCTTGTATTGCCGTTCTCAAAGACTTGTATTAGCCCTTACCTGGTGGTTCTGCACGGGTAAAGCTGCGCTGTGTGGGGGCACGGACTGCACGGGGCGGGCGGGCTTGGCCGCGGCGCGGACGAGCGACGCGCGCTTCACCGACACCATGAGCCAGACGTCTTCCACTCGTTGGCACACCTGATAACCAGGATTTTATGGATAATCTTGTCTACATTAGAGCATCAGTTTACCGATTACCGATAAGATTCGTCTTCGGCCAAATACATCGCGATTCAACGTACTGTGCATATTTTTTTTTATTCGATAACAAGTTAGTCTTTGACTGCGATCTCACCATCCAAAAAAAACACCATCGCATCCATTATATCATACAACATATTAATACTAGGATAATATATAGACATAATAATAGAAATAAAATAGCAAATAGATGCAAAACAAATAGCAGTAAATATTTAAAAAAAAGTCTTTGAATGCAGTCTCACCTGATGGTAAGTGACGATGCAGGATGGTAGCGGACTAACTTGGAAGGGATAAAACTATATATCGTCTTTAAATCTTTAAATATTCAACCCATACACCCCTAGTCGGTTTCTACACGCCATCGTGCCGGAACGCTAAATCGCTTGGCGGCACGTCTTTAACGGTAGAGTGGTAACTAGGCTATAAAGCCTCCCACCAAACAAAATATTATATTCGCTAAATACTGATAATTAAGCCGCTGTATTAAAATTAAGGACCGTTGGTGAAAACGTTTCTTCTTAGTTATCAAATTCTAATTCAAAATTTATTTATTTCATGTAGGCTAACTTGCAGCTCTTATGACACGTCATGAATCTACCACCGGTTTGGAATGCAGATTCTGCTGAGAAGAGCCGTTAAGAAACTCAGCAGACCTGACAATACCTGTATAGCTCTGACAATACCTGTTTAATTACCTGTGTGACGAGAGCCCTGGTCTCCTGAGTGGCGGACTGCATGAGCATGTCGCGGAACTGGTCCGGCGCCGCGAGCCCGAAGCTCTTGGCGTCCTCGAGCAGCTTGTCCACTGCTATGAGGCCGCCCTCGCCCGCCAGTATCTCTACACCCGTTGCGCACCAATCATTCGCCTGTTGGGTTAGTGTAACATTTAATTCGATTGATTGTATTTAGACATTAGCGGCAAAGTAAAGTGAACCATAACAGAATTGATTTAGAGTTCAATTTCGTGCATGCATTTTAATATAGATTCGTTCCAAATTAAATTCTTCTTCTTCTTTTTCTTTATCAACCGACAGACGTCCACTGCTGAACATAGGTCCCGTGCATTTCACAGGCCCCGGTCTTGTGCCGCCTGAATCTAGCGGCTTCCTACGACTCGTTTGATGTCATCGGTCCACCTAGTGGGGGGTCTGCCAAATTAAGTTCGGTCGTACTGAATTTGTAACTTTAAATCGATAGTTAAGATTTATTTTACTTTGACGCTAATGTCATCTACAAGTACAGCTAGGTATAGCTCTTTCTTTCTAATTTTAAAATCTCTAAAATAATAATTTAATACTTAAATTATTATAAATATCTTGGTACCTTGTCTATCCTATCCATTAATTCTCTAGCTTTGGTAAGTAGCAAATTTCGTTTTTGTATTTTATCTATAAGTAATGAACTCGTTCGTCTCAATTCCTCGCATTTTGATTCTATGTGGTCCACAGAACTCAAGGGATCTGTCATTAGTTTCTCGCCTGAAAAAAAAAAAATGAAACGTTACAATCAATTTCGCATGTTATTATTTCATCCCTCTTTAATAAATTCCCAAGAGAATATAATCAATCCGTTTTAATAAATTCTGTATGAATTTTTTTTAAATTCGGAATTCCTTTTAAAGATAATATTTTGTCCGAAGAGAATATAATCACTTCGTTTGTTTTGTCTATGGTAATAATGCTTGAAGCACATTGCAGAATTAAAATTTTTTAGGCGGTGCTTTAGAAAAATAAAATTGTCTATGTTGTGGCGAAGGAATAAAACTATTCATCCTATATTATGTGTTTTACCTTCATCTATAACTGATGAAGCAGAGTTGAGATCACAGTTGCATAATTTTTCAAAGTCGTTAGCTTCTTCAATAAGACTTTCGACCCTGTTTGCTGTTTCGCCAACTTCAGTCATATCACACGCTGTTTTTAGATGTCCATCTAAAGTAGCCTAAAATTAAAATATGAAATAAATATATCATAGAACAAAAATAAGGGTAAATAATTTGAGGTACTTATTTATTTTTGATTAAAATATTTTATCTTTAAAATTAAACACATTTAATCTTTAATTTATCATAGTAAAACCTCATTTTATTGATGCCATAAACGGTCACAATTTAAAAAAGTTATACGTCATGTCTGTCAATACGTGTCATAGGTACCTATTGTTATGGATTACCAATGATTACTATGAAATTGTTGTGGATAATTTAAATAATCGGGTGTTATTTAGACGAAAAAGTGTTATTTCCGTTGAAAAAAAATGGTTTTAGATATCGTGTGTAATTTTCGCAAATGCAGAAGATCTTTAATCAGTCACGCGTGGGTTACGACATGTTCACATGCCTTTTGCGTCGAACACGGTCAACGGGAATTTAAAAGGAATGCTGAAAATTCTCTGACATGTCCCGCGTGTGGGAGCGAACTACGCGACAAATTCGACGTTATCCAAGCTGATCTAAAACCGAGTGAGACATTTAAATCAATTGTATTAGCTGGTTTGAAACCCGACGCCATCATGGACGTGGCGATGCGAGCTATGTCTTTTTGGTCATATCAAGTCGAACAAGAGACGCTGTACCAAGAGGGTCTGGCTAAACATAGTAAAGAAAAACTCAACTGTTTAGAGGAAGTAAATAATTTAAATTTACAGAAGCTAAAAGCAGAATTAGAGACATACAAACGTAAAATTTCCTCCCTACAAACTGATTTTAATAAGAAGAGGAAACAATCAGAGGAACTCACGGCACGTTTGGAAGAAAAAACGAGACAAATACAAAAGTTAACGTTTCAACTCGACGCACAGAAGAGGAAAGATTTTCGTTTACCGAATTTCGAAGATAAGAATGATCACGATAATCAAGAGAAATGTTTAAATATTACAGATTTGGTCGGTAAGCGAGCAGCGTCAGAAGCTTTTATATTTAAACCGATGAGGGAAACCGAGAACTCGCATAGAATATGTTCACCAAAAACACCTCTTTTCGATTTCCGACACAAAAGCAAAAAGCCAGGATTTCAGTTCAGACCCATACATTCGTAGTACAATATCTTAATTAAGCATGCTTAAAAATATAATATTATGCGTACATACCTGCATGTGTTTAAAGTTTAATAAAAATGTTCTAAATTTCAACCAATGATTTAATTTCATGGAATGCTTCTGCCAAAAATTGTCGAATTGTTTTTCAGTCTCATCTAGTTGTACAAGTAACCTGAAAAGATATTCTAATCATTAATTGTATCTCGTATGAACCATAGGACCTATTAAATGAAACTTGTGGAGTTAAACGAATTTTTTATTTTACTATGGAATAAAGAAAGCGTGGCAACTTCTACACAAACTTAATAAGCAATTTTTTTTTTTTGATTAAAAATATACAAACGTTTTGGTGATCCGCCACACCTCTCAAAATTTTTTTTCTTTGTTTTTTTTATTTAGGAGATTCGTATGGGTACTTAACGTGTACTTAATCAATTATAATAGTTAGCTGTTAGGTAACTAAGCTATCACCCTAAAGTTACAGATTGATATAAATTTTAAGTTTTAACCAATAAAAGGTGGAGACACCAATCGAATTAAAGCCGGCTTTACACCCGTAAGTTTTGCTTACATAAGTAGCTTATGTGATTAACTTACAATATACTTATTTAAATGTTAAACACTCTTGTTAGCACCTTTACTAATGAAGTTAAAGCCACTTATGTAAGTAAAACTTACAGGTGTAAGACCAACCTAATATCTATACCTTTCAACAGCAGCAACATGACTAATAATATTATAAGTAAGATTTGGTTTGCGCACTTGCGACAGTAACTCCTCGCCTTGACTCGTCGCTGACGAAAGTTCGGTTTTTAAAGCTTTATATCTGAAAATAATGAAGGGGGTAATTGCTAGATATTATATTACTAAGTACAATAAAATTGTAAAGTTGTCTGCTATCGCTACAGATTCATCATGTGGTGCTCAGTCAGTTGTTTACAAACGATTCCTAATAGTTCTTGCAATGACGAGGGCGCGTAAATGCTCATGGTTTTGTGTATCGTATTTGTATAAGTGTGAGCGAGAGCTTGCTCGCGACTGACCGCTCCCACCTCCCACCACATAATGAACGTACCTATTCACGTCAGAATTCGTGTCAGAATCACTAAAGTAGGGTAAATCTGTCATAAGTATGGACGGGCATAGGAGTTAGTACGCATGATATTATCATCTCTATCACAGATCTCTATAACCTTAGAGAGTAGGTTAGGTATAATATAATCACTTCGTTTTCCATAATAATAATAATTTTCTTTTGATAACAATTTTTCTTAGTTTTTTAGTTAATTTCCTCTCAACTGATTCCATCAACGGCAGCCAATCTCCACAGGAAATATTATGGTGGACAAGTATTTACGCAAACAGAGGTATTTTAAATGTTAAGACCTATAAACTATTGAGCATTGATTAAAATACTTTAAGCAATAATGAAAGTTATCTCACCTAGATTCTTGTGATTCTAATAATTCTTTGGTTTGTGTGGGATCGTTGCCCATATCGCAGTCCACTATTTCATGCATAAAGTCGTCCAGTTTGTTCGATATCTCTTTCATCAGCGTTGAGAACTTCTCCAAAGCCTGCAAGCAATTTGTTTTACTCACTGGTTAATTATTTATTTACATAATTAATTGTTATAAATGTATGTTGCTTTCTCAGTGTTTCGCACGGCGATCAGCACGATGCGAAATGTCCTTTTTTATCCACATAGTGGTTCAGAGCGCAAGGGTATACATCATAGAATTTAATGGTTTTTAATTTATAGCCTCAATAGCCCAACGGTTAAAGGTGCGGACTGAAAACTGGAAGGTCGCAGGTTCAAACCCCACCCGTTGCACTAATGTCGTTCCCACTCCTAGCTTTTCGCTTATTTGGAGGGGAGAGGAGAATATAAGTCAAGTTCAGCATGGCTATTTAAAAAAAAATGGTGTAGCAAGGGTGTAACGCGTTACATTAACTTTCCCTTTCTTCTTCTTTGTCAACCAATAAACGTTCTCGGCTGGATAGTTTCTTTTAGGGACTTCAAACTCATGTTCCTAGGCAAAGTTTACGCTTGAGGGGATTCCGGTACTATGGTATACCGGAAGGCTAAAATATACTTGTTAGTACGACTAAGAGTATTAGGGACAAGCTACCTTGCTTCAGAACGAGGCTCAAGAACGTTCGAGAACGTATAGAAATACTTCTCCAGATTTAAATCAATGGCCATTTCGCTAGGAAGGTACCGATTCGTTCCCAGAATTCGGTGCCTCCGAATGTATGCTCTAGGAGTGGCCACCGAACTCTTTGTAACTTTATTTTCATCCAACAAGTCGGTTACATCAGGGACATTTCGCCCCCATTCATCAGAAAAAAAGAGACCAAGGTGCCATTTATCACCAATTCTACTAAATCTCACGACTACCTACCATCAAAGTATTAGGGTACCTACATAAAATGTACGGAATACTTACAATTCGTTGCTGTATCCATTCCGAATGTGAATACTGGAGGTCACCACCCAAATCAGGCGTCAGCTGCGATCGGTCGAAGTGCTCGTAGAGTTCCTCCAAACACGAGCACACCAACACTCGGAACCTGAACTCCTCCTTGAAGAGCTTGCTGCTAACTTCAGAGAGCGCTTTCTGGATGAAACTCGCTGGTCGGAGTACGTATACGGCGTGGATGATGCCAGGAAAAAACTCCTGGAAAGATCAAATATACGTATTACATACTTTATGTCATCACAAAATACTTGCTATTGAGGAAAATGACTGCCAATGTGACGATCTTTTTTACTTCTGATTGGGCGACAGCCATGCTGTTGACTAAAATGAATTGTTGCAGGAAGAAAAGCATGAATTCAGCCAATTACCAAAATTGAGATTTTTTTTAAAGAATATTAGCCAAGCTGAAGTTGAGTAATATCCTCCTCTCCCCTCCAAATAAGCGGAAAGCTTGTGCTAGGAGTGGGTACGACAATAGCTCAACGGTTGGGGTTTTTTGACCTTACAATTTAGTTTTAAGATTGTGTACAACAGAACTACGATCATTGTCAGCTAATTAATCAGTACCCACTGGTTACTGAGTTTTTTTTATATGGTATATTTGCGAAACCTCAAATTAAATTGTTAAATCAATGGTAGTTTAAATCGAATCGGAGAGCACAAATAATAGTTAAATTAATGGTGAGCACAATTACTGGCTTGAGAGATATTTAAACTAAGATGAGAGTTACATTTAGGTATGAAACTTATGATATATGATAGAGGTTTCTAATTTTGGCCTTTCAGATCACTGGTGTAACAGATTACAATGATCCATCTGTGACCTTCGGCTGCATTATCTTCCTCTTAATGTTGGATCGATAAAGAATCAAAGCTGATAAGATATCAACATTTTTAACTCACCGATATTCGAAGCAACACGGCTTTAACAGAATTCCATCTGTCTTTTCTCCGGTCGACTATTATGTGGAACCCCATTTCTGCTTCCAGTAACCTAGAAACCAAAATAATTACAGGACTTACATACATCAAAATATCATATGTATTATCAAAACTTTAAAACCAACTAGATGAAGCCCGCGAATTTCCCCCGTCCCCGTGAATTTAGGTTTTTTAAATCCCGTGGGAACTTATTGAGACTCCGGAATTTATAAATGCTTTTTAAAATACCGTTTACAAAAGTCAAGTTAATCAAAAAAGTATACTTAAATCCTTAATTCTAATATTGTAGTCGGGCGAGAGTCGCGTCGGTTTCGTAGTTTCTTTTTCTTATTTTAAGCTTTTTAGAATGAGAATTGAAGATTTGAAACCAGAAATTCTTATGGTATCATTTTTTATTGAATCATTATAAGGGACGTCACCATATCGCATATGGAACACAGATCAAAGCTATGAAGGTAGGTACATCGTTGTAAGTATTATGATATTAGTATAGACTAGTATAAATAATTTTTGACGCCCTCTCTATACTAAAAATATTATTTCCATACACATAACGATTTTTTAAATCGGCGTGCTAGTTACGTCTATTACGATGGATACAATTCTAATAGTTTTCTCTCTCGTGCGAATTGTTGAACATATAAGCACATTCTGCTATTGTGTCGATAGTTTCTATTTGTTGCGTTTCGATTAATTCAAGATGAAATATATATCCCATTTGATTTTATTAGCAACAGGTTTCCGTTTTACCATGGTTTCACTTTGATACCTCTTTCTAAAAGCTTTTTATGTCACCAGAATACGAAATTACAGCTGATGACTTTCTTGAAGAATTAGCTATTGAACAGAACAGACACTTTCAGAGACTGTTTAAGATACTATTTTCAGGGTGCATGTATGTATGTGAGTTTGTATATTCCACCATAACTTCTATTATAATACATATTAAATAATTAAATATGTTCGACAAATAAAATCGCGTAGTTAAGCCTAATTTTAAAAAAATGCATTTATTTTCAATGTGTTGCATATTACAGAGCTAAAATTTTTATATATAAAATTTCTATACATATTACCAAGAGCCATACTGACTTCGATCATAGTTTTTTCTTCTGTGATCGAAGCATACTGACTACTACTGACCAACCATTTTTTTTTTAATGAATATCTTACGAGTTATTAGAATACATGATGTCATTGTATTTGGCGCTTACTACACTCCTACACGCTAGCGTCTGTCGCGTTACACACGAGGTTTCGGGTATGTTTTATTTCATCTATCGCGGGGATTTTTTTCTCGCATTCTGCGCACTGTTGATTAAGTAACGGAGGGGCGCTCACGAGGGCACGGAGGTGAGGTAGAGCAGCAGGCGGCGGTACTCGGCGGCGGTGAGCGTGTGGAAGTTGTTGTTGTCGGGGAAGGTGACGAGCGGGCGGTGGTCGCGCGCCAGCCCGCCCGTGGCCAGCGCGTACTGCGGCAGCAGCAGCTCGCCCACGCCGCGCCCCTCCTCGCCCTCGCCGCCGCACCCCTCGCATTCCGCTTCTGGAAACAACAACAAACTCATTTTTACCCGACTACGCCAAAGTTTTTTTTTAAGCTATTGCATAGCTTCTATCGCAGGCCTTGAGCGTGGAGACCGAATCCAGAAATTCCGTAACGAAAATAACCTGACACGGGACTCCTCTCACCGCTAGATGGCGTTGATAAAAAATGCTATGCAATAGCTTTACCGCGGCAGTCCCCGAGTGCCACACGTCTTTTTTTTATCCGAGATAGGCTTGCGCTTGACGACAATCAATACTGGATAGCACTGATGAGGTCTAGGTTGGAGCGCGCTCGCCTAGAAAATGCCTATTCACTCTTCAAGGTACTCAAATTATAAATGGCAGGAAACACGGATGCTGGAAGAGTCTATGTATGTAAGTATGTCTATAGTGGTTAGCAAGTTCGACTACAGATGACGAAGTCCCGGATTCGATTCCCGGGTCGGGCCATAAAATATATTGGATGGTTTTTTGTCAAGAAATTCTCAGTACTAGTCCGGAGTTAGGAAGTTGGCGGTGAGTCAACCCCGTGCCTCGGAGAGCACGTAAAGCTGTCGATCCTACGCCCGATCTCTCTCCGGTCGCGTCGGATTTCCGTCCCATGGAATATGAGAGTAAACGAATAGAGAATGCTCCTGTGTTTGCGCACACACTTATGTACTATAATATCAGATTTATAACAAGAAATTATAAAAGTACAATAAAATAAAAAATAAAGGGGGACCCACATACAAGAACGATACGTGATTTTATTTACGTGATTTAACAATCGCAGTTACGATGGTACGAAACCCTGTTTATGTAAGTCCAACTCGCACTTGGCCGGTTTTATTACAGTCCATCACGTCTGGTTCAGTTGTGGTCAGCTCTTAAGCGCATATAGCGATAAAGCGAAGGTCCTTCGAAAATATGAAAGAAATCCGATCTTCAACGTGTCGTCGTACAAATTCAATCAGTATGCACCGTTGCGCCTGAAAACTGTCTGAAGTTATAACGAGCGAGCAGCGAAATCCAAACTTTATGTGATTTCATAAAATTGACTTAAATTTTATTCCGTTTCTAGTCTGAATAACTCGTGCTCGTATGTAGAAATGGTACAAAATATAAGTTAGACTCGGTAAAGGCAAAAAGACTCCCAAAGTTAGTAACTTAGTAACTTTTTTCCACCTTAACAACTTAAAACTATAACTACTAGTGGTTCGCCCCGAACTGAGACCTCGCGGTATCAAATAATTCCCAAAAGATAGTTTTAATTATATATTGTAATAATTAACTTTTAACATTAGACGCAATAAAAAATAATAATAGTTGACGCAAAACTGTTTTACTGATACAGCGCCATCTATTAGCATTATTGTGAAGCTATTAGCATTAAAAATTAAATAATTTCGTTTCTTTATAATATTTATCTAATTTTAGTATTTGTTGTTCAAGTACAGGATATAACTGAATTTTCGACAAAGTTTCAGGTTCTAATATGCAATACTTTTTGACATATGGCTCAAATTAAATCTCCACTTAAAAGTTAAATAATTTCGTTTCTTTATAATATTTACCTAATTTTAGTATTTGTTTTTCAAGTACAAGATATAACTGAATTTTCAACAAAGTTTCAGGTTCTAATATACAATACTTTTTGACATATGGCTCAAATTAAAATCTCCACTTTGAAAGCCCCCCATTTCGTCAATTTTAAGGGAAAAATTAAAAAAAATATATTTTTGTACTCTGTTTAAAGTCGTCTTTAATAAGATATATCGCAAGTCTATGTAACGCAGCAAACAAAATTTTACTTCAAACACGCTTCTATGAAAGCCCCCCTGAAATAAAGCTTTTTATATTTTTTTATACAATGTTCGGCTGAAGGCCATCAGTTTACATATTATATTTAAATTTGAAGTAATTACGTTCTGTAATTCAGAAGTTATAGGGCTCTGACAGACATTTGGACGTACACACTTCTCTGTCCAGTACAGACAAGCGCCCTAGTTGACTCAGAGAACTCGCTTCGCTCGTTCAATAAACTATAATATTTATATTATACTAGCGGACCCGACAGACGTTGTCCTGTCTTAACTATGAATATTGAAACTCCCCTTTTTACCCCCTTGGGGAGAGAATTTTCAAAAAATGTAAAATACGTAATTCTTTATTTTTGATCAAGAGCCAAAATATCAAGTTTCATAAACATAACTTGAAAAATAACTTGAAGAACGAAGGACTATCATACAAACATTCAACCCCTATTTAATCCCTTAGGGGGTAGAATTTTTAAAAACTGTGAAACACCTACTTTTTTGTTTTCAATTTAAAGCCTAAGTACCGAATTTTATGGGTATAGCTTGAAAAATAACGGAGTTTCATACAAACTTTAACCCCCCTTTTTACCCCCTTGGGGGGAGAATTTTCGAAATATGTAAAATACGTAATTCTTTATTTTTGATCAAGAGCCAAAATATCAAGTTTCATAAACATAACTTGAAAAATAACTTGAAGAACGAAGGACTATCATACAAACATTCAACCCCTATTTAACCCCTTAGGGGGTAGAATTTTTAAAAACTGTGAAACACGTACTTTTTTGTTTTCAATTTAAAGCCTAAATACCGAATTTCATGAGTATAACTCGAAAAATGACGGAGTTTCATACAAACTTTAACCCCCCTTTTTACCCCCTTGGGGGGAGAATTTAAAAAAAATGTAAAATACGTAATTCTTTATTTTTAATCAAGAGCCAAAATATCAAGTTTCATAAACGTAACTTGAAAAATAACTTGAAGAACGAAGGACTATCATACAAACATTCAACCCCTATTTAACCCCTTAGGGGGTAGAATTTTTTAAAAGTGTGAAATACTTACTTTTTTGTTTTCAATTTAAAGCCTAAATACCGAATTTTATGGGTATAGCTTGAAAAATGACGGAGATTCATACAAACTTTAACCCCCCTTTTTACCCCCTTGGGGGGAGAATTTAAAAAAAAATGTAAAATACGTAATTCTTTATTTTTAATCAAGAGCCAAAATATCAAGTTTCATAAACGTAACTTGAAAAATAACTTGAAGAACGAAGGACTATTATACAAACATTCAACCCCTATTTAACCCCTTAGGGGGTAGAATTTTTAAAAACTGTGAAACACGTACTTTTTTGTTTTCAATTTAAAGCCTAAATACCGAATTTCATGAGTATAACTCGAAAAATGACGGAGTTTCATACAAACTTTAACCCCCCTTTTTACCCCCTTGGGGGGCGAATTTCGAAAAATCCTTTCTTAGTGCTCGCCTACGTCATAAAAGGAACCTACTGTCAAAATTTCAAGTTTCTAACTTCAGTGGTTTAGGCTGTGCGTTGATCGTCAGTCAGTCAGTCAGTCAGTCAGTCAGGACAAGCCTTTTTATATAATTATAGATTAATAAAAATAACTATTTACAGTAAACTAATGAAATATTATGTTCCTGTTAGTTTAACAGGAACATATGTATGTAGGTATGGAAGAAGGAACTATTGTCATCCTGGCTAAAGAACGTGCAATAAATAATTTTGGATTTGAATTTATTTGTCTATTTCTAGCTTAGTTTATCGGTATTCAGTATCGTCGATACTTTTTTGGAAATATCGGTACCGGTACCTATTTTGTCGTCAAAAGCACGTATCGGGGAAAAGAAAAAAAAATATAAGAGAAAAACGCAAATTGGGTCAATAGAGCTTTTGCTTCACAGCAGAGAATCAGTGTGCACTGATGAACATGTGTACAAGTATCCACCTGAAACCAGACTGAAGATCTAAGAGAGGTATCACACAGCGCGGCTGCAAAGTTGTGATTTGGTAGATGATAATGGGCAGGAGATAAAAATTTTATCCCCCGATTTTATCCACTGACAGGGGATAAAATTATCTTCTCCCTACGCTAAAGCATGGTGACAGAGGAGAAGGCGAAGTATATTCCTATAAGTATTATTTCCAACTGAGTGTTATTTCCACCGCTGCGCCCATGCTTGACGGGTGGATACAACTAAGCGAGGGGATAAACGTTTTATCCTTTTCCCGGGGATAAAATTTCTCCCGCCTATGCTAGCCCTGCTGATGGCGAATTGTAAAAAAGCTGCATCAATCATTGATATATTATGTTATCTATACTTATAATAAAACTGTAACGGGACGAAATATATTTTGAAAATTTGAATCGGAGGATGCTTTATTATTATCAATACTGAGCCCAAAACATTTTTTTTTTTGAATTTTTTGTCCGTCTATCTGTCCGTCTGTGCGGGTATCACGCGAAAACTACTGAACAGATTTGAATGAAATTTGCATAGTGGTAGTTAATACTTCGGGTCAATATATAGGATACTTTTTATCCTGATAAACAATAATGTTAATCCGGGGATGAAAGTTTTTGTTGATATTGTTTTGAGAGTCATGCAATGACAAAATTACTTCGTATAACATAATAAAATAATCTTCTCTTCGTCTTGGCGTGTCATAAGAGCCACACGTTGGCCTGTGTCAAATAAAAAATTTTGAATTTGAATATTTTCACCGTAGATTTCAATCTTTTTCCACATAAGGACGTCCACACTGACCGATATAATTATTTTAATTAAATCCTACGCTACGACACGACGTAAATATATTTTGTATATTTCATGTGAACTCGGCTTTATAGATAGAGGCTTCCAAAGCGCACTTACTTTTAACCATGACATTCATGGAATGTTGAACTCCAACAGTGTTAGGTAAGTAGGTACGTAGCTACACATAGGTATGCTAAACTCTTATAAAACCCGAGTTTTTATTTAAAAAACTGTACGAGATTTCGAAAAAGAGCGTTTATTTTAGCCTTATCTACATCCTACATGAATACCTTTGTACTTCTATCCAAATCCTATATTCATATAAAAATTCGTTTAGTTTCATTTAACGCCATAATCTTATTGATTTCCCTCATCATGTATTATATGAACCTTTTAACGAAATTGAATCTCATCCTAGTTCGATGATTGTTCCGTATACCGCTAATGTGTACGAAACACGCAACCAGCCCTTTTAATGCTAAAATCCACTCAAACGTGCCCATTAAACCTACTTTCCGACGATTTGTATGTGGACTGTAATCGCCTACTGTAATGTTCTCACAAAATCACAAAAAAAAATTTAACGCATTAAGTATAGTACCTATACTTAGTGATGATGTAAAGTTAAAAAAAAATCCTTACATTAATGAAAAAGAATAATATACTTAGAAACAAAAAAGTAATCAACAGGGATTATACCTACTTACTTATCAGCAGTGTCACTATAATATTTGTAGAGACAAAAAGTGGGGTATTAATATTTAAATACAAACTTTATATTCTGCAAAGCCGATATAATTTTAAAACTCAAGAGATTTCGAAATATTAGGATAACAGGCAACGCTTACGAAACCCCTATTCAGTATCATGTATAAGTATTAGACCACAGATACTTGGCTCAGATTCCACAAACACCGCAACCGCAAAAGCCTACTTTGTGGGTCATTTAACAACAACGAATACGTGCCAAATCATTGCTAATATCAATAGCGAAGACTCAGGAATTTTCGTTTTGCATACAGAGTCCATAGAGATGTCATAATGGTAGATTCTGCAACGAATTACAAAACCGTTTCAACCTGTCATAAAACAACACCAGTCAGTATTGTCCGTTAATAATATCGAGGTAGATACTCATAATCATATTATGATAATAATATATAATTTTATTATATTGCTATGCTAGTTATTTCGTTACTCTAGTCAAATATTCGTAACAATAAACATAATATGAAAACATGTAAAAATGACTATCGATTTCAAGCTCACGTCTTTGAAATCAAAGTGTACCTATACCCATGTCGAATTTACAACACGCGAAAGCAATCATCTACAAAGGGCAAGATAACCTTGACCAGTAGGGTTACTACAAGATTTAATTCGATTAATCGTATTCGTATTCAATGGCATTAGCGTCGAAGTAAAAGGAACCTTAACTGTATTGATTTAAAGTCACAAATTCAATACAACCGATTTTAATTTGGAGAGTATCCGTATACGTAAACGTATAAGAATGTATGGACGAAATTGAGCTCTAATTCAATACAGTTACAGTTCATTTTACTTTGACGCTAATGTCATCGAATACAAATACGATCGATCGAATTAAATCTTATGCTAACCCTATAGATTGCCTCGCACCACAATGGTTGCGCGCGATGCTACGGCTCCATCTGCGCCGTAACGCGTAAATTAACACGATAAGAAAGGCATTAGGCAGATGGGGCCAATACTTTAATGCGTAAATGTGTTGTAGCATTACTAATGACGTAAAAAATTACTGTTGGCAGCATCTTTTCTGTTAATGTAGCCACCTGTTTAACGCGTTATTTTTTAATGCCCTAATTAAGGCGATTTGAGCGCAGCCGTTAACACTAACATTAATGCAGATGGAGCAGTAGCATGAAAAGCACGACACTGTACCTACCTAATCATTATATAGGTGGCGTGCGTTTTTGACGCCTGATTTGAGGTTTGCTCTTCCAGTAATACGACATCTCCTTGACAAAATCGATGTCGGGCTTGGGCAGACAAGCCGGCATAATACATGTCCATCAGCCCGAGTCGGGCGTCTGGTTACAAAAGATTCAATTTCCCGTCGAACCCACACAACCCCGTAGCTATAGGATCTAGAAGCCATAGATAAAACTAACATGGTTCTGTAAAGGCTGCATGATGAGTGTTCTATACTTAGGCGTACCATAATTGCTTCAGTGAACACGACTCTAGACACTACAAAATCCGATTACTCACTTTCTAAAGCATAGATACATAGGTATTATACGAATAACATGTAGAGACCTAATTGAAAAAATTGAGTTGAGATCTGGACTGGTTAGGTAGTATATAGGAAGTGGAAACTATGAGCTTAACCTAGGTTTAGAATTTACTAAAATACTTGGAAGAGACTTGGAAGCACTTATATGGGATAATTAATAATAATTACTGATAGACTATTGAGAATTATAATTCTAAACACAACATTGGAGACAGATGGCCAATCCTACATTAGAATTCAATTAAACTATTAAGGTACTTTTTTTTTATTCTCAAATATACGCAATTTAGTGGACTACAGGGTCTCTACAGGGTCTAAAAATACACCATAGACCTAGGATTTAGACTCTAAATCATTCTTATTCTACCTATATCTAATTCTGTGCAAGTCGGTATCGAAATTAATGAAAAAAAGTGTTCAAGTAAGTTGAAAGACTGTCTCTATTTCAGTATAGGAACTTAAAATTTATTACCTGCCACGGAGTAGATAGACATTAATCTCTGTTTCAGCCTTGTCTATGTACTATACTACTTTATAATATCTAGTTACCAAGCGATGAAAAGCGATCTAGTGACGTCACTATCGCACCGGATGCGAGTCTCCATACATGATACAATTTATAGAGGACAGGTAAGTGACGTCAGTTCTTTCATGTTCCCCTTTTGTGTCGGCTCCTGCCTATGCATTCAGGTACGACCATTATGTTTCCGGCTTTGTACGTAACACTGATTAGTTTACGGCCAATAACAAGTAAGTACAGACAAAAATTTTGAAATTTTATTTGGATCGTTCAAGCGATGTTAGGCTTACTTTTCAGAAGGTCGGAGTTTGATCCCGATAGTGGCTCTTATGATACGTCATGCCTCTACCACTAGTTCGGTAGTCTGTAGGTAAGTACTTACTCTCGTGTATTATTTGAAAACGTGTCGCATTTTACTAAGCATCAACAAAATTATAATAAAGGAACGAGTGTCGATGATTCATCTTCCTGCTTACCAGGCTTTAATATAGGTACCTAAATCAAGTTATTATTATTCAGAGTTCATTCACCTAATTAAAAGACCAAAGCGTCAAATCAAAAAGATTCTCACAGAAACGTGGAAACTTAAATTGCACGATCCGCATAGTACATATTTGCGAATGATTTATATTCAATAGAGGATGATACAATTAGCTCACATTCGCGGAATCATAATAAGATGTGGTGCCCTGCATTTTAAGAGCCGGAACGCTCACAGCCTGTCCACAAACCTCACACGCACACGCATACGCATATGCACAAATACACACACACACACACATACATACATACACACACACGCACACACACGTCGCATGCATGCACATAGTCCCACATACATCGATGTATTATATGTCTACACACACACCTGTTTAGCGCAATGGCGATCGCTGTCATCTTAATTTGGGTGATCTGGAGTGCGATTCTCTTAAAAACCTTTAAACGTTGCTAACATCGATGTAGACAACGATGTTACATCGTACATATCGACTCGACTTACAACGGTTGTAAATTCGGTATTCTGCAGCAGCGTAAAGCTCGTCGATGATCTTGTTGTCGAGATGGAACCTACGATGTTCACACAGGCGAGCCGGTTTTGTTCCGGTAAAAGTTTACGATTGAGAAATTTAGCCTTTTTAAGAGTTTTAAAATTGTTTTAGTGCAAATTTTACTGTTATATTACAAAATTACATTTAGAAATACAAAATACGATGTAAATAAACAGTATTTAAAACTTTTAACTTCAAAAAGGATGAATGCTTGTTGACCATTGCCGATATTATTAAGACGAATTGAAAAAAATGACTTTCATCGTTGAGGCCCGGCCGGGTGACGCAATCCATTTTTGTAAACACCAAACACTTGTAACTGTGAAGGCAATTATATTTCTAACAAAATTAAACGCTTAAAATACCTATATAATCCGTGTAATACTGCAACGCCCTGGCGACAAGCGATATTGTTTGAACTAATTTTTGGTACCTACGTAAGATGTCATGTGTTTGAAAGATACGAGTGTGAAAAAACTTTGTTATATTTCCTGAAGTCGATGTACCTCATACTGCATTCACTATACATTTTGAAAAGTTGGTAGAAAGAAGAATTCAGTGGTGATGTTGATGCACTCTTGGACCGACCATTATAAGGAAGCATCTATAGAAGTTGTCCCAAGAATTTGAAGAGTATATAACAGAAGGTTTGTAACTTAGACTCCTTTGATTTTACTTTCCTACTTTATTTACTAAACATATAAAGAAACTACAAATATCTCACTAGTTCATCAACTAGTCTTTTCCCATAATTTCCCGCTTGAAATCAAGATCCAAGTATATATTGCACTTTAACAAAACAATTTTGATTAATCTTAGCACAATATAAAAGTAAAAATAGTAAAAATTTCATCGTATAGTAAATAGATGGTTTATTACTGGTTGGTTTTTTTTGTTGGGTAGATACTATGAGCTTATTGGGCCATAAAGAGTAGCCTATGTGAAATAAATAAACTTATTCATTTATGTAAATATTATTTATTTTTAAACTCCAATATTTCCAGGATAAAAAGTAGCTTAGATCATTTCTTGCATAATCTTCATTAGAGTTCCATCAAAAAGAGGTTAAGCTATTCTGAAAGTTATCCTGGATAAAAAGATAAATCTACAAAAATTTTAAGATTGTGTTTGGGTTTGATATTGTTAATTCAATAAATAATAAATAATACGAGGTAAAAGTCAGTTTCAAAACCATAAACAGATACTTTTAATAATTTTTCTGTAACTGTATGTATTGATAGCCTAATTATCTAATTCAAATTAGCCATATTTGGTTATTATTATATTTAAATGTTTCAGCTGGAATTATTATGCAGGACGATGCCCATAACTTTCAGAATGCATTTTGAAGGAATCAAGATATGGCAAGGAGCATAATATGATACATGAAAATCAAGCCCTAATCATAAACGTAAAAATTGAAAAATAAAACCAGTTTTCTTTTATATCATAATATTATCTTTTATTTTTTCCCATTCTTTCTTTAAGGTTGGTATTTTCTAGCTAGTAGTTGGCTAGAAAAATATGCTTTCTAGAAAAATGTAACAAACAAAAAAAGAAGCTGTAAGTTCTTCTGCTAAATCTGCAGGATTGCTTTATGTCATTAAGTGGGTTATCTCCTTCTAAGGTTGTCTCTATGTGAAATATCTGAAAATTGATAAATGAGTATTTATTACATAAATAAATCCTGCAGGGAGCATAAAAAGACATGAGTAGGGTGGTAACTATATGTAATTCAGAAATTATAAATTCCCAAATTGCCTCCGCCGGGGAATCGAACCCGAGACCTCCCAATTATAAGACCACATTGCTCATTACTGCACCAGGGAAATCGTTGAAAAACTGGCTGCTTGATGCTCTAAGAACTCAAATGACTATAGAATAGAATAGAATATTTTTTTATTCAAACTGTGACTAATCAATATTTTAATAAGTATCATATTTATTTACGAAACTTTTAAAAATGAGAGAAATGATTATACAAATTCCAAGATATGAAAGGGATTTTAACTATGGATATTAGGGACCTATGATACAGAGGTTATTTTGTATATTGACACAGGATTACTTACCTTTTTTTATATGAACAATCTCAGACAATGTTTTGTGGTAGAAGAAAACTCACATTTTCAAGTTAATCAAAGATTTCTTTAAGTTCACAAAGCAATTTTAATGTTCATCGTACACTACATCCTAGGAAAAGCTACTAAACAAGACGCTTTCATTTTGACATTTAAAATCGAAGTCGAGGGCGTACGATGTTTTAACAGACGAGCTGAAAATGCCTTGCAGAATACCATTTGCCATACATAAATGTCAAAATTGAGTTTCCTACATCTAACACGCTCGCTCATGGGGCGCTAGTGTGGCATCGGCGAATCAAAGTTAACAAGAGAATACCAAATTTGCTACATCTAAAAAAATCTCCGATGCGCAACCGATGTAAATTGTATTTTACTTTCGAGAATCGCATAGCTGATGATCTCAGATTCAATCCCCGGAGGATGGATGAATGAATGAATGAATGAAAGATTCTTTATTGTACACCAAATAAGGAAACAACATAACACAACTTAAAAATTAAAGAGAAACAGAGACATATATACAATAGAATAGTTTTTGATCAAATAAACTTTTACAAAGCGCTTTTGAATAGGCACAGGTCAATATAGGTGGATACCTACATAAAGCAAAGATCAAATACGTTATGATCTCGGTCATTCAGTGTAATGAGCTCAATAAATATCTCCGGCTACAATTTCCGAGCGATGTTTATTGCGGCGGGTAATTTGCAGTATAGAGGATCATTGTTATTGTTTCATAAATTGCATCTTACGATATCGCTTTTTTTCACGCTTTCTATCGAACACGATGGGTTTGATTTTTAATTCAATCACGGAATTGGGTATTTGACATTTTTTTTAGTAGGTAAAGGTTTTTGACATTATAACACAATTTCATTTTTTTATCTTAACTAGTCTCGAAAATATAGAGCTTTAAGTTTCCTGACAGAAAAAGAGAGCGTTCAACAATCGTTATAACGCAACGCGTGTCCCAAAAGTAATTTAATTCAAGCATAAAATCCATAAAATAATGACTAAAGAAAGAAATTAATCTAAAAAGCTAAAAGTTTCCGCAGACGCTACAATCGATAGAATCAAAGATTTTAATCACTAACCACTCCTAGACGTATCATTGTTTATAGTTTAAAAGATTACATTCAAAGAAAGTTCGTAGTAAATACATTGAGACATTAGAAAAAGGTTATTGAATTGGTATCCATAGATTTAATGTGGGAGTAAGAATGAAAAATCACAGACGCTCAAGAGGTCGTTCACATCCTTCTGGGTCAAAAATCTAGGCGAGTATTACTGACATTTTAATATGAAAACTACAAAAACACTTTTAAAAGAAGTTGGAAATGGAACCAATGAAAAAATCCCAAAATATTTAGAAAAAGGCTATGTGGTGTTTCATTTTGAAAGAAAGAAATATGTTATAATTAGATATAACACTAATATGTATTAGTTTGCATTTAAAAATAACGTTACCCCTATTCTGAAAAATAAATCCAAATAGGACAAGCACAAATCCAAAGCCTATAAGAATCATTCTTGAAGCTTAATACGGTACTTTTAAATTCAAACACTGATAGAAAGAAAAGTGATCTCTTAACTTTGTTTATTTACACTTTGTATAGGTATTATAATGAACAATAACACGTAAAGACACTTGCCTAATTTCTGGCTTTTTATAAAGAAGTTGAACCTCATGTGTGCTAGTGCAAAGCGATATTTGATTCGACACATCTCACGCGCCGCTCGCTCGGAGCGCTCTCGTACATTTAAATTGGTATTGGGTAGACCGCAGTTGATACGGTTTCTTCACTCATTTACCGGCACTTCAATTCAGCATCTATAGACAGGGCAACTTCTAATTCTGCCAACTTCCAACATACTTCCAACTCAAATTCAAAAATATGATTTGCGTGAAAAAAATTCAAGTGTATTAGAGTTATTATAGAAAGTGCATATTTAAACTTTTATTTTCGTCTTCTTTCTTCTTGCTGGCAAGGTCCCCACACAACACCGTTAGGTCTGTGATCACCACTCCCGCCCAAATCGTCATTCCGGCAATTCAAGGTCACTCCAGAAGCCTAGCCTGAAGCCCAGGTTGCCAAGGGCTTCAGGAAATAAGGCTGAGGATCTTAAGTGGATCCTGAGTTTGTCCTCCACGCATGTCGTCGCTGATTATTTGGTAAATCAGATTGACTGCGCCCATGTTTTCATTCATTATTGACTAAGTCACAACGTATCTACGTGGTAGTCAAGTCGACCTAATTCAAACACCAACTTAATTTTTATTATTTAACTCCATTGATCATTTCCAGATATAAGTGAAGTTGGTATCGACGATTTGGAAGAAAAGTTGTTGGCACATATAAAGATGCTAATTACTTAACCATAACAAAAACAGATGATTGACTACCAAGGCTTGATTCTACAACAAATTAAACACAAGCAACCGTTAGATCTTTACAACTTTTTAAATGTTTTAAAAATTTACGCGATTTTGGTGAAGATCTGAACTGATTTTCCGCGTCGTTAACTTTTCGATTGGTTTTATGTTTTGTGGTCTCGTTGATCTTTGAAGTGAAAAGTGTTCGCTTTCTTGTTAAGTTTTGTAATCTCAAGCTATCGTTAACTTGGTAGGTATGAATTGTTAATATACCAACCACATCAAGAATGATTTTTGTACATTAAATATTTAGAAACATACACTTTTTTCCTCATTTTACACATTCCTTATCAAAATTATTATTGATTGGTGTTCCCTATTAAATTCTGCTAATGATTGTATATGTAGGTCGAATTAATAAGTTATCTGTAGTCGTATACAAAAATTTACATAAGAACCTTAAAAGTTCTTAGTTTTCAACCGTTAGTTAAAATTTGCACCTGTTACCTATTTGTTACAGTGTTGATAAGTTAAATGAGAATACAGTCACGTATGCTATGTACGTAACTACGTAATAGCACATAAAGCGATAATTCTAACAACTAGTTGTAGATAAAGTAAACCGTAAAACATAGTACAGTTAGTCAAAGAGAATATAATCAATACGTTAGTTACAGTTATCCTACAGTTACATATAATATAGAAATGATGGACGCTTCCAAGAAGCTGTAAATAACAAAGACATTCCGAGTGCACGTCACAGAGAATTATTGTAATAACTGATTACCACGGAATCCGAAACACTGCATAGTTGATCGCACGCGGCAGCATACTCAGCTGGCTACAACACTCACACTAACACTAATATTGTCGCGTTCCGACATTATCTAATACATATAAAACTGAGAACAACATCAGACCGCCATTATACGTATATATCCTTACTAATGTAAATATATAAAAGGCAAAGGTGACTGACTGACTGATCTATCAACGCACAGCTCAAATCACTAGACGGATCGGGCTGAAATTTGGCATACAGATAGCTATTATGACGTATGCATCCGCTAAGAAAGGATTTTTGAAAATTCAACCCCTAAGGGGTTAAAATAGGGGTTCGAAAAATCGAGCTTAACGTGAGCGAAGCCGCGGGAAAAGGCTAGTAAATTGTAAATACGAAAGTGTTTTTGTTTGTTGGTTTGTAATTGAATCATTCAGCAGCGTATCGACGTGATTTTTTGCATGGGTATAGTTGAGGACCTCTATCCCGAAAAAACAGAGTATTTTCCACCAATATGCGGGAACAAATCAACTCTATTTCTCTTCAAATATTTCACAAATCATAGATTTATTTGACACAAATAACCTAATTTTGATTTTTATATACTTTCTAACCACTGACTTCTCTTGGCAGAACAAATAAATCTCAAATACGAAAAGAAACACTATTCACAACCCGTTTAATACGCTATGTTCACTCGAACACCGCTATTCATCTAAAATTTGAGGCATTTAACGGAAACGTTATCGATAGCTTTGCTTTGCTGCCAATCGAGATAACTGGGGAATTGGGATCAGTATAAGATGTTATTATCAGTGGGTTGACTTATATACGCCGGAAAGTATGTAATCTTTTACGAAAATATAAATACATGCGATGGAGTGAGATATCGATAGAGATTATTAGCATGTAGCTGAAACAAAACAATCGAAAAAAAAAAACAAAGCGAAAAACCACAACGCCAAAAATATGCTGATTTGGTAAAGTACATAAAGTAAATTATAATTTCAATTGTTATCTGCTTTCCGAACCGGTGGTAGAGTCTTGACTTGTTATAAGAACAACAGGTTGGCCTATATGAAATAAATAATTTTGGAAATGATTGCAAAAATATTGCCTGTTCCTGAGAACGTAAATAGTTTTCTAGAGGATTTAAAAAAAGCAAAAGCTACGAGTATTTACACAAATAAAAGTACCTATAGCTGGAGAAAAGCATAAAATAACGGATGATTTTCTCTTATATGCTGAATAAGATGAAAACAATGAAAGTAAATGAGAAAAAGAACTAACAATTAATAAAAGACTGGAAGAGCAAAAAAGTGCACATTGTTTTGTTTGTAGGCGGAGAACCGAATCGTTTCCGAACTGGAAATGAGGCCACCGCAGAATGTTGGAAACAGAATGTTACGACAGTTATTAACTTGTAAACAACAGGTTCTGATCGACAGCGATCATTACATTCTTATTTATGATCTAAGTAATTAAGAGATTGGGATTATCAATGAAGTGAGAAGTAACGTGTACGTTATAATGGTTGATTTTACTCGATAATCTCACCTCATGGACGATAGGGATTGTAATTAGCACGCTTAAAAGAGTTAAAGTTAATTTCCCACATTTCTTTTACTGGGAATCGAACTTAGGACCTCTCGAGATTCGAGAACCAAGGTTACTGATATTATACACTAGCAAATTAAAATGTTAAGAGGCAGTTTATGCTTCTTTTAGGAAGCGATGCGATGGCCATACGGAAAGTCTTAGAAAGGAGACCGTTTACAAGCAAGTGAGCGCAGTGTAAGCACTCTAGCACGTTTGACCGATGATATAAAAAGGGTAGGAAGTTGCTGGATGAGGAAGACTGAGGAACGAGTCTGGTTGGCGGCTGGCGCTCGCTAAGTGGACTTTCAAAGCTATAAAGAGCTCGAAAAATGCATAGATTATACAGACCAAATTAAGTTGTTTTAGTTAATCTGTAGAAAAGACTAGACGTAGACTTTTAAGAATTTTTATTTGTAATATTATATGAGAGGAACTGGTAGCGCTCGCTAAGTGGACTTTCAAAGCTAGTGTATAAAGAGCTCGAAAAATGCATAGATTATACAGACCAAATTAAGTTGTTTTAGTAAATCTGTAGAAAAGACTAGACGTAGACTTTTAAGAACATTTTATTTGTAATATTATATGAGCCAAAGTCTTCAGCATCTTGTGAAAACTTAATATAATAAAAATATAAGAAAAACAAACCGAGCCCCGGCCAACTCTGACGGGCCTAGGTGACCTACATTCTTTGAAAAATGAACACAACAACATAATGAATGGGAATTTGGGAAAAGTTGTGGGCATGGAAATTATATTGCAGTCTTACTGGGGTTTTCACTTCACTAAAAATAAAACCATTGTTTTTTCAATATGTTTCACTAGACGATGCCTTTATAATATTAGTATGATGTTTGAGTATATGTATGATGTGATGTGGTACATACTGCGACTAATGGCAATTGGCATGCACTTTTTTTGTAAACTTTTTGTGAACAAAATTGATTATTTTGTTCACAAAAAAGTGTATCGCTATTCGCTGTTCTTATACTATTGCGTCGTATGGTGATACATTGTACAGCAACTACAGTAAAAGTCACAAATCACCAGGCAAAAGGCACTGTCGTCTACCATCAACATGTTATTTGATAAGAACCTATATGTATTTAGTATTTTATGTACACACTATACAAAGGTACATAACTTGTCACGTTTCCCCACATAAAGTCAATGTGTCAGTGTTTCGTAAATCACGACCCAACTCACTCAATGCATGATAGCTATTTATGGCAGAGTACTCGTAAGTAGACACGAAACATCACAAGTTATAATACTTATAGGTGCCTAATATTACTGGATATATATTTAGTTATGAATCTTCTCAAGGTCTTTTTGTTATATAACATAGTTACAGATCTACCTGAGGGTTCTGTGACCGTTCTCGTCAATGCAACGGATAGAGGTCTATACTTTGGTCTACACTTAAAATAGGAATCTTGCAAGGGATTCCACATTTATGTCCAGAGGGTCGTTAAAAATTTTGTCTATTTGTGGGAATCTTCCAGAGCTGTGTTTGCAATGAAGAGTCGTCATTAAAATTTCTGCTGCATGGTTTTAAGTCCAATTGGCTTCAGCCACATTTTGTGTACAGCAAAGTTGGCACGAATATTTAGAGAAAAAGGAAAAAAAAGATGAAAATTAACATGACATATACATATTATGTATGTAACGACCTTGGCGGTACTTCGCTTTGTCATTTGTGTTTTGTAGTTGACGCAGCCGGCGCTTGCAGCCATTGTTCTTCCAGCCTTGGCACTCAGGCCGAGTTTTCATTCACAAATAAGTATGAGCGGTAAAATAGCAGTTTGGCTTTCCTCTTCAAGTCATGAACGAATATGATAAGTGACTCTATTGACAAAAATATACCTATCGCTACCCGTTTTTCTTCTTTACGCTTCCTATTAAAGTTTGCCGCAATTTAAAAAGATTTTATCATCCCAATCGATAATAATAACAATCAACACAGTTAGATAACAATCATTATTTTTAACCATTAACATAATAATTATTGTTTGGCAACAACCATGCAACAACATAATTATCGTTTCGCTCCATAACTAAGATTTTCCCACCTAGATATTCTCAGCTCTTGTTTTTTTAACACCATAGTACGTACGAGTAGATGCGATGTTATTCCATGCCATACAAAAGCCATCCGTGCATGTGTTCGACGTCGTTTTTAACTTTGTTTGCATTTCTGTACTTACCACGCGTTCGTGAATAGTGTATACGGTCTCGCCTCTCGCCCCTCGTTTGTATGTAAACACGGTTTTCCAATTTTTTCCAATAGAGAATTCAAATATTTACTTTTTAACCGTTCAGCTGTTTTTTTTTTTTTGTATCTACTCTGCATGCTCTGATTTACTAGATAAGTTCGAGTGGGTGGACGCAACACAACTTCGATTATAGCTATGATATGTGAAAGTCTTCTATGAATTCCAGCACCTTTGAGGATTTTTTCATTGATGACAAGATAGCCTGCAATCTCACCTGATGTACTACTTTTACTACATTCACATAGGTGTACTTAAATTACATTTCATTGATTTGAACCAAGTCCATTCATGACTCCACTTCCTGTTTCTATTAGCGTATATATTTCTAAGAACTATTCGATTTAGTTCCACCATCACCTTTCTACCATCAGACCGCAAAGCGTTGCAGGTTCATACGATGGATCTGCACTGACGAAATTCCACGATCTCACACTAATATATAAGCGCTTTGCTTCCTCGTTCCTTATACGCACCGCAAAAATTTGGAATGCACTTCCGGCTTCCGTTTTTGAAACTAACTAAAACTTTAAATCAAGATTAACTTACCATCAGGTGAGATTGCAGTCAAACGCTAGTCTTTATATATTAAGAAAAAAGTGCCGGTGCTTAATTAAGATATTTGTAAATAAGTAAATCATTATCACATCCTGGTGCGTGAGAAATATAATATAATTCGGCTTCGAATTGTTCTATTTATGTTTGTATTTCTTGTTGTCGTTCGTGGGAACCATTCTTTTTCGTGAAACAATTAGGGAGCTTCTGTAATGAGATTCTTGACATTGCAATGTTTTCGTAATTAGAATTGTGTAAAGAAAATGTAAGTACTTACCTACCTAGACTTCTTTTTCTGGTGTAAGAGACAACATTGAAACTCAAATAACTATGCTATCTTACTGGCGAGCAAATCTATATTTTATACCCAACTTCGTCCACGTGAAGCTAGGTTCCACAGCTAGGTTCTTTAAGAATCCCGGAACCTTTTCTTTTTTCGGGATATAAAGAGTAGCCTATGTAAATGTTACTCATCAAGTCCTCAACTATACTCAAACATCTGTTATGGACAAACAAATACATTTTGGCATTTTTAATATTACATATTAAGAACCTTTTTACATCTTCAGGGAAAGCTGTAAAAAAGGTGCTTACATATAAGAAGACCTACGGAGATGAAAGATAAAAATTAAAAGAAGAAAAATTGTTATACGTACAGGCTTAGGTAAACTACGTAGGTAGATTTTGTTTTTTTCCACTGACCTATTTCATTAAAACCGGCTTAGATGGTATCTAGGTGCCTATCAATCCAGGTAATCCAGGGCACACCATAGCCGCTATCTAGATTACTCGGGCACAAAAGCTCGATAGCCAATGCTTTATGGAACACAGGCGGCAGGCGGCACTCGGCACGCACCGCCATTAGATTGATAAAGCACGTTTAGCATACTTTTCATTGATTGTGCTTCGTAGGTAGTTATCTAGGATTATTTCGGGATGACTTCTATGAGACGGAATTCTATACAGTTGGCTGAGATTGAGCTAAGTGAGAGTGCGGTCTATAGATTTTAGATTAAGTGCTATAGAAATAAATTATTATTGTTAGTATTGGTAGGTACTTGTGCGTTTTTGTTACGATTTTCTAGAAAAATACTGAGCCAATTCTCAATTGGTGTTCAAAATCATTGCTTGTATAATTGGACGAGAGCAAAGGGCAAAAAACTGCAGAATGTGCACATTTTTTCCTTTTGAATTTTTACGTGAAAGGAAAATCTACTACAAAAGGCACATAAAGTCAATCTTCACAAAAGAAAGAAAAATATATGGCAGATATTTTTCAAAATTCAGATAAGTGACAATAGGGGGACGAAATCGAATTGTATTTTAACGGGATTATCTCCAAACGCTCTAGTTTACGTTCTCTACAATACGCGTACGTTTCCACCAACTTTTTGCAGATTGATTTCAGTACTCAAAGTGAATAGGTATTCGTTTTTATTCGAAAGTGAATTTAATTTCAGTAAGTGCGGAAAGCCAAACGCAGCGATAATGGCCAAGTAGATAGGACTACTGAAAAAGAGCTCATGCTCTTTTCAGTCCAGGGTTCAAATTTCAGGCATAGAATTCTTACTTTTAGATTTATTTGCGTTTTAACGGCAGGATCTCCGAAAACAACCTGTTTTTGATTTTGATTCAATAGTAAACAATCAAATATTCTTTGTTTTGATAGGTTAAAAATATATGTTGTAGTTTAATACACGTTCTAAATTATTTTACCGTTCAAAAGTCCATATTTTGAACTTCACTCGATCAAATAATATTCCGAAAACAGTGTAGTTTTTAATTGTTTTTCAGGTTGTATTTACACTATATCAAAGTAAAACTAAAAAAAATGTCAAAAAATAGGCAAAAGCTTTTAGAAGAATATTTTACCGTTAATTTTTCTCTAAAAAGTTTTTTTTTTTTTTATCAGGACTGTTTTACTTTTTTTATAACAAAGTGGCTCGTGCACCTCACTTCAATTGCTTGCAAGTTACTGCGGCCGAAGATCGTGCCCTTAAGCAGTTAAGATAACTTGCTTTAATACTTACTGAATATATAAACAAACCTTCCTATTAGTATAGTTATTTTTACGCTCGTAACTGGAAGTGGAAGTTTACAGATTATAAGCGAAAGATTTATATTTTTATTATTAGTAGTGGAACGTTTTATGTCCGGTAGCACCTGGCGACCGGCGCGGCTCCGGGCTCCAATAAATAATACTGACAGGAAAAGCAGGTGCGGTAGTTATAATGCGGTCGAAATTTTACCCGCTCTCTTATGTTTATACTTTGTGGAAAAATTAACTTAAACATTATCTTGTACTACTTATCTGTTGTTTGTGCAGGTTGTGCTTATACAACATTATTTTGAACTAGGTACTTATCTGTTGCTGGTGCCTAGACGTGTGGAAGCTTTGTTTTTTCCGCGGAATAACTTTTTGCCGCATGAAAATCTCTTTTGGATCCCATTATTAGTAATAATTAAATCTAACTGCTTGGTAAGTGATGACCTTTTTTTTCTGGGGAGGAAGAAATTCAAATGAATACCTACCATCAGATTAATGACATGTTCGACTACACCATGCAGTGCCTTGCGGACTAAAACCTCCTCCCATCTCCAGCTGTCCATCCCGGTACTGCTGTGGGCATGACTTTATGCAGGGTGGAGGCTGTCCGATTAGGCTGTGTTCAAGTTTTGCCTTTCTAACTCATCCTTGACGCATCGTCCTATTATCTTATGGAGAAATGTTGCACATTTACTCCTTCCTTCCTCGCTACCCAGTATCAACTTCACCATGTTACATTTTGTGAGAGGTTCTCCAACTCCGCGTGCGTTTTCCCTTTTCTGTTCGAACTCCTTGCACTCAAAAATTGCGTGGTTAGGCGTATCTTCCTCGCCACAGTAGGTACAGTCGTCGTTATCTGCTTTGCCTTTGGCTAGTGACTGGGTCATTAATTTATCGACTCCTCCGTGCTTCCTATTCCGCCATTTTCGAAGATCTTGTATAAGGTCCCTGGTCCATTGTCCCTTTCCTCTTTCCTTCCATTCGTTTCCCCATTCTTGCAGGGTTCTTTGTCGTTCTTCCTCTGGGGTCTTTTGGACATCTTTTTGTCCAGCCGCTTTCAAAAATAGACTATCAAAAGGCCCCAGATGATAGTGTTCCTAGAAGTGCTAACTGCCATCGAACCAGCGGATGGGAAGCATCGCTGCGCTGTAGGTACCTACTGCAATTTAAAAAATAATGATAAGAATGTCCTCTAGACCGAATCCGGTCACGGCGACCAATTTCCAATGGGATTAACCATCTGCTCACCCCATAATTCGGGAGTTTGATTCGGGAGCGATGATTGCGCTGGGGATCCTTCTTTGCCGTCTAATGAGAAACATTGTTGTTTAAATCAGGGACAAGATAGCCTTGATTGTATCTCACCTGATGGTAAGAGACGATGCAGTCTAAGATGGTAGCAGGCTAACTCGAAAGAGGTATTTCAGTGTATTATTAAACTCATACCCCAATCGACTTCTACACACCATCGCATCATATTCGTTACTTATACGCCAAATCGCTCGATAAGTGTTCGTCTTAATTAACCCCATCTATGATCAACCTTGGAAGTTGGTTGACCAATGTGATGCCGGTAGGTACTGCTTCTCAATCGGGATGTCCAGTTAAAATATTCAAGCAGAGCATGCAACAAAAAACTTGCAGGGAACTCGTCAGACCAGATACCTACCAAGCCGGTAATCTTATAAGGAGCTATTTAGTTCAATCTTTTAATTTTCGATCTCAACCTTTTTTATTTTTTAATAAGTAATGGATGTAAGTAGATACCTACTAGATAACTATTTCTTTGTTATTGTTCATTTCAACTTAAGTTTTTTTTGACACTTAAGGCAAAAGCAAGTGTTGACAATCTTAGCTTTGCCTCCCACAAAGATTTTATTTAGACAGTATGAACAACAAGTGGCAACATCAAATAGACTTTAACCAAGTTCAATTTTCTCGTAATATAATCTTACTAGATACTTAGTAACCTACTTAACTATTTGTTGTTAATTAGGTATGTACATATTATTAGATAGGTTTGCCAGCGTTCTATTAAGATAAGGTTTGAGTACCTATAAGTAGCCAAAGTTACTAATAGTCAGTATAGACATGGTAGAGACGCATAATTATTATGCAATTTACCATACAAAAGGTAAAGTAGTTATTTTATAGCAGTTAGGTAAACAGAAATACGTACTACCTCCTCCAAAAATGATTTCCAATGTATTAGGCACTTCGAAACGAATTTTCATATCACTGCCTGAGTTTCCCCTCAAATACTGGGTCACTTGCACCGCCACAATTAAAATAATTCAAAACACTTTTTAAACTAAAAAGGCTGTATGGCCATCGATCATTGCCTTGTCTCAAATAATAAAAAAAAAAGTAAAACGCACTAGGTTGTATAATAGTCTTTGATATTTGAATGTGCCATAGAAAAGTAACACAAATAAAGTTCGGAAACAAAAATTACGCGTCGTTGACCCGGGCTAAATGGCGCGCATCGGATATACCTACTCTGCGACAACGGAACGCGGACTGAGCGACGCCGAGAGATGTCCGCCGGCCGTCCTTCCGCATGGGACGCCTGACGCCTCCCGCCGCGCCGCCCTATATCCACCGTCTACATGTGATGTAACTCTTGTGACGAATGTTCGGAGAGATAACGAATGATAACGCCAAAATTTTAATAGGCTTGTTTGTGGTAGGTAACGTCCCGCCGCGCCGCGCTGCCCGGCCTGTCATGATGCTTTTAGCAGCGGCGATCGGCATTCTTGCGATTTTGTCACTTTTTGGAAGCACAATGAAGCTTCTTCATCTGCTTCTATCTTCCACAGCAGCTGCCTACGACTCTTTTGACGTCTTATCGAGTGGGGTGTCTGCCAACACTGCGCTTCCAGGTGCACTCCAGCACATTTGGACCCCAACGACTATAGAAGTCTTCGAACTATGTGCCTTGCCCTTTTCGACTTCAGAAACTCCCTGAGCTACGTCGGTAACTTTGGTTCTGCTACGGATCTCCTCATTTCTAAATCGTCCGTTGGGTGACCCTAAGCGACCATGTTTCTGATCCATAAGCCATCATTGGCAACACGCACTGTTCTGCGGTCTTCAGCCGCTTATTTTTAAATCAAGAGTGAATATAGGTGTTTTCTAGGCAAGCGCACACCATCTTGGAATACATCTTCACTTACCATCAGGTGAGATCGCAGTCAAGCTCTAGTGTCTAGTCTATTTAATTTAAAAAAACCCCATTCCGGGTTGTTACTGAGAATTTCTTGACAGAAAGTCTTCCGGGATAATAAGTCCGCCAGTTCGCCGGTACGGTCCTCAACTATTACCGATCCGTTCAGTTATTGAGGGATACTCTTCAATCAAAAGCTTTAAGAGAGTAACAGAACCAGACTCATTTTACAGCTAACTAATCTCGGACTCGGGATGTCTGTTTGTGTTTTGCAACGTTTTCTTCTTGCTGTGGCCCGGCTCTACCGCGCAGATACTATTTATAGCGCCGGGGATAGCGCTGACGAGTGACGGGTGTACTAACCGTTCACATCAAGTTGGCCGCTCCCTCGCGTCGTGCTTCCCCGAACCGCACTTCAAGTCAGACCCGCTTAGTACAGATAGCAACGTACCGCTCGCGATTGTCACTACCACAAAGTTTTGTATTATTACGTTTTCAATATTTTTGTTAACTTTATGTTTATTTTTGTTTGGTTTTTATTTTTGTTTCGGTGCCATCCAAGTTAGCACACTACAAACAGACAAAACATACAACTAGTCAAAAATCAAAAAATACGTCTGGTGGGAGTCTTTGGCCGTGGCTAGTTACCACCCTACCGGCAATGACGTGCCGCCAAGCGATTCGGGCACGATGGCGTGTAGAAACCGATTAGGAGTATGAGTACACTGCCATACTCCTTCCAAGTTGCCCGCTACTAACTTAGCCATCACCACTTACTGGTGAGATTGCCGTCAAGGACTAGCTTGTCATCGAATAAAAAAAAATATCATATCTTTTAATATCGGTTATGGCGATTGATTTGTATTCTGCCCCGCATAACTCTGCCATTGTTTTCACCAAACAATTTGAGCTATCTATTCTAGTCACACGCTTCAAAATACCTATTGTTAGTGTGGTTATGGACTTGAGAGCTTGAGACACAATATGCTGTGTGATAGGCCGATAGGCAACTATCGGCCTATCACACAGCGAACGACGGCAAATGCAAAAGACGTCACTAAAACGGTGACACAATCCAGTGCGCCGAGGCGCAGCGTTTTTTAAACCTCCGCCGGAGAAAGACTGCTGTTAATTTGAAACATGGCAGGGCTCATCCTTACTAATAGATACTGTAAATATGCGAAAGTGTGTTTGTTTATCGGTTTGTCCTTCAATCACGCCGCAACAACGTTATTTTTTGCATGGGTATGGTTGGGGACCAGGTCAGGAAAGTGACGTAGGCTCCTTTTTATCCCCGGAAAGCAGAGCTCCCGCAGGATTTGAAAAAAAAAAATACGCGTCTAAATGAGAACCTTCTTTTATTGAAGTCGCTTAAAAATTGTAGTTCTCTATACGTCTTGGACCGTGGACAGTAAGTATCGTCTTGCTCCACATAAGAAGTAAAGACCTTAGTGAAACTACAGTCGATATAGTCTTCAGGGACCGATATAGTCCGATAACAGGCAAAAGGAGGTAATACGGTTACCATAGTGAGAATTATTATCGGCCTCTGGCAAACATTGTAGGTTTTCTTATTTAGGCCGCATAACCTCTTGGGTGTAATTTTACCCTTTTTGGTAGTTCTACAAAGAGTTATGATATAGTTACCAAGCGTTGCCTTATGGGCAATTTTAATATGTATTAGATTTAAAACCATCTGTTTTAACCTTGTTCTAACATCCCTGTGGCAATTTAAACTAATCCCAACGGAAATTTAATTTTTAAGGCAAATTACACCAACGCGATGCAGATTTTTTAAATACTTCTACCTAAATATGAGATGTTAGTCTCATTATATCTTTTTACTAGCTGATACCCGCGACTTCGTCCGCGTACATTTGGTTTTTTATCATCCCGCGGGAACTCTTTGATTTTCCGGGATAAAAAATAGCCTATGTCACTCTCCAGGTTCTCAACTACACACATGTAAAAAATTACGTCGATCCGAAGCTCTGTTGCAGCGGGATTGAAGGACAAACCAACAAACCAACAAACACACTTTCGCATTTATAATATTAGTAGGGATAACAAGACTAACGTCTCATATTTAGGAGGTAAAACTGGTTTCTGTAATTACGAATACTTAGGTAGTAAGTGTTAAGTGTTATTATAATATTTTATATTTTCCCATATTTTCATTTTTATTGCACGCGTATACCGACCACTTTTCCATTCTATCGATAGATTTCTTTGGACAGAAGTATATCCTACGGTTTCACAGAAATATATTAAGAATTAAGATAGAACGAAAAAGTGTTCCTAACATAAGTTAGGAATGTCTTGTGGAAACTTGTGGTACACGCATATAATATAGGCTCGAGAAGCGATTTGTTTACTTTTTAAGTCAGCTAAGGAAGAATAAGGTGTTAAAAGTAAGTACGCAATTAATTATAGGTATGCAGTAAAAGTAGGAACCGGCGGAAGGACACGACAATGTGGACGGCGAACAAAAGCTGGTGGGCCGCGGCTCGCATAGTAATCAGCGAACAGTAGGCGGCCGGCGAGCGTCTTCAACCTCCGTCCATAGACTAAAGAAACCAGAGAGGGGTCGCAAAAGATGAAGAATTTCCATAGACAAATCAATCAGCCGCGGTATTGTCTAAAATAACAGCTATTGTGACGATTGATCGGCCGATACCCTCTCGCTATTGGTAGAGATACTCATATCTGCTGAGTGCTTATACTCACTCTCATAGTCCGATGGGACGGAAATCCGACACGACCGGAGAGAGATCAGATGCAGGACCGACAACTTTACGTGCTCTCCGAGGCACGGGGGTGACTCACCGCCAACTTCCTAACTCCGGGCTGTACTGAGAATTTCTTGACAGAAAAACCTACTTAATACATTTTAAGGCTCGACTCGGGACCTCTTCATCTACAATCGAACTTGCTAATCTACTACTAGACCAACGAGGCAGTTGGGTAGGTATAGGTAGGCATCAAAAAAACTATTGTAGTCCTCCATTTAAACATAAGTCTTACATAAGTCAATCAAATAACAATAAAATTTGTTTCGACCTCGAGTCTAATTCATGGTTAACGAATCATTGTTTAGGTACGGTTTCAGGACAATTAGTGGCAACTGGCAATAATCTTGCCGAGAGTTTCTAAATATTTCTCAATCTAATATCATAACATCACATTTTGGAAGTGCGAAACGAAACAGTGAAGAGTATGGATTATGTAAATCTCTACGAGAGGCCAGTGAGCCTAAATTGAGATAACACTATAGAAGGCAAAGATTTTCCACCCGTAGATACTGTAAGCCGATATTATATTTTATATTAACTTTAAGTTTATATTACCCTTAGTAGATAATTCATTTTACTTGTAATCTTCAGGTGTTCGTGTTTAAAATTTAAATTATTTTAAAGTATATCTGTAAATCAAAGAGCTCTCGTGATTAAAATAAATAATCTTCACTCTTCCTGATATTCAGTATCTAGTAATAAAATTGTCCAGGAAAATGAAAAAAAAAAACAATCAATTTCAATAACCAATATATCTACTGTATTCTGTGAGGAAAACCTTGGAAAAACTACTTTAGTATCTACCTGCTTAATATTATTAATTTAAATAAAGAACCTTTAGTTTCGCAATCAATAAATAAAAATAAATAGGTATACACGTTGAAGTCAATGTTATTAATATTAATAGAACGTCCATTGCCCCTCCAACCCTTCGTGAACAACGAGTCTGTCCTTGCAGTAATAAAATACCACTTACGAGTAAGTACTTATTTGCAGTGCGTTTTGTCAATTTTCATAAACACAAATTGGACATAATATTCGAAGAGTGCAATACGATGCGAATTGTATGTGGTGGCGAAGGTTCATATTACTCACACAAACTATACGAAAATAGGCGGACGAAACAATGCTGTATCAAAATGAAACGCGTTCAAAGAAGCCGATACTGAAAAATGAAGCGATAACTTATTATTCTTAGCGGAGGTGGACCTTCTCATATAGATATTAAATTCGCGAGAACCATTTGTTTTTCCAGGAAAAATGTAACCTGTATCACTCTCCAGGTCCTCAACTATATTCATGCAAAAGTCACATCGATTCATAGGTCTCTTGCGGCGTGATTGAAGGAAAGACCAACACATAAATATACTTTCACATTTGTTTGACGATTCGCAGCGTATCTGCAATCGGCACACGCATGTGAAAAGTCCAATCGTTATACAATAATTTTACAATTAGCGCTGTTGCAGTGGAATCATAAATTTTGCACTGTATGTACTTAACTGTAAATGACGAATCGAGACTGAGTTGCAATTCTCACGAAAAATTACAGGGTACAAAATTGGTTTCACTTTTGCTAACACGTTTTTATGTTCCATCTGCTTACTCATCCTTAGTCTCTGATATCCTAATAGCCAGCCTAGTATCATTTTACTGTAGGTAGACTTGTTAACCAGCGGGCAGCGCTTTTATGTTGTCAAAGACAGGACAGTAGGTTTTAATAACACGCTGCACGCGGCACTTGTTCTTTAATCATAATAGCTTGCCCGTCCATTTAACGAACACAAGAGCTGCGGAATGCGTGCATTTAGAAAACATGACTTCTTCATAAGGAACAACTAAACTAAGTCTCCGAAACCGAATAAAATTTTGCTCAAAACTTTAGAAAGAAATGTTTCATTAAAAACGATTTACCTACTGCAGACACCTAAGTATCTTCTTATCCCAAGAGTATATAAACCATTCTACAAATAAAATTTAATTGGGTGTACCTAACACCCTAACCTAAGTAAGTCCATTTACCTGCTTACTATTTTGAGTGGTAATAGACGTACCTGTTTACGTTATTAGCTTATAATAAATAGGTCACGTGAAAGTTTTATCTGAATGAAAAAAAAATTACTAGATGTAGGTACCTATTCTATTCTAAATAAATAAATAGAAATTTAAAGTAGTCGCCTATGCCTTACTGAACCTTCAATCAATCGAATTACTGATTCACTCAATCGAATTGCCGATTCAATCGATCGAATTATGAACGGATAGGAAAAAAAACGTTGATATAATCAATGATAATCATAAAAAATCGATTTTTTTGAAACTTACGATCAACGGTCGCACGGCGCCCGCGTCTACTTGTGCACTTCCAAAACTTCATAGCGCCTGTTACCGCGAGGTCAACTCGTGATGTTAGGAATGAAGATGACACGCGCGTCCGCCAAGGCAAGTGGCCATCGTCTAACTGACCGATTGCGGCGGATTGCGAATGGGGACGAAACAATGACTTTTGTTTACAAATTGACACCGAGAAGTCAATCACTTAGACTAGAGGGAAAGATAGACGGTTTTGGTGGAAAGCTGATTCCAAAAAAGATTTTTCGGCAGTGTCTCAATATGGTCGCCGAAAAAATCGAAATACCGAGGCATGACCGCCGACTTACCGTAAGCGACATATAAGTAGTAGGTTATTTTCCTTGAAAATGTCGACGTGCTCTAGTCCTTTAGGTAGGTATATGTAGTTTGATGATATTATTTTGGTGACACTTTTTTCATGAAAGCGCTTAGTAAGTAAAAAATTAAGATAATCAAGTTCGTTTGCGTGCAACGAATTAAAACAATAACTGAAGCCCTCCAACTGGCGGATTGTATCCGACACTGTCGGTCGACCCGACAATCTCCGGTTATAACCCCGCGTCGTATTGAGGAAAGCGTGGGAGACGATCCAGATGGAGTCAGGAACTTCGCTTGAACCCATTTACAGTTGTAATCAATCAGATTAAACGATTTATTGACGAGTGTTGATTGTTGGTTTGCCCCATCGATGTTTGCCCTTCAATCACGCCGCAACATAGCTACCGTTCCCGCGAATTTTCCAAAACATCAGTCACACAATTTTATTGAACTAGTTGAAGAAATAGTTTGCGATTATCCTGTCCGGAATAAAATGAAGCCTTCGTGTATACTTTATACTAGGTGTGGAATCGAAAATAACTACTACTAACGGCCAGTAGTAGGTAAACAAACCCACGAGTACCTTTCGAATTTTAGCCCACGCTCTCCTCGACCGATTAAAATACCACCCACTTAATTTATTAGAGTACCATTATAATCCTAAAATAAGGCCACTGAATGATAATATAAAAACGCCGCCTTAGCCTTAAACGTATCGTCTCTTTCTACGATCGCTCACGCTAAAGCAGGGGCTCCGTTGACGCTTACCCGTTTTGTTATAGCACGTACTATGCTTTAGCGCGAGCGATCGTAGAAAGAGACGACGTTTATAATATGGCTAAGGCGGCAGATGTACGAACACGAACAAGGTAGGGAGTAGCCAGGGCCTGATTAACCCTTAGGCTAATTAGGCTGCAGCCTAGGGCGCGAGGGTCAGGGGAGCGCGCGCTGAAATCGTATCTTCGCATGCACTAATCTAGCATCATTGCTATGATCAATGAGCCTGAGAGTCCCTTATTTTAACAATAAATTTTGAAATTTTAAAAAGCGCGCGTTAAAATTAGCCTAGGGCGGTCAGAACTCTTGATCAGTCGCTGGGGGTAGCCGTAGACATGCCTTGTTCGAGTGATAATTTTTCAGATTTTACCGTTTATTTGTACGTGCCTACTTAAATACAAGTTACGTACAAATCCATTTTTTCCCCTCTACAGATAAGAGGAAATTAATAGATAGGATTTTTGCCGGGAAAAGATTTAATTAGAAAAAAAAAAACAAATATATAGCGTAAAAAAGGTTTATTTTCTATCACATCATGTCTTCCTACCTTAAAAAATTTTGGAACTCAGATGCCAAACATCATCCTAAGGGCAATCACTACAATCCGAAGCAAGTCTGAGATACACGTTTTAAATCATTACAAAAATATAGATTTCTTTCCCCATAAAAACTAGGTGCCTAACATTCATTTTCTATTGTATTCAATCCATCTGACAATCTTTAGGATTTCCTTAGCAACGTTACTGTCAAAAATTCACTTAATTTTTAACAAATAACGAAGTGCTTAGTTAACGAAAGATTAAAGAGATAGATTGAATAAAGAGACGCACGTATGTCATCTAAATTAATTCCAATTTTTTTTCTAAAATTCGACCGACTTAATTAATTTGTTGCTTAAATCATAAAAATGATTTTGTGATGAAAAATATATTATATAAAAAAAAAAAATTGTTTTAGCTTAGCTTTAATAAAAAAAAATGCTAGATTAAAATCTACACAATATTTTTTTATACCTGAGAACTTGCCTCGAACCTTTCATACGGACCAAGGAAAGCAGAAAACATGTTCACATTGTTTGTACAATACAGTCACCACTTACAGATAGAACTTTTTGAGAACCTCTCAAGTAGGCTTAAAGGTAGTAAAAACTTTTCTTATTACCTTATTTACAATATTAAATCGTATTAAGGGCCATTGGTACTTATTCTTATGTGCACAATCTCTTTAAGTAGTTATATGTACACAATTTCTAAATTGACACATTTTAATCTCGTGCTATCTCTTTCATAATGCTTCCAGTGAAATAGGATAGTACTAAACTTATAGATCAGCTGTCAATTATGTGTACAACACACAATCTCTCTAATAATTTTGCACAAAGTTCCATGCGGAAAAGAATAGCGTTACGTTGAAATCTCCCAATTTAACAGATACTGTGACGTAAGTATACGTAATAGTTAACAGATTGTGTAGTAAAGAATAAGTACCGATATATTTTTTAATTTCAACATTTTTATCACCGATAGTACAACGCAAATAAAAATAATAATTGTCGAATGAGTTTTCCACAGACTAAAGAACAAACAGACCGCAAATAAAATGTGAAACTCACAAGATATATTCGCGAGTGTTTTTCGTTTTACATGTTACAACGTTCAATGCTCTCCCGGCTTATTGCACTATTAAAATACATGGTAAGCATACGTTCTAGGCACGATTCTGTACTTTCTATAATAATTATATCGATTACACACTTACACTAGGTAGGTAGGTACTAAAATTGTTTACCTTAAACGCAACAAACAGTTGAGATTTTCATATTCTTTCAGTGCTATAAATTTTTTTGTATAAAACATTTCTACAGTATGAAAATAAGTCCTTTAAAAATGCCCAATTTGTAATTTTAATTCATCTCGAATTTAGGACTATAATACATAGAAAACTCAGAGCATGCATCTAAAACTAGCTTGTTATTTTATGGCAAATAATAAAATTTTCATATAAGTTTTAATTATATCGAAACAACAAAACAATGGTGTTAATTCTGATGTACGATTTTTTTTAGCTAAATTAAATTGACAGCTCTAAATGTGATGCTATCCTTTAGACTGATTTTACGAAAAGGAACCGAAAAGTAATAGCTTCCTCACTTTTATAAATTCAGTTCTGGGACTGGCAACTGAGCACATAAAATTGGTAGGAAATCCGGACGCCGAAAGGGCGCTCCACACCTTAGCGGTTCGTGTCAGAAACGCTGTCTAAGGCATTTCGTGCATAATAGTTCTTTTTTTTTATAATTATAAAAAAAAAGAACTATTCGTATTTATAATTATAAAAAAAAAGAACTATTCGTATGCACGAAATGCCTTAGACAGCGTTTCTGAAACGAACCGCTAAGGTGTGGAGCGCCCTTTCGGCGTCCGGATTTCCTACCAATTTTATGTGCTCAGTTGCCAGTCCCAGGACTGAATTTATAAAAGTGAGGAAGCTATTACTTTTCGGTTCCTTTTCGTAAAATCAGTCTAAATTTGTTTTTTTTTTGTGCATGGAACATTCTAAAAATATAGCCACTATTTTAGACCTTTCAATGTTTAGGGATTATGTACATCAGAATTAGTACAATTACCTTAGAAATTAGAATCAATTGTTTTTGGTTTAACGAAAAGTTATGGTGAACTCCACCTTTTCCATACATCTATGAGTGAACAGATTCGGGAGTTTAATTTATACACGAGATATTTTAATCTTTTGGTAATTATTTATTTATGCAACTTTATTGCATGAAAAAGGGACAAAATATATAAGTAAATAAACATTGTAACACAAAAGGCGACCTTATCACTTCCGAATTGAATGATTTCCAAAGTGATTAGTTATTAGGTACAAATTACGTTTTTACCTTCTTTTTCATAAAATATGGAAAATCTTTCTCCCAGTCCTAATATAAATCACAACAATCCATTTATTGCGTTCTTTTTTATAATTAATATAAGATTCTTATTATATCAAATATAATTACTGCCAGTTACATAAATTAAATTCAAACTAAAACGTAGTGTTGTCTTTTTCATGTTTCCTAATAGAAAAGCGTAGCATACCTACTTTTAAAAAGTGTACAACCGAATGGAGAAGTGTTGTTTTGATATTATAATACTGAGTGATGTCCAAATAAAATACAGACCAAAACTTATACATGGTCAATTTTTTAAGCTATTGCATAGCTTCTATCGCGGGCCTTGAGCGTGGAGACCGAATCCAGAAATTCCGTAACGAAAATAACCTAAGACCCCACGGACACGGACTCCTCTCACCGCTAGATGGCGTTGATAAAAAATGCTATGCAATAGCTTTTTTTAAATGAATGACTGTCGCGTACTGAGATATGTGACGTCATAAGGACACACATTTTTGTCCGAGGGACCAATTCACCAACGACAAATGGCGTTTAACTGGGGGGGATAGAATTGATGTTTTGGCAGATTTTCTATTTTAAAACTGCAAACTGCCAGATCGTCGAAGTTATTCCTCGGTTAAACGTCATTTCGCGTTGGTGAAATTGGCACTGGCACTACAATTCTTTTGGTTGGTTTCTTAATTAATGGTTTCTTAACAAAAATTAGTAAACGTGTTTTGTTTACTTTTTTCGATTCCGATTTAAATTCACAAAAAAAAGGTGCACTTCTCCATTAGAATTACCAAGAAACTAATCGCATATGACGAATGTTATATATTATAAACATGTGGTACATGTGGTATAAGTGTATAATGACTTCTTTCAACACTAAAAATGTGGCTTTTTCAACCAAGCTTTGTAATGATTTTCATTTAACTTGACAAATAAAGTTCAGATAGGTATTAGGCTTCGATCACAGAAAAATATTTCTGTGATCAAAGGTATTAGGAGCTTTGATTATAACAAGTAGTTTTAAATGAGTACACATAATTTCTACAATGAACTTGATATGTATTATAATACAAGTAAAGACAGTAAACATGATTTGTTTGAATGTAATGATTAAGATCGAGAATCCCATTTAATACACACCAAAGAATATCGGAAATGAACACCCACCATATCAATGAATTACACAAAAACCACATCATAATACAAAGGCACTGCTTTTTGATAAAGTGCTCCCGTGCAGAAGTTTTAAAAGATTTTTTAACAATAATTAAAAAAAACCTAGCTTTGAATAGTTTACCCCTTTTGTAACATTATAACCAATTTTTATTCATTTCAAAACTGTCAAAACCATCGTGGCAACTAATACACATGTCAAAAATGTGCAATTGATTTTTAACCATAGTGTAAAAGTTCTTCTGTAAGGGAGCACAGATAAAAGTTTAATGAAAATTTGTGATGAGCAAAATTATAATAAATAAAATAAAATATTAAAAATAATTGATTTCACACATAATTCATTTAGAATACTCCTCCATGCATCCATAATCCTATATTTCTACAACACAATCCGAGAGCACACAAGTTATCCTTACTAATATTATAAATGCGATAGTGCGTTTTTGTAGGTCTGTTGGTCCTTCAATCACGCAGCAACAGGAGAACTAATCGACTTGCTCTTTTGGATGGATATAGATGAAGACTTGACGAGTGTTACAGCTATCTTTTAACTCCGAAAAAACAAAGTTGCCGTGGGATTTTTAAAAACCTCACCCTATGCGGACGAAGTCGCGGAAAAAAGCTACTGATCAATAAAGATGAGTAGGCAGAATTTTGTGTTAAAACTTTGTAAAAAAAACTCATGAGCGAACACCAATCCATTGCTGCAAATATACACATTAAAATAAAGGTGCTCAACACATTGAACGCGATGCGGGGCGACGCAGCAGTATGGTTGCGAATTTCGACAAGCAGTCACCGCTTCGCACCGCACCGTTTCAATGTGTGGAGCTCTTCGAAACACACTAATTTTAACTGCCCATTCCTCTACATAATCATCAACTAAAAAATAAACTACATAGCCTAGCGCTAATTTCATTGTGTAAATAGGGTTAATTCATCAACTATTTTTATACTTACGAATAGCTGTTTTCGTTTAGGTTAGGGGCAAATCGTGAAAACGTGCGGAATTACCTCCGATGCGACAGTAAAATGTTATGAAAGTGACAAGAGACAAACCTAGCAAAATTTCATGAGCGGAAAATATAAAATTTCATGTGTGGAAAACGTGTGGAATTGCGTTCCAGTGTCGATAAGAAAGCGGCAGCTTTTAATTTGAGCAACTTCACTCATTGCCGACACCGCATTCCAAAGAGAATTTTCCACTCAGATTTATCGCATGTTAGAGCAGAATCCGGCACATTTGACCCTAGCCTAAAAATCTGTTACTAAAACAAATACTGAAAAGGTGTAAACCTAAGTATCTTTGCTAACTTATTGCCAAAGTTACAAATGGCCTTACATAATTAACATACTCATTACTAATTACGTTAATAGTGGGAGCTTCGCTTAAATAGTTCAGTCATTACAACGTCCTTGTGTGTGAGTTTCCAAACAACCTCATCATTGATGGTTTGTGCAAATCTGTCAATTTGTATGGAATATTCGAATGGTGTACATAGACAGACCCGTTACTGAATAGAATACTAGGACCATCCAAATATAACTAGGCTGTTTTACGTGGACATAAACTTTGAGAGTTTTCCTTGCAAAATCGAGGATCAGTTTTATGTTGTGTTCTTTCCTTGAAGACTCTGGCTTTCATTTCACGTAGATGCCAAACTATTCAAACTCAGACGTCAACACAATGCAATGGTCTAGTTTTGAATCCAAGCCAATGTTGGTCAGTTTAACATCAACTCAAATATGATTTCTCAGCTCAATGCGAGTTTTACCTGGAAAACTAGAGGTTCAGGTTTTCGTCAACAAAATAGAGTTTTAACCTGAAACCAACACTCCACAAGTGGCACAGTTCTGAAATTATGCGAGCACTATGCTCTCTCTCTCTGTTCCGCACATTTAGAAAAGTCGTCTGAGATTGTGGTATGTTGTCAATGTCTGTACCAAGCTCCTTGGACCCTTGTTTGGAAGTGGGAGACAGGTGTGACGAGGTACGCCTGTTGTGGTTGTTGTACTACGGCCAAAGGTATGACTTGTTGGGCCATCTCTACTGGTTGACCGTTATCTTCAGACACTCCTAGTGGTTGTACACAATGCTGCTGGGAAACCTGTTGTACCCCACCGACTTGCTGAGTGAGCACTTGCTGGTGCTGACTCACTTGCGGCACCAGCTGCATCTGCTGCTGCATTTGCTGCTGCTGCTGCGATTGTTGCTGGTGTATGACCACATGAGGCTGGTTCTGCATCTGCTGGTGCTGTTGGACCTGCACTTGTTGTACTTGCTGCTGCTGCTGTTGCTGTTGTTGTTGCTGCTGCTGCTGTTGCTGTACTTGTTGCTGCTGTTGGGCCTGCTGCTGCGCTTGCTGCTCCCGTTCGTGCTCCTCCTTCTTTTTCTGCTCCATTGCTGCCTTTTTCGCGTCAGCTTTCTCTTTTTCCTGCTGTATTCTAATAGGATCCTTATTTTTGTCATACGTCATGCATTTACCACTACGGAATGGCACCATGTCTTTTGGTAGTTCCTGCTTCTTAGTCGCGAATTTCACATGAGGGAACTGGTCTTTCATAAAAGCTCTGAATGTGGAATACCCCATGAGTTTCACTCCTGGCTCCAAAATTTCCCCATACTCTTTGTATGCTTCGAATAAATGCTTCCTCGAGTCCCCTTGAATGATGACAGTCTTGCTGGCCTTTTTACCTTCTCCCGAAGGCTGAACATCTTTCGGTGAACTGGCATGCTGTTTGAGATATTCCTTGAGAAAATTCGTGGCATGCTTGTAGATGTCTAGCGTGAAGGTGTTATATGGTTTCTTCCCAACATTGCCGTGTATCCGCGGAGCGACGCCGTGCGTCATGACATGCTGCCTGATTCTCTTGAGCTGATAATGTGTCACATTTTCCAGGTATAAGAAGGCTTCCAAGCAGACCTTTCTCCCTTGATAGACGTAGCAAGCTCTCAATCTCCTTCTAACTTTGTGGCGTGATGTTTCGGCAGGGTTGGCCAAACTGGCCATGGTGATGCCCATCAAGTACATGTCGTGTTCACTTTTGGTCAGTTCTGCTATGTTCAGCCGATGGCGGTACACAGCTTCAGGGTTGAGCCCTCGATAACAGTTGTCTTTGCAATCACAACCCCTTTTTAGCCTCTCTTTTACCTGAAACATACAAGTAGAATAGTACAGAATAGCTTTTCATTCAAATAAACTTTAACAAAGTGCTTGTGCATGAATGAAAGTAAAAGCAGTAACAAATATTTATAATCAAGAATTTTTAAGAGAAAACCTGATAACTTTTTTCCCTAAACTAAGGCTGATATCTATAGACCACACTCTTACTCTGCTCAGAATCTATATAATATGTAGTCTTATGCCATACAATTTGGGTGCCATCATAAGTATCCCATCACCATTTGAAAGCTTCAATAGCCCAACAATTAAAGGTGCAGACTGAAAACTGAAAGATTGCAGGTTTGTTTCCCACCTATTCGGAGTCGGTACAACAATAGTGTTATTGTTGTACCCACTCCGTCACACACACACACACAGGCTTTCTGCCTATTTGGAGGGAAGAGGAGAATATACATATATACGTCAAGTTTTTTATTCGATGACAAGTTAGCTCTTGACCAGGCCAGACATACTCTGCATTTTAAGTACAAAGTATTGACTGATACTCAAAGGGCTAACAAAGTTCGAAAGGATAAGAGTTACACGATAAAAAGAGAGGCAACTTTGAGGTGAATATCACTGGAGGCAATTTAGCACTGTGACCGGAATTGTAATTTGTGTTTTTGTAGCAAGTCACTATATATTTAAATGATTTTGCGAGTTAATCTTCAGCATGTATCCTATTACATCTTCTGTGCCTTGACTAAGATCTCAAAGATGATGGTCAGTGACGATACTTCGTCCATGGTAGTAACAGGCTAACTTCGAAGGGGTATGAGTGTAAATGAGACCAATACTACCTAATCAGTTTCCACATAATATCATTGTTCTGGAATGCTAAATTGGCGCAAAACATGTTTTTGGCAGTACTCCACTGGGAATCAAACCCGGGACTTATCACTTATAAGCGAAGCTTAGGAAAGTCCTGGGTGTGGAAAACCACAATGCTTCCCACTGAGCCAGGAGGTTGTTAAGATGGTAATAGATAAGTGTTGAGTTTAAAGATTTACCTGAGCTGGATTGTCCTCCAGTTTATTGTCGAGAACCTCTTCATCACTATCAGACTCCGCTGCTTTCTTCTTTCTTTTAGCACCAGCTTTCTTTTCAACATTAGGCTTTGTCTCAACATCTAAGTCGGCAGTCTCAACGTTGGTCTCAAACTCAATACTGTAAGTTCCTTGCATGGCTTGCATGTTGGCATCACCATTCTCAACTTGGATTGTATGGCCTTGCCAGAGAACCTGGAATGGTAAATAAGAAAATAGGATGCTTATAAAATTTATAGAAATACTAAAGTCTATGTGGGATTTATAAACTTAACTCCATGGAGACAAAGACAAAGCCTCAATAGCTCAATGGTTAAAGGTGTGGACTGAAAACTGAAAAATTGCAGGTTTGAGCCCCACCCATTGCACTATTGTCGTACCCACTCCTAGCATAAGCTTTTCGCTTATTTGGAGAGGAGAGGGGAATATAAGTCAAGTTCAGCTTGGCTAATATTCTTTAAAAAAAAAGGCTAGTTTATAATATCAGTATGAGCAAGACCACAAAATAAGTGAGTAAGTGAACTAATAAAAGTAGAATTATACTTTTCAATAGTATTGTGGAAGAATTAGCACCATTTTGTTTAACCTATAAGCATATTTGGCAACATTTGTTTCTGCGGGAAGAAGTAATCTTGGGACTAAAAAGATTATAATGAAATATATTTACATTTTGTCGCTTTACATATGTTAGTTTGAAATACAACAAGAAATTCATGCTATCCCACACATCATAACAGATGATACTTAGCAGAGATATTTTTGCACTTAATTGTTCTATCTACGCAGCTACTTTGTTAAAGTGGTATATGTTACCTGTACATACAGAAAGTATCTCTGATCATTTGATTTTATTCTTCAACATTGTCAACTTTCTTAAGTTTTTTCAAGTCAAAGCTTTATTTCATAGATTAATTTATTATAGAGGTTGGTGCACCATTTGCAATATTATTGGTTCAAGAGACACTTGTATCTGCTGCAGTGCCAAAATGGTGAACTTAAGTTAAGTACCAACATAGTATATTGAGATGCAAACCTAAGCGACTACAAATGGAGCACATTGGTTGAGGAACTAATAGATGGTACCACAAATGCAGCACTGTAAGAGCTCCCACTAGGTATTCAGATAATGTTAAGAAACACCTGTGAACCTGTAGTACCAGACTGTATTGAGCTTTGCAAGAGACCCGTGTCCATCTTGAAGTCCATCGAGTTGAGAGGACAATGAAAACCTTGATTATTTACATGATAAGTTTGAAGTATAGAAGTAAGGAAATAAGTACCTGTTCCTGGTGTCCATTATAGTTGTGCTGCTGCATGTTCTGTGCAGCTCCCAGCTCAAACACAGAGTGCTGCCCCATCACAGGGGTGTGCCACTGGGCGCTCTCGCCGTACTCACCGCCACCGTTCTGGTCCGATGGTATGGCCACTATTATAGTTTCCTTGCTGTCCACACTCCGGCGCTCCACCGACAGAAGTGAGTGCAAAACCTCACTCGCCTCCTTCTCCGCCGGGTTCACCACTTCCATCTTCTCATACGACATTTCCCCGACGCTACACTACAATGCAAACCAACATACATGTCAAATCACATGTAAGTAGGTACCTACTTACATACGTGTAGTATCGTATAGTACAATGGACATTGAGCGACACGACGAGCCCGCCCCGTTCGCTCGCACAACCTACCGATTCTACAACCCCACGATTCCGCCGAGAAAACCGCGATAACTTTTCAAATTCATGTAAATAAACATAACAAAAACCGTGCAATTATTAACCTTAATCGCGTTTTTTAAGTTTCATTATCGCATAGCGGATCGAACTCCCGTGGAATATTGGGCCATATAGTCATAGCAGAGAAAGATTCAAACTCACCTTTTTCGCGTTATGTGCACAACCGAGACACTTAAATGTATATTCTTCCAGTTACTCTTGTTATGTGGATTGTATTTGTTCACTTGATTTCGATATTACAGTCATAATTAAAGAGAAATGCACAAATATTTCACATAATTCACGGAAGCAATATGGCGATACACTTTCCGTGAAAATCGGAGGACGCCGTAGAACTCGTCGTTAGTACAGTGCGCCGCCACTGCGCGCCGCTGGCGTCGCTATTTCCGTATCGACGCTCCCCGCTTATTTCGTACCGCGCCAGCCGCCAACTTTAAATGGCAAAGAATACGCCTTTGCGTGATAGAAAAGAATTAACTGCGAGTTTCGACTGATTATGTTATGATTCGATATTTTGTTTCTAGTCTTTTTTATGTTACTTACATAACATGAATAATTGAGAATCTAATAACTGAAGATATAAGTAATAAGGTTTTAGTACAGATGAATGTTTAGTGTTTACAGAACATAAATAGAGAAAGGGTTTGAATATTTTATTTTTATTCCTATAAATCATTTATTTGTATGAAACATAATATTATTGCAGGGTTCTGATCGTCTAGGTTCTATTTAAAACTTAAGCTGTAATGTAGTTTATGTAAGGATTCCCTTGCGTATCTCGTATAATAGGTAGGTACCTATCTGAATGAGAATTGACTTCGATCGGTTTACCCGTTTCATCGGCCCTTTGTGCGTTACTAACTTACTGGCACAAAACACGCAGAGCAGTTTGTTATATTATATGGTGCGAAATAGGTGATTTCCGAGATTATCATTGTAGGTACTTTCGTTGTACATATTAGGTTGATTCGCAGTTTTACAAACAAAATCAGTAGTAAAACGATTTTTTATTCTTTTTACGAAAAGGTACTTACTTTTTAGGTAGTCCTACCTATCTAAAATGGGAATTTTTCCAATATGCTTTAAAAAACATAAGCACTTAAGTGAGAAGTGTTTTGGATAGAAATCTAGTGGTCGAGGTTTTAGTAAAATGACAAAAAAGGGACGCATAAACACATCAGTGACGTCACCGATATTTAGGTGAGCGAAGGAGATAAATATTTCCACTACGCCCCCACTCTTCTACATGCTTTTATTTAAAACAATAAGAATATTGCTGAAGAAAATCATATTTCATTCAATAGATAACGAATTTAAAACAAAAAATCTCAACGATTAAACAAGATCTCGATTGAAATATAAAAATGTATCAGGTGTTACTGAGACTTAAATACTCCCTATTCAAGAAGGGTCCGCACTGGCGCGGAACAAAATGGAGCGTTCGACCGCCTGCGGCTCTGGAGAAACATATTTCATATAAGTACCTACATGCTGATGACATACAATAACCAAGGGGATATAATATTATTTCCGTTTCCTCACTACCCTACGTCCGTAGTTCTATCCGTACGATCGGAATCTACTATATGCATATGATGAACTAAATCAACACACTGCTGTACGTTTTGAAATACAGTTCTCTATTCAGTATCTTGGGAACTATAGTATTGTATTGTGTTAGTTTCGACATTTAGAATAACTAGATGGACCGCCGAAATCAGAAGAGTCGCAAGGAGCTTCTTGCTTTGCATCGATTTTCGCACCATGGCTCAAAAGCTATACCTAACTCATATCAAAATAAATCTTAGTACATTTTTGTAGGTGATTTAATGGACAACAAATTAGTCCTTGGTCATTATGTCGTAGCTTATACCGTATCCCCGAAAATTAAGAAATCTATAAAATGGTATATTTTTTGAAAGGCCTAATGGCAAGCGGCAGATGGAAGAGGTGGGAGACTTGTTTTTCTTAATATACTCATTTATAGGTCTATTACTGCAGTAGTTTCAAAATATTATGTATATTTTGCCGCGAAAAAATCTAGAATGAATGAACTATCTGGATACAATTGCAGCACATTATTGCAGCATCTGGAAGTCCCTATTAGAAACATTATTAAGCTATTGCATAGCTTCTATCGCGGGCCAGCGTGGAGACCGAATCCAGAAATTCCGTGACGAAAATAACCTGACACGGGACTCCTCTACGGTGAGCCGCTAGATGGCGTTGATAAAAAATGCTATGCAATAGCTTTACCGCGGCAGTCCCCGAGTGCCACACGTCTTTTATGTCTATTAGGCAATGCGTGACTACGACTACGAAAAACAACTGCATAACACAGTATCTAATAAACATTTTGAAATTAACAAGAATGTATTTAGATTGAAACACTAAAGCTCGCTGCATACATAACGTGCACGGGACGTGGACGGGACGTGGCCCGGACGTGGCCCGGACGTGGTTAGTAAACACGGACGGGAATTTTTAATGCATACGCAACGTGGCAATAACTCAGAACTAACGTGCTAGTGATGTGAACAAGGAAAGATGGATTTTTCTAAGATTGTAGCGAGCTAACTTGGAAGGGGTATAGCAGTGTAAATACAACCCATACCCCTAATCGGTTTCTACACGCCATCGTGTCGAAACGCTAAATCGCTTGGCGGCACGTCTTTGACGGTAGGGTGGTAACTAGCCACGGCCAAAGCCTCCCACCAGACCAGACCAGAGACAATTTAGAAATTATAAATTCCTAAATTGCCCCCGCCGGGAATCGAACCCGAGACCTCTCAGTTATAAGACCACAGCGCTCACCACTGCGCCAGGGAGGTCGTCAAAGGTTGATACTATATACCTATTGATTTGAGCATAAAAAGTTCAACTGTAATTATTATTACATATTAAAATATAAGTAGAGATACGAATGCAATAAATTAATAAAATAAATCTGACCGGTTTTCAGTGAGTGATAGTTCGACTGCAATTTTACGCCACAGATAATTTTTATATTTGGTGTCTAAATACTTTCATGATCGTACACACTCAATTAGTTTTTCCATTCGTCCATTTTTGCTTCGTAGGTAAATACACAAACATCACTACTTAGCTCTCCGGAGCGAACGGGGCGACTGTGCATACGCAGCGGAATCACGCACGGGACGGGGCACGTACGGGACGGGACGTGCTAAACATCGTCGCCGACGATATTTTTCCCGTTCCGCGCGTGGCACGTTCCCGTCCCGTCCGTGCTCCGTGACGTATGCACAGTCGCTTACATTTTCTATGAAACGATGTTTCCAAAACTCCACGTCCCGTCCCGTCCCGTCCCGTGCACGTTATGTATGCAGCGGCCTTTAATCATACGCCTTTGCTTGAATGCACACAGTGCCGTGATGTTACGCACCTTGTGTTTACAGTAAATTCTATCAATAGTGAAAGTGTTCATCCCGATTATACAAACAATAAATAATTATTTATTAATGTGTACACCGTACACGTACCTATTTTGTTTAGACAAAATATAAGTATAATTCCACTAAGTGATAGTACAGCTACAAAGAAAACCAGTAGAATGTTTGAAAGAAAGAAAGAAAAAGGATTTATTTGAGACTCACACATGCACAGTTAAAGACAGAGAGACTTATGTTAGACAAAACAAAAAATAAATAAATATGTGTGGTCCCAAAATGGATTCCACTCAGCATATTATGAAAGTGGTGAAAGCACAGGCATAGCGCTGGTCTTCCGTAGATCCTCTACTCAGCAGAATCTGCATTCCGAACCGGTGGTAGATTTTTGACGTTTCATAAGAGCTACAAGTTGGCCTACATGAAATAAATAAATTTTGATTTTGATTTTGATCCAGAGGTTTCGGATGACTGTCAGTCACGATAAATAGTAGTACTTACGTAGCAAATAGTTAATACAATAAATAATTAAAGAGAGATCCTAGTTCCTCATTTTATTATAGCATTTCGACCTAAGCAAAATCTAAGCGTCTGGATTTCTTTCATAGCAATTGCATCTGGTTGATGAAAATAAGGTGTTATAAAAGTTAGGTATTACTAAACACGTGTGAAAATTTCTAACAACTTCTACTTTCAATGCTGGTCCTGTGAATATTGTTGATAAGTACTTAAAATTGCATAAAATCTCCTACATCCAACCGACTTTCATAGCTAGTAAGTCTAGCCGAAATAATCGAATATAGGCTAATGATTCAGTCAGACTTGTATTGTCTCAGTTTCTACCCTACTTATCTTAATCTCAGATCTCAGTACGTAATCCATTGTTCGCTATAATTAAAATGAATTGTGACCTAGAGTAATAAAGATGAAATGAGATAAAGTCTCTAGAGATAAGTTCCTACCAAGATGATCATGAGTACAATAGACATATATAAATAAATAATAAATAAATATACCTTGGTAGGAACGTACTTATATTCTATTTTTTAGATATCATTACTAAGAATATGTATATTAAAACTTAACCCTCAAACATTTTTTCCCATAAGCGTAAAATATTTTAATATCGATGAAACTGATAAAAACAGATTCGTAAGTTTTAACTATAACAATCACCTACCACCACCAATTTCACGAATTATTCGAATAAATCTTATCCGAGCGTAATATTTTGGCAGATTTTTAATAGGTACAAAAACTATCAGTACGCCCAATTTATTACACGTTGGGATATCAGGACTATGTAATAATAATAATTGTAAATTGTAGTGTTATTTATTTTCAAAATTTAACTGACAAACCAATAATTTCAGTAGGTACCTATTGTATTTCTGAACGAGTAAAAATGCAACCGTAATTATCAACTTCCGGTTTCGAAAATTTTATTTTTAAATAAAATTGTAAATTAAGACCGACTGTTTATCACATTATATAAATTATTATAGAATTCAAATACTATAATTATTTATTTACTCATAAAAATAATAATTATTGATTTATTAATAAAATTCAGAACTAAAATTACTGTTCGACAAAAAGTGCGTGATTACGCGCCCTGTCAACTTGGTTTTGACAGTTAATTATTATTATTTATTTTGTATAATATCTAGAAGCAAGTAGGTAGTTTTTATTTTTAAACTATTATTAATTGAATACAAAGTGGCAAAAACGCAATATTTGTATTTCTACATAGGCGGTATGTACATTTTAAATAAAATAGATTACAACTAATAATTTTTTTGATATAGGTTGTTGTTATGAATCAATGACTTAAGTTTTTTGAATTTTAATATTTTGTTCATTAAGAACATACCTAATTGCTAAGTAGTCAAGTGATAATAATACAGTTTTGTTTTATTTTACTCGTACCTTAGAAAATAGCTATGTATTGTACATTGACGTAAAAATAACTACGTCCATGGTTTCTTATTTATTTAGTTTCTCGTAAAAATCTTCCCACTTTCCTATTATTTATCTGCACTATTATATTTTAAAGAGAAGCACAATATCTTTGAAGCTGTACATATACGGTGCAGGACTTACCACCCGAAGAAGAATCCAGAGTAAAGCAGCTGCTACGTGATTTCACCATGGAACCTGGAGACGGTCCGTCGGGCCACTCCATCCTTTCTTCCATGGCCTTCGAGGCACTTCTCTTGAACTGTTCCAAGAAGCTGTCTATTTGTGTCTCTATACTCGTCGGAGAGCTGGCCATCGTTACCACCGAAACACCGAAAACAAACACAAAACCGTATCCAGCTACAATATTTCACATGATATTATGAACCTCGAATATTTTGCCTGCTGGGATGCGATAAAATTTAGAGTTCTCGAAAAATGCACACATTGCGTCATTCTCGCGCCGAATTCGCCCATCAATACGAATCTCCGTATAATTTTATCAAAAAATTCTGATTCTCGGCAAGCATCAAAGGGCCGTGGACACTGAAATGATTGTACTACGGATACCGTTATGCTATAAACGGCATCGAAAATAAAGCGACACCCACCGACATCTATCGATCGTCACGAACAGCTGTTCACTGGGGTTGTCATGCTTTTGCTAAGATGTTACAAAAATTGCTTGTCTTTTTAACAATTCATAAAACAGTTGCTTTATTTTTCTGATTAGCTTTATTTTATTAGAACTAAGAGCTGCTTTATTTATTTGCTTCTGCTTTAATATGAATGTGAGGGAACGACACACATTCAAGAAAATGTCAATGTGTTAGTTCGTGGTAATCATACGTGGTTGTTGGAGTGTGCGTGGGTAGCGGCGCCGTGAGGGGATCGCGGTCGTTCGGTCGCGCACGTTGTAAGTAAGCATTTGTGTGTGCTGCCCGAAGAGCGTGTGTAGTTCGCGATATTTTAGTGACTACAACGGTCACATACTACACCCGGCCTCAAAATGTCAAGTAAGTATATAATTTCCTTAGAATTTTCTCAACTATTATACGACAAGAATCCATTGTTACACAAAATTACAGCATCAAGTTAACATCTGAAACTGTAATTTTAAGTTTCACTATTATTATGAGGTTATCGTAGTAAGAATACTGAACAGGGTAGTTAGAAATTATTTAAAAAAAAAAACAGAAATAATTGCCCTTAAATATGTTATTTGAATAGTCTCTTCAAATGTTGTTTACATTAATTTGTTAGTTAAATAGAAAATTTTTAATAGGTAAGCACAGTAGGTACATTTTTAACGGATTATTTTGAAAGGTGAGAGAATCCTGTAAATTGCAAAATTTTACATAGCCAGTGTTTGTGCTTTATGAAGCACTAACACTGTCTATGTAAATAAATAAAATATCATAAATAAAATTCGTATAGTTACCTAATTTATTGAATCTGCCTCATATTTCATGTTCACATAATTTGATTTTTTGTTTTACCGACACTGGTAAGGCCTCTTTATAATTTATTTATTTTTTTATAAAATAGCAGGAAAATATTATATATATGATGGTTATATATATGTAAGTATATTTAACTATTATTTCCCCCAAAAACTGTACCCAACATTCCACATTATCTACCCATATTCATTACACTGTCATCCTTTACAGCGCAGCTATCAATGTAGCTTTAATTTCATCAATTAAAATATTATAATAGACTAGCTGTTATCCGCAAATTCGTCAGCGTTAAGTTTCCTAAAAATCCAACAAGAACCGTTTGTATTTTGTATAGAATAACATCTTATAGCACTCTTCAGGTCTAAAACTGTATCCATGAAAAAAATCAAGTCAATCGGTTGCTCCGCTACTGCATAATTGAAAGACAATCCTATTATCCTATTGTAGTATAAATCCAAAAGTTTGGATGGTTGTTTGTTACTCAATTATGCTGCAACAACTGAACCGATTTAGCTGAAATTTTGACACAGAGATAGATTATAGACTGGAATAGCATCTAGGCTATCTTGGCGGAAAATAAGGGACTTTCCGCGGGAATCCAAAAAACCTCAATGCACGCGAATGAAGTCGCGGGCATCAACTAGTAAACCAATAAACTAACGCATTTTCTCATCTATTACTAAAAATACTATACAATGTACATATAATATACCCTATCAATATTTTCACCCCACATCCAGCAACCTTGAGACATTCAATTCAGATTCCATCTCGATTGACTTCTTTAACATCGCTCTATTAGCATTACGTCCGGCTACAGCTGCAATCACATGGACCACGGTTATGAATTGAGTTGTTTTATGTACACCACACATGCGCACTTATATCTACTACACATTTGTGTTATCTGATAACATTCTCGTCGATTGTAAACATACATAATACTCATATCAGCATCAGCCCATTTCTATAAACACAGAATGCTGAACATGCTGCATATCAACGCTCGTCATTCGATGCGTTATCGTTTTATTGGTCTTGACCATGAACATAAACTTCTATTCGGAGAGTAGGTACATACGAGTAGAGTCAAGATAGCTAGATTAGCAACAGTAAAAATATTTATTCGAGATATTCTCTCACACTGTGTCACAGCGGAGATAATAAGTCATTTTACTGGACTGATTTATGCGTATAAGCAAAGCATTGTGGTTGGATAGGAACACGATACCTGCCGCAAAAGTTAATTTGACCTTATTGCGGCTTTATTAGAGGTGAAAATACTCTTATCTATATATGTATATGATATAATATATACATAAAAATCAATTGCTGTTCGTTAATCTGGCTAAAACTCAAAAATGACTTGACCGAGTTGTATAATATTTTTTTCTTTTATTGGCTTTAATACAGAGGTGGTTTAAAAATAAAAATTAATACGGAAACCCCAAACAAAAAAACGGCTCAAAAATCGAAAAAATCTAAATTTGTAATTTTGTGGAATCACCACTTCGGATTACTTTTAATAGATGGTATAAAGCTAGTCTAGGATAAAAATTGAGATGAATGTAACATTACTGAGTATTGGTAGATATCATAATCTACTATTTTAAGTTTTGTAACACATAGCGGTGATGGCCTAGTATACCTAGCGACGATAGCGTGGCGTAGCCTATTGATTTAAACTTCGGTCTCTTATCGAGAGGGTTCGATGCCAGGCACGTATCTCTGAATTTTTGGAGTTATGTACGTTTAATATCACTTGCTTTGACGGTGAAAGAAAACATCGTGAGGGAAACCTGTTGGAAAACCTGAGGGAAATGTTCTGAAAGATGTATAAAAACGTGGACCATACGAGAGAAGATCGTGCCCCGGAGTGGGCTGGCAATGGGTTGAGAATTGAGATAAACGGAAAAGAAAATGGCTAATGTATTAGGTAGAAACAGTAAACCTAATAGATACGTTAGCCATTTTTAACCCACTTACTAGTGTTATTTTAAAATATAATTTTGTAAAACTTATACGTAATAACAATAAATAATAATTGGTATCTACTGATATTGTAACAATAATATTTACGGGTATCGTGTAACTTAATTTACCTATTATTCATTAGTGTGTAACACAAGTGGCAACTGTAAAATTTCTCATAATAAGTTTTTTCTGCTATGAACTCGTTAAATATGAAAAATCTGCAGTTTTCAAAATAATATAATTCCATACTTTGCTACAGTCATTACGCGCTTAAATAATGTATTTTGATTTTTGGTTATAATCGCGTGAATTTTATCGTTGGAACATAGAAAGTTTAAATTTCGATCGCAATCTACTGTTAATCTTTTTGCATGAATAAAGTCGCATGCTCGTTTCTTTTTAACGATTTTCGTGTGGACTTATTGAACGCAGAATGCACTATTACTGCATTCCTGCTCGAATGGTTCCCGCCAGACCGGCCGCACCTAAATAGAAACCACAGGGACATTGCTCCCGGCTTCAGTGGCGTCTGATCCTGCCGTTTAAATCTTACGTTCCTTATTGGGGTTCTATGTAACGTCGGCGTTCCATGTTAATCTATTTAAATCAAGTCCGTACGAACTAAACTTGATTGTTCGGTTTTCAACATTAACATAACATCTATCAGTCTCAGATTCGTCGACATAATACGAGTACGCATAATATTTATTGATGCTAATTTGATAATTTCCCAATTCATAGACATATTAGATATTTCTATATTACTACCTAAAGTTATTTGAATATTCTTATCTATCAGAATATACTTAAATCTACTATTTTCCCAAGGCATTACATAATTTTTATCAATATTCTCCGCAAAACATCGGTATTATTTTTTTATCTTTTGTTATATCTCAATATTTTGTTAATCTGAATATTTTAGTCTGAATGTTTGTAACTTTGTATAATTAGACATAGACACGAAGTTCACAACTCAATTTTCTAAGATTAAGATTTTTTTAAGGCACTTTGATTTGTTTGCGGGTTATAACTAAAGTTAAAATAAGTGATTCCATGAAAATTCCATAGAGTAGTCAACTGGTCTGATTATGGACTTTACTTTCTCATTTGCTACTTTCTAGGTAATTGCGTTTTTACTCTATATTATCCATCAATCACCCGACAGGTCAAGGCCAGATCCTACGACCTACAAAAAGTCGGCTAAATACCAATTTAGCCGACGAATACCAATTCGTACAAAATTCGTAGAATGTAACTTTAACATAGCAAGAGCAAAAAACTTAATAATAATAAACCTAGGTAGGTCCTGTAAAAATTTTGTAACATGCGTACATGCGTATATTGTTTATCGACTGTTATAAAATTATTATAAGGAAAGAGGTTTACTATTTAATCTTATCTTTCAGCGTTTAGAGCAGTTCATTAAATGCTCTAAGTTCAGCTGTGTGATTAATTAAATGTACTTACCTAATTTATTTCAGCCAAAGTTAGATATCATAATTTTGATCGTTTTATGTTTTTTTTGTACGCAGCCTAGTACTTACCTGCCTAGTTAGCTAATTGGCAGCCGTTTTGTCACCTATTAACCCACAGTGATAAACATAACACACACACATCTCAAAGTTCAAATGGCTCTTAAATCACCTGTCAGACAGGGATCTAGACCTACGAAGAGATTGCAATTGAAGTGACTTCAATGGGCCTGCTTCTTTTTTTCATAGTATTAAACAATGTCAAAGCTACGCACAAACGTGACTATAATAATGAAGCGATTGACACCTCATTCATCAAAATCGGCCTATTGGTTTAGGCACCACGGTGGAACATTCGTAAATAGTCACATACGTTACATAAATTACCTGCTGAAATCATAAACCTTCTTGAAATGAAATGAATATACTTTATTGTACCCCACATGAAAATTTTAAAATACTTCTTTTTGGCTTTCTTTTCCGTAGTCGGTCAACAATCCAAGCAAACCACTGTACTTACGCACAATTTATTAGAGTACCTATTTCTTACATCATAGATCTAATTATGCGTGGGGATGTTAGAAGTGGCACGTCACCAAAAGGTGGATAAAAAGAATGATTGTCGGTTTAATTGTGGAATGCATAGGCGTCGAGCCCCGCCACCAAATATCTGACGCTATCGAGTAGTTTTATTTTGGATTTTATTTGTGTCGCGCTATTTTGAACCAGTACACGAGCGTGCGGCACTTGTCTACTTCATGGAGCTATTAGATACTACTTATGTGGTGGCTCACGCCGTATGTACGCTATTCAAAATTTTTGGGAAATGTATACCTACTTACCTAATAGCATATTTGCATTTTGGGGGACCAGAGTTCGAATCTCAGGCACACAAGTCTAACAGCTAACTTCCGGAGTATGTGCGTGCAATTAAATATTTTGTTTTAATGCTGGCGGAAAACATCGTAAAGTAATTTGCATGCATAATATCCACGTATAAAAATTTCAACTTCCCATTTCGCAACGAAAAAAGTCCACTTTTACTAAGCCGTCAAGTTTCGGAAAAAATCTATTTGGACCTAGCTTCAGCATCCTAAATAAGTGTCGTGCATCTTTCATCATCTGCTAGCATTATAAAGGGAGCGCCAAGCAAGATGACTAGACTCGTGCCAATATATTTAGTATCGTGTATGTACCTACACTAAGCCGTCTTCGTCATTAGAATATCTAAACTGCGCACTTCCTAGAACTTGTTCAAATTCTACAACGAAAACAGAAATCCAACTGATATATTATTATGCGTCGTTAGAGCCATTTCCAGTTATTTTAATATTTTACGTCTTTGGCACGTGCAGGTATATTTAGCGTATGCTACTATGTAATTAACTAGATAAATCAATTAATTAATGCCTTGTAACGTATATGTTTCTATCTATAGTACATAACCACATAATAAGCAAATAAATACTTGTTTATTAAAATAAATACATCTTATTTCATTAAGTATTTAACTTTCCCTCATTTTTAGGGCTCTCTCCAGTCGAGATAAGTTATCCTTTGTGCTTGTCTTTAATTATTGTTTGGTGCATAAATAAACAAAGGCAGATTGTCCACTTACAAATCACTTCCGCAATTTTTTGCAGAATATAAACCTCTGACTAATTAAAGAAAGTCGTTTTGCGGATATTTAATCTTTATTGTTTGAAAGAAGTGGCGTTTTTAATAAAATAATTTCTAAATCTAATGCCTACTCAACCTTCAATAATGGATTACCAGGACTACCTATTATATTTTATGAAAATTGTCTTATGCAGCTTTTCGCTTTCTAAACGATTTCGGAGATCATATTAATGTATCAGGCCTGTTCAACTTTTGTCCATAGACACATCCTCATAGAAATGATAAGGTTGTGGACCTTTTAAAATAGGAGATAGGTACAGAAACGGATGCTGATGTCTACAATATGGATGCGGATAAGCAATTCCGTTACAACCCTAGGATGCAGATAAAACTTGCGGCGAGTGTTCAGACTGTTCACTCGATGCAAGTGACTACCAAAACTAACATCTGCAAGTTTATTGCAAGTGGACAAAGCGTAAGAGCGATATTACAACATGATGCTAAAGATATTGTCGAACCGCTGAGTTGTAATTACTAATTAAAATACAATTTTTGTAAAATAATACCGTTACGCGTTGCGACACCGCACCATCCCGTTAGTCGAACATGTCTCTATAATATTTCTACCGTTTTTCTACATGAAGAATGGTAACAAAACTAATTTCAAACCTCAAAAGGGTCAGCCCATTGCATTATTTACAAAACTTTGATTATAATATCAAGCCTTGATTTTAGTAAATTAAAGTAAAACTTAAAAAATCCTAACTTAAAGTAAAACTTCGTTTGTATGGAAGCTTTTTACCGGATACCTACTTAATTGAAAAATTCGATGACTTTAGATATATCTCCCTAATCTAATCGGCTTGTGAAAAACAAATGATTTCAGAAATGTAGAGAAAGCCGAATTCATGAGCCGAGACTTGCGTGCTGTAAGCTTTCAAATTCAAATTACCTTACCTGCCTTCTATCAAGAAACAAAAGTTTCTGCGTTTCCTTGACCTACCTTTTCCCTTCCATTAGTACTTAATGGCACTGTATCTTGATAAATTCAGCTTGCGAATGTACTCTTCATAACATTCCTAACTAATATTTAATCAAAGCAGGTTTTCATTTGTTTATTTAACAATACTTATATAAATGTTTGCTTAGCCGTCAGTACCAGCCTACTTACTTACATATTTACCTAGTAGATAAATAGATTCGCGAGGTCAAATCTAATCAAATCAATTTTTTTTATTTCAAAGTATGTACATGGCCACTTACTGATAGTCAACAATTTTACCGGTTTCATTATTTACTTAAACTTTCTTTTTATTTATATAGAACAATATCATCATCCAATTATGATACATATTATTGGTAGTATCGACAAATCTGTTCGTTTATTATACTCGTCGCAGATCGTCCTTCTACCTACTGAGGGGGGAGGGGGCGCCGGCTCTATACCAACGCCACAGTCATGAGACCCCAAAATCGCTTCTTTGAGCCATGTGCTCCTCCCATTTCCACTTCAGCTTTGCGACCCAACTATAAAGTACTAAATATATATTATTAGCCGTTATATTATAGCTTCTAATTCTTGTATTTCTTTATGTAGATCGAGCATGGGTAACACTTGCCACAAACGACTCCTACGGGCTCGGCGCGCTGGTGGTGGCGCATTCGTTGCGCCGCTCCGGCTCAGTTTACCCCGCTGTGGTGCTTATTACCCCTGCCGTCACTGACGCTATGAGGTAATGGATAGTTTAGTAAACGGAAGTGTAATGGGTAACAGTAGGGTAACAGTTACTACAAATAACTCATAAGATCTCGGCACACTAGTGTTGGCCATTCGTTGCATCACTCCGGCTTAGTTTACCCCGATATGGTGCTTATTACCCCTGCCGTCACTGACACTAGGAGGTACTTAATCAACAAATGACTCCTAAGGTCTCTAGACCATAAGGAACCGTCCAAATTCTCGGGTTACGTCCTTGTGGCCTTTTTTTTTTTCATCGATTTTTGCTGTTATTGTAAGCTTTCCATACTGCATTTTACTAATTTAATTTCATAGATTTTATTTTTAATGAGTGCATGGTTTATTCATATCGAACCTAACAAAATTATGTAGAGGCTATTAATATTTTACTTCAGGAAGTCCGTCGTAAAATAGAAAGAAACAAACATCGAATTTCGCAAGCGGAAAACACGATATAGCTGCGTTGATTTTATTAATTCGACCATGTATTTGATCGATTCTTGTATCTGTTTGCTGAAAATTCTATGTTGATCACTTTTTAATTATAATCAACCAATCGCAAATGTCATTAAAAAGACCAAGATAAATATACGTTGGCCCGCGGTTCTGTTGATGCTAATGTTATAGTGGTATATTTTGGTTCTTACACGCCTTCCGAGATCTGACGCCACGTCGTTCCATGCATGACGTTGCTGGACAAGTGTCCGAGACTGATTTAGCGCGGGAATGACGCCATCTTTTATTTTTTAACTGAAGTTCACCTCAGTAGCTACTTCCCATATTTTTGTTGACAACGTTACCACGATAATTATACACTATACTATTTTATTTTTAATGAGAAAGCCCAAGGCCTCCTTTCGGGCTTAAAAGATACAGACAATCATTCAATCCCGGAAAAATCGTATGAGTCGAGGAGAGTTTTCAAAAATATTAAAAAAAAATTTAAACTATTCAACCATACTTCTTTTTTTCCTAACTTTCTGGCTTTTATAGAGCCAATTCATCATATTATTACATTTCCCCAATGTCACATGGCAGAATGGAAGACCTTTTTGACCCAAAGGTCTTCAATTCAACGTGACATTGTGGAGGATATTAACTAAACTGAACGTAATTAATATTCCCTTTGATTTCCCAAGCAAGCGTAAAACTTTGTGGACACGAGAGCACACCGGGTGGAATTTGAACCGCCGACCATCAGGTTTTCAGTTCACGCCTTAAACATTACCCTATTGAGTCTTCAATTTGACCTCCTTTGTCCTCCTTACGCGAATTCATTGGTCATTTAAACTCTAAAGTCTTAAAATATTGAAAAGCATTAGCCATTAACCTCTAGACCTCTAATGTGATTAGCGCTTCAGCACCTAAACGTGACCGCTTGTTATCTCTAGCCAAAATCGTTTGTACAGTTCTAAATAAAAAGCAGACCTTGATAAAATTTCAGGGTCTCCATTCGGTAGGTCGCGGGTTTGAGCCCGGGCATCCGACCTTCCGTAGCTATGTGCGTTTAAGCAAATATCACAACGCTTTAAAGATGAAAGAAAACTTTGTGAGGTGCAAAAAACAACTCGCATGCCTGAGAGTTGTCCATAATGAAGAGCTGCCTTCAGTAGTGAGCCGTTAATGGGTTGCTGATGACAACATTCAAGCCTCAGTAGCCCAGCGGTAACAGGTGCGAACTGAAATCTTAAAGGTTGCAAGTTCGATCCCCACCCGTTGCACTATTGTCATACCCACACAAGTTTTCACTTATTTGGAGGGGAGAGGGGAACATCAGTCAAGTTTAGCTTGGCTGATAGTTTTTTTTTCAATAAAAAAAAAATATTGGGAACATGATACAAAGAAGACTGTAACACCAGGATTTGATGTCCTCAGGGAGCGTCTTCGCGCAGTATTTGCTGAAGTGGTGGTGGTAGACGTGTTGGACTCGAAAGACGCCGCCCACCTCGCCCTGCTGCAGCGGCCTGAGCTCGGCGTCACCTTTACAAAGATCCACTGCTGGAATCTCACGCAGTATGAGAAATGCGTGTTTTTGGACGCCGATACATTGGTAAGTCTTTAAATCCGCCATATGATTTACGATAAGTGGTGGTAGCCTAGTGGTTAAGACTTCAACCTCCTTTTCAGGGAGGTCCAGGGATCGAATTCTAGGTCCTCTAACTTTTTGAAATTGACCTCAGTTATAAGACTACAGCGCTGACCACTGCGCCAGGGAGGTCGTCAAATCGTAGTCTAGTCATCGACTCTAAGGAATGATCGTAGTCATGCGTTAGCAAGTCACTGATTCTTGATCAAGTTCATCCTTAGATATTCCAGTTACAGACGGGGTACCTACTCCAGTTAATGGGAGCTCCTCCCTAAAGTGCCACTAAATACCCAATACCTGATTCCTTTATAAAAGGTTTATAAGTTATAGCAAAGATCCTTTCAAACTATTTGACCTAAATTCTGCCTATATTGTAGGCATTGTAGTACCAAAACTTTAAACATAAGAATGAAATATTTGTCCAAGTTCCAAATTGAACTAACGATTCCGTTTTGATAACATGAAATATTGAATAAGAATTTAATCATAAACTATTTGATATGTAAACTGTACAAGAGATAAGTTACGTGGGTAATTGTGTGTCCACATAATACCTAATGAAAATTTATTGAACTGTCTACATTGTATTCAAATGGGAAAAGCAATTGCATAATGCTCCAGTAATTGTCTGAGAGTCGGTAGTATTCGTATTTATAAACTGTACTGTCTGGTACCTACTTTGGTACTTATTGTCTTTTCAAATGTCTCATTGTAAATTATGAATGGGCGGGTATGAACAGTTCATTGAGCTCTCAGTTGTAAAATCAATCTTTGAAATCCAGAAGTAACATAGGAAATATACAACGTGGAATGAAACTCCGAAATAATACTGAAGGAGGTGAATGTGCTCATGAAACTGAACAACTTTCTCCAAGGAACATAGGTCGAAATGTGAAACAAAAATGTGGACCTCCCATACAAAATTGACGATCAGCTGATTGATTTACTATAGGAGGTAAAATTTTTTTTTGATATTTCGACCTAGGCTCCTTGGGGAAAGTTGTTCAGTTTCACGAGCACATTCACCTCCTTCAGTATTATTTCGGAGTTTCATTACACGTTTTATACTTACTGTAACCCAATCCTAGTAACCCAATTCGGTAGAATATATCCAGCACACTAAATTAAAATCACTTGTCACGCTATCAGAAGACCTTATAACCTTGAAGCCATTAAATCTATTTGTAATGACTGATAATAATACATGTCATTTAAACGAATAAATGAACGGACCATTAGCTATTAGGTATCCAGTAGGTATCCTATGAGGTAAAGGAAACTCCTTAGAAACTTATTTTACAAACATTAAATTCATTTCAATTATTTTGCTTTAAGGTTTTTAGTAGGTTGTGCTCAACCAGTACAATGCACTTCGCCAATGCCACGTGGAATGAAAGAACCTCAGACATTGCCAATATTCTAAACATACCTACTATTACCTACTACCGGGCAAACTGCATTGTGTTTGATATGCGGTATAAATGCATACGACAAAGTCACAAGTACAAACGTACAAATTCTTTTCACAAAACCGACTTCAAACGCCACTACAAAGTATATCAATTGTGCCTTTTGAAGAGTTCCCGCGAGATCTCCAGGTTCTCATCATCAGATCCTGACCTGATGACAATGGGACCACCTGGGAAGTATGAGTACCCTTTCAAAAAAAAAGAATTTTCCAAATCGGTCCAGGCGTCTTCGAGTACTTATATAAAAAAAAAGATTCCGACGAATTGAGAACCTCCTCCTTTTTTCAAGTCGATTAAAAATACAGATTGTGACAGTTCACACCACAGATAAAATACCTATAGAGTGGGAAGATGTAGATTGTAAGTAGTCGTAAACCTTATTTTTCTATGATCGAAGTCGTAAACCAATTAATGAAATAATTGAATTTGAATAGCGAGAGAGGTCGGCGAATTAGAGGTTATTATGATCGTCACACTAACAATTATTTTAAGACAATCCTAGAGCTGGGATTCGAACCCCGGACTACACGCAAAGGAAACTGACATCTTGGTCACTTTGCTCACCGCTGTCGAAGTCGTTTAATCTATTTCTAATGCGATTGTTTACGAGATAAGAAAGTCAATGTTGCCGGACGCGGTCGTTAGCGCAGTAACACGAGATGACGAGAGGCAACCGTGGCCCAAATACTTGTTCCCGTCAATTTTGGAACTCTTCCAAATCCATAATACACTTTCTTTCGAACATAACACGTTGTCAGTGTTTCACAAAAAACTCGGCAGACAAGAATCCATGAGTATGTGCTCAATAAAGTGGACGGCCGGCGTACCTATATGATACGTCAAACATGATTATCATTTTAGTCATTGAGTTATTTAGATACTTCACGTGGCTTTTGTTCATTCATATTTATAGTATGACAATCGTGTCTGCTATAATTAGATATAAGCGGCAATAGTGTACTAGTTACGCGGTCCGGTATCTACTGGTATACGGGATTCGATCCAATCTCCCTAGCAACTGAATATCACTTGCTTTAACTGTGAAAGAAGACATCGTGAGAAAAACAACCTGCACGCCTGACAATTTGTCATAATGTTCATCGAGGGTGTGTGTTGTCTGCCAATTTAGCCAGCGAAGACGAGCGCAAGCGTTTGTCTACAATCTTCATGTGAACATACCTATAAAAGGAAAAGATGACTGTCTGACTGATTGATCTATCAACGCACAGCTCAAACCACTGGACGAATCGGGCTGGGCGTTCAGATAGCTATTAAAGTGTAGGCTTCCGCTAAGAAAGGATTTTTGAAAATTCAGGCCCTGAGGGGGTAAAATAGGGGTTTGAAAGATCGAACTTAATGTGAGCGAAGCCGCGGGCAAAAGCTAGTATTCTATAAACAGATATATAGATATATTCTATAAGAGCCAATTATTACATTACCTTAATTCAAATTCAAAATCCTTCCGTGACTGAAGACCAGAGCCTTCGAACAGTGCGTGTTTTCAGGGATGACTTTTCCATCTAAAACAAGGTCGCTCACTATTTTAGCCTCTTAAGAAGGCTCAGGGACATTCAGAAGACGATGGAGAGTGCTATGTTTGGATATGTGTCCCTGCGAGACCATAATATAGACATGATATTTTAAATGAATCAATTGAATGAGGCACCTAGAGTTTTTATCACACAGGTTACAAGTCAAATGAAACTGATAAAAGCGTTCGATAAAAAACTGTTTGATCACGCGTATGGTGTCGTGAAAATGCAGTTGAACGTACTTTATCTTAAACAAATTATTTCAGATTTTCATGATAAACAGTCATGGACAGAACATGTTAAATATAACGCTTATTGTTTGTTAAGATACAGACAAAAGTTATATTTTATTTGCAAATATATCGTAGGTATAACCTATTGGGTATTGTGAACAATTATACCTAAGTGTTTTGTTTTACAAGCAATAAATAATAATTATTTATAATTAGTCAAGAATATTTAGAATTTTGAGATAAGCTATTTTTGTCGATCTTCATAAAAATTAAATGCTTACGTCCGCGTCAGTATCTCTTCTCTTTTGCAAATTCTCATTTTCCCTGAAATAGCTTTTCTATAGCGTACATACTACCTATTACGTATTTTGTGGCAATTCCTCCCAGATATTTAGATCGGACTTATCGGTTCAAAGACGATTCATTAATTTGAGGTAAATTGTCTAGTGCACATGGTACTGACATATTAGTCGAATTTAAAGTGGTGAATATCTGAGGAAGAACTTCGGGGATGAATAGATTCGAATAGACAAGTTTTTCATTAAACTTTTACAAACAGCTTGAAGTTTGGATCGCCAATTGAATCGTGAAGATGAAAGGCTAAATTCCATAACAGAAAATATTAAACCAATTACAACTCACGTTACTACTATCCGTTATCTCTACTTATACTAAATTAACCGATCCAAAAATCTCTGTTTCCTAGATCGTCCAAAACTGCGATGAGTTGTTTGAGCGGGAGGAGCTGTCAGCGGCACCTGATGTCGGCTGGCCCGACTGTTTCAACACTGGAGTGTTTGTGTTCAGGCCATCTGCGGAGACCTTCAGTAATCTCATTACATTTGCCTCCGAGCGTGGCAGTTTTGACGGTAATTTTTTTTTTTTACGTTGACAAGATAGTCCTTGACTGTGATCTCACCTGATGGTAATTGACGATGCAGTCTAAGATGGTAGCGGGCTAACTTGGAATGGGTATGGTAGTGTAGATTCAACCCATACCCTAAATCAACGCTAAATCGCTTGGCGGCACGTCTTTGACGGTGTAACTAGCCACGGCCAAAGCCTCCTACCAGACAAAATTCATAGTTTTTGCTTGATATTCCTAAACTACAAAAAGGGCAGTATTTATAGACCCCCCCCATTAGGTGGACCGAAGATATCAGAAAAGTCGCAAGGAGCCGCTGCTGAATAGAATCGGCGCCAGACCAAGTCATATGAAAGTCTACCTAAGACACCTATGTCTTCGACGTTCTTTGTTACGTTTATGTTAACCTAAGCTGTAAAGTACTATAAATAAAACCTATAGAAACCCCTTAACCAGTTAGACTGTACCGACGCCATTCCGACGGTCTTAAGTACATTGTCAGAATCCCTGTAAAGACCTATGTCCAACTACGGATGTGTATCACTTGTGGATAGTTGACCACGTGACATTAAACGGATTGGAGAGGACCAAGAAATACAAACGACCTTAATGTAGGTTCCCACCTACAGTAGCTTTTTATTTTATCTTGCCATAGAATATCATAAAATATAGAAAGTTATTTGAAATTGTACCTACCAGAATCAGAAATTTATGTACTTTGTAAGCATGTTTTTAAAATTGGACCTTTACCAACAGGTGGAGATCAAGGTCTACTAAACTCATACTTCTCTAACTGGGCCCAAGCGGACATCAGCAAGCATCTACCATTCCTTTACAACGTCACATCTGCTGCTTTCTACTCTTACATACCTGCCTTGAAACAGTAAGTAAAAATGTTCATACCATCTTCATTGTTCGCTTTTTCTTTTATTTGAATGTTATTGGTCCGCTTTCAATTTTACGCCGAAATTTCTATTGTTGTATATCCTCATGTTGATGAATTTTTAAGAATTACTTGCCAATTGGCGTAATTGCAATGAAAAATTTTTTTGCACAAAAACTAGAATAGCTCCAATGAGCTATCTAGATAGCATCTATCTAGATCGCTAGATCTATTTATCTAGATGCATTTGTGCCGATGGAATAAATATTTCTAAGAAGTAAGAATAATATTAAACGCTACTATGTGTAATATTATAATGCTTGTATTTTTATTTCCAGCTACGGCCAAAACTTAAAGATAATCCACTTTATCGGCGCCGCGAAACCTTGGCTGCAGCAATTCAACTGGCAGACGCGTTCCGTGGATGCGCCGGAACATTTGCGCGAATTCCTGCAACTCTGGTGGGATCTATTTGTGGGCCAGGTCCACCCACAGCTAGACACAGCCATGGTAAGTTATATTGACTATCTAGATTTGTTAAGTTTTAATCGCGGTTTCAACAGAAGTGGCAAGTGTCCCCAGATGTGGCATGTCCACGTATTTGTCATAGTCATGCGAGGTTGTGGTACATGCATCACGTCGCCACAACTCGCCACTTCTATACTAAATCGCACCAAAGGATAAATTTAACAGAACCGTACAGTGCGCAGAGACTCTTGATTTTAAGAAAATATTTTGTAAATTTTACGCTGGACCGCGCTTTGACTGACGTATATGAAGTAGGTCATGTAAAATGTACTACATGATATTTTTGGCAGATTACGGGCTGGACACATCTCTGGCACTACACGGCTATGTGAAAATATTCCTATGGACTGATTTAGTACTATATTACTTCCATACTATGGACCTTATTCGGATGTTCACACAACTAAAACTAATCTTACAGTACCCTAGACAGTGGCCTTAACTTTGACAGTTATGACAGGATCTACATTTTTCTAAACAGTTTATCCGGCCGGTTGCAGCCGCGCTTATGTTAATCAAAATAGCTAACAATGGCAGCTGTTTTGTACTTTATTACAACCAATTTCATATTGATTAACAATAGTTCGTGATTCCATCGTGACAGCGGTGGCAGAAACCGACGATTACTGATAATCGCAATTGGCATGATGACAAATTTTGAAAACTGTTGGATGATGTTCGGGCGTATTTACTATTTCGAAAAAAAAATCTTATTTCAACAAAAAAAAAAGGTTTGGTAGATAAAATTGGCATTTCAATTTTAAGTTTCATAAAATTGACGCTAAAACGCTCGACGTTGTCATGGCGTCATTCGTGAAATCACTTCTATATTTTTCAAAGTTGAAGATAGATGGCTCTGATAATGGATTGGTATTCAATTCAATATGGCGGATTGCTGTATTTGTATAGTTTTATTTTATTAAAATGAATATCAATATCGCAAAATAGAAAAAAAAAAGTTTATTTAATAATCCATGAATGCTATTTCATGTGGAAAAACTCATAATTTCATTGATTCTTGGTTACTGTCATCATGCCTATTGAAAAGTGAAATACCATTATTTTATTGCTCGGATCTCTATCAAATCTCACGAAAAAAAAAAAGTTTGTAGTCCTGTAGTCACTAGTAGGAGTAATATAAGTTTTGTGGACACCGCAAAAATATCATTTTATGTTAAGCCAAATTAAATTACTATAACATTGACTTACTGAATTTTTAAGGGTAACGCAGGTCCTGATTTACTTTTGTTTTTATGTATTAGAAGAATAACTTTCATAATACGATGTTTTATTCATACGGTTTCAAAAATTTTGTGTATGAATATCAGAATTCGAATCCGTTGTATTGAATTTATGATTAGTTATCTTTTTTTAATAAACTTTACCTCTCTGTTTCTCAGCCGATTAACAAATTGATTTGGTAGGATTACCTCAAAAAAGTCTGAATCAAATCGATAGACACCCGAACTAACTTTTGTCTATAGTAGTTTTTTCTTTATCCTTCCTTGGAATCAACATTGTGAAAGATTTGTTGTGTAAGGAAAAACTGTATAGCTCCTTTAAAATTAAAAAAAAAACTTGAGAGGTGTCAAGGGACACCCGGATGGAACGAAGTTCAATGCGAAATAGAAATGAAAATATCTGGCTTGCTTTCTATAAGAGAGAGAGAGACAGACAGAGAAACATGCGACGCCGCACAGCTTACAATAGCTTACTATAGCAAAAAGTGTCGTGACAACTTTTCGTAAGAATTTTTTCCGTCTAGCCCCCTTTCACAACGCGCGATAAGGAACTTCGTTCCAAAAGATGACTCCTTTTAATATTTTATCATTTAAAATATTATAATTATTAAAAACGTGGCGCCGTTATTCGATATTGACTCCAGTTAACCGTATTACCACGTGTCGCATTGGTAAGTTATTAGATCCAATATCAATTACCACAATGGGATCAAATGTAATACGGCTTCTAGGATTTCACGGTTCACGACCGCAAATACTTAGCGCTACCCTTCATAAAGTCTAGTAAGTCAATCCATTCTCATATTAGTGTGCGATCTGACCAGTACAACATGTGTTCTAAGCAAACTCCTGAGGAGTCTATTGTTGAAGAGGTGAGATATTGGAAAATTAAATGGTTTCAATTTAATTAGCGACTCCACTTCTTTTTATTTTCTATTTATAATTTAAATGTTCTAAATTTATTTCAACCTTTTATTCTTACTTAACTAAGTACTTTATTTTCTCTAAATTTCTTAATATCTAAGTGTTTTATGAATACTTTTTTTACGTTGTAAATATTACTTCACGTAGAAAGTGTTACGAGTAATTAAAAAAACTAATGCTTGCCCCCTCAAAGCTTATGCATAATGCATCGTTTACGCACCCTTTCAAGTTTTATTGCTAGTGTGCAAGTTAAAATGTTTCTCCAAAATACTAACATTTTCTAACTTGACCAAAATTTAATCATTGCTTGTTTTAATATGGAAGGTTTTGCAGTTTGGGCTTTTGGATAAGATGGTGTTGGTATTTTGGTGAAATGAGCATCGGCTAAATAAACATACGAAGATTTTTCAATATTAATTTTAAAAACTTTCTTTAATTTAATTAGTCACTAGATATATCGATTTATATTTTTGTATGTTTATTTAGTTGGGCTGTTTGTATAGTTATTAATGCTTGAACAAAGCCATGCACAGTATTCTTGATAGATTATTTTTCATTGTGTGAAGCTTTTTTCAAGTCTACTTTTGCATGCTTAACTACTCAGCTATTTTATCGCTTCAACCGATAGGGTGAGATTATAGAAGACCTTCTGGTGATCCCTCAAGAAGAAACAGTCGATTACAATGAACCACAGATGAACTATAGTTACTACGAGCCATCATTAGATGCACACTCTGAATTTCCATGGCATCATCCCGATAATCAAGCTGTAGATCTCGAACTAAATGTGCCAGAGATAGATATGAGTGAATTTCATAACCCGTGGGATATTTACAGAGGAAACATTCTAACTAGTAGAGAGGAATTAAAACAAAATGAACCAAAAACCGATGATTTTCAGGAAATTAGAAAATATGCATGGGAGTATAATCCACAACAAAGTCAATACCAAACAGAAAGTCACAATTATGAACAAACATTTCACGATTACGAAAATAATATTAAAAGTCCACACGATAACTACGCTTACGAACAGAAGGAAAATGTTTTGCAATCTAATTATGAACCTACTCCTAGCGTTAATCAAATGAATATACACGTAGATGTGCCTTATAGTGATTATTATCATCAACATCAGCAATATGAAATAAGTCCACAAAAGCACAATACACAAGATAACCGTCACAATATTCCACAAATTCATTACGAAAACACATTCACTGTACATCAAAGCCACAACGATCAACATATACAGGAACATAACTATTCAGAGCCACATCGCCCTCATGAAAATCAGTACAGTCACATTAAAACACCTGAAGATAATAACATTTTATTTAATAAATCACAGAACAGCGAATCTCAAGTTGAGAGTCATGTATGTCATAAACACAGTCTTCAGAGTCCTGAACACCACGTAAGTAAAAATTTAAATGGTTTTAGTACCTTTTCACAATTAAAAAAACAAAATAGACCCCAAGTATACACTGTAATGATGGATCATGCAAAAGTGAATCATCCATCAATCATCAAGGTACCAGAAGAAAAAATGAATGGATATGCGTCCGACGACGCTAATGAAATTTATGATGAAATAACGCCCAGGCATCCATATGATGGCTTTTACTTAAGGCACATAATGACTATAGATTCACGGGGGCATAAAATCTGCAGCCACGAAATACCTTTAAGACCTCCTTCACCACCGTCAGAAAGTTCAGAAGAGTTTGAAGACACATTGGAAACATTTACAGAGGAACTTAAGGAAAAGGCAAATGGGGAGGAGAGCCAAGTAAGTAAAGTCAATTTGCTCCGTAACTCCATCGATTACATAGATAGGTCAGTATACAAAGATAGATTTTATCGTATATACGATCAGGTAAAACTAAAGAATTTAATTTTATCATTTACGTACATAGCTAATCACGACCGAAGCTTCTGTGTATTTTTGCATGTAGAATGTAGATAATTATGGATACAAACTGAATCGCACGAAATGTATTAACAATGCTATTTTCCTAATAAATAACATAACATATTTACTTAATAGTATATTGTATATATATTATATATAAAATATTATAAAAACAAAAATGATCCAAAATAACACGACCTTAACAACTTTGCAGACTGGTGTGGCTGGTAACTTGGCACGAGTAGTACCGGGAGCGCCACTACAACAAGAGGCAGTAGACGAATTGACCAGGCGACAAGGATGGGAGGCCGGGAACATAGATTACATGGGCGCTGATTCCTTTGATAACATTTTGGCAAAGATTTCTCAAACACTGAGCCAGCCACCAAATTCAGAGCAGCCAGAACCTCCTAAAGAAGAGTCTCAGCCTGAAGCGGCAGCTGATCCCCCAAGCGAACCTGCACCAGTTGAAGTAACTAAAGAACCGGCTTCAGAACCAGTATCTGTCGCACCTGTAGAACCAGTGCCCATTGAAGCTCCTTCAGAAAAACCAGTAGAGTTACCTTCAGAGACTAAAGTAGCAGCATCTGAGGAAATGAAAGTTGAAGTAGCCCCTAGTGAAGTGGCTCCAGTTGAAGTTCCTGCATCGGTTGAATCTGAAACGATGGAAAAACCTGTCGAAGCAGAAGCTGTATCCCCGGTGATGGCTTCCAAACCTGTTGAAGAAACTCCTGCAGCTGCAGTTCCAGTTCCAGTGGATGAGGCTTCAGTTCCTGCTGAAACCACAGAAGCTCCAGGTAAACCAGAGGAAATTATTCCTGTTCCAGTTGAAGCAGTGGTTGCATCAGTGGAATCTACTGCAGACGTGAAAGGAAAGACTGAACCTGAAGCCGCTGAAATACCAGTAGCTGCTTTGGAGGCATTAAAAATTGATGAAGCTCCATCACCCGCTGAAGTTGAGTCTACGAAAGTGCAGGCAGCACCCACGTCTTCTGTTGTAGAACCAACACCAACAGAGGAACCGAAAGCAACCGTAGCAGCGGCAAAGCTAGAGGCTGCCTCAGACAGTCCACCTTTAGCTAACACTCCGTCCAAGGAAGAAATTCCTGTGGCGCCCGCTGCTAAATGTGAGTAAACGATACAATCGTAGGCGCCGAATTCGGCTAACCGAACGGCTTTGCACTCAAATCTCACCGAGTTCATTTTGCAGTTTCATGTTCTTATACTAATATTTTTGTAAATTGGTGTCCATCTTTAAGGGAGACTTTGGAATATTTGGGACTTACTACTTTTAGGCTGCCCTTCTTGGAAAGTGCCAGGGGGGTAAGGGATCGCTTCATTTTCATAGCTCAGTCCATCCTTAGGACGATACACATACGAAGTCTTTAGAGCAATCTGGTGCTAATTTGATTTTTCACAATCTGTCTAAAAGTAGTGCTGTTTTTCTAACAGAACATCATTAAAATTATAGGACTATTTTTAGACCAGTGAATTTAGTTTTGTTTAGAAATTGTGTACAACTGAATCAGCACGAATTTGCTTTTAAAAAGGCTTTCACACTTTGCAGAATATGTTTCGGCATGCTCTGATGTGTATCGTATTATCATGCAAATATGCAGTTTGAAATCTCCTGCTTATTTTCATTAACAATTAATGTAGATACTTAATAATGTTAGTAACTTTAAAAGTTGTGAGTGAAGTAAGCAGGAAGTATAAAAACCACGCTTATAAGCATTTGGTTAGGACACCCCTGGTGGAAAGGCAGCCTTCAAGTTTACCTAAAAAATATAATAATAACTGAACAATTAAAATTTTAGGTGGATCCCGTAAAGAGAAGACACAGGTGTTTTTCTTTTGTGCAGTTTTGTGTTCTTTGGTTTTATGTTTACTGATTTTATATAAGTTTCAAAATACGTTGTTATTTCACCCAGCTACCGAGGAGGCAGCGCAAGAGACGCGGCTTTGATAGAACAGGTAATAACACATGCCACTTGGACTCAAAACAACCTCCCATTTGCTCGAATCTCTGAGGCCATACAGTTTTTTCGTTTCAGCACGATGCCGGTGATAGGTCAGTAGAACGTAACTTATATTGTACCATATCTCTGCTATAATAAGGTTCAAATTCCGAAAACAGATTTTCAGAAAGTCTCAAATTCTCAATAGATTTAAATGGTTTGAATTTGAACCTTATGATTTCTAAAATATGGTACAAAATAAGTTACATTCCGACTTATCGCTCGCAAAATGCTACAATGAAAAAAACTGTAGCGTACTTTTTCAAGTTTACGTTAACTGTTACGTTACGTTATCTGTCAATTAGTATGGACGGAAAAGAGATGGAAATATACTCCGTTCCTTTCCCGTACATACTGAATGACGTACAGTTAATGTAAACTGTAATTGTAAACACTAGACTTAAAGATTCGAACAAATGTGATCCCATTTCATCTTAAAAAGCTTTAATTTTCACTTTCGCATCCCGATCTTTTTATATTAAGATTTGTAGCAAATTGCGCGCTGTCAAAGCAAATTCTTTAAATACATTTTAATTGTTAGATGTTGGGTTGCGTCCAAGTGTACAATACTTAGGGACGTTTACGTCATCATTTCAGGGCACTATTTCTGGGGCTCTAACGGATTGCACTCTTAATGATGCTCTATGATGACGCTCTATGATGACTCAGCTACATTTATGGTTGTTAATTTTACTTCCATTATAAGTTATAGTACAAGTAAATTGCTAGTTCTATAAGCAACTGTCGAAAATAGCGAGTTTTCATTACTTCATCATTGATAAAATCATGCAGTCGTTCTCTTATGGTTTATTTGCTTCTTCATAATCAGTCACTCATTGCAAGGAACGTTATTACATAAGTATATTATGCTAGATTATCATGCGACACAATATCATGTTATAAACTCAAAGCACACCCACCAAAATGTAATGCAAATAATAAATAAAACTGAAATCAGTAAGTAGAAAGCAATTTGTAACGCTACTGAAACTTAAAAGTCATTTATATAATAATAATTAATTAATTATAAGTAGTTCATTACGATTACGTTACGCAGTTCGCTCGACACGATATCAATAATCGTCCTTGTAATGTATCTGCTACACTTCGCTGAACTGACCTCGTTCTAACTTTCCGCTTGCATCGTTTTGACGTTAACCGTGTAGCACCGTTTTCCCTAACTTTGTTCCAGGCCCTAACCGAGCTTGCTCTCTAATGTGACCGCCCTACTAACGCCACACCTAACCGAAAGAGAGAATAAAGGCGGGAATAACTTGGTTGTGTAGCGGAGGAGCGCCGCAAGCCGGCGGGCAAGCTGCAGCTGCGGCCCCCGCTCGTCGCCGACGCGGCGCTGACGCCCGACAGCGAGGCGGAGGACGCCGCCGCGCTCGCGCAGTCCATCATCGCCGGCGAGCTGCGCACGCCCACCGTCACCGGGCCCACGCCGCCCGCGCTCTCCCCCTCCGCCGCGCCGCCCGCCGCCGCCTCTCGCCTGTCCGTCCAGGAGCCCGAAGCGCCCAGCCCGCCCGTCGGCGCCGTCTCGCTCTCGCAGATCGGCGTCAAGTCCAAGCCGACCACCGCCGCCCTGATAGAGTCCTCCGTCAAGACCGATTCCGCACCTTCCACGCCCGAGTCACCCAAACCAGCCGACGCGCCCAAGAAGAAGTTAGTCAAGAAGGTCATCAAGAAGGAGAAGGAGGGCGCCTCGAGCGGCGACGCGTCCGCGCCCGTGCCGCCCCCGCGGAAGAAGGAGAAGAAACCCAAAGAGAAATGAGCGCGCGCTTCGCTCCCGAATAGTTCCTCTGTGCCATAAATTGTAGCCTCACCTTTATTTAATTTCTTATTCGCTTTAGTGTATGTGTAACCGTTTTTATATTTTATACTATTGATTATTATTAATAAATGATTAATTATAACTTATATTATTAATACTCGCTACCACGCATCGAAATGAAAATATGATGTATTAACTATGTAATTTTTTATTACTGGATGTGTTATTTTCATCACTGATGTACTGATGTATTGGGTTTTAAATATTGATATTATGCTATATTATGATTAGGTACCAAAGCATGACACATATATTTATTAATAAGAACGAAGTGTTATAGATATCTTTGTATTAAAAGTATATTTTGAATTAATATTTTTTTCCACTTCACATCATGGGTAGTACTAGGTACTACAGCCTTATGAAGATTTGTTCCCAGCAGGTTTCTTCATCGATTTTTGTCCTCAGAGCTTGTTTGTTTAGGGTTGCGTACCCGAAGGGTGATCAACGGGACCCTATTAATAAGCATCCGCTGCTCGTCCGTCCGTCCGTCTGTCTATCAGCGGGTTAAATCTCATGATCCGTAATAGAGTTGAAATTTTCAGAGAACGTATATTTCCGTTGCCAACTTGCGACTATGTTATAGTCGCAAATAATAAAAATAAATTAAAAACTAAAGCGGGCTTCCCTACCAGAAACGTCAAATACGTTTTTTTTCGGCGTTTTTGGTACGGAGCCCTTCATATGTGAATCCGACTCGCATTTGACCGGTTATTTCCATTTCCTTAAACCATTCCATATTGCGTGTTGGTTTACCTACTCCATCTCTATTTCCTTACTCGAATAGTCTTAACAGGATGGAAATCTGAGTCTGAACGCGAACAGGAAGAGATCAGGGGGGCGATTCAGACCTGTTCGATAACATACCGTGTCGATACGGTTAGATATCGATCTCGTGTAAAAAAAAATTGTCGTGTGATTCAGAGCGTTTGGTTTGAGGATACGATTCGGTATCGACTACGTTATCGACATCGACATACATACATTCGATTACAAGAGCATTTACGAATTGAAAATATATTATGTTATCGTACGGTAACAAACCGAATCGATCGATAAATAAGTTATCGGAAGGGTCTGAATCGGGGGGCAGGAGCAGAGCCAACCACTTTACGACGTGCAGCTGTTTGAGGTCTGGGCGTGACACACTGCAAAACTCCGTAGGTACTGCTTACTTAGAACTTCTATAAATATAGCCTACTAAGTACTACCTGATGCCCGTGACTTCGTTTGTGTGGATTTAGTTTGTAAAATCCCGCGGGAACTCTTTTATTTTCCGGGATAAAAAGTAGCCTATCTCACTCTCCAGGTCCTTTTTTTTTAACGTTGGGAAATGTTAAAAAAAAAGGACAACTAAGTATACCCAAGCAAAAAATCACGTTGATCCGTAGCTCTGTTGCAGCGTTATTGAAGGACAAACCAAATAACAAACACACTTTCGCATTTATAACGTTAGTAAGGATGCCACCGACACGATAACGAATCGAATTGACGTCAATCAAATTCGGCTGGTATCAGGCTGGTGTCAGTAATTTAGGCGCTACGGTGGATAGGCATGCTACAGTCGAAACGGTAATTCTACAGTTATCTTCTTATTTGAATTTAGAACGCTGCGAATTAGCATATTTTATTTGATAAGCTGTCGAAACGTTCAGCAACTTTGCCATAGCCTTTGAGATAGAGAATAGCACTCAGGTTAGTTAGTCATTTCAAAAGTTGAAAGTGCCTTCGTAAAAAGACTGAGCAACGCGGCGGCGCTCTAAGACGGAAAATAGAATAAACCTTCATAGAAGCATAGAAGCATATTTTGTGATATCCCTAAGTAAGAGAACCTACGTAGGTATAGGAGGAGCTGTTATAGCCAAAATTAGGTACCTACTTCCTGAACCTGATTCCATGATACAGAGTAGGTATCATTCCAATTTTTCCATACAATATACCTATACAATATACCTATACTCATGTCATAAGTCATAATATACCTACTTAGTGGTTAAATAAAGAAGCAATGACTAAGGAAAGCAGCTTTTTTCTTTCGTTTCTTTGAAGTAAATACAAATAGGCTTATTCGTTGATGAGAAAAGTTTTCCTAAAAATTAAAAGACAAAAATTCTCCCCGGCGGGGAATCGAACCCCGGTCTCCCGCGTGACAGGCGGGGATACTTACCACTATACTACCGAGGATGTACTTTCTTCATTGAAATTATGAAATCGTACCAAATGGTTTAAATAAGGTATGCTCAAATGTATGATGTTAATAATTATACAAGTCAATGATTAATACCTACATACTTATTTCATTATTTATATTTAAAGCGAGTAAAGTCTGGTAGGCCAGCAGACCCACAAGTCAAAATAAAAGTATAAATATAATATAATATTAATAATTTGACAATCGAGCACCTAAAATATCGTGGTTAGCGTGATTAAAGACAATAATGATATATTTTTACTCTTACAGTATTAGAGAAAAAAATACAATTTATTAGTAGTAATTATGTGGAATTATGTAAAAAAACAGAATTGAAGAAGTTATTAATGACTTGAATGTTGCCATCTAGCGTTTCGACAGAAGAGCTCTTCAAAATAGTTGGTTTCTTGTTCTACATCAGCTGTATTTACAACGTGATTACAACCTACGCCGTCAGGTGTCGCTTAACTTCAAAGAGTTTTTTACTGCAACAAGGTGAATAAAATGCCGACAGCTGGCAACCCACAAATGAACAAAAACCAGTTTAGTTTAGCGCAGATAACGTTACGGTGTGCTAGTGCCGTTGTAAGCTGTCGAAAAACAATCCAATTATTATTGTTTATCCGCGATATTTACGCATAAATCGTAACTTATACACGTGTACATGAATAAAGATACATATTTTTGGTTAGTTTTGATCTTAAACTGTGTAGTTATCGAGGATTTCTTGTGAATTTATACATTTTATCCGAATGTGTAATCTCGCTTCGACTTAACGTTGGACGGTGGTTGAAAATGTGAGTTTTAAATATTGTTCTGGTGAACATTCTGGTTCAGAAACTTTATTTTGGAAGAACATCGTGTAAAAATGAGGTGGTTAACGTTCATGCTGTTGTTGCCGGCGTGCTTCGGACATCTAAACGTATATTTGAGCAGCGCCGAAGTGTGGAGACTATTGGGTAAGTAATTCTACTATTATTTATGTCTACAGTTTATTATAGGAGTCGGTGAAGGTTACCAATTACCGTCGATGGGCACCATGTCGGAAGAAGATCCGAGAAATACTTTGACTTCGTCTTCCGGACTCGAACGGAACTGAAACGTCAGAAACGCATGAAATCTATAAACAAATTATACCAACACATTGCAAATACCTTAGATCTCTCTTTGATTGAGAGCTTTGCTCAGCTAAGGCACACTAGGTTTTTGGAAGTAAGGGAAATACGTCAAGGCACAAAATTGTACAATTTTATTGTTCATAAGTAAATGATTATTTATTATTGATGTAGTATTAATCCTTACTAACATTATGAATGCGAAAGTGTGTCTGTTTTTTGGTTTGTCCTTCAATCACGCCCCAACAAAGTAACGAATCGTAGTGATTTTTCCATGGGTATAGCTGAGCACCGGGAGAGTGACATAGGCTACTTTGGGCGGCGTTTCAAAAGCCAACCAATACTTTTTATTCCGGAAAATTAAAGAGTTCCAGCGGGATTTTAAAAACTACACCCACGCGAGCGAAGCCGCGAGCATTAACTAGTAATAAATAATGATGATAATGCTTGCAGATTTATGTAGCTTCTAAGATATGTCTGACTTATTTAGCTATAGCCAGTATAAGTACCAATAAATAGTTAAATAGGTACCAACTTACAAAATAGTTTATATTATGCCATTGTCATTATCTGCTTATCGGCTCATCTTTCAGTAGACTCGCTATTGGTAAGATCAGGTAATCTGAAATTTTAACACTATCAAAGTTAGGTAGGTAGGTATATGTATAGATTTAGTACGAAAATCGGAGATAATAGGGAGAGATATTTAGCCAATTATTATTTTATCATTCGCCAATAGCTCAACGCCACAATAACCTAATGGAAAAAAAAAACTGAAATTAAAACTCGACATAAGTTTAAACCTCAAAATAATTATATTCTACTTGTTACCATATCGATGATTTTGCCATACCTACCTAGGATTGTAATGTAGGTAGGTACCTACCTGCATGTAGTTTAGTGATATTGTCATGAATTGCGAATTATGATGCGAATTTTATGCAGTTCCTATCAGAGATTAAGTTGATAAGGATTTTTATCTTCACTGTTGATAATAATGTCATTGGAAATCCTCACAATATCTTCGTTGATCTTATCGGACAGTTTATTGCCCAATAAATAGGTAGGTAAATACCCTCCTGCCTAATAGATCAGTCCAGTTACATAATTGCATCTAAAAACAATCACATTTTAAATGCATAAGTGTGTTTATGCGTTTAATGTTGAATAGATAATTATTCATTAGCGACGCTGACGTTACATAAGTAACCACCTAGATAAAAAAATTGACCGATGGACCTGGGTAGGTAGGTATGTATGTGTATTACGTGTGGTAAATCTCTGCCTGCGTTACTACTAATTCGATGAAGTGTTCTACTGAGCTTACTTTAAGCCTATTTATCATAGATTTAGGGTGGGCAGTTGGAGGGTAGCGACTGCCTATCCTAAATCTGTGTCTATTTATTATCTAGTCTGTGGCATCTGTGGCATAGACCCAGTTGGAACTTGAAGAAAAAATTAATCCTAATCCAGATGGGTACCTACTTAGTTTTTTACTTTAGGTATTTTTACGTATACTTAGCACGGTATAGTTCCTACTTAAAATACCTACGTAGCTTATCAAAATAATAATACATACAAAAAAGAAAAGGTAACTGACTGATCTATCAACTCAGATTACTGGACGGATCGGACTGAAAGGTATAGCTATTATGACGAAGACATCCGCTAAAAAAAGGAATTTTGAAAATTTAGAACCCCTAAAGAGTTAAAATACGGCTTTGAAATTTGTATGAAAATCGAACCTAAATGGGCGAAGCCGCAGGCAAAAACTAGTAATACTAATTATTACCCTATCTTGTGGACAGCTGAAGCAGAGCTGATCGCTTCCATCCAACTTAACACATAAATAAATCGAAAATAAAACCACTTTTAATCCGCATTAAATAGGTTCGCATTGTACTGGAAGTGGGTAACTAAGAACCTACCTCCAATAGAATAGAATGTCGCCTAATCTTATTTTACGGCAATTTTCAATTCCATAAACATAAAACATCGGCTGCCTTATCTCCGATCTGGCTCGAGGTATTGTGGCGAGGTGACAATCCGGCCTTCCAGAAACATGTCCCGTGGCGTGTACGCGACCATAACCATTATTCAGACCCAATTTGTATTTCGGACCTTACAGATTTTATGTGCGAGATAATGAAGTTGGAAGGCACCTCACGCCTTAACCAATCGTGGTCATTTAAATTATTAAAAACTCAAAATATGTACATTTAATAATCGGTCTCTAAACTAAACTAAACTGATCTATTTAAATCTGGTGCCATCTTTTGCAGGGAGGACATTTTTTGACTTTATGGTACTGCAACAATACATTTTAGCCAATAGCGGCTAGTCAGAGTGAACAGGTACTAACGTAACTAACATTTTCCCGCAATAGCACAGGTGACTAGTGACAGTAGTCTTAGATACAAGCGGGTTTACCTGGAAGGATTGCCTATGTAAGTAACCTTGATTGGTTTTTACGCGGCATCTTACTTACCAAGTTACGAGCCGCTAAACCTTTTCAGCTTTGGCTGCAAAGCGGCAAAGAGCCATGACCGAAGCCTCCCACCGGCAGACCTAAACCACTTTAGAAATGAAATTGAGCACCACTTGAGCACTTACCAATTATTTAACACTTTTTTAATGAAAAAAAAAGCTAACATCACATTGCTCTATCTTCCTAGAACTTCAAAATAAGAGGCAGTTAATTTACAAGCTATTTTAGTGCCTTGTTACAATTACAGTATTGTCAGAGTGACAGATTTAAAAGGTCCCCTTTTTGGCTGCGTCTGCTCAGGTAAAGCCGCTCCCTATACAGAGCTTTGTCCACTCCCATTGAACCAACCTGCGGGCGTAGAGTGCAATCCATCTTTGTCAACGACGAACACCATCTGCCCTTTGTTCTTGGTTAAAAAATTAGAATACACGCATTCAAACGGGACTTTTAGTCCTTGAGACTTTGACAATAATTTCAAGTCAATGTGAAGTACTTTCAAAGGAAAGAGTACAAAAAATCACTAGGTGTTTTGATAAATTAACAAGTTCGGTATTGCAAGTAGTATGACTTAAAATTGTTAAGATGCTTCATAAGCATAGTCCACTTGGACTGAATCAGTTATATAACATCTCTTCGCGGAAACCTTACGTTCTTCTTTATAAGTTAAGCTTTTGCCTGCCGTTTGTTTTTTTCTAAAAATCCCTCGGTAACCCTATATATGTTTTTCCGGAATAGAAGATATATACAACAGTCTCCAAGTCTACAGCTATACCCATGCAAAAAACACATCGATCTGCCGCCGCGTAATTGAAGTTCAAAACAACAAACAAACATACCTTCGCACTAGTATTATAACCAAGGATAAGACTATATGTATTTGGATTATATTTTCGACTTTAATTCATAGATTTCGTATTAGATAGATAAGTCATTAAAACCGGCCGTTAGTTTGGGGCTCTTTACTTGGATTAAACAGTTATGAAGAAAGCGTTTGCTTTAAAAGAATTAAGCCAAAGAGCTTACCTCAGCAGGGCGTAGTTTATTACAATAAGAATTAACATATTCCGTATCTTTATGCTCTAATCTGGCGGGTCTCTGCGGGTGAGCTCGTGAGACCTCAAACCAACCGACGCAGGGAAGGTAATTTATATCGGATGACATTTATTGGCATTCTACGGACCAATCCAATAAAACTCGATGCCTAAAATGTTTTCCCTGACACTGTCGTACATGGACATTACCTCTTTGACCACAGTCGAAGTGTCGCGGTACCTACTTTGCTTGCGAACCTTTTTTTGTGGTTGTAAATATTTTATGGGTTTTTTGAGGGTGGAGCAAAGTACAAAAACGAGTAATGAAAACCACAAAAATATAGGCCACATGCCCAATAATGTCCATATACTTTAGTAGGTACAGATGGTGAAGGTTTAGTTGATGATCAATTTTGAAGAAACTACTCAAGTTTCAACCTAAACACCTACTTAAGAAACAATCATAAAATCAGCTTTCCATTCATACCTGTACGATCTGTTGAATTACCTCATTTCACTTCATACCACAACTAGTTAGTTACTAGGTAATTACTCTATAATTTTTTTTGTAGCTTGAACGATGTCCACCATCCCGTCATTACCCGTCAGTAGATGGTGGACATCGTTCTGACTGTCGATATGACAGGACCGACATATGAGATCCAAAAAAATTGGGCAATATGAAGTCGAATTAGGAAAGTAAGAAACCGAAGTTAAGAAGAAGGGTATGTAAAAAATTCGGAAAAAGGAGCTGAAAACTTTGTTAACTAGTTTTAGATGTTGTTTTAAGACATCGCTTTTAGAACTTTCAAAGTTTCAAGGATATTTATTTTGCGACACGGTTGAAAAAATAACCAACTTTCCCTTGGTTCGTTTAACTTACTCAGTTGAGTACATTTTTAATTGTAGTTCGAACTCCCTTAGACATCACTTCAAAATGTGATGAAGATCACAAAACAAAGCTATAAATAGCCAACAGGCTGCAAGTGTTAAAGAAATTCAGAATAACGACTACAGGACTAAAGTAACAAGACCATTGTTCGATGCTGGTTTAAAGGTACTTAATTTTGAAAGGAAAAAATGACCACGCAACCCATCTGGTGTGTAAGGGGATACTGCACCTCAAGTTTTGGGTTTCTTGTTACTAGCTTTGGTGGATGAGAAATAATAAAAAGTGAAGACGGTAACATGATACCCGAACGCTATAAGGTTTCGTCTAGCCCACCTCTTTACACTTTTCCAAAAAATACAAGAAAACACAGATTGTACAACTGAAGTTATAAACTTATAACTTCATTATTTGTTTTGTTTGGATCTTGATTATGAAAAGGACATCTAAATAATTGTACGACAGAATATTTACTGTCGAAAGAAAAATATTTTACATTAAACGTGCCTATGAGATTATTATGCTTAAATGTGTATTTGACAAAAGGTTGCTCGTTTCCGGTGGGTTATCTACGAATGTTATCAGAGGTTCTTAATTTTTTTCCCGACCTATACCAACATTATCAGTCCCAAGTCACGTCATCTACCTACGTGTAAATCGGCCAGTCCTATGGCTTATCGTTCTTTCTCCCGAAACCCGAGTCTTTTCTTGTTATTGTAGATATTTTAATTCCCAAAGGTATGGAACAAAGTTTAACCAGTAGATAATAAATCTATTTGATGGATATTGTTATTTTAATAAATAGTATTAATGCCTTATTCAGAGAGCATCATTCGGTTGCCGTTCCCCTTCTAAACGAAGTTGTCGTTTAGAGAATTAACAATGAAATATTTCAATAAACATCTAGCGTCGGCGCTATATAAATAAGGGCTCGCGTCCTTCCCGAAAATATTCTTTATGTAAATACTGTTGACACTCGGGATGATGTGGAGTGAGGCCTAAATAAATTTAATTTCACGGCTGCTTCGAGCGGAGTTTTTAATCCGACCGAGTGTAATATGTCATCCCGGGCAGGTGTGGCTCAGACTAAAACACGATCCCTCTTACGTGATGAGAATAAAAGTGCTTAATTAAAAAATTCGTGGCCAATTTAGACGAGAGTTGCTTTGTTCCAATTAGAGGATTTGGTTTATTTTAATTTGAAGACGGAGTCCGTTTGATTGATGTTGAAATAACCACGTGAGATATGTTTATACATGGCTGCAAATAGTAATTAGTTTCGTCTATTATTTCTTTATAAAAACTTAACTTTGTGGCCAATATTGGATAGAATCAGGCGTTACTTTGCGGAAGTACATCATCATTTCTTGCTTTGTGGCCAATTTTAAATAGGTGCTAATCGGAATCATGATTAACTTGCAGACGGATAGCGTTTTACGAATAAATTATAAACTTATATCAAAAATTGCAGAGTCGGAGATAGAACCTTCATCTCTCGGGAATCGCGACCTGATATTTCTGTGCAATTTTTGATATGTACATATTTTTAAAATTCGGCCTTCAAATGTAAACACTAGGTATATATTACAAATCAAGCAAGCTGAGTTTGTGATTGCAGGAATACAATTTGCTTTGCTTCACTTTGGATACCTTCTTATTGCATTATTAATATTTCATGTTATACTTTAGCCATGTAATGGTTTGTTTTTAATTCGGAATAGAAGCAGTGTTGTTATATGGAAATATCCTGACTCTATACCCGCCTGCCGATGTTTATTAAACAATCATCTTACAGTTAATATGCAAGCTCTGATATTGTTACAGCAGTTTATATTTTACTCTACTCTTTCATTTCAGTGAGTTGTATTGTCTTTGTATTTTATTAAATTGAGTATTATTCTAACAACTAAATAGTATTTTTCATTAATAACTGTTTACTATAATATATACGAATATGCGTGTTTTTTTAATAGTATTTGTGTCTCTTCAATAAATATACCTTTTCTGCGATACAAGTACTTGTAGGTAGTTGTTTTTTGATTGCATATAGTTTCAGTTGCTTACTATGTATCAACCATCAATCCGCTGCCAGGCAAGGAATTGCTTTTCCATTTTCTTTTCTATTTTATGGGCAATACGAGACCTATAATTGACTCTCGTAAGAATCTATCTGATCTCATATTCCCTGATCGATAATACCTAATCCAGAAATAGACTTAAAATTGCAAAATTGCTGCGCCATGGATGTTTTTTTTTGCTAGCCGAGATAGCATTCCTATTGATACTGGATACGCAATCATCAGTAGTTGATTTGGCGCGGAATCCATTAAGGTGATAATTGGGTGGGCGTTCTACTGAGCCATTACTGAATGCCGTACGTAACGTACGTGTAACTGGAACAGTAAGACCACTTCAATAAGTTATACATCGACAGTATTCTTTAGCCCTAGGAGTTATAATACCGTTGTCTAAAAGAAATCCTTGATTACGTTTAGATTTACAAATATGCAATGCAAAATAGTGTTTATAACTATTATTATTATTTTCATCTAAGGGTCATCGATTATAGTCTTTAAACTTTTGAGGGTATTTTAAGTTTTTAATGTTATTTTTAGAAATTACGACGCTTCGACAGAGATAGAATTTGAAGATCTTGTTTGTTCGTTAAATTCAAATACAAAGTCTTAGGACTAGTCAAGACTCTACCAGTGGTTCGGTTCATCGGATTGCCTAATTGAGAGAGAGCAGAAATGATTGGAGATATATCAGTAGCAAAACAAGCAGGCGCGACATCCAGGTCAGTAATAAAGCTCAGCTGAATAAATAGATCTTTATAAATAACGCGAAACCGACCTGCGACCAACGAACGCCATTCACCTTCCAAGCGGACAATTTGTAATACCTACCTACTGTAGCTTTTTCTCGCGGCTTTACTTGTAAGTAGTTGCAAGTACTTGGGGTTCTATTAATTTTGACTTTAATTATAATTGTTTTTGTAGTTCCGTGTACAAAACAATCTTCTTGAACTGGTTTATGTAAAAGTTGCTTCTATTCAGACATAGGTTAATGGATAAGAATTAGTTTTTATAACTGTCAACCAGATTTCTGAAAGATTCATTGATTAACAAGCACCAAACTTCGCTTGTACGGGGGATTCTCGTGCTTGCTTGAGAGAGGAATTAAAAAATTCCACACTGTTTGGATTGGATATTGGAACATGAAGTAAAACAAGTGTAACTTGCCCATTATATTAAGTATAGATATGTAATTTTGGTGTCATGTAATTTACATATTTGAATAACCACGAACCTTTGTATTATAATTGATTACCGAACGAGTGAAGTAACATGTAACCGATACGTCAAAAACCCACACGGAACAACTTTTAAAATTAGTTTCCCGGTAATGTTCCCGGCGGTGATCGATAGTCGGGTTCATTCAAAATAATGGCGAGACGCTCTCCGCTCGATCACGACAAGGGTTTCGTGTTAGCCTTGTGGCAATTTGCTCCTAAATAAATGGAGACGTCAGCGCGACAAAAAGCTTCGATCGATCAGAGGCTGCGCGCACGCATGCGACGTATCTCACGTCACGGCTCACGTGTGAACGAGCTTTACAATCGCGCTGGAGTTATTGCGTATGTGTTACTGCGGCATGTGTGTAATGCCTTTTATGTTTGGAGACAGGTTTTTTATGTTATATGTCGGTTATTGGAACCACCATGATATGAGGGCCCGATATTGCAGGTCCTCCAAAATTGCGGATGAGGAGATGAAATGAGACGTTTGTAATGTAACATAATGATGATATTATTTTTAGCTCACTTTTAGCTGTGGAGTTAAAATTCCCGCGAACCCTTCCTCTAAAATCTCAGTATTATAATATTACCGAGAATGGATTACTAAGTTGCGGATGATCATGGATTAAGATATTTTATGACGGAAGGAATTATCAACAATAGAAGGAATGCATAGCTTCTTGTCTCCCCGATAGCCGACCATTGCTGGATATAAGGTATGTATCTTGGATAGACTTCCACGTCATGCTTCAATCTTGCGACGTTTGTATCCTGCTCTCTGCGACTCGTTTAATGTTGTTGGTCGACCTAGGAGCAACACTGTATACTGCATATGTTGTTATCCATAAATTAGCTCTGTAAATATAGAAAGTTTCATCCGTTTACATTCTACAGTTAAAACGATTATTCATTTGACCCCGACTGATATAGAGGTTAAAATTTCTGGAAAACGGTCGGACACGGTCGTCGGTAAGATTCCGGCAAGTGGCGGACGCCGACGTCCCGTCACGGCGTGTCCATCACCTGCCAACTCTGACGAGTCAGTTGAAGAGACAAGACTCTGAACCCGGTTCAAACTCAGTTAAAATCTGACAGCTCCCCAACAATGATCGATGATGCTCGGCCAAATCTGAAGCTAAAATAACTTCACGATATTCGAGATTTCATCACTTCATTCTTCTAAGATTAGTCGGAATTTTCTGACTCTTGCCATACGCTCTGGAGTAAAGTGAGTCGATTGTAGGTTTCGTAGCTTTTTCCAAATTGGGAAATTGGTATATATGTAGTATAATCTGATGGGAGGCAAATCTGGCCCATAATGCCGTAATTAGTACTAAACTGATAAGTAAGCTTTTGATCCTAAGTGACAAAGTGCTACTCCCTTACCTAAATATATATATAATACCTAAAGGTAAGACACCTTTTTGATTGCTTAATCGTAGATTATTACGGGAAGAGCTAGGGAAGGCAACAATTTAGTAAATGGTGTCAGTAATTCTGCTGTAACTATTGTTTCAAACGAGAATATCCGACCTTGGCCTTGCATTCGCTGCAATTAAATATGTAGGACTGGGCACTAGGCAGATGTGCACCGTGCGCCAGATGACTTGTGGGTAAAATTTCTTCTTTTAGATCCTTCCAAAGTCAGCGTGGCAGGCCGAGGCAACGTTGATGTGATGAATTGCTTATATGTACATATTATAAAAGTTGAAAAGAAAGGTGACCCAAGGAAATGTCTCCTTAGCAAGTAAGGACTTGTAGAGAAATCAGAATTAAGCTTTTGACCAGTCGTTGGGCAGTACGAAGTAGTTTGGTTTAAATTAGAATCTTCTCCTTTAGCAACCATTTAAGCTAGTTGAAGCTTATTTAAGGCCCTCAACAGTCAGTCAGATTAGAATAACGGGTACAAAATTGAGGGATGCTTTGTTTTTCTTTCACGTCCAGATCAATACGCCGAGTCTCACGCTCTCGTAATGATGGTCCGTTTTAATAATCCATGAAGTGGTTATGTCTCAGCGTGACACCGCACCAGGCGTAATATTTGAACTCCTGTTGTGATGCCACACGACCGCTATTTTATTTACCGCCAATGTTTATTCAAAGCTCAAACAAAACATGCCACATATAGAGGGGGGACATGCTATACGCAACTTTCTCTTTTGCACAGAATAAGACCACCGGGTCTGGTCTAGTGGTAAAAATGTAACTACGACAAACTTGTAGATAAGTCTCCATAAATTCTTGATATATTGTTGTAATTTACATATTTTTAGATACTTGCAACGATTTGTCTAAATATGTGAAAATGGCATAAAAGCTTTGAGAGTAAAGGTTCAATGATTGAATCAAACCAATGTGTCCGGCTTGGGTTCGCGGCTGGCGTTTACGGTAGCAATTACATTCTGAAAGAGTATAAAAGGGTTTGCATTAATGCATCATGCGGCCTGCATGCGCGATCACTTTGTCCAGATGAGGCATCTTTATTCGTGATTCCATTCGCGTTTTTGAACAACTACAGTCAATTGGCATGAAGGCAGAAAAAGTGCTTGTATTGAGGCTTGAAAGTGGGCAAGTAAACACCGAATAGTCTGGCTGTGACACTTGATGGAACGTATAAAAAGACAGATTTACCTACGCTAACGCTGCTTTCACGTTTGATTAAAGAGAGACTCATCTCTACTCCCTTCAGACGTATTGCTTGATAAATTGGGTCCCATTAGAGGCGAGGCTGTGACAAAAATTCTTTAGTGTGAAACGTAATTGAATAGGCGGATGGGAAGAGACACGCGACCCCCAAAATACGAGTAGTTATTATGGTTATATTCGCCGCGTATTTATATCTGCAATATAAATACGCGGCGAACTATTGTATGGGACTAAAGCGCATTTATTAAACAATACAAAGCGCGCCACTAGCGCTATGCTAAAAATCACCGTCATAATACAGCATAATGTTTTCTCATCTGAAATATCTAAATCGTAAAGTGCACTTTAGTTGAAAGTAATTTCTTTCAATGTTGAAATGTTTTATCGTCGTACGTGTACTTTATTTTATTGAGAGTACACAATATAATATGTAATATTTGTGGTTGTAGATTTTTTTTAAAGAATATCAGCCAAGAAGTTGACTAATACCCTCTTATCTCTTCCAAATAATTGGAAAGCTTGTGCTAGGAGTGGGTACGATAATAGTGCAACGAGTGGGCCATGTCTAACAGTTAAAGAGGACGTCTAAAGTTTGACATAACGACGTCGATTTATAAACGTTAGGTACATGTCCAAGAGAGGGTCTATTGTGACTTTCATTTATGGGAAAGTTGGGATAGATACGAGTATATACCAGTTGTAGAACTTAGGCAGAGTGTGGGTGGAGTGTAGAGACCACACGCATGCCCCACTAACTCTCCCTACGCAAATACATGAACGAGGCGTCAGCGTTAACCATGCTTATGGATACCTCCTACTAGTTGTCTATCGTCCGAGAGCCCGTGGAGAATCTCGAGGAGGTGCTTGATTAAACTAAACGTTAGTGATGTCAATGTGGTGACCGTGGTGATAAAGCGGTTGGTTAAAAAGATTGCAGTTGGTTGAGGCAACGTTAAATATTTACTTCTAGGATATTCACTTAAAATTGTTAGTTGAACTGAGCACATAGGTTGGTGAAGTTTGGTTGCGTAAGATGCGTAATTTCGGAAAGCTTTCCACGATGTAGAAAAATTTGAAATTACATTAAGTGTAATAGAGATGAATGAATAAATTTCATTCATTCATCATAGATTGTAGTCTGGAATAACACATAGGCTACTTAAGGCTACTTTTTATCCCGGAAAATAAGAGAGTTTCCGCGGGAATTCAAAAACCACAATCTACGTGAACGAAGTCGCAGCCATGAGCTAGTAGCTAATATTTCCGTGATTACTCATCGGTATCCCATTCAAATGAAAATGAAATAAGTTTAGGCGTTATTATTACTTCCAGCTTTTACTAAGCACCTCTTGTAAAAGGCTAGTCAGCTCTCGGGCTACAAACTAAGCCTACTATTTATACTTATGTACATAATCACTTAGCACGGTGGGGCTAATCAGTACGATACACGGTCTACCACTATCAATACGAGATTCCTCTCTTCCTCTTGTTAACATTTCGATAACGTTAAGTACTTTTAGCCATCAAAATCTTTTGTTTACTCATCTCATTTATGTAACTAGTTTCTTTGTTATGGCTACTGGAAAACCGTAAATAACGCTTAAGAATTTTCAGTCTAATGTGCGGCTAAAAGGAGTTAATATGACGGCGTTTAAACCAAGAATGAAGGTACGTTCAAGAATGACAGAAAGAACGAGGAAATGACACTCTAGAAAATGAGGGACCAGTCCCTCATTTTCTGCAATGTAATTACTGAATAGATTAGTCAGAATCACAATGTAAGTAGATGGACACGTGCAGCACCTACAGGTATGTCCTGACCTAGCAGGAAAAAGACGAGTTGGAAAACCAAAGCCTTTTTAAAAGCCTCAATAGCCCAGCGGTTAAAGGTGCGGACTGAAAACTGAAAGGTCGCGAGTTCGATCCCCACCCTTGCACTAATGTCATACCGAGTTCTAATACCTTTCCGCCTATTTGGAGGGGAGAGGAGAATATGAGTCAAGTTCAGCTTGACTAATATTTAAAAAAAAAAAACTCACAATGGTTTGATGACTTAAAAACCAAAGCTGGGAAACAACGGTTAGGAAACCTAAAGGGTATAAGGCTTAAAAGGCAGATACTTGAGGAGGCCCAATGAAAATTGAACTGTAACTAAAACTTTTAGTAAAGGAATAAGGAAATAAAAGTAAAATAATTGGTTGGTTGGAAAGGCTATTAGAAAAAGTTGACTCCAACAAAAATTCAATGTTGTCACAAATCAAGGACCGTGAAATATGGCTCACATTGCTACATCACGATTCACGACAATACAGTATTTAGGGACAAGGACCGAAAATAAACAAACGGACACAATTGGGAAATAAAATACGTAGTCACAAAGCACGGGCCAAACAGCACGTCATAATAACGTAGTGGCTTTTGTGCTATCGGCTGTAAATCATACAGTTCTTTGAGGAGAATGGCGTATCATAAATAACGTACCCGAAATTCGACTGCCTTGCACCCTTGTCCCCTAGTACCAGTTTAATAGTTTTCTAAAACGAATTTCGATATCATGTTTAAGTTCCGATATAACTTATAATGTTTACAACATCGACCTCGGTTAAAATTTTGTAAAGTATAGATTTATAGTAGTATTAGTAGGTAGATAAAGAATGTACGGCTTTTAAATAAGTACCAGTAGTTTTATTTTACTCTGACATTGAATATCGAATTTTTCCGAAGCCATAAAGTTTTTCGAGTTGAGTGGACTCGTTCTTAGAGGGTGTGTGACGTTTTTTTTTTTTGCGAGAATTCAAATGGTAGAACAAATTAATGAATGAGATCGAATCTAACTTTTTTGTTGTCCATGGACATGCCGTAAACGTTAACCGAATAGACGTTCTTTGAAATGTAGTAGACTTCTTAACTATATGTGAATTTTACTCGCACTTAGTTACGGGTAATCTTAATTTAAACTACGTATAAAGTGTTACGGTTGGTAATCAATAGAATTTAATAGTGTTTCGGTTTAGAGTAAGCTGAACCGTTGTAAAATATTGTACTGCAGCCCACTCTCGATTTTTATGGGTTCTCAAGAAAGCAATTAAAGTTGAGCATTATGATAGTATCGAAGAGTTTAACGCGGTCGATGTTGTTACGACTGCGAGCTTAATGGTTCATTGCACCCCTGAATAAACAAGCCTATTCGAAGTTAAATTTGCTTACACCGGATATCGTTTCCACTTGAACGAATTCATCTACAATATCTTTAACTGTAGGGATAGCATAAGATTTACTTCGATTGATGGTATTCGTATTCGATATCATAAACGTCAAAGTAAAATGTACCTTAACTGCATTGATTTGAAGTCACAAATTCAGTACAACTGATTTTAATTTGAAGCATATACCGTATACATGAAAGTATAAGATTGGATGCACGAATTTGAGCTCTGATTCAATGCAGTTACGGTTAATTTTACTTTGTCACTAAAGTCATCGAATACGAAAACGATCAATCGAATTAAATCTTATACTAGCCATACTGAAGTAGTGTTTACAGATTCATAGTTGAGACGTTAACTACATTATGAAACTGCATCACACACTCATCTCTCACAAATGATTCCATAGTTTCTATGAACTAATGGTATACGGCCCACTATCAGTCCGCAGCGGCGCTTTAAGCAATCCGAGAATTTTTGAAAAAAAAAAATCCGTTTCCATTTTGTACATACAAAAACTATAATGTCATTTCTCGTCTCTAACGATAAAGGGAAACATGAGGAAACCTGCATGCCTGAGAGTTCTCAAAGACGTGTGAAGTCTGCCAATCTGATTGGCATTGGTGATTTATCCCACAGACCAAGTAGAAATCCAAATAGGCTCATGTATCCTGGGCTGCGCCTCAAGAGGGCCCAAAAGTCTTTTGTGAGAATGGGCGTGACGTTCTACAATAAAATTCCACAGTCAATCTTAGACTTGCCAACACACACTACACAAGTTTAAGAAATCAATTAAATCTGCTCTCATGGAAAAAGCATATTATACAATCGAAGATTACATAAATGATAAAAAAGCGTGGATATAATTCGCTCCAGTGATTCATGAGACAGTGATAACTATCCTATGTAACATGAATTTATTGTATTCTGTTCTACGGTGTTTCCACTTTATTTGTGTCTCAGTCATGTCTCAAAATGAATAGTTTAATATTAATATTCAATTCGATGCCTCAACATGGGTAGCCTGAGTAGTCATGCTCTCTTTAAACATTTCTGTGGTGGTGTCGTGTGGTGCGGGTTGTTACGTTCCCTCAAATATGGTTGAGCGAAGCAATGGCTGGATCATGCGTCATGCTCGTGAACGGGTGCCACCAACGGGAATGGGTCTGCTCTGACTGCCCGTCTTGACATGCGTTGGATTGATGGACCTACGTATGCATTTTTGCATTTTTGAAGCTTTATTGTGGAAGCACTGTATACATAGCATTGCTTTCATTAACTATTGTAAAAATTTTATTATTTTTTTTTTTGAAAAGAGCAACCGCCGAGTTTCTTGCTGGCTCTTCTCGGCAGGAAAGGCATTCCGAACCAGTGGTAGATACATTGACGATTCAAAAGTGCTTGTAAAAGTTTATTTGAATAAAAAATATTTCTATTTCTATTTCTATTTCTGCAAATCGTCAGCGTGGTGGCTTAAACTCTTCCCATTTTGAGAGGTAATGCCCAGTAATTGACTGGCGCGATGAGCTGAGGCTTGGGACGATCCGGACAAAGAAGTGATTTTTACCAGAAGGAAGGATGTGACTGACCTAACTATTTTATGACCAGTAAATCACCCCGTTATGAGTCTCAAATAATAACGTTTTATTGGTCGCTGTCGTGGAGGAGCCGATGAATGCCTACTTACCTACAGTTTATTGTTGATGCAAGCTTCCCGAGATTTATGCGTTTCCCCTGAGTTTATTGCTAATGCAATGTGACTCGAAATGGGTTTCAGATTCCGTGGCAAACATGGTGAACAGAAACGTTCTGTTCGTAAGTAATTTTACATTCTAGGCAGTAAACCATTTATTTGCATTATAAGTAAGAGAGCGTTTTACTAATTTTAAGTTTCCGTGCTCAAAGCGTGTCAAACAGGACCCTATTATTAAACATCTGCTGTCTTTCGGTCCGTCCGTCTGTCTTTCATTGGTAGAGTAGAAGTTTACTGCTTCACCCGTCTCTATAAAGAAAAATTCATTCATCTCCACTGGGCACTACTGAGTACAGGTTTCTTCTCGAATTAGGCCATACATTGGATCCACCTGACTAACCAAGTGCATATTGGCAGCCTTCACACATTGTTGAGAACATCATGGACAACTCTCAAGATGCAGATTTCCTCAGTGGGCCGGCGATTGGTTTAAATGAATGAATGAATGAAACTACGTGGTGGTCTCCAATAGATACACAAACTTTTGGAGACCACCATGCAGTGTACCTACTGCACAGCGGGTACTTCCTATTTCAATGTATTTTAAAGGACCAGGATAGTATAAACAGAGAAGCAAAGAACAAAATGGAAATAAGTAAACATTTAAAAAAAACTTTTATTTACACAAAGATACATAAAATATTGTCCTTCCAGCAACTGCCACAATATGGAATGGATTGATTGATCATTGAAGGTTCTATTAAGCATACATCGTTCGAAGTGAATTCGCATGTCTCACAGCATGCGGCGCGGGTGGGTCGAGACGGGGTCGCACCGGTGCCGTGCCCCCCGCAGCGTCCCAGCCCGCATGCCTCTAAATCTACATTTTGAATTTAAAATAACCTTATTGTGACAGGACCCACAGCTTCTATTAATATTTTGAAATGTATAGTCATTTCAATTGAGGCGTCAATAGCCTAACGGTTTATAGGGCTGAAAACTGGAAGGTTAGCAGTTCGATTCACACTTGTAACACTATTGTTGCACCCATGCCTAATACAAGTTTTACGTTACTATTTCCCCCACTGGGTGGACGCACGATCTCAGGTGAGTCGCTGGCAGCCACTGGATAGCTGCTGGCAGGCACAAGATTGTTTTCTTTGAGGATTCTTTCAGCTGTGGACGTCTAACGGTTGAGATGATGATGATGATGATGTTAGGTTTATATTTATTCGTCATCGTGTGGCTCAATTATGTGTCCAAAAACTCTCACTCAACATTAAATCAACAATGGAAATGTTTTCTAAGCAAATATCGATACTAAATATCCGAGAAACCCTCGCTTTGAACAGTAGATAGAAGTTGTTTAATGAGAAAATATACTTTTGGGAAGCATTCGTACAATACAAATATTGGCTGAATACGTTCTTAAGTTGCGGGTGGACTAATGTTTGGTTAACTATACGGTTCGATATTAATAACGTCTGAAGCTGGATCGGTTATACCTTTTTTTATTTAAATACCTCATAATTACAACAATTTAATGAACTAAAGCCCAAATTATTTACGGGAATTTCAAAACTGTAAAACGCACACCATTGGTTACAACGAAAAATGACGTCAGTAAACATGTAAACAACAGTTTTCAGCCATATTATGATGAGTACCTAATAATAATAATTCACGTATAATAAATTCATTTACCTTATTATGAAAAGGTAAGCGGAGAGCTAGGTACACTTAAAAATTGAAATTTTCGATGGTAAATCTGGAATGTGCGTCATTTCCATGATTCGTAAAGTCGCTACATTTCGTTTAGCTTTATTTCTGGATCGGATACATAGCTACAGTTCGTATCAATAGCATTAATGGGTAGAATCGTTTATTTAACCGCTCGTAACTTTACTTGTTACGACCGTGTGTGGATTTTTAAGCTATTACAAGCGACCGTACTTATCATGCCTTTGTTAGTATAATGTTTTGTCTTATCTCACTGTTGTTTCTCAAGTTAAAATTGTACTCCTTTGTCGACATTTTTATCTTTTTAATCGTTGTCCGTCTCGCATTTTAGATCATCTTTTGCACGAACCCTCTACTTGTTGGACTCATATCCTAATAATGTCCATCGTGTTGAGGGTATAAAAATGATCATTCGAATACCATATCCTCAGTTTCTAATATAAACAGCCGTTCGTGTCTCACAGAAGCTGTGGCTATCGACATTCGTGATCTGGCAAAATACGGCGATGTGGGATGAAGTCACGTTTTCCAGAACAAAAGGACAAGCAAAGATGTTAATGCAAATAAAGTGCCATATATCTCCAACGTGAATTGACTTTTGCAGCTGCGAGTTTGTGTCCCGCAATATTTTTAGTTGGAAGATTTTAAAATTACTTCATACCGTGGTAGGATAGGTACGCGTATATAAATATCAAAGAGAACAGTAACTTGAAGAGAAGCGTGGGTGAGCATACTAAGTTATATCTTGAGAAAACAGAAATTACAAATGAAAAACATTATTTTATTGTATATTTCCATATATGTCTTTTATTACCTATTGCCGATTATACTAACGTCGATTGACGGTTAACCGATGAGTAAATTGGGCATTCTGAGAGTTTTTGTATTGAAAACCTACCAAAATATCAAAATTCCACGGTTAAACTTTACTCAACGTAAGTGCAATCGGCATTTACTTTAATTGGTGGAAGTTAACGGCATTTAATTCTGTCCATTAAAAGACAAGGTTTAATCAGATTCTAAGCTTTCCAACAAAAAGCAAAGAAATTTTAATTCGGTTTGTCAATTTTATTCAATCAAGTATTTTTTTACGTCTGAGCAATATGATATTCCGTAAGACCTCTATTTTCCGCTTCATTTGAAACTGAGGTTTTTTGTACGTGGATACGATCGTTTCTTATTGGACGTTTATTTTCGTCTGTAACACGCTTTCTTGTTGATCGTTTTTGAATGCTACCGATAAACTGGAAGCAGTCATTGGGTATAGTTTAGCATAGCGTGGTCGCCGTAGGATTTTTATTTAGCTTCTTTAGCAATGTCGTGACTTAGAGGGCGGGAAGCAAATAAAAGGTAGGTGCATCGTGCGGGTTGCTCTTTATCTAAATCCTATAAGACTCGTTCATCCTTAATTATAACGGAAAGCTCGGTAGTAGCTTGGATCGCTGGAAGGCTCATTATAGAGGCGGTACTTGTTTGTTTTAGAATCAAGTTTAATTACCACCAATTGCTAGTTATAAATTCTAATTTATGGTCACCATATGCTGTTATTATGGAGCATTAGGAATTTAATAATATTATGATACCATGTTCTGCTTTAGGTGTGTGTGCCATAAATTCAATTAACTCATTCTTTTAAAAATAAAGCGGTTCAGTTATAAAGATAAGCGATTTCGCGGGATTCTTGGGTTTATAACGAGCTATTGTGAATATATCTGACATCTTACACAGTAACGACTAAAGTAAATTACTCGTTGCAGATGTTTTAGTAGCGATATGTGGGAGTATTTGCAGGATGAGAAATTATTGTTGGTTATTCTTTTATGTTGGGAAATGAGATTGGTGTTTGGTTGAGGCGAAGTTGACTCGGACTGATTGAAGACAATTCAAATTCGAGCGGTTACTCGAAGATGCTTGTTGGGATAATACGAGCAATCTATCTCGAGGTAGTCGCTCCATGATGGATCGCTGATGGACTCACGACTCGTTCCGTTGTTTTGCTCTATTGATAATAATAAGCGTTCACCCGCTTGTTCAATCTTATTAGTGCCTTGTTACGTTCCGATGTTTTTTGTGCAGCTAACAAGATTGAATGTTGTTTTGAATATTGTGAAATCGTTAAACGGTATATTTGTTCGAGCTGTTTTATTTTATCAATTTATTTTATATAATTATAGTCACTTGAATACGTAGGTAATTGTCTTGTTGTAATTTAATAATGTCTCAACGAAACATTTTTTTTTCAATAATAAATAATTAGAAGTAAACTCAAAGGTAATTTTTGAAAATGTTCTGAAGACTCATTAATATTTTTGTTGTGACCATTCTCTAAATCTTCAAAAGATAATTAGTAATGACTTGAAATGGTACTTGTACCTACGTGTTTAAAAGAGATGATGTTATCGAGGTATTCCAACGATGCATGATGTTCTCTATTGACATCCAAGACTTGAATATTACGAGATATCGCGTGCGTGGGCTTCGAATGCAGTAGATAATATCTCGTACGGGGTGTCTTTTCCAGCTTTCACCGGCGCGTCAGCGGATGCCCAATGGGCGCTGTTGTGACAGCCTCCCACGATAAACTTCATGTTTATGCGCGCGCGCGGCCCGCCATGTTTGTTTTATCTCGATCCACCGTTCGACCGTGTTAATAAATGTCTTGTATTGGAAAAAAGGTTTATCATCCCTTTATTTCTTTTTAAGTTTATGCTCTCCGTATGTTTTATTTAGACATCGGTTATTAATAATAATGGATCCTTCAGGGTCGTTAGATCAAAATTTAAGATCTCCTACGTGAAGTTTTTGTGTGTTTTGTTTTTTGTGTAGGTGCGTCAGTTGTGTGGGTCCTTTTATTGGCTTACGAGGGGACGTGCCGGTCGCGTCGGTGTTTTATATTCAAAACAGATGCTAGCTAGAGGATGACTGGAAATTAATTTAATTTGTTTTTGTTTGTTGTTCGTTTTTTGAATTTTTCTCATGTTTATTAAACATTCCCACATTTAAATTTATTGTCATTGTCGTGAGATTTAGTTACTGTAGTTGGTCCTTCATTTGTAATATAGGAACGAACTAGCATAGCTTACAACCGGCTGTTACTATTTTCTGAATAGTCGCTAAATTAAAATTAAAAAAAAATGTCTGTGATCGAAGGCTACTCTTCTTATTCGAGAGGAGGATTATTATATGAAATTCATACTGAGGTACTGTGATTATTATGTATTTACTATTATAGAAAACTGAAGCTTCATTGATACTCGTCTTCAACTGAAAACTCTTCCGTCAGCTTCATAAAAAATTTACTTTGATTGCTAAAAAGTGAAACAGAATGCTGTTGAATTTAACGAATCATTATGGCACCAGCATTAAAGTAGTAATTACCAGAACTGCGATTTAACATTTAGCCTTCTACCTGCCGCTCCCGGAGTCTCAGTTCTGGTCTAGTGGACAGACAGCACGGCTTGTTAGCGCGGCGCGACTAATCGTCCCGGCCACGGTTCCGCTCCGGTTCCATTACATGGCGGTAATTTGTTGAGAACCATGTAATTATCCAATCACACCTATCTCTTGTACTGCACCGCCTCTTTTTTTATAACATCTAACTATACAATACGTGGATAGGAAATGTGGTTGGTAGAACAGGTTGCATTTTGTTAAATTGAAATTGATTTTTTTTTGTTACTTTTGCTACTCCTAGATGAATTAGAGAACGTTTGTTAGGATACACGTCTTCTAATTCTCGTTTTATATCCTTCGTATTATCGTCTCTTTGTAGTGACACGTCTGTGTTAATTGAATTACATTTTGATATTTTTATGGGCAATGAATTTGAATTAACTTTTCTGATAGGTAGGTACTTATTTTTGAGGTCTAGAACTTCCTTCAAGCAAAGATAAAACACTTTCAAGTTTCATCCATCATTAGTCTTTAATCATCGCAATAGGGCACAGAATCACGCTGGTTAAAAGCAGATTAGCAAACTTCACAACCTTGAGGAAATGTTGGAGAACTCTCAGGCATTTAGGTTTCCTCACGAACGATGATCGTAAAATATTTTAGTATACATGCATTTCCAACAGAGTCTATCCTGTTAATATTATTTACATAACATGATGCATAGCAGGTGAGGTCAAAATTATTATTCGATCATCCATTTTCCATTCGGGATACGCAGAGTAACATAACGCGCGCACGACGGGCGGTACCCGCCGGGCAAAGCACTCTTTTCCCTTTTGCTTTTTTGCCCATTGTTTACTTTACGGGCGATGTTAAATTTTTATGATTTCCATCGTAACTGACGGCGGTGTAAATTATTTTCTGAACGGCTGCCAACTCGATAATTCTCGGTTGTGCATGCGATTCCTTGCGATTGCTCTTATTTATGAGGCAGTCGTTAAGGTGTTCGATAACAAGATTAATTTCAGCACGGTTCTTTGACATGAATCATTATATCTGCCTACCTCCATATATATATAGCTTCTTACCGGTTTCTGCTCGGTAGAATCTAGCTTCGGGTTGATGAGTAGAGTCGGTTCGAAACTTCCTATCAACGATAAACTGCTGCGTAGACTACAGAATTTTAGAATGCCAATTCCTATGTGTTTGCGTTGACTGTTCGTAAATCTGTCATTTAGTGTGGAGGTGAAAAGAATGACTAATTCTTCCATCCCTTTTCCGATCATGACATTTTTTTAACAGTTTTGAAAAGTTATCTTACTCTGGTAAGACTAGTCTCAGACGACAGTTTAAGGATACATATAAACAGTTATAGTAGGGTCTCAGACGATAGTTTTAGAATATAAATGTAGTTGAAGGGTAGGTGTCAACCAGATATAAACAGGCAAGTTAAGCTTCCCGCCGGCGACGTCGAGGGCCCTTCAGAACTCTTCCCGGGCTGCTCTCTTGGAACGAACGATTTAAAATCCCTCCACATTTTTATTTTATTTTAAAATTCAATTGCATTTCCCTGGCTGGAATAAAACGCACGATATTTTTTGAATCGGACATACCTGATGGCCATAGGTTTTTTTTTTGTGTTGGCGATTTGATTGCTATCGATTTTAATATTCCTGAGAGGCTTCCAGTTCCTTTTTAAATTGTTTTCGTTGAAAGAATTCGAATTGATAAACTAACTCAATCACTAGTGATTTAGATTTGCAAAATAGATGATTTATGATATGATTGGGTATTTTTAATTATATCCTTTTAAGATCTTAGATTCCTCAAATATTTGTACAACAAAATTTGATTTGATTAAAAATGTTTATCACGCATGAATTTAGTAAAATCATTGTGCCAATTGAAATGTTCTTTCAAGGCTATCAAAAAGAAAATGATGAAGAAGAACAAGTTAATGGCAAAATTATGTAACATCACCTAGTACTTAAATCGTCTAAAATAAGTAATTTTGTACCCCTTTATTATCCTACGGAACATTATGTCCGTGTACCCTCATAAGTTGTAAGGTAAATATCGTCCTCTAGCTTCTGTGACTTCACTAGTTGGTACAAATCCGACGCATAATATGGTGTGGCGAGTTAATATTTGCTTGGAGTTATTTGTCAAGCGGGTACGTATGTTTTGTTATTGGACACCTCTGCTCGACATACCGTTTCTGTTTGAATTACCATTGGCATTAGGTACAACCGACCACGGGTTTCAGGAATCATTTGAAAGTTGTTTGTACATCTGGGAATTTTTTCTTCTTTACTTTTGTCTTTATAGTACCTCTTCATTCATTTCAACCCTTCGCGTCGGCTCACTACTGGGTGCGGATCTCCTCTCGATTGAAAATGGTTTATGCTATATTTCTCACCCTGTGTAAATTTGGATTAGCACGATTCACATTCCTTTGAGAACATAGTGGAGAACTCGCAGGCATGCCTCGCGATGATTTCCTTCACCGATAAAGCAATCGATATTTAATTGCTTAAAACCGAAATGTTCGTCTGGAATCGAACTCCGGACCCCCTGTGAAAAGGAGGCCAAAGTCTTCACCACTAGGCAATCCTCGCTAACTGCTCTTTATAAGTCCTTATTCAACATACAACTTGCTTTTGTTAAATATTGCAAGTTGCATTTAAAACTCGTATACTGCGTGATGCGTCATCAGCTTATCACCATTTTCTAAGACATTATTTTTTTTAGATCAAATTATTTTAATCCCTCTCGCTTGTAATCGGCGCAGCCTTTGTAGCGCCGAAAATATTTATTTACGACCGTATAATAAACTACAGTAGCCAGGCCGATAATAATCCGAATTCATGTCTTATCAATTCTGATAAATGGGTCGAAAATAAATCTCGTATCGTTATAACATGGTTCTTTGATAACGCGGCCGTTTTTACACGAAGGGCTACCGTGCGATAACCTCTGTCTGGATCTTAGTAATCCCTCTGATTATTATAGTCTGATAACGGTATGGTGCGTAGGTACTAAGTCTCGAGTTAGTATAAGCCTCAGGGTATACTAGCGACTTTTTGTTTCAAAGCTTTTGTGATGTAGTCTTCTTGCACTATTTAGAGTATATTTTTTAAAACAAGGCCTTTGACCTGGTTCTTTTTTAATTTAATTATTTTCGAACATTATAAGCGAGGTCAATTCAGCTACTTTTGTAGCAGCATCGTTTTTTCAATTTGATTCCAAAAATGTTTGTAATAATGACGTTTATTTCACTTAAATTAAAATTTGAATTTGGCCTGTTGTGGTTACTCTCCCTCACAGATACAAGCCCATTTGCCCAGCCATGTAAGAAAGCCAGAAACTAATCTAAAAAAATAAGAAATTGTCGGGATGATGATGTGTGTTTGACTTAGACTTGTCTTAGGTTTCATTATTTTCAGTATTTAATACTTGCCGCGAAGAAACTATAGAACAGAAAAAATGTTTGTATGGCCACCGGATTTTTTTTTAATTCGAGCGACGCGACGCGACCTTTCGTCGACGGACTCGTCGCTAATGTGCTCAATCTTATTTGATGCACGTGAGTCGACTTAATAATTAGGCTCAAGTACAAGACACAAATTCATGTTGTTTGAGGGTTGGATTTAATCCTATGCCATTTGAATCCTAATCACGAAACGCTTGTTTCGTTTGTCATGTAACACTTGAGTTGATGAGTGAAATAGGTAATTTTTTTGTTAGTTTAAAGTTATGAGAAGGATTTATGGGACGTGCTTACTGGGGTCTAAGGGTGGGACAGGGACGAAAGTTTCTTGGAAGATTTATGGACTATGGTGTGGTGTGGTATAGGTAGGTACATGTAGTGAAATATTAATGTAGAAATTTTTTTTACAAAACCGACTTCAAACGCCACTAGAAAGTATATCAATTGTGCCTATAAAATTTTAAGACTTCCCTCGATTTCTCCAGGATCCCAAGTCCCATCATTATATTCTGACCTGATGGCCATGGGACCACCTGGGACGTTGGTATACCTACCTTTTCAGACAAAAAAAGAATTTTCCAAATCGGGCTAGGCATCTTCGAGTGATCGGGAAACTCATAAAAAAAAGAGATTCCGATGTATTGAGAACTTCCTCCTTTTTTGGAAGTCGGTTAAAAAGAAATTGTAATTAAACTAAAACACCCGTTAAAACAAAGTTTATATTGTAACCTAATAGATTTAGAGAGATGTGGGTTCGAATCCCGCCGGCCTCGGAATTTTTGATATGTATTTATAAATCTATTAGGTTATTTCCTTTAAGTGTAGGTTAACACTTCAATAAAAAATAAAAAAGTTTATATTGGTACTTGAGCGAGAGTAAGAGTGTTAAAGCAATGAAATTCGATACCAAATTGTGACAGAATAATAATATTAAAAGCTCGGCTCGATTTACCATGTCGATAACGGTTTTGTTAACACCTAAAGGTATCTTTTGTAAACACCTAAAGGTATGATTATACATATTCACAGCCGGCATAAAAAACCTACAGGGTGGTATATTTTCTGAATTGTCTCTGGTCTGGTCTGGTGGGAGGCTTTGGGCGTGGCTAGTTACCACACTACCGTCAAAGACTAAGCGCTTTAGCGTTCCGGCACGATGGAATGTAGAAACCGATTAAGGGTATGGGTTGAATGTACACTACCATACCCCTTCCAAGTTAGCCCGCTAACATCTTAGACTGCATAGTCACTTACCATCAGTTGAGATCGCAAACAAGGATCATCTTGTTAACGAATAAAAAAATCTGTGTCGGCACTATAACCGATCTATAAAACTGGTCGAGCTAATTTTCTCTCGAAGACATCATATCGTATATTTCGCACTAAACACTGCACTCTCTCAATACTGCACTTAATAACAAGTAACTTTAATTACAATATATAACTACGCTTATAACGTTAAAGACGCGTTCAAACTAGAATTTGTCCACAGACTTTTTAGTCTTAAGACTGTAAAATAATAATTTCTTTACTGCTATAAATAAATAAGTTTGCTATCGTTTATCACTAAATATTACCGCGCTTAAATTGGTATTTTTATGCTTAAATATCATAAGCTCGGTCTTACTAATAACCATTTACTAGCCAACTAGATTAAGCAATTTTGTGCTGTCTATTTAACTACTAAGTCCAGTTGCAAGCTTTAAAAAAAAAATTAAAAAGGTAGCACCTTCTGTTTTCCGGGATAAAAAGTAGCATATGTGCTATTCCAGACTATAATCGATCTCTATGCCAAATGGTCAAATCGGTTTAGTCATTGCGACGTTATTGAGTAACAAACATCCATCCATACATCCAAACGTTCGCATTTATAATATTAGGATCACCTTGTGATGTAGAAAATCTAAAAATAAGACTCAACTGCCAATGTGCACTGTCCCTATGAAACAGAATCTTGTCTTATCTAAAATGCTTATCTACTTCCAATAAGCTCGACACTTTACATGACTATTAATTTGAGAAATAGACTCTAGATTATATACTTGACTACCTAAACAGGTTCCAATTTCCTTAGTACTTATCTCCTTTAGCAGGTTCTCGTATATGTTACGTATCGAGCTGGCTTCTTTAATGTTATGTTATAAACATAACAATTAATGCGAAGCGAGTTTGTTTAGATGCGCTCCTCTTCTGCTCTATAAAATGAGAGTTTGGCTTGAATTTTACGATATAATGTTAGGGTGACTTGGGAAAATTGAAACTGAGGATATGAAACATGATTTACCAGAACATTTAAGTTACTTCAAATCGTGTAAATGGTAATACTTCTCTAAGTTCTCTCCTCTTCTTTACATAAAGCCTATGTGGTCAAAAGAAGCTTCCATACTTTCTCGTTGCACTATTGTCATACCCACTCCTAATACAATTTTCCCACTTATTTGGACGAGAGAGGAGAATATTGGTAAAATTCAACTTGGTTAATATTCTTAAAAAAAAGCAAAAAGAAAAAAAAACAAAGTCCCTATCAGCCCTTTATACATTCTTTGACTTTATTGGTCCATTGTGAATGAGGGCCTTACCTCATATGTAATTTCAATTAGGTACTCACGGCGTAAGTAAAGGCCTGTAATTTAACGTTCGGTTAAGTAAGTAAGAAATATTTTCTTAAACGATATTCAACGAATCTGTCCTGGAAAAAAACATTGCATTGGCCGTACCCCCTATTGTTTATGTATTCGCAAAACTGTTCAGCGACAGGTGGATAATGTTTATAAAGAAACACTTGCCTTCGATATAAATCCGTCGTCGCAGAACTCTATGTGCGGAGGATCTTAAATAGGCCGTGTTTATTTTATTACAAACATTTCGTTAGGCTCTGGTCAGATACAGCGCGGCTGCGTTGCGGCAGCGGCTTTTAGAGATTTGTAACAAAATAACATTATTTTTTTACCTAATATTACGTTTGAAGCGCGTGACACGGTAGAGTCGAACAAGGCAGTGGCGATTTCTCAGCGTTAACCTAACAGATCTTGCAAACCTTACTTGATATGCTTGTGCTTGACACAATAATACCTGATGGAGAACAATGTTGAGGTTTATGTTGGAGTATGCTTGCCTAGAAGGAGCCTGTTAAAGCCTTGTCAAGTTATGCGTGGCGAAAAACACGAACCGCCTGATTAGGTACTTCATACAGTTATTTTGTTCGTTCACCCCATAAACGCGCAGCGACAGTCAGTAAACGCTACGAAAAAGTATGTTTCACAGCGTTGCCCATCCGATATCGCTGTTTACTAGTGTAGAATAACATAATTGTGTATTTGTCGCGCAGAGATCACGCGTAAATCATGGGCAAATTCATGGCCTCGATTCGCATCCGAATAAAGAGCAGGCTGTAATTTGTCTTTTGAGTTTGAGACGCTCTTGTCCTTTATTATCGCGGCGTTGTGTGTGACCGGGGCTTTAGACGATAGCACAGTGTTCAATTATAGCTTTTCGTTGATTATCCCGTAATTTATCGGGTCTGAGCGTGATCGGGCACGAGTAAATGTTTGTATTGCCTTAATGTTCTACGGATTTCGATAAATTTATTTAAGCGTTTCGATAAATATTCGATACGGTCAATTACTTCATTTAATTTAGCCTAATTGCTCGTGGTAGCCTAAATTAGCTGTGGAATAAATATATATTACCTTCTTGTCAATCGCATTGTGTTTTGTGCTCAGCAAATACACCCTTAACTGTGGTGTTTGGTATTAAGTCGTGGTTGCATTATCAAGTCCAGTGAGTAGGGTGTTATATCCAGTTGCTAGGGTGGAATATCTGGTTGATGGGATTTCATATCCGTTGCCTCATCCCCTTCATCGCCACTGATCACTAAGTTAGGAGGTTTTGATCCGGTTTCAACAACCTTTCCGGCGCAGTGGTGAGCGCTGTGGTCTTATAACTGGGAGGTATCGGGTTCGATTCCCGGCAAGGGAAATTTGAAAATTTAGAATTTCTGACTTGTCTCTGGTCTGGTGGGAGGCTTTGGCCGTGGCTAGTTACCACTCTACCGCCAAAGACATGCCGCCAAGTAATTAAGCATTCCGCCACGATGGCGTGTAGAAACAGATTAGGGGTATGGGTTGAACACTGCCATACCCCTTCCAAGTTAGTCCGCTACCATCTTAGACTGCATCGCCCCGTACCATCAGGTAAGATCGCAGTCAAGGACTATCTTGTCATTGATTAAAAAAAAGATGGACGGAAAAGCTTTGATGCCGTCGGCTGGTTCCACCTTTGCCCGCATTGTCGCTTTCCATCAGTGGCGGAGTCATCAATCGCTCATAAGAAAAATAAAAAAACCTGTAGAACAGCGGCTACTCGTATTCCCCTTAAATAATTAAGTATTAAACGAAGTGATAGTTCTCGTTTCGGTGCCCGTAATTAAGGTTGGGGAATTCAATGAACATCTGTGTTCGGTGGGCGCAAAAAATCGGGAAAAGATTCCGACTGTCAAACTCGATTCGGTGGGATTAGTGCGACCTCGTGGGCAGGGGGAACGCGGGCAAAAACGCCGATCCGTCACCATCCAACACCGTGCGCTGAACGCGCCGCGTGCTGGTATTTTAAAACCAATCTTGATGACCGGTTTCGATAATTAGCCAGCAATATATTTAACTAGTTGATACTTCATTCGCGTGGATTGAGGTTTTTTGAATTCCCGCGGGAACTCCCTTTTATCCGAAATAAAAGTGACCTATGTGTTATTCCAGACTTTAATCTATGTCTGTGCCAAACAGCCAAATTGGTTTAGTCTTTGCGGCGTGATTGAGTAACAAACATCCACCCATCCAAACTTTCGCATTTATCCTACCTAACATTTCCCATTTTTCCTACCCTGTTTCTTACCCTTGTATAGTATGACAACGGATCACTAAAATGGACCCAAGTCATCTTCTTCTTCGTCTTCTTATCAACTTACCGATGTCCACTGCTGGACGTTGGTCTCCTGCATGGACCTCCACAAGCTTCGATCTTGCGCCGCCTGAATCCAGCGGCTCCCTGCGACTTGTTTGATGTTGTCGGTCCACCTAGTGGGGGGGTCTACAAACACTGCGTCATCTTCAGCCTATATCATATCTATCATAGCATATATATATATATGATATAGTATAACAGTGCGTTTACCACAGGGATAGCATATGCTGAGTGGAGTCCATTTTGGGACCACACATATTTCTTTTTTGTTTTGTATGTCTCTCTGTCATTAACTGTGCTGTGATTCTCAAATAAATGCTTTTTCTTTCTTTCTTTTTTTCTTTCTTTCTTTCTTCTACGTCTGTACCATTAAGATACCCGTCGTTGAAAATAAATTATTTCCTTATTTCACCATTGTTGATTTGAGTGTCGCGTTTCAAATGTGCGCGTAAAGAAGAGTTAAATTGCGTAATTTAGTCGGGGAACGTACTACTTGTAATTTCATTGCTGTAATTAATAAAGAGGCTGCTGGGGGAGGGGCGAGGGGAGTAGGGGGAGAGACGGTGAGCGATGGCGGTGATCATTACACGCATTACCCACCCTAAGATTTTCCTCTCTTAATATATATCAGTGTCTTACACCAATCGGTATCTTAACACCTCGATTTTATTATTTTTTATTAGGTGCTTATGCCATTTACCGACATAATATGATGCCAAGATTTGTTACTTTAATAAATCAATTATATCAGTAGCTAGAATAATTCACACATACGAGTAAATTCGTAAGTGTCTTGTAGAGACGTTTTTAGGCCATAGTTCACCATGCCGGCCAGTGGATTGGCTGACTTTTCACATCTTTGAGAAGATTATAGAGAACTCTCAAGCATGCTTTCCTCACCATGACGTGTAGAACACACTTCAATGATATTTTATAGCCTGGTGTCCTTTCCCATTATAATACTACTGTTACAAAGAGTAATAAATATACCTATGTATAATCATTTTACTCTAGTTAAAGTGGCTTGAACATTTAAACACAAACAGTTTGCACATTATATCAAACATGCCGAGTACCTACATGTCATGTAAATTATTACATTACTCAGAAATTAATAATTAAATCGATTACGCTATCGGTGGTTGTGTACGTCAGTTAATTTATTAGTAATAATGCGGTAATAAACAGTTACGAGCTTTTGTTATCTTTGAGCTTTGTACAATGTACAATAAGTGTATAATGTACATCCATAGTTAACATCGCTATATCGCTTTAATAACGAGGCAACGACCTAGTTAACATTTTAATACTAAACTATAGCCATCAGTTTATTAATATCTAATGCTTTACGATAGTATTTATAACTGTCGGAATATATTACTGTTTTGATTTACGATGTTAGATTTTTAATGGGCAATGGGCATAGAAAACAAAAGGCAAAAGTTATCTCTGCGATATGTTTATTTCAGGGTTAAGATGCGCGCCACGAGAATATTTTGTCTACACGATTACTCGTGAATCTCTATAGAGATATTGAGTCCTAGTTAGACAATTCCAAATTCTTGGAGTTACGTGCTTTAAGCTATCTAGCTAGTCTAGCTATCGTGGTTAGCGTGATGGACCTAAACCTTTCTCATTCTGAGAGGAAACCGGTGCCTAGGTAGTGTGGGCCGGTGATAGTCCAGTCAAAAAACCTCAAAAAATGACCCAACCTCTGGAAAATTGCGAAAGTTTTGAAACTTTGCACATCGAATTATGGGTACCTAGGGATGAAAATACCAAAAGTCCTCATGCGTACGAGGCGAGCTCTAGCGGCAATTAGCGGAAACAGGACCCTTTTTTTGGTTTTTTATTAATATCTCGAGAACCTTTGGTCAGAGGTAAAAGTTTACTACTATATAATTAAAGCTTATTAAATTTGCAACAATAATGATTATATACATTTTTCTTGAATTCCTGATAATTACCGAGTTTTAGGCCACTAAAAGATAGCTTTTTCGAAAAATCACGCTAGCGGCGCCCGGTACAATATGGCATTTGTAATAATATTTGACAATCATGGTTTATCATTTTTTTTTGGGTACCAAGGGTAATTCAGAAAATAAACTTTACAGTTATGTACAAAAAAAAGACATATTGTTTATTAAACAACTAGTTTTTGCCCGCGGCTTCGCTCACGTTAAGTTAAATTTTTAAACCCCTATTTTACCCGTTGTACCCCCATAGGGGTCGAATTTTCAAAAATCCTTTCGTAGAGGATACCTACGGCCTAATAGCTACCTGTATGCCAAATTTCAACCTGATCGGTCCAGTGGTTTAAGCTGTGCGTTGATAGCATTTTTTATTGTTACTGTATTTCATCTAAATATTTAAAACGCAAAGGTGACAGACTTACTGACTGATCTATCCACGCACAGCTTAAACCACTGGACGGATCAGGCTGAAATTTGGCATACAGGTAGCTATTAGGCCGTAGTTATCCTCTACGAAAGGATTTTTGAAAATTCGCCCCCTAAGGGGGTACAACGGGTAAAATAGGGGTTTGAAAAATTTAACTTAACGTGGGCGAAGCCGCGGGCAAAAGCTAGTTGTTTAATAGACAATATGTCTCTTTTTTGTATATAACTGTGAAGTTTATTTTCTGAATCACCCTTGGTACCCAAAAAAAAAATGATAAACCATGATTGTCAAATATTATTACAAATGCCATATTGTACCGGGCGCCGCTAGCGTGATTTTTCGAAAAAGCTGTCTTTTAGTGGCCTAAAACTCGGTAATTATTAGGAATTCAAGAAAAATGTATATAATCATTATTATTGCAAAAATAAGCTTCAATTATGTAGTAGTAAACTTTTATCTCTGACCAAAGGTTCTCGAGTTATTAATAAAAAACCAAAAAAAGGGTCCTGTTTCCGCTAATTGCCGCTAGAGCTCGCCTCGTACGCATGAGGACTTTTGGTATTTTCATCCCTAGGTACCCATAATTTGATGTGCAAAGTTTCAAAACTTTCGCAATTTTCCAGAGGTTAAACCTTGTTTTGACTGGACTATGAAGATGATCTACTGATCCTTTTAAAAAACGCGCCTGATTAACATTTTCCAATCACATAAAATGCCATTGGTATGTTTTCTATAACGATAACAACCTTTTTATACGTTATAGTCGTACCAAAGAACAAAATAGACCACAAAGCTGGGAATCTAACTTCTGAGATAGAACAAGATAAAATTCTACACAAAACAATAAACTGGCAGTCAGTATTCTTAGCACCTCCATTCATTGGAGGCTTTATAGGGGCTTGGAAGGCTTCAAACGTGGGGAGAATCTTGTTAGGGACAATAACAGATCGCATTACGTACCTGTTTCCAGGCGACTGGTTCTTAACACTATGCGTTCAGTTATACGCTTCAATAAATATAAAATTGTATGAGCTTTCAAAGATGGTCCTAGTAAGGGCTTCGTAGGTTTAGAAAATCAACCAGACAGTGATGGAAAATGGAATACTCCTTTTACGGCGTAATGATGTTTTACTATAGATGTAAAGTAAAGAAATAAAATGGAATATAGAATAGAATATTTTTAAACCACTGTACCGTTTCATTTTCTACTTTAATAACAGAATTAGTAATCTTTTTAAAACAGTGATACCTAACGTTTTCAAAATGGCCAAATCTTTTCACACATATATGTATAAGTATAATACATAAAGTTTAACATAATGTGACCGATGTTAATATGTATGGTACAACCAAAGTTGTGGCATATAACTTGCTTTGGTTCAACCTCATAAATGCTCAATATGTTGTAGTAAGATCTTTGTGGTAGCTAAACTTTTTATAAATGTTTATGATGTTATGTCAATTGATAGAAAAAGATATCAAATAAAAGTCATGTAAAAACTAATATATTATTTTATTAAATAATTCTAATAATTAAATATAACATGGCGCAGTCGGTAATTTAAAAAGAAAAAGGATATAGGTAAGAAATATATAATAAAAAATAATTATAATGGAGAAAGCCAGAATTATAACAGAAAACGGGTCAATAAACCTACCATCAGAAATTAGTTGGCAGGGTTCTATGGCTGAGAATTGGCGGTTTTTCAGGCAGAAATTTGAATTATTCATAATCGCGTCGGGCAATGACGAAAAAAGTCCAAAAACCAAAACCGCATTGCTATTAAATGCAATAGGCGACCGAGGCATTAAGTTATATAATACATTGGCATTTGAGAAAGTCGATCATCGCTTTGATATAGAAAAAGTAATTAAAAAGTTTGAGGAGCATTTTAATCCCGAAAAAAATGAAACATACGAAAGATATAAGTTTTTCACCAGAAATCAAAAAGATGACGAGTCTTATGAAGATTTTTTGGTGGTGCTAAGAGATTTAAGCAGTACATGCAATTTTGGAGTTGTCACGGAAAGTTTGATAAGAGATAGATTAGTTTGTGGAATTAGAGACACAACGGTGAAAGACAGACTTTTAAGAACAAAAGAATTAACACTGGACAAGGCAATAAACATATGTCGTATATCACAAGAGACAAAAATGCAGTTGGAGAAAATATGTGTATCTAGTCCTCTGGATAATGCTCATAGTAGCAATGATTTGGACTATAACATACATAAGTTTGATAAAAAACAGAATAAATTCAGCAAATCTGGATTTAATAGCGAGCATATGAGAGATGTGAATGAAAATTATAATAGAAAAGCATGCCAAAAGTGTGGCTATAATCATCCAGTAAGGAAATGTCCTGCATACGGTAAACGTTGTGTCCGTTGTAATGGTTACAACCATTTTATAAGTCAATGTAAAAAACGTTCTGTTCATGAAGTAGAGGATGAAGTTAATGATGATACAATAGATGAGAATTGTGAAGGACATGTAAAATTTGGAGCAGTTTTTGTAAGTGCACTTAAAAAGGATATAAAGGATTGGATAATCACAGCTGGAGTTGGCAGTGTACCTCTTCATTTGAAAGTCGACACAGGAGCTCAAGCTAATATAATATCAGCTAATATGTTATCATGTTTAGGGTTGGATAGACATAATCTTTATCCGACAAAAGTTAGACTGACAACATATACAGGTCAGGTAATTAACTGCATTGGTAAGTGTTCACTGTCTATAAAATATGAAGGTCAGAATTACGTAGTAGAATTTTATGTAGTAGAATCAGACAAAGCATGTAATATATTAGGGTTACAATCAGCAATTAAAATGCATTTAGTTAATCCTGTAACGAATACCAATGAAACTAAAAATGTTGCAAGTATCACATCTGAGTATGATGATTTGTTTCATGGTTTGGGGTGTATGAAGGAAGAGTATGATATTAAATTAAAACCGGAAGCTACTCCTGTTGTGCATGCAAGTAGGCGAGTTCCTCTTGCAATACAAGCTAATTTGAAAAAGAAATTAGAGGAATTAGAAAAAATGGGAGTCATATGCAAGGTAACACACCCTACAGAATGGGTCAATTCTTTAGTTATTGTATACAAACCTAATGGGGATTTGCGGTTATGCTTAGATCCTAAAGATCTTAACGAAGCTATTAAAAGGCAACACTTTGAATTGCCAACACTAGAAGAGATTACTAGTAAACTTTCAGGTGCTAAATTCTTTAGTACACTGGATGTAAAAAATGGATTCTGGAATATAAAATTGTCTGAAGCGAGTTCAGACTTATGTTGTTTTAATACACCATTTGGTAGGTACAAATTTCTTAGAATGCCTTTTGGTATATGTAGTGCTTCGGAAGTTTATCAGCATCGCATGCGTCAAGTACTAGATGATTTAGATGGCGTAGATGTTTATATTGATGATATATTGATTTGGGGAAGAACAAAGGAAGAACATGATAAAAGATTAAGAAATGTTTTTGATAGACTTAGACAGGAAAATGTAAAACTAAACAAAGAAAAATGTAAGATTGATGTAGAACAATTAAAATACCTGGGCCATATTATAAGTAAGAATGGTATTACGCTTGATAATAGTAGGATAGAGTCAATTACATCAATGAAAAGTCCAAAAGATAGAAAAGAGCTAGAAAGATTTTTAGGGGTTGTAAATTATATTTCCAAGTTTATTCCTAATTTTCAGGGTTTATTTTCCCCTTTGAGAGGTTTATTAAAAAAAGATGTAGATTTTATTTGGTTAGAGCAACATGAAAAAGCATTTAATGAATTTAAAAAGATTTTATCTGAAAAGCCTGTACTACAGTTTTTCGATGAGAAGTTACCTATAGTTTTGTCTGTTGATGCTTCAAAAGATGGCTTAGGTGCTGTTATTTTACAAAATAATTTACCAGTTGCTTATGCTTCCAAGGCATTAAATGAATGTCAGCAACGTTATGCGCAGATTGAAAAGGAGTTATTAGCAATTCTGTTTGGTTGTGAGAGATTTAATCAGTTTATATTTGGTAGGAATATTACTATCGAGACAGATCACAATCCATTAATAGGTATCATGAAAAAACCACTGAATTCTTGTTCACCGCGAATTCAGCGAATGTTAATTAAGTTACAAAAGTATCAATTTATATTAGTCTACAAACGAGGAAAAGAGTTATATATAGCTGATACTCTATCTAGATCGTTTGACGTGAATGATAGATTGCAGATAGAATTAGATGAAGATAATATAGAAGCTAATATAGACATGGTGATAGGTTCGTTAAATATCAGCAAAAAACAGTTGAATAATTATCAAACATTGACAGATAGGAATGATGAAATGAGATTGTTAAAAGATTATATATTAAGGGGTTGGCCTGATCACAAAGCGTTACTGCCAGAAATAGTAAGGTCATATTGGCATGTAAGAGATAGTTTGACTTATAAATCAAATTTAATATTCAAAGGAAAATGTTTAGTGGTGCCACCTGAATTTAGAAAAGAAATGCTGGGGCGTGTACATTTTCCACATTTAGGCATAACCAAAACATTGTTACGGGCAAATGATGCTATGTATTGGCCAAGAATGATGTCTGAGATTAGAGATATGGTTTCAAAATGTGAAACATGTATTCTTTTTAGTAATAATAATAAAAAAGAAACTTTAATGCCTCATGCTGTACCAGAATTACCTTGGGAAAAAGTAGGTGTAGATTTATTTCAATTAAATGGAGGTAATTATATGATTGTGATAGATTATTATTCAAAGTTTCCTGAGATAGATTTTTTAAGATGTACTACAAGCGAATTTATTATTGATAAATTGAAACAGATTTTCAGTCGTCATGGGATTCCAAATGAGTTATTTAGTGATGGAGGGCCGCAATTTTCTAGTGACAATTTTAAGAATTTCGCTAGAGACTATGATTTTAAACACACCATGTCAAGTCCAGAATATGCTCAATCAAATGGCATGGTGGAACGTGAGATACAAACAGTAAAGAGGCTACTTAAGAAAGCTTTATATGATAAGAAGGATCCATATTTAGTAATGTTAGAATTTCGTAATAGTCCCATTTCAAATGTTATTGCATCTCCGGCTGAGAATTTATTCAACAGAAAGTTAAGAGGTATTATACCTATGGCAAAGAAGGCATTTCTTCCGAGGATTGATAGGAATTTAAGGCGAAATTTAATTCATAGACAAGAAAAGGATAGATACTATTATAATAGGAACAAGGTTAATTTAAGAGAGTTGGAAATTGGAGAACATGTATTTTTTAAAATAAATAGATTTTGGAAAAAAGGAATAGTCAAGGAAAAAGTTTATAATAGAACTTACAAGATAATGGGAGAAAATGGGAGGATGTTTATTAGAAATAGATTTTTTATAAAGCCTTTTAATTTTGTACCTTATTATATTCCGGATGATGATGAGGAATCTGTAATTGCTCCAAAACCTTCTTTATACAAAACCTTACATGGACGTGTGGTTCGACCACCAGTGAGGTATCCCAATTAAAAAAAAAAAAAAAGGAAGATGTTGTAGTAAGATCTTTGTGGTAGCTAAACTTTTTATAAATGTTTATGATGTTATGTCAATTGATAGAAAAAGATATCAAATAAAAGTCATGTAAAAACTAATATATTATTTTATTAAATAATTCTAATAATTAAATATAACAAATATACCTCCATATAAAATGTTCCAAGTTAAATATTGATCGTATTCCAAAATCCCCTTTCCCTCTGCTGTAATAAGTTAAAAAAAGGCATTACCTGCAAGCTTCCGGGAGAGTTGTTTTTAATGTTTTACTTACACACCTGACTACGTTTGTCCGATTATAAGAAGATAGACGATTTTACGCTCGGATAGATGCGTACAAATGATTCCAGATCGATTTACTATTTTTTAGAAACAGTTTTTAGTGCTCGCTCCTAACAGTAACAGCTACTTTCTCACTGTAAAGTACGTAGGCATTAAAAAATACTTACCTTGCTAGATGCAGTTAACCTTTTACTTTAATAGTTATCATGAATAATTTTGTGTTTTGATGTTTCTGCAGATGTTTTCAATTGGACAAGCGCACAAAAAAAACCTTATTTTTTGCGTGCATTTAGATAGCTGATTTTTGCGACTCAATATTTCCCAGAATAAATAGTTAGTAGGATCAAGTAGTCAGGATGCAAGCTGTCAAGGTTTTGTCGCAGTTTGTTCAGCGGTTTATAGCGTTGCATTTCTTATAAGTACTTAGTCTATAAGCATTATAATTTAAAAGTATAAAAGATAAGATATTCTGTGCAATGAAGCGTTAGTTAGAGGCTACAAGAACGCAAAACGGAGGTTGTTATCCATATGTATACAACCTGTCTCTTGTGATGTAAAAAATTTCATAGGACATTTGCAACAACTGCGCTATCTCTAAGATTCAATTCAAAATTATTTGATGTAGCCCAACTTGTGGCTCATATGAAAAGTCGAGAATCAACCAAAATATGTTGATTCTGCTGAGATTAGGTAATCCATTAAAGTTAAAACTCTACAACATCACTAGGTTGAATATCTCTTACGTTTTAGTTCCTATTATTATGTGGTATTTTTAGTCCATTACCACGTAATTGACAAACCAAAATCTAATGGGAGCGCGATTTCAACAAAATTGCCCTACAATAATCTTTAAATTGGACTACGAAATTTGCGGTTACCGAATTCAAACAAATTTTTGTACAAAAACGCTTTTCAACTAAATATAATTTTTTTATCGAATAATCGATTTGATCCAAAGTCTTGAAAGATTCTTAAAAATTAAGCTAACAAAACCAGGTGTTTTGACTAAATTGCGACTTTTTATTGTCCTAAAATTAAATTATCTTAAATATAATTTTACGTAAATACATTAATAAGATGAGGTGCTGAAGTAGCAATTTCGCACCGGAAAGCTCAGTGATTGCATTCTCCACTATATAACTGACATCAGACAAGTCGCAGTGAGCTGCTATGCTGGCTCCGAAGACCGAGGTAGAAGGTCTATAAGAGGCCTACAATGTGCAATAGTAGACGTTCATCAGTTGATAAAGAAGAAGATCGATCAAACGAGCTGTAGAGTGTGGAAATCCTTTCAAGACATCTATGCTACAACAGTAGACGTATAGAAGACGACGAAGGCGAAATGTACGATCATAATTTTATTACGTCTTGCAGAATCTCGACGCGAGATGTTATTATTTTGCAAATACATACAATGTAAAGAGAATATTTGCAGCAAGTCCTATTTTGCGGCACATTAGTTCTGGAAAACGAGACACAATGCAATTTGGCAATAGTGTTAATATTTCCGCCATTCTGGACTCTAAATTTTTTGGAATCTTGCCGACGAAAGGCGCAGCATTACGCAAATACGCGATAATATCATCGTTACAGTTGCTTTTAACGATTGTTTGAAATTCTGTAAACATTCTAAAAGAACTTACATCATTCTCGATGTTATGTTTAAAGAAGTTTGTAACTTGTTGGATCAATCTCGATGAAAAGTTGGTAGACAGATACTGATCATGATTCTAGTCTGGATAATATCTGACGACTGAGTAGAATAGTAAAGTAATATCTTCAGGTTAATTGAGTGTAGATACCTACCAAGTACCAACATGCAAAATTTTAATTTACACATTGATATTTTACTGATGAAGTTTGAATATGATGAACCAGGTGTAGTAAAAGTAAATTGTGAAAGTGCCATATAAGTTTTCGGTTGCAAAGTTTATTTATTTGGCATACTTTTGGGAATGCGGAACGTTATTAATATTTTGTTTATTATAATAGTAACAGGCGTTTCAATAAATTTATATATAAACCGGTTTCCTGCTGTAAAATACTGATGGCGAGCCGTTGAACTCCAAATAAACAATTTGTTAATTCGACGCTCTGTTCCACGCCTTACAACATTAAGCCGAGGTGTTCCGGTATCGGCCAATAAAACTGTCGCCATTGCGACATGTAGCGTCTAAATACGCGTTTTTATGCATTCCCGAACATTTTTACGGGACACCCAGCACTATTCTTGGCGCGCTGCACACATTTTATGATATCTATTATGACGCTAGGTTATAGGATGTGGTCGCGGTAGTGGATAGGGCAGTAAAATGTTAAACAGTTGTTTGTTTAGCGGTTTCCCGGTGCACTCGAGTCGCTGGTTTATTGTGCATTCTCAGTCTATCGTGGAATATCTGGCGCGCATTATGCGGCGGTGTGGGAGAAATAATAAACGACGGCGTTTTTTGCCCCCTCCGCGAACCCTCAGGGGCTGAAGTGCATAACTCCTTACACCTTTATTTACCGTCACCTCTGCACTTTGTTTTATTTTCTTGCACGTCCGCATAATTCCACAATAATGCCCCAAAATCCACGCGACGCGCCGTCTCCGCCGAGGGGAAGCTTCGAGCTTTCTTTAGGAAAGATCGTCAATTGTGCTACCCGGTCTATTTTGTTCGTTCTTTTATTAAACGGTTTTTGTGCGAATGTAATGAATGCTTTATTCGTAGGTGCGAGCGGTTGAAAGGCGGATATTATCTCGCGGGCATTATATTGAAAACATAATGGAATTTCGCCGTTCAATATTTTAGGGTAAGGATTTTTTTAACGTGCGATAAGACAGGCACGTTACGGCGGGCAACAAGTGGGTTAAAAATTAGATTGTTTTAGCGGAAAAAAGTTGGCGCCAGCGGGTAGCTGGTGTTATCTGAGGTTATTTGTCGTATCAAGTGTTTCGTTGCTTTTTGCCGCCGCGTCAAAGGCGCCGCGCACGGTAGCAGCCTCCCGCTTCCAACTACTTCTGATTTCTAGGGAATGTTTATTTTTCCGTACTATTTTTAGTGTGTATTTACATTTCGTAACTAATATTTATGTGACTATTGCTCATAAAAGGATAAACCCAGGTGTAGACTTTATATTCTCGCATAACACTTTCTGTTTTTATCGGCGGGACCTGTTATGTACTCTTTTGCTTTGAAAAATAATCTTTGATAAATAATAATATAATTGAAGGGAAAACAGGGAATATTTGTCATTTATGTATTTCATCAGACCGTGTTTTTTTAAAGAATTTAAAGGCGTTAGATCTTAAAGGTGCCAAAAAATACCAATGCAAACTATTTTCAGCTTTCTCATGAACAAAAAATAGCGTTGTAAAAGTGGCGCGAGCACAGATGTTATGCTAACACTGTATACCTAAAATGCACCTTAAAACACAATAACATAGAAGCAATTTCCTGGATATTTCGATAACGTTCCATAATTTTTTATATGGACCTAGTGATCGTAAACTTTGGCAGAAAGGTATGTATGTGTCGCTATCGCTTCTCTCCCAAAAACGGAAGCGCCACGCTTGCTTGTTAGGATAGGCTTCTGTCTCTAGGTAGATGACTCCCGAAATACGTAGGGGTTTCTCAGTGGCCATTAAAATTTCAAAGTTGATTTGGATTAAGATTTCAAAGGAGCAATTTATTATCAAGTTCGAGTTACCCATTCCGTTTCCAGCGACATCAGATAACGATTGTATCGCGACTCTCTTGAGCCGGTTGTATCTTCTATTTGTATATGCATAATAATTATGTCGGTATAATTCGGGTTTCTGTTTATTAATTTCCAGGTTTTATTAGCTTTTTATGCTAAAAACAAGTCTATTAGTATCTACTGTTATTTTTAACTAAAAACCGTATCCGTACAACTGTACGGATTACGTTATTTAATTTACAAGTATATACCTAGTTCTTTAAAAAATAAATTAAATTGGAAGGGATATGGCAGTTTTAATTAAACCAATAGTACTTCAACCATCCATCTAGCCGGATCCATCTCGCTCGATTAGCTATCGTGCCGGAACGCTAAATCGCTTCACGAAAGAGCACGTCACGGCCGTCACGATAAAATGGTAACTAGCCAGGGCCAGAGTCTTCCGCCAGACTGTAAATAAATCTTATTTGTCTGGTGGGAGGCTTGGGCCGTGAAAAGTTACCGTCAAAGACGTGCCGCTAAGCGATTTAGCGTACCGGCACGATGGCGTGTAGAAACCGATTATGGGGTATGGGTTGAATCTATACTGCCATACCCCTTCCAAGTTAGCTCGCTACCATCTTAGAATGTATCGTCACTTACCATAAGCTGAGATCGCAGTCAAGGACTATCTTGTGATCGAATAAAAAAAAATACAAACAAGTTTTAATTAATGCCCACCAGCTGGTAAGTAGCGTGAAATCAATTAGCTAAAACGCCACAACCTGCAGGCGGGTCGGTCGTTTTGCATACTAACTACCGCTGCGGTAATAATGTAACACATATCGCCCGCAAACGCCTAATCGCCCTTATCGTGTCCAGAATAAACAAATAACTATTAATGGTGTTAAATTTATAAATCGCCGGGATTCATTTGCATACGCAGAGGCTTTCCACCTAGGGTTGTCAACTTTAGGGTAGGGTCTAGGGGACCGAAAGAGTCGCTTTTTTCTCTTTCTGCTCAACGCATATAAACTGCGTTGAGTAAGGGAATCCTGTATTTTTCTGGAATATAAATATTAGAGAATGACATGCTTATGTCAATTACTCCTCTTGATCTGTTTGAACTTTTAAAATTAACATCAAATATTCAATCTTTCTTTTATTCAATCTAATTAAGTACAATATACACATTAAACTTTGAATTTGTTTAGCTAATATTGCTCTCAAATTACATGAATTTACATACACTTCAAGTTTTGATGGAAGATAAAGCTTTCTCAGCATAACATTAGTATGGTGTAATGTTTTTACTAGCCACATTCCCTGTTTCCCTCCAACTAAGTGTATACTTGTGCTAAAAGAAGAAACAAAACAATTAGTGAAACGCTATTGATGGTTTAAAAATTTCTCTGCGCTGGCAACCCTAAAGTAAATTGTTCAAACTTGTTTAGAGAGGACATCCATAATTTATTGTTATAATGCTAATAATGCGCTATAAGCAGAGGATGATCTTCAACCGGTAACGGATGAAACCGGTCACAATATTTTTATAATGACTGGTATCTTTATTATTACAAGAGTGTAAATTGAAAAAATCACTCTGTCTGTCTGAATCTGTAGGCTGAGTCTATATTCTACTAGCTGACCCGATTTCAATTTTTTTTGGGGTGGGACCACCCTTATCACTTAGGAGTATGAAAAATAGTTTACGTCCTATTCTCAGACCTACTAAATATACCTACACACATTTCATAAGAATCGGTCAAGCCGTTTCGGAGGAGTTTTGTTACAAACACTGACACGAAAATTTTATATAAGATGTCTGATATATCAGAGATAGATATATTAAGATAGATGCCATAGATAGATTCCACATCTGGGGGGTAGTATAATTTAAACTTGTTTACACTTGTTTTTATAAGAAGCAATCTCTTGATCGATCTTCTTGTACAATGAGGTGACGAGGTGACTCTGATACCAACGGTGGTCAAGCATGCACTTGCTATAAAAAAGATGACTTTTTATACGTACCTATAATGAGCAGTCACATCAGTCCGGACATGTACCGCAAAAAGCCAGCAGGTAGCTGGTATGTTTTATAAAGTTTTAATGATGTAACTTGATAGGATCATAACGAGGCACGCTCGTAATACGACTTCAGTGGCTTCACAGAAATACTGTCGGATCTGATCTGTTTTTGGTTCACGTTCCCGCCTGTGGCAGGTACACTAATCTGAGGATTCTGTGAACTTGCACAGATAAACGTGGAGCGTTCGTTTGCACGGTAGAAATTAGATTTGGCGTGACAACGATGTAAAATAAATGAATCTGCTCTGCAGCACTAACTGTAAATAAAAAGTTCTTTAGACATGACAAGAGAGAGATTTCTCTGGTGTCAAATTCGGCTCCGGTACTAGAGTTTGCTTGGTGGGAAGCTTTGGCCGTGACTAGTTACCACCCTACCGTCAAAGACGTGCCGCCAAGAGATTTAAAGTTCCGGCACGATGGCGCGTAGAAACAGATTAGGGGTATGGGTTGAATGTACACTGCTATACCCCTTCCAAGTTAGCCCGCTTCCATCTTAGACTTCATCGTCAATTACCTTCAGGTGAGATCGCAGTCAAGGAACATCTTGTCATCGAATAAAAAAAAGGTTGATGTACTCTCCGAGGCTCGAAGGTGTAGCACCTCTAACTTGGCAATATCGAGATAATTATTAAGAGAATTTCTAGAATAAGGAAGCAGGAAGTAGTGAGCATGGAATGGAGAAAGTGTTTTAGTTCACAGGGCGCAGCAGTGGAGTTAGGCGTGCCTCCTTGAGGAGTTTTTCTCCTGCAAGAGAAAGAAAGTTTGAGAATTTCTGGACAGGAAGACCCAATAGCTTTTCTAACCCCGACCCGGGATTTGACCCGCAGCCATTTTAACATAAAGTGGAGGGACATCCAATCGGAAATATTACCTAGGTACTTCACGTCAAAATTCAGCGCTCAGATATAAGAACACAGATTCTGTATCAGAATTTCGAAATTTTTGTCATCCTCATGTCCAAGAAATAAATTCTTTAATACCGACTAAGAAATACATAATACGATAAGATATGTTTTGTGTTATGATAACAGTCATGTTTCCGCTCACTAATCTGTGTTTAGCGGTTAACTGCTAGTAGTAGTCATAACGTTAGGCGCATTGTTTCTTAAACAAATTTCAATGATAACAAGTTTCGGAAGGCATGTTAATATTTGTATTTTCTAGAGATAAATCGTTTGTTGTTTAGTCCCAAGCCGCCGGCGGATTAACATATCTTTATATGTATTCAAACCACAGACTAGAGGTGAAAACGGACGGTAAATGGGATGCAAAGAAATGAAATAGTCTGGAGATGCCGAATACCGTAGAACAATCTATTCCGATGCGACAAATATATTGCTTGCCGTTTCTGTTTGAGGCGAATAGTATAAATTCCTGTAGTCCTTTTCTGTTATTAGTGGAATAAAAATGTAGTGTGCATAGTTTTAAACGACGCAAAGTATCCAACAAATATCAATAATTTTGCAGCAGGCCTGTTCGATATCACAAACATTTTTACTGATACGATTTATACCGAAGTGGCTAACACATGGTAAGGGCAACGTATATTATAATGGCGTATTTTTGTTTTTAAAACGAATTATTTTGACGTGACACTGTTACTAGTGTGGATAATTGACACCATATGACCTAGGATGAATGGGAAAGGAATAAGTTCCCTCCACTTCTCCGAAACTGGCAACTTCGATGAAAACCGTGCCAAAAGCTTTTGCAAAGTTTCCCACTTCCCTCCACCTTGTTTACATTAGTCTGCGACATGAATTAAAGCTTGTGGATAACTTATACCAAACATCTGACCTAGAGTGTATGGAAAAGGAATAAGTTCCCGCCACTTCCCCGTAACTGGCAAGTTCGATGAAAACCGTGCCAAAAGGTTTTGCAAGGTTTCTCAATTCCCTCCATCTTGTTTACGTTAGTCTGCGACTCAACATGAATTAAAGCAGTTTTTTGGTTCCCATGATTTGTGGACAGGTGGCGCGGCGGTCGGCCCCTTTGTGCTTTGATCTCGCCGCCATAGAACGCGTGCGATCCGATCTTTTTGTCGGATATTTTATGTTATTGATGCGTATTGGTTTAATGCCAGTTGTACTTCAATAGCTTTGGTTTCGTCTTACTTTGGATCCGCTTTTTGGATCTATGCTTTAATTTTTTGCAATTTTTCAAAGTGGAGCTTTTCCAGTGCTTTATCAGAATTTGTAAAGAATATGATATTAAAAACTGAACTCGTTTAACTAGATATGTATACCTATCCACATTTACTCCCTACGTACCTACATAAAGGTGTTATTATTAAGATATTTAATATTTAATAAATAATGTCCGTGTGGAATGTTGTCAAGAATACTGGCATGTCATGTCCCGGTACACTACTATAGTACTGTGTGGCGTTATAATAAAATACACGTAATACTTAAATGTTTTTTCTTTGTCATCAGGTTTAACCGCGGAACTGTTCTACGTGCGTGAGGGCCAGATCAACAAGTACGCCCTGAACTTCGTGGTGCCCGTGCCGGCGACCATCGGAGAGCTCCACTTTACTTGGCAGAGCCTTATTAGGAGACCTGTAAGTTTTACCGAATTGGATATTTGACAATTTTTTTTAGTATACTTAAAATAAAAGTTTTTAATATTATAACACAATGTCATTTTTCTTGTTCAATATCTTAACTAGTCTCGAAAATATAGAGCTTTTAAGTTTCCTGTTCGAAAGAAAGCCCTATTGCAACATGACGTCACGATTCAATAGCCCAATACACTCTCCATACAAAATTTCATTTTAGACAGAGACGGATACAGTCGCAGTCAAACAGTTACATTTTCGATTGTAATTAGTGAATAGCCTCAAGTCGAGTCCAGTACAGCCTGTGCTTTGCGTCGTGTTCCACTTTACTATGAGCCCCATAAAAAGCCTCAAGATTCTTCAGCGAGCGATGGGGAGGGCTATACACTGAGTCTCTGCGAGACCAAATTAGGAATGAGGAGATCCATATAGGAGAAACAGAGTGGCATATTTAAAATAGCTTATCAAGTCGCAAAGCTGAAGTGGCAATATATTATTTTTAACCGACTTCCAAAAAGGAGGAGGTTATCAATTCGGCCGGTATCTTTTTTTGTTGGTAAAAAAAAACTATTTTGTATGTATCACAGTAACTGTGCGAAACATTAGGTAAAAAGCACGTCCCGAAGTGCCAGGATCTATTAACTATAAACAATGGCTAATATTTCATACGCTAATAGTTAACGATAAGCTAGGTAACGGTAGTTGAATTCCTAATGTATTCGAATGGGACAATCGTTTTAGAATATATAATGTTCCTACCAAAACAGCAACAACATTGCAATTCAAAAAAAAAAACTTGCTGACAGTAGTTTCACCATTCGATCGTTTTTTTGCGGATTTGTTCTGTTCAGAGTTTCAGAATGTACATTTGATTTTTGTAGGGTTACCAACAAAATATATTAAGGTACTTTGATCAGATATTATGTATTTATTATAAATTATAGTTTTTTTTTAAATTATGAGATGGGCTTGCGCTTGACGACAATCAATGATGGAAAACAATGATGAGGTCTGAGGTTGGAGCTCGCTTGCCTAGAAAACACAGTTTAATTCAAAACGTACATTAATGGTTATAAAAAGATTAATTAATACAAAGGAGATTATTAATAAAATATTTTTGTACGTATTTGTATATATAGTAAAAATAATAATGTTAGGAAATCAGGCCACCAGCTTATACAACAAAGTCGTTCAAGGTTTTAATGAGTTTTTTTCGAGTAGAACTACAGGAACTCGGGTGTCATTACGACAGGGAAAGTTTGTATTTCCAGCTCGGATGCATGCGTGTTTGTCGCTAACGGCTATTGTTATGGAAATAAGTCTTATTTGAATATATTGTATCTATAGCTCGCTATTTGGTTCCGATAAGACTATCTTATTGGTTGTTACAGTTCAAATTGTTTTCCGTTCCTTAATTCCCCTTAAACAGATTTTATATATACGAGTACCTAGCTATGTTTATTTACATGTTACATAATTATCTTCTATAGAGGGCAAGAAAAGAAGAGTTTTTACGAATGACAAGTGAAATAGTTTTATTTTACAAATCAATGTTTTTTGTTATGTCAAAAGTCTTAGTACGCTTGTTATGCAAATCCTGCATAATATGCGGATCCCGAGACAGACAGAAGTTATTATCATGAATTGTTAACCAAATTTTATGTGCATTTATTTCTTTGAATTCGAAATAAGAAAAATATCCTCTCAGCCTGAAACCTTCCAAAAAGACAATCGTATAATTTTGTTCGTATTTTCTGAATATCTACAAGTTTATTCGAGAAAATTGTTAACCGAACCAATAGAATGAAATAAATGTAACTCTATAATCTTCCATGTAAAAAAAGAGGTTAAGGCTGTGTTGTGTCGTAGACCGCGGCGTTATCTAGTTTGTAAACCGCGGAGTATCTACCGATCTAAGATGATAATTGTATTCGGTTGGTTCTTTGTTATTCGTCGGCGCCTTTGACTAGTGGGCAAATATTTAGAGAACGGTAACTCGCCGCGATGTACGATCGCACCATTGTCTGTACTCGCCGAGGGCCGACTCCCGACTCCGAGTGATAATATTTAATTAGAGACCACGCTGTCGCACCTCCGTTTACGAGCCTTCGCATGCCTGATGAAGGCAAAGGGCCCGCGGCGGAACTGTTTGCCTGTTTGTTTTACCATTCATGTGCCGCGCGATGATTAGTCAGATTGTAACGAGGGTGTAGAGCATCATATTTATGGAGCTCGTTACGTTTAAATTGGTGCTCATTTTTATGATTACAGACTTTCGCATTAATTATGTTTACACACGAAATCAATGGAGGCATGCGATCCGTGAGCATGACGCTAGGTACTATTTGAATGTTTTCTTTTTAATGCATTCGTCAGCTTCCGTTGAGCCTGACATTTAATATCGATAATTGTTTAGGATTGCTGTAGGTAGAGGTACTCGTACCTTATACAGAGAAAAGCGTGATCATGCGGTGGGTCAAGAACATTTGATCCGCTTTGGGTAGTTTTGGCTTTGGGTCGCTTTGCTCGTTTAGGATTGCCCGTGAGCCGTCCGTCAATCGTAATAATACAGTTACTTCGTGATATGGCAGAACCGTTACATATGTAGGATTATTTATTACAACGTTTTAAAGTAAACATGTTAGATACTGACTGTAAAATGTCAGCTTATGGAAATTTAAGAGCTATGAAATAAATGTAATATATGTAAATAGGTACTTACGTGGAATTCTACATTGATGTTTGAAAAAACATAATTTTGATAACATTTATTTTTGTTACAGTTACCGTACACGTTACACGTGGATGTGGTATCGCACAAGGAGGCATTACACACACCTACATTTAATATATCAAGCGAGGGCTTCGTCCCTACCGAGCCGCAAACGTGGCGAGTGGATTTGCCTTGTACGCGCACTGTTGCAGCCGAAGTCGGCGTCACCATTTCCCTTAACGTGTCAACCGGTTCCTCGTCAACCGCTTTAGTTTTCCGGCGAAGCAAAATTTGCCTTGTGGAGGCACCTCGACCAGCCGTGAGAGTGGATAATGTGCCCCATTCAGCGACGTCAGCTGATATCTTTTATGCTGGGGCTGGATGCGCTGGCGGAGCTTTGCTAATAGCAGCCGTAGCCGCAGTCGCTTGTAGAGCGCGAGCGAGAAAACTCCGTAGAACACGAAGCGATGAACAAGATGCTCATGCATTCTTACCCGATTCCTCATGTAAATCTGCCGCAAGTTACACAAGCTATCGCCGACCTAATTCCGTACCAGCCGCGGCGGCTGAGGAGAGAGCAAGGGATTTGCAACAAAGGATAGCGGAGCTAACAATTCAAAGATGTAGAGTAAGACTGCGATCAGTGGCGATGGAGGGGACTTTCGGCAGAGTTTACAGAGGGACGTATGCAGATGAAGATGGAAGGGAACAAGAGGTTCTAGTCAAGACAGTAGCAGAACACGCATCTCAAGTTCAGGTAAAGTATTAGAGTTTTATCTGTAGTATTCTAACTAAGTCATAATATTGTTCTAATTTATATGCATTTTGCTTGGTTCAGGTATCGCTCCTCCTTCAAGAAGGCTGTATGCTTTACGGACTTCATCACGAGCGTGTCTTATCCGTGCTCGGCGTCAGCATCGAAGATCAGACTGCCCCATTCATACTCTACCCGTGGAGTGCTAGTTGGAGGAACCTGAAGCAGTTCCTTTTGGCTTGTCGAGGAGTTAACTTGGGAGTGGCGGCCGGTGGTCCACCACCGCCGCCCCTGACCACCCAGCATGTAGTGAGAATGGCATTACACGCCCTAGATGGCTTGGCGTATTTACACTCTCAACACGTACTGCATAAGGATATCGCTGCGAGAAATTGCATGTGAGTACTCGTATGGACATGATATAGAAAAGTGGTTATTAATTTATTATTTATACAACAGCTTTCTTAAGGATAATGTTGCGTATTTTTAACTAGGGACTGCACCGTTTATAAATGTCTCTTGGAAGATACCCCAACATGTGTACTATTTTTTCTTGAAGTAGAATGGAGTCAGTTATTTCTAATTCTAAGCATTACTTTCTTTAAACAGAGTCGACGAAAACCTTCGAGTAATGATCGCCGACAACGCCCTATCCCGAGATCTCTTCCCTGGAGATTATCACTGTTTAGGCGACAATGAAAACAGGCCAATCAAATGGTTGGCTTTAGAAGCGTTGTCAAAGAAACAGTTCAGCCCGTCAGCTGACGTATGGGCGTTGGGTGTACTGTTGTGGGAGCTGACAACGTTAGCTCACCAGCCGTATGCTGAGGTAGACCCATTTGAGATCGGCGCGTATTTGAGGGATGGATACAGGTTACAGCAACCGGCGAACTGCCCTGATGAATTGTGAGTATAATGTTATATAATCTGCTATAATATATTATTGTATGCCCCAAAACAGCCACATTTGAAGGTAGAACTCCTGTATTTTCGAGGTATCTTGTAGAACTCTCAGAGGTCATAAGCTAATATCATCGGCTTATCGAACAGAAAATGGCATAAATTGTTCGAGACTATAAACTTGTTTTGTGATCAGAAACTTGTTATGCTGTCTATTCCGATTTCCATATTCTTTATATGGAGCTCCAGTCGATGGACTTGCAAATCATATTCACGAATTTCTCTCGAGGTATGCTGTTTTCGTTTCCGACTTTTCTCGTGGTAAGAGGCGAAAGTTCGACGAATTTATGGCACTGTGCGGGTGTAAACACACCCGTAGTATTTCTGGATTTTTGTTTTTCAACCCCATGACTCTTACTAAGACTTTATATAGTGAGCGTACAGAATGCACGAGTTTCGCTGAGACAACCATTTTGTACTGTATCTGCACTAAGTCCTTTAGGAAAATTTTTTTTTAGTAATCCAGTAAAAATGTATTTTTTTCCCCAGGTTCGCAGTTATGGCGTACTGTTGGGCAATGTCACCCGACGACCGGCCAACATTGCCCCAACTCCAGATTTTCCTGCGAGACTTTCACACGCAATTAACGCGTTTCGTCTAAGACATTCCTAACGAAAGACAATCCAAAGACGACAATAAATTCATAGTTAATTAGTGAAATAGTGAAAAAACGTGAACTACAGTGAACGTTCCAGAGGCCTTATGACGTGCACAAAGTTACCTTAAAGACGCCACAGTGTTACGACAAGTTTGAGCCATCATTCGTGAATATTTTTACAAACCTGAATTTAGTGCTGCAGCAAATCGTAGGCACTGTAATTTGTAATGTAAATATTGATACTTCTTATATATAAGAGATCTCAATTTTTACACCATAATATTAATAGGTATCGCTCCTAAACTTTATTATAGAGAATTAGGGCCCGTGTTCGAGCAAATGGTTGGGCAATAATTATGTCGTTAGAAGTGTGGCTTGTGGTGGCTTGCATTAGTGACATTCTAGTGACGAGAATTTACGGTGAACGGTTTTTGGACGAGTATTATAATGAGGCGGCGATATAAAGAGACTGATTTTAATAAAAGTGTTTATTGAATTGTAAATTATAGATGTTTATAACTTTGTCGTCGCATATTTTGTTTATATTTTGTCGAAGTTTCACAAATTCTTAACATATATTAACTGTTTTAGAGGTTCCATGACAGTTTTAAAGAGTAGGACAATATAAGAACGGGCCATTTATCTATAACAACGTTACTCTAATAACACCATGTTCATGCTCATTGTTCAATATACAGCCAAGAAAATGTTTGTAGGAACGAGTTTATGCAAAAGAGTAGGTATACCTACTGGAAACTCACTTGTTAAACGCAACCGCACCTCAAGTTATGCCGTGAATATTGAGAAAAATAAAAGCGTAGTATTTTCTGTAACTACACAGCATAAGACCAAAATAGTCTATTTTGTGGTGTTTGTATGTGTTTCTGAAAAAAAACTGCAATTTCACTTGTATCGACACACTTAGTCTTGGCATGGTCTGAGGTTGAGTGGCGTGCGTGCTCTATTTACAACGAGTCTTTAAAACTTAATCTTGCCAGCATAAAAATCGGGACATGTCCTGTCAAAATAGAAATCTTGGTCACTTTACTGAAGCTTTCACAATATGCAATGTTTTCTGCCGCGGAAAAATAAATCTGTTACGATTTTACGATCTCTCTCAAACGTCAGTGTTTGTTGGATGCTTGGAAATCTTGCATAGTGTTTGGGCTTCAAGATACTTTGTATTCATTACTAATAGCATTGCATTGATATGCTTTTAAAATACCGTGGTATTTGTGAGAGTCGTTCAATATTCTTTAGGTAATTTTGGGATTTAATATGGGTAAAATGAAAATTAGTTGATGATGATTATTAAATATGTATAATTAATTAATTGAGTGCGGCAGTCAAGTCAGCTTTTAACACTCACTGAATTTCACACTGAATTTTGACCGACTCAAGTGAATACCCGCGCTCGTGTACAGTCATAACTGTATTTAAAATCCTCTCCTAAATGAGTCCTAAGACCGATGCCACACGGTGCGGTGCGGTGTCGCTGGCCGCTGCGTTTTTATACGCAAGACGCAATGGCGCTGGCACAATACAAATCTAATTATTCTCAGGATCGACATCCCTCCAACCGTATGACATACGCTCTTCGTGTCTCCTCGAGTTTCATGACCCTTTTACATTAATAGTGGTAGGACTTTCGTTGGGATAGTAACGCGGTAGGTTCCCAGATCCTTCCGTTTACGATTCAACTAAGAGTACGGGATTACAACTTCTTAGATTGTAACGGTTATTATCAGATTAGTTTAAATTATCGGGACCGGTGCGGCTTAGCGTGCTCTCCAAGGCATGGAATAACGAAAAAGCCTTATTCGGTCATTCAAAGCCCGCGTAAGTCCTGTACTATACCAGCACAATCTACTGTTATGCGAGGTCCCAACAAGGCCACACGTCTTTCACTTTATATACAAATAAATTATGCGTCGACTATTAGGCAATAATTTAATTATTTGAAACCTCAATACTGCCATATTAGTAATAAAAGAGTGTATGTAAATATGGATAGAATTAAACCGTATAATACGTATATTGAATGTGCCTCAGATTTATGAAAAATTTAGATGTTTATAAATTGTTCTTTTGAAGTACCTACTATAGTTGTCGTGTAAAATAATAAAGACTGGATTGGTATCAATTTAAATATTGTAACAATATTATGATTATGATTATACGTATTATGATTGTAAGTACCTTTGCACATGACGCCACATGCGTTTCACAAACGCATGGCAACAGCGCTGTAGACTTTTTTATTTGTAACTGATACAAGCATGATAGCTGTTCTTTGGCGTTCGCGGCTTATTAAGAAAACACCGCACTGGGAAGGCGACCGAGACGCGACAAACATTTCGCATGTCCAAATTGCAATGACGATAAATTAAAGAACTACTTTTTTAATGCAGACAATGAAAGGTCATTAAACGTGGACGTAGTCAACTGAATATAATGTACGATTTAAACAAATAAATTTTGTTTAGCTAATGCAGGCTGATGCAGTCTATGATATTAAAACATATACGATATCTAAAACGGGTATGGCGGTGCAATATGTTTTAAATATCATTGTCGCGTCGTCGCCGCCTAACCAATGCGGTTCCGGCGTTATAGTTGCGTTTCAATTGCGGTTACAAATACATCGCAGTGTGAAAAGGCTCTCAGTACAATTTACCTAGAGTAAATTGTTTTAGAAAATGTTTTAAGAATAAAGACTTTAGTTTTGTTTCAGTTCATATTTTGGAATTCGTATGAAACATACTAATATAAAATTTTATTTAATTGATGTTAAATTGTGCCAAATTGTGATTATATCATTAATTAAGTAGGTACCTGTTTATTGAGTGCCGATCTTCAAGTATTTCAGTTCAGTTATTCAAAAGGAAGTTTAATATTATTCTTGATGGTCATACTTATTTAACGGGACGAATTGGAAAAATAATATTGTTAATACACCAATATGTTTAATTTCTAACAGATCTTGCTTTTTTGCAACTTAAGTACCTAATGGGAACTAAGTACATAATTTTTAAAGTTAAATTTGTTTATCCGTTTTTTTCGATTTATGATGGATGCAGTTTTTTTTTCAAAAGATTTAAGTAAGCCGTGCATTTATTGTGAAATCTTGGGAAATTGACTTTATTTGAATGAATTATTATTTGAGGCAGCTATTATAATTTATTCTAATAATTGTAAATGTGTAAATAATTTGAAGACTTGTCAATATATGAGTGAATATGAATAAGGCTTTTTTTTCTTTCCTAAAAATACTATTCATTCGGATTATACATTGCTGGTACTGCATACAAGCAGCGCAAGCCTGAAACCCGTGGAAATCCATGCAAGAGACCTTTTTCAGAAAGACGTCTATCGGTTTTTTTTTTTTTTTATTCGATGACAAGATAGCCCTTGACTGCGATCTCACCTGATGGTAAGTGACGATGCAGTCTAAGATGGTAGCGGGCTAACTTGGAAGGGGTATAGCAGTGTTAGTAATAAAAAAAAATTGTTGGAGCCAGTCAAATCAACGCTTTGAAGCAAAAATTTATAGACCGCACTCTCACTCTGCACAGACTCAAGACAGAGTTAAAACGAGACATTTATGTCAGCATATTTGTGTCTCGTTTTAACTCTATCTTTTTTTGATGACAAGATAGCAAGGTGGCAAGTGACGATGCAGTCTAAGATGGTAGCGGGCTAACTTGGAAGGGATATGGCAGTGTCCATTCAACCCATATCCCTAGACGGTTTCTACACGCCATCGTGCCGAAACGCTAAATCGCTTGACGGCACGTTTTTGACGGTAGGGTGGTAACTAGCCACGGCCAAAGCCTCCCACCAGACAAAAGCTCTATCTTAAGTCCGAGCGAAGTCAGAGCAGCTCTATAGATCTCAGCATCGAGAGTGCCTAAGTTTCAGTCACAGCTTCTCGCTCGCCGTTCTAAGGGTAATTATACCTGCCTTGGTTATAACTCAAAATGTTATAAACATTAAAAGTTTCAACCTCGCGCTGAAAATTCCATTTCAAGTGTGCCGGTGATTGTCGGCGTAATTATGTTTAACGTGCCTGACTCACCTGAGTAGTGCTTTGTATTTAGGTTAATGAGGTCGGAGGAGAACAGGAAACGGTCGCGGTGCGCCGCAAGAAAATATCTGCGTAGAAGTTTGAAACTTAGAAGAAAATAAGTTTCTATGCGTCTTTGCATTTATCATTCATACATCTACACCAGCGCGCTGGCTAAGTGCGGACTTAAGTTAAGGGGTAAGCAACAGGTAAGCAATACCTACTATGGAATATGGGATATCCTTACTTCCGTACTATCCTTACTTATTTCCTTACACTCCTTATTTCCTTACTTATGATCAACCGAACTTGCTAGGTGAAGTTCGATTTTGATTGTCCATTTTTGGCGGAGAGATTTAGTAGCTTTTCTACTACTTTCTAAATCTTGGAGCCAAAAATGGGCAATCCTTATTTCCTTACTATCCTATTCCCTTATTATGTTTACTTGCTTACTAATATTGTAATTAATGCGAAAGTGCATTTGTTTGTCTGTTTGCCCTTCAATCACGCCGCAAAAAAATTACAAATTGTGATTTTTGCACGAGTTTGGTTAGGAGCTAGAGAGTGACATAGTATATTTTCATCCCGGAAAATCCATGTTTCCGCGGGATTTTTATAAATCCACGCGGACGAAGTCACGAGCATCAGCTAGTACGATGATAACACTGGATGATAAGTAATATTACTGTAATAAGTACCTAGTAGCTATGTAGTATGGGATCACTATGGGATAGAGATCACTGTAATATTTAATTGCATAAAATCGATATTAGGTAAGTACTAATCGAACAGGTAACCTACCTACCTACTTGTGAGTACGGAAATGAAGTAAACTTTAGGAAAACCTCAAAAATAGTATATGTAAAGGTTTCCAATAACCCTTTCCTTAATGCGAATATTCAGAGGTACCTAGGTATAAAGGGCACGCGGGAACATTTATTATGTAAACTTGAAGGGATGCTTACTAAAAGGGCGCAGTGAAAAGAAAATGAAGTGTCACCACTAAAGCCGAACAAATGTGGGCTGAAAATGGATGAACATAAAAGAAATACTCCACCGCATTTTGCACTTGTATTACGATAGGTTTAAGGTTTCAAAAGGTTATAATAATTTGAAAAAGGTTAAAATAATGTATTCTTACTTGTAAATAAAGAGTTGATGCCACAAACTTTGCTTTGACTGGGCATTTTTTCTTCCAATCCAGTTTTTTTTCATCATCATTTGTATGGTGGAAGGCTTTGGCCGTGGCTAGTTATCACCCTACCGTCAAAGACGTGCCGCCAAGCGATTTAGCGTTCCAGGCTCCGGCACGATGGCGTGTAGAAACCGATTACGGGTCTGAGTACACTGCCATACTCCTTCCAGGTTAGCCCGCTACTATCTTAGACTGCATCGTCACTTACCATCAGGTGAGATTGCAGTCAAGGACTATCTTGTCATCGAATAAAAAAATCGCTTTATTCATTTTGGCGTGAAGGAGTAACATACACACAGACACACATGCAAACATTCACCTATGTGTGACTAGCATTTCCCCGCGGCTTCGCTCACATTAAGTTCGATATTTCAAACCCCTATTTTATCCCTTTAGGGGTTGAATTTTCAAAAATCCTTTCTTAGCGGACACCTACGTTATAATAGCTATCTACATGCAAAGGACATGACCAGTGATTGCCCTCGGGATGGGGAAAATGTGCAGGATTACAGCTTTTACAGAAAGATTAAAAAATTGAGGCCTAATTTACTATGGATTTATTATTCCGATAGAGGCATGATTTAAAATATCAAAAAAAACCAGAATGTTTATTGCTTCCGCTTTCTCTTGAATGCACTACTTCATACCTAAACTTCCGCCCACTTGTATTAATGCCCGTGATACACATGCTAGTGGATGATATGCTAGGTGCTAGTAAGCTGGCATGCCAGGTACTGACAGAATTTCAGCGCGTGACATACATGCTTGCGAATGACCTTGCCAGTGACATGCGAGTTGAAGTTCACAAAATGAAGAAATAAATAGTGTTACAATACAACTCGCAATTATATTAGGCAAAAAACAAGCACAAAAATTAATAAGATCTTAGCAGATAGTTGAGAGTTGCGATTTACAAGCAAATACGTTACGACCTGCCTTCGATTCTATAACTCAGTGCCTATCAAAAAATGAAAGCCACTGACATATATTTTTTATCCATTGAAGGTTTACTATGAAAAAGTAAATCATATTTCTCTTCAAACCTTCAATGGATAAAAAATGCCTATCGTTGTTGATAGGCACTGAGTTACAGAATCAGCCCCTTGTTTCGCGTATTTGTAGCTGGCAATACGAATCTTCCGTCCCACTTCCCTTCAAGGGGAAAAAATCAAACGGCTTGCGAGCCATTCGTATGCTTTGCTCTGGCACGTGAGTTACTGGCAGAATCTCGATACGCATGCGAGTAGCTCATTACTGCTTGTAACTGGCATGCTTTTGTGCGAGTAACAAGCATGTGTATCACGCACTTAAATAGTAAAGAGAAATTCCGCTTCGCGACACTAGATAGCGCTTGCTATTGAAAAATTAAATTCGTGCAAATAAAGTTGTATTATTCCGTGTCCTAGGATCTGTACAAAAATATTAAGCAATTTTTTTCTAAGCAACTTTGCGCATAGATGGCATGTTTAATAGCAGAAAATTATTCTTACGACTCGATAAACATATCTTAACGCCATCTTGTATCGAAAGGGAGAGGTATTTTTTGAAAAGTTTTCTTATTTTTTCTCAGTTTTCAAGGCTTCAGACTCCTAAAACTTTCATCTCTGAAAACTATAGAATATAACAATTACAAAAATAAAACTATTATTATTGCACGTTGATTTTAACATTTTAGACTTGATAACCACAATAATTAGCGCCCTCTAGTATCGAAAGGCAGAGTTATTCCGTAAAACTTTTCTATTTTTTTTCTCATTTTTCCGAGCCTTTAGACCCCTGAAAGTTTTTTATCTGAAAACTATAGAATATAAGAATTCCAAAAATAAAACAATCTTTGCTGCACGTTGATTTTTGACCCCTAGGCGAGAGCCCTTTGCTCCACTGGTCATGTCCTTTCAGCCTGATCCGTCCAGTGGTTTGAGCTGTGCGTTGATAGATCAGTCAATCAGTCATCTTTGCCTTTTATATATTTAGATGACAGTGTGATGTGATGGTACACAATCCATAAAGTTGACACTTTAGTGGTCTGCTCAGCCGCGGTAGGTACTGTGGGTGAGTGGGACAAGTTATAATAAATCTCGTACAGTTTTATAGACGGCTGGGCAAATTGATTAAAGCAAGGATGATGGATGACCGCACCTGCTGCGACCGCGCGATCCATCACACGACCGAGACACACCTCGGGCCTTCTTCAAACATCATTAACAACTGAAAATAGATTTAGTTTTAGATCTATATTTATAATGGTCTTCTCCTGGTGCCAACTCCTAGCGGAGATTCGTAACCATTAGGTCTAACTACACTGGTGCACTTAGAAGCATGCGCTAACTTCCCAGACGTATGCCTGCGCCGCTGACCTCTATATTTAATCTATGATTAACAGTAGACTTGCTGCTATGATTTACGCCATGTTGGATTTGATTGACGCCATTTTGGCGCTGTAAGCACTAAGGAGATACGAATGTCTCTGGAACTAATATGTTAGTATAATACTACAAATGGCGCACCGATCCTTACAATTAATCTATGTTTTTATTGTTGTTGTTGTATGATTTCATAGATTAAGTGCCCATGTCTTTGACTTAAATAGTACAATTTGAAGAAAGCCTATTTAAATCCTGAAGAACAACACGAGTCTTGACACATATTCTTCTCAAGACTGTTTCACGTCAAGTTGACACACATTCGGCTGTGGTCGGCGACGCGGCGGTCGATATCTTGAAGTGCTTCCTTTACTTATAGGGATAGTATGAGTGTAGAGTTGTAGACTATCTCGACAATGTTGAAGGATTTCGACTTTCGAATACTTATAGAAACACAAAAAAATGTGTAAAAATACATTTGAGGTTATTTATGGATTTTTTTAATGATATTTTGATATTAATGATGTTAATTTTTTTTTTTTGATGATTTTTCGTGGCCGTTGGCGTAATCTCTACATTCACAGCTGAACATTGGTCTCTTACATGGATTGCAAAAGAATACGATCCTGTGTCGCTTGTCTCGTGGCTGTCAGCTCGCTTCAGACTTTCCGTCAATCACAAAGCTACATGAAAGCATAAGCATAAATCATAGCGATTTTGGTTTATTTTACTTTGATCCTACACTGTCTCGATACTCGAAATGTATCGATGTTGTCGAGTTTAGCGAACTCGTACTAAGCCTACAGTTTTGTGGGACGAGGCTTTAACGAGAAGCCTGACTCAGCTCAGAACCTTTGTCGCTCAAAAGGAGTGTCGGGAACTGGGACATTTTACTTTGAACGATTTAAAAATTGTACAGTAAAATATTTTTAATTTGACATACTTTTTAATTCACTTAAAATCAACGGTTGAAGGAACTCAGTTTTTGTACGACTTTAGAAAAAGATGCGCTTTTCATTTTTCACTTAGAAATAATATTTTTGTGTTGGTTACCGATTATATACCGATTTATTTATTTTTAACCTAATTGATCTTAAAAAATACCTTTAGGTCTAAGCGACTGGCGTAACAGTCGAATTAGTAACTATCATAAGATCTTTATTAACTCCATGAACTATGGTTACCTATCTAAGAAGAATCCTTATCCTTACTTATATTATAAATGGGAAAGTGTGTTTGTTTGTCCTTCAATAACGCTGCAACAGAGCTACGGTTCGACGAGATTGCATGGGTATAGATAAGGACCTGGAAAGTGATATAGGCTACTTTTTATCCCGAAAAATCAACGAGTTTCCGCGGGAATTTAAAAACTAAATCCACGCGGACGAAGTCACGGACATCAGATAGTGATAAATAAATATTAATATACTCGTCCCTAATAGTAATAGGCATAGGATTTAATTGAAATTCTTTGTACACTTGCTTTTGTACTATTTTACTGGCAGCTTTTTTCATAAAATGTCGAAAACTGCGGAGAGATTAAAATTTTCCATAAATGGGATGAAAGATTAGGCGATAGCTATAGGAGTGGAAACTGGAAGCCCACAACATATTGTGCGGATACCAAAACGTTTTTACCGTATCATGTAACGAGCAGGCTGCCATCCATCATCCGCGACGACAGATTATGCGACCTACCCTCCCTCTGCTACGTCCGTTAAATATGAGAAAATTTCACGAAAGGAGGTGGGTTGATAAGGCAACAAAATCCGCCCCTCATACACTCGAAAAAAAAAGTTGCAGATTCCGACAAATTGTAAATGTATTTATATACTTGAAGATATAAACTTTATTTTAATATAAAGTTTAGGTGATAAAAAAAATAGTAAGTTACAGAAAATATTACCCAAAAAGAGAGTGTTTCTTTTACTTTTCTTACATTTTCATACATTTTAGTCGTTTTTTAAGCTTTGATTTAATATTTTAGTATGAGGCGCTCCATGAACCAAAATAAATTAATACTCATATAAAAGCTTATAAAAAGGAGCATCATTATCAGTTACGTTTACCATGGTTCATGGAGCGCCTCATCCTAAAATATTAAATCAAAGCTTAAAAAACGACTAAAATGTATGAAAATGTAAGAAAAGTAAAAGAAACACTCTCTTTTTGGGTAATATTTTCTGTAACTTACTATTTTTTTTATCACCTAAACTTTATATTAAAATAAAGTTTATATCTTCAAGTATATAAATACATTTACAATTTGTCGGAATCTGGAACTTTTTTTTTCGAGTGTATGAGGGGCGGATTTTGGGCCTTATCAACCCACCTCCTTTCTCCTTTTCCTTTCTTTATTGTTTTTTTTTTTCGTATAACCCAGTACCGGAGCTTGTATTATTACATTGCTAATGATATCAGAACTATCTTTTCTTCCAAAAGTATTGAAAAATTAATATACCTGTATAAAAATCAATTGCTGTCTGGCTAAAACTCGAAAACAGCTTGACCGATTTGATTAATATATATTTTTATCCTTATCTAGGGATGGTTTAAAAATAAAATAAAAATAGGGAAAACCCAAAAAAAAAAACAAGCTAAAAAATCGAAAACTCAAAATTGTCAATTTTATATTGAAATCATCTCTTCAGATTGATTACTTTTAATAGAAGGCGGGAACGAAACCACGGGTGAAAACTTTTGAAAGATACAGAGAGTTTACGTAAAATAAATATTATGTATCAAGAACTTGAAGCGCTGTTATAGATCTTATATATTTATAGGAATAAATAGCTTATATATTTAGTTTTATCTTACTTTGAACTGATATACCTACCTGATCATACAACTAATAGTAAAAATCTTCTGGAAATCTTATCTTAGTTAAAAATCCTAGTTTCCTTCCCGAAATTTGAAATACAGCACCTGACATAACCCATCCAATAACCCAACCGCTGTCTGTCATGGCTAATGGCACCCACCGTGCTACACCCATATACTATATCATAGGCTACGCCTCTGTCAAAACCATTTGTAAGATTTACTCGTATACTTAAAAACTGCGCTGAATAATTGCTGTTTTCTTCAAGCGAAGTTTTCATTTGCACTTTTATTAAAACATCGGAAAAGGAGAAATAACGAGTTGGTTGCATTAAAAATATTCTTTTGTTGTAGATAATTTAAATCCTTTGGGTTTCTAGGTCGTTGCCTGGAAAGCACTTTAAGACCTACAAAGCAACAATACGTGATTACAAAGAAATTTTTGGACCGGTCGCGGTTACTCACCATCAATTCACCATTTCACAAAATTCACCATTATTTTCGTCAGTGTCGGTTTCAGTCTATAAATGTACTGCTGGATAAAGGAGTCTTGAAAAGATCTTGATAGATTGGTTTCGCTAAATAATATAACCTTCTTCCATCCATTGACCATCAGCTCTTCGAACTATGTGCCCCGTCCGTTTCCACTTCAGTTTCGCAACTTGCTGAGCAATTCGGTGGCTTTAGTTCTCCTACGGATCTCATTTCTGATTTGATCTCGCAGGGATACTCCGAGCATAGCTCTCTACATCGCCCGCTGAGTGATCCTGAGTTTTCTTATGAGGCCCATAATACAACCTTCTTATCCAAAACTTAGGCTCCTTCCTTTTATATTCTTACCAGCTGAAGCCCGCGACTTCATACGTATGGATTGAGGTTTCTTACTTGAGGATAAAAAATAGCCTATGCGTTATTCCAGACAATAATCTATATCTGTGATATATTTTAACCAAATCTGTTCAGTCGTTGCGGCGTGATTGAGTAACAAACATCCATCCATCAAACTTTGTGGTATTTATAATCGCAAACCAACGATTTAATTAATGAATCGAAGCAATCTCTGAAATGAGATTAGCGGCAGTTTAATTCCGATTCATTTGTTTTGTTCGCCCGCATCGCCCCGGCCGGGTAGCCGACAAGCCCCGCTCTCCCCCGGGGCAACACGAGCCCCACATAACTACACCCGGGATTTCCTCCGACTTTCCATATTATATTATATTACAATATTGCAATGGATTTAAAAAGTGCGCAATTCAAACTGATTTTATGAGTCCATTCTCGGTTTAGATTCGTGCATTTGACGATTCGAAAGCACTTTGTAGAAGTTTATTTGAGTTAAAAAAATATTCTATTCTATTCTTTAAATTTATATCTACGACGACGACCTCCCTGGCGCAGTGGTGAGCGCTGTGATCTTATAACTGGGAGGTCTCGGGTTCGATTCCCGGCGGGGGCAAGTAAGAAATTTATAATTTCTAAATTGTCTCTGGTCTGGTCTGGTGGGAGGCTTTGGCCGTGGCTAGTTACCACCCTACCGTCAAAGACGTGCCGCCAAGCGATTTAGCGTTCCGGCACGATGGCGTGTAGAAACCGATTAGGGGTATGGGTTGAATTTACACTGCTATACCCCTTCCAAGTTAGCCCGCTACCATCTTAGACTGCATCGTCACTTACCATCAGGTGAGATCGCAGTCAAGGGCTATCTTGTCATCGAATAAAAAAAAAAAAAAAAAAAAAAAAAAAATTTATATCTATACAAATAAACAAAATTGGAGTGTCTGTTTGTAAAATCAAAAGAAGAGCTTTTTACTAACTGCATACGAAAGTAAATACGATACCTAATTATAACAAGAAAACAATTTTGAAATTTTTTTAATTTTAAGGATTTTATCATAATTATTGTGATCGACATAAATAAGATCAGGGATCTTATCTCAAATCACCAACAGTGCTCATCCAACGTAGGTACCTACTATAACAAAGCCACGTAAAACCACAAAAATTCCCATTTTATTTCACCCTAGGCATGCCGTATCTCCCTACAAAGAATCCGATCAGTAATTACTGCATTAGTTACCCCAGTACAATGGAGGACATAACTAAAACTTCATTCGATGACCACTCTATGAATTTTCCCGTTTTCCCTCAATGCACACGTACACGGGCTATAAATAATTGAATTTGGTCTTTGGTCGCAGCACACCTGTGTGCTGAACTTTTTCTCGGCAACTTACGAGCATAATTTTCATTTATGTTTTATTTATCATAGGTACGTGCCATATCGTATGATATGGCAATAGCCTGTAGATACAGGCTACATCAATAAGTGAATTATTACTATGAAATTACTTTTTAACTGAGACTTCGTCCGCGTGACGCTACAAATCCCGCTAAATAAAAATAATAAATCAATAAAAGTAAATCGTTTTTCGGAATAAAAAGTATCCTCTATCACTCTTGTCGATTCGAAAAACTGACAAACCAATAAACTAACAAACACATTTTCGCATTTATAATACCTATTAATAATTGCCAACTAAAGATTGCCAGTTTCTGTAGCCAAAGAATTGCCTTAAGGTATAAAATGTGAAATTATAATAATTGGTAATTTCAAATAATTTCAAGAGTGTCATGTGCCTGAACATTTGTGAATATATAAATTGCCAAATAACTAGCCGGTTTGTGAGCGCCTCATATAAACGAAATTGCACGAGCATCGCTTATCGCGATCGCGAAATGTGCAAAGTCAGGAAATTAATGGGTCTACTCAATAACAATACAAAAATGGAGGCGGTAATTGAGGTCATTTACAAGTTTAATTTTCGGGACCCTCTGTTGAAGTTACAACTCCCGTCTGCCACCCAACCACCTGTCAGGAGCCGGAAGAAACTATGTAACAATTCGATAAAATCTATACACATAATCCACTTGATTAACAGCGGTGATATTGGTCGTTGATTCAGTCGTTTTAGGACAAATTCGCTTTACGACAGATTCGCTTTACGATAGATTCGCTTTACGGTAGATTCGCTTTACGGCTGATTCGCTTTACGGTAGATTCGCTTTACGGCAGATTCGCTTTACGGTAGATTCGCTTTACGGCTGATTCGCTTTACGGCAGATTCGCTTTACGGTAGATTCGCTTTACTGCAGATTCACTTTACGGCAGGTTCGCTTTACGGCAGATTCGCTTTACAGCAGATTCGCTTTACAGCAGATTCGCTTTACAGCAGATTCACTTTACGGTAGATTCGCTTTACAGCAGATTCAATTTACGGCAGGTTCGCTTTACGGCAGGTTCGCTTTACGGCAGATTCGCTTTACGATAGATTCGCTGTACGGTAGATTCGCTTTACAGCGGATTCACTTTACGGCAAGTTCACTTTACGGCAGATTCGCTTTACGATAGATTCGCTTTACGGTAGATTCGCTTTACGTCTCAAATACCTAAGCCACACTACAAGGAGGACGGACTGCAGTGCAGTTCAGTGGGACAAAGTGAGTGTTCGAAACGCTATATCTAGTACATAACTATATCGATGAGGCGAAGGAAAACTTTATATTATTGTGAAAAAAATTCATAATTCAAAATTATTTATTTCTAGTAGCTCTTATGACACGTCTACGACCGGTCTTATGTCATTCTACCACCGGTTCGGAATGCAGAAAAGCACAAAAAACCCTTGTAATGTAAGTGAAATGAAATGAAATTCCCTGTTTCAGCCTCGACGCTCGGATCACATATTCAAGCATCATTAAACATAAACCATAATTCATACATACTCGTAGCAATAATAATTATGCGGTCGTGTGTTATCCAGTATTTTACGAGTAACAACCGATATTACCAATAACTCGGGCAATAATTAATTTTTCCAATTAACACAAAGCCGCCACGGCTGTGTAATGAATTGGATGGCAAAGTAAAACAGGGGAATTGATCACCCATTATTGTTATTTGTTTACGGAATAAATGCTAGGGCTGTACAGGAATAATGTAGGTTACACATTAACACTATAAACTGTGTTGCAAGTGTTGCAACAGCCGCACGCCTCAAAGCTAGTCCCTCCAAAAATTATGTTATGTTAATTTTTGAGCACGTTTAACTTTTAAACTACATAAACTACACATATTAGTTACTAGAGCTCGTTTGCAAAATTTTATTTGAGCTGACATGTGAGTTACGAGAAAATTTTATCTACAAGCGTAAGCTTGTATCTTGTGTCGTAATCTCTATGTATTTTCTGTAGAGATTCATGAGTAAATGTGCAGACAAAATTTTCTCGTGGCGCGCGTGTCAGGCCTAGTAGCTACCGGTCTCATTGTGATCCGTGATCATTTATCTCGCATCATCTAAAATTTGATTCATCCGATACAATCAAGTAGCACCAAAGATATCATTCTCTTGATGCTGAAAAATATCTTAGCATTTAATGCATTTATGTATATGTACCCTTGGAGCATTGAACGAAAAAATGATCTAAACATAACACCATGTAGTACATTGTACAAATGTACGTACACTGTCGTGTAGTGTGCGATGACGTCGCACTTTCCCGCTAATTCTCTCTTTAATTAATTGCACATACAAACAAATAAGGGCTCAGACCTGTTTGGAACATTTTTATGGATTTCACACACTTAATGTATTTTTTATGTTTTATCGTGTTTTTTATGGCCTTAGCGGATATTATATTATGAACAGATGGGTTACCTGAAAAGGTTAGGTACATGGTGAATCCGGTAACTTAGTGCAGTATAATTATGGATATTTGATTATTATTATCGATTTATATATTACCATGAAAAATGAAACAGCTTCCTTATATCATCATCTCAATTCATCGCCTCGGTCCACAAGTGGGCACGCGTATTCTTTCAGATTTTTTCTTCAAAGAGATTATTAAAAATTTTAAATTAAAATATCAAACTCTGCTCTGCCAACTGCTAACTCCCTAAGTTTTGATATTTATTATCCTCTGAAGATGCTCATAAATATATTTGATTTGCTTAGGTACCTACTTATTTATGTAGATAAGTATCTATAGTAGGTATAGGCACCTACATAAATCATTATATTTAACATAATTGGCAAATAAAAGGAGGTGGGTTGATAAGGCCCAAAATCCGCCCCTCATACACTCGAAAAAAAAAGTTCCAGATTCCGACAAATTGTAAATGTATTTATATACTTGAAGATATAACCTTTATTCTAATATAAAGTTTAGGTGATAAAAAAAATAGTAAGTTACAGAAAATATTACCCAAAAAGAGAGTGTTTCTTTTACTTTTCTTACATTTTCATACATTTTAGTCGTTTTTTAAGCTTTGATTTAATATTTTAGAATGAGGCGCTCCATGAACCAAAATAAATTAATACTCATATAAAAGCTTATAAAAAGGAGCATCATTATCAGTTACGTTTACCATGGTTCATGGAGCGCCTCATTCTAAAATATTAAATCAAAGCTTAAAAAACGACTAAAATGTATGAAAATGTAAGAAAAGTAAAAGAAACACTCTCTGTTTGGGTAATATTTTCTGTAACTTACTATTTTTTTTATTACCTAAACTTTATATTAAAATAAAGTTTATATCTTCAAGTATATAAATACATTTACAATTTGTCGAAATCTGGAACTTTTTTTTTCGAGTGTATGAGGGGCGGATTTTGTTGCCTTATCAACCCACCTCCTTTAATAAAATAAATATGGTATATTCTCTGAGCTCTCTATATTTTATGGGAAGACATGAATTGAAAATGTTAACTCAAATACGTTATTATAAATATATGAGTCATAAAAACCTACATTTATCTACGACTAGGTTATGGCCACAATAAAAAGATATTCGAGGACATAAACGTCGTTATGTTATAAATATCGGATATAATATAATAATCTCTTTTGCAGGCAGCCGATATAAATCAGGTCCCGACATAGACGGTGAAAATAGAACACAGACACACAGAAATGTCCTACGAAAATCGGAGGGAATTTGATAAAATTTTTCCAAACCGATTCAATTTTTGTGGAAATAAAAGAAAAGAGCATACGAGCTCAGCAAACACCTGCTAACAGAAATGACTGACATGCGGTATTTATTCATCATCAGGTTCACTACTGAGCGCAGTTCTGTCAGAGAAGTTTTGTATATATAGGCCACCACGCTGGCCCAATGCAAAGCAGACTTCACACACCATTGAGAAAATTATGGAGTATTCTTAGGTATGAAGGCTTCCTCATGAAAGAGTAATTTGTCAGCGCAAAATGGAACATCACTTGACTACTTAACTAGGGGACATCACTGTACCCTAGTTTGTTTAAAATTGGGTTTCAATAAAATCAGACGTCTACGTTTTCTGTAAAAGTAAAATTAAAAATGTTCGCAGTCGGTAGGATTCGAACCTACGCTCCCAGAGGGAATCTGATTTCTAGTCAGACGCCTTAACCGCTCGGCCACGACTGCTGTGAAAGTTTTGGCGAAATAATTGATGTTAAAAAACAAGTCGTAAAATATCATAATAAAAAATATTCATGTTGATAAGAACTTCGGTAAGAACATATACATAATAGAACTTCGGTAAGAACATATACATAATAATCATGCACTTCCTTGAAGGATATTGCACTTCATAACTATTCACAAACAATTTTTTAACGAATTAAGTTATTTATCTTTTAATTTGTGAATGTATCGCTTTGCTTGAAAAACTAAACAATTTTGCAATTTTGCAGCCTATAAAAAGTCAAACAGCATATTTCTAACAAAACCCCAACACTTAGGTAATTCTTTTCAATTTACTCATTATATTATGTAGTTACATTTAAAATAGCAAATATTTTATAAAAAAAATATGACAGCATCCCTAATTACCCATATTATCATCTAGGTAGGTATAATCTATCTCAAAATCCATATTAAGTACCTGCTAGAAAATCATTTTGATGCAACGGTTTCTATGACTAACGGAATTAGAAACAATTTAATTAGATCACTGATGAAGACTGCGCGCCAAAGAGCCAATTCACTGCTACTCTACGATCGAAGGACCTGCCCGTGCATGAAAAGTCTCGATCGAAAGCTTTAGAATTTATGAACACCTAAAATAAATTTCGTTTTCCAATGTTTTCTATCATCGACTCTTTTTTTTTTAAATTGTCCATGTATTCTATTCTACTTTGCGTTTTTCATCCAATCATCCTTGATAATATTTGAAGCATAGTTTGGTCGACTATTTCGCAACGCTGTCTCAAGGCGCCGTGGCTTAGTTGGTTAAAGCGCCTGTCTAGTAAACAGGAGATCGCGAGTTCGAATCTCGCCGGGGCCTTGTTAGATGGATCTTTTTATAATATTTTTTAACCTTTTTATTCAGTTTTTCTTCACATTTATTCGGAAGAAAAAATGTCTTTCACCATAGACATCGAATTTAGGAGCACCTATGCGTTCGAAAAAAATTCAATAAGAAGTGCAATCGTACTACCCCTTTACAAAATCCCTTTTCGTTGGATTGTTGATTGTGGATTGTTCTTGCTGTTATATTTATTAGAGAAATTAATGCCAGCAACGCATCGGTGGTGCCTCTGGTAGTACTACAAGTGTTCATGGGCGGCGGTAATCACTTTACATCAGGTGACCCGCCAGCTCGTTTTCCCGCTATTCATATATAAAAAGAAAAAAAAAGAAATATAAACTTAGGTACCTCTGAATACTCCAAGGTATCTGAAATTTTAAGATATTCAGATACAATACTTTCTTTAATTTTCATTTGGTATTTGTAATGTGATTAATCCATAATTGACGTTATCCAGAGCAAACTTTATATTAGCCAATGAAATAGTCTATTTGAGCGTTAACCCTGCGTTTAGTGGCGAGGTCCCTAAGGTACCTATGAGTAATTAAGGCCTATAAGTAGGTTATTTATGTATTGTCCTATCGCGGATATGCGGATATCCAAACCACATTCACTTGAGCCTTGAAACAAATCGCCAATGGGACCGCAGTTTGGCCGTAATCCGCAATGCGCGGGGATTTCAGCCGAATTTCCACCAATTCCCGTGGAATCCGAATTAGATTAAACGTTGATTAAAGTGTGCGACATGGACACTGATTGGAAATACTAGGATTTTGTATTCTGTAGGTACATGTAATAATTATATAACTATAATCCTATTATCTATACTAATATAATAAAGCTGAAGAGTTTGTTTGTTTGAACGCGCTAATCTCAGGAACTACTGGTTCGAATTGAAAAATTCGATCCAGTAGTCCTTTAATCACGCCGTAACAGAGCTACTGATCGACGTGATTTTTAGGTAGTCTTTGATTTAAAACTATTTCTCGGTTTTGCGCCGCCTGAATCCAGCGGCTCCCTGCGACTCGTTTGATGTCGTCGGTCCACCTAGTGGGGGGTCTGCCAACACTGTGCTTCCCGGTGCGGGGTCGCCACTCCAGCACCTTGGGACCCCATCGACAATCAGCTTTTCGAACTATGTGCGCATTTTCCACTTCAGTTTCGCAACTCGCAGAGCTATAGAGATTTTTTTAATTAATATTAATTTAATTACCTACGAGACGAGTCGTTTTCGCAATATAAATAAAGCCAAATTAATTACTCTGTCCCTTACAATAGCGTTGCCAGAGCGTTCTTGTTTTCATCGCAAACCATTTTATTAGCTTTCGTCAAGGCAAATAGCCGTGAAGGATACACCGGAAGGTTAGCTTTGCTTAGGGAGAATACACACTCGTCTGTTGTATTTGCCTCGCATTCGGATATGACGAATTGAGCGATCCATTTCAATATCATCCTGGAGAATGGAGAGAGCTCATTAAATGTTTCATTGTATGAAACAGAAAGGATCACTTGCACTAATATTCGCGGAATGAGAAGCTAAATAATTGTTATAATTGTTTATTTCTTAGATACGATAGTATTTCACCAATTTTACCTGCCATCACATTAATTTATAATTATTCTGACATCATAAAACTAAATAGAAATGATATGGAATAGAATAGTTCTTATACCAAAGTGCTCTTGAATCCTCAAGTGAATCTACCACTGGTTCGGAATACCGCTCCAACCAAGAAGATCCAGTAAGAAACTCGGCGGTTGCTCTTTTTAAATATTATGTTGAATACAGTTAAAGAGTACATTAGTAGAATTGTACTGGATTTTAATGTAAAATTTATTGGGATTAACTAACGCCGATAAATGTATTCAGTCCCCAGGGAAATATTCACAAAGTTGGCAGGCAAGGGTTAAAACGTGAATATTAAATAGGGACCGCTTATCGGCAGCGATGAGAATCCAAATTAAACGTAATTTGTGGTTTTTAGCTTTTCAACCGAAAATTGTTTGAAATTAAATTATAATTTCATGCTAAGAGATTTTGTGCGGTAAATATGCAAAGTTTGTTTAGATTTTCTCGATGTTTGCGGCTGTTGAAGGGATGGTATTTACGTCTCTTTTGTTCCTACACCATTCCTTAATTAAGGCTTATGTAAAGTTTCAATTTAGCGGGCCATTTTGTTATTCTGTGGTCTAATGCTGAGATCTTGGTCTGACATAAATCAGCCTCAAATTAAAGTAATGTCTGAACAAAGAAAGGAACAAAGCTAAAGAATGGTCTATATGATTTCTAATATTAAGATAATCTTTGTAAAAGCCAATCTAACACTTTTTTACGTAAACGAATCCAATTGACAATGTTAATTATTATTATTTTACTCTACTAAAGTGATGAAGAAAAGAGAAGAAACTTATTAACGACTAGCCTTTGTTTTTTTTAATAGGTGTCTTTTTTCACAAAACGTAGGAAGACATTTATGTCTCTCTCTTTAAAGTTTCTGTGTTGGTGTCGTGTGGTGCGGGTTGTTACGTTCCCTCAAATATGGTTGAGCGAAGCAATGGCTGGATCATGCGTCATGCTCGTGAACGGGTGCCACCAACGGGAATGGGTCTGCTTTTGCCTGCCTGTGTTAACATGTATTGAATTGTATTTATTTGTATTTGTATTGTATTTATTTTTACTTGTATTGTACCCAGGAAAATTCATGGTGGAAGCACTGAATACATAGCATAGTTTCAATAACAATTGTAAAATTTTGATTTTTTTGAAAAGAGCAACCGCCGAGTTTCTTGCTGGCTCTTCTCGGCAGGAAAGGCATTCCGAACCAGTGGTAGATTCATTGACGATTCAAAAGTGCTTGTAAAAGTTTATTTGAATAAAAAATATTTCTATTTCTATTTCTATTACTATTTCTCCAGTTCCTAATCCTACCTACCTAATATTACCTAATATTTATGCAAAAAAATCACGTCGATCCTTTACTCCGTTACTGCGTGATACGAAGGAATAAGGAAGGATAAACCATAAAAAACACACACTTTAACGTAAAAAGAAGACATGAAAGAATCTTGTTTAACTGTTTCATATTGAAAGACAACGACGACGGGCCTTCCAATGACAATTCCTGCTATGATTCATATTAAACAAACAGGACTCATAATTCATAATAACTTTCAATGCCACCACCATTCCACTCAACGACCGCTAACTGCGGGATTACTTAAGATAATAAATTGGTGTCAAAAATACCACTTACATGTCACTGACCCTCAAGCACTTGATACTTGGCTCACGAGTAATGGGCACGCAATTTGTTTAATCACCTCCAGCGGAGTACTCGCCTCAGCGGCCAACTATGGAGTCGGACTCTATTATGCCAACCGATATATTGTAACATGTAACGCTACGACAGCGATACGAGATAGTTTAAGAGTTTCACCACTTCATATGAACAGCTACACATTTTCAAACACAAGTGTAAATTGAAAATGTCAAGCACCTCCGACATGTGAAGTTAAAAAAATTATGTGTAATTCGCCATTTTGTGGTGGCGGCCATCTTGGATTTGAAATTTATCATAGTGTACAGTACTACTAGTCAAGTCCTTTTATTTGATACCTATATTGAGGGAGTTAAAAGTCTGTAATCCGCTAAACATAAAAACACTCGCGACTAACTCTCGCCTCTATTATTCGCGACTAACTGCCTCTGTTATTCGCGACTAAGTGCCTCTTATTAACGTTACAGCTTTTATGATTATTTGAACGAAAGAAAAACCAAATAGACGATATTTTCTTGTTATTTTCTTGCTATATATGCTTTTTAATCTTTGGAACAAGAAAAACCAAACATATAATTTTTCTTTTTGTTATTTAAACGGGTTAATCTTTGAAACATATTCTGGAAAATGAAAGAGTTCCCAAATGATCTTAAAAACCTAATTTCACCAACTAATGAACGTGTCGTAAAGATATCTCATACGAATCGTTCCAATATCGTCAATTCGAAATACACCTCTCTGCCCACAACTAGCAACTATTGTCAGTGAATGAAAGACAGCCATTTGTTCATGAACTAACTCTTTTATCCGAGGCTTCATACATAAGTAATTAACTGTGGGTTTGCCTTTGTCCTCCGTCCTTAGAATTGTCTCTTGTTCGTATTTCGTAGCTCGTAGCCTGCTTGGTGATTACTTGGAGCCATTATGGGTTGACACAATTTCACAAAATGTCTACTTAACTTTAATTTTAATTTAAATGTCTAGATTTATTATATTTATTGAAGCCTCAATAGCCCAACGGTTCTTCTCTTCTCATAAGATCGCTGTCCAATTATAAAGTCGAACGATTTAATTAGTACCCAACTTGAAATTGTAAGTCTGCGGGTACTCTTAAGTCAGAATAACATTCGCAGACTAACAATTTCAGGTTGGACAACTAAATCGCAAACTAATAGGCACAGTTAGGTATTTATTTTTATCATTTCTTTGTCAAAATCATAGACTTAGAATTTTTTCGCGTCAAAATCGTTGTATTCGGTAGTCAGCTAATCAGAAATTGAATGTCTTTGGTCGCTCTAGTACACACAAGCATCCAATAGGACTCTTTCTAGGACCATTTATAGATTAAATGCATAAAAATTTGTTCTTCCTGCGTCAAACTTTTCTCTTTCTAGAAATAGCTTTCGCTACCAAGTCTCCAAACATGAATCGCCCGAGTTTATAACTTCATTTTGGAATCCACTTAGTGTTCGGCTCACGTCGCCGATATCGAGCGGCCCGCTGCCGGCAGATAAGCGCACTTTCTTCTTCCTCCATCTTACCATTCATATATACTGATATGACACATATTTTATTTATTACCAGATGATACCCACGACTTCGTCCGTGTGGATTAAGACCTATCCCGCACTGCGAAAAAAAATATCGCGTGAATTTTTTTTCGCAATGTTCGTGCGAATGTGTTTTCGTAGTTCTAAAATTTTTTGATTCCCGCGGTAACTCTTTAATTTTCCGGGATAAAATGTACCTAGGCTATGTGTTAATCCTGGGTATAAGCTCCACAGAAATTAGCCATCTGTACGGGAGATATTATAGTGCACAAGGGTGTGCGCAGACACAGGTGCACTCTCTATTCTCTCCCTCTCATAGTCTGATTTGACGGAAATCCAACACGACCAGAGTAATTAAATTATGTACCTAATATTTGATGAATGTATGTGGATCATAATACAATTAGTTTGTTGGATTGCATATCGAAGCTTTAATTAATGCATGCAGCTCGTCTCATCTATATTCAAATTGAAGGCGAACGCTTGTCCCGCCTGCCAGTGGCATATTCGATTAAATTCGAGCAAAACGAAAGTGGCGCCACACGAGGCGCGGCTTAACGCGTAACCAACGTACGTAGCCGGGCGCTTACGACGTTCTCAAGCTTGGTTTTTCAGTTGTAGAGCAGTTTCAGTCCTTTGTGTCCGCTGTCAGCTGTGCTTAGCCCGTCCATTAAGTCTTTCTGAGAGACAATATTTGTTTACATTTTAATACCTACAAAAGCTTCAGGAAAATAAGTACATAATTATGTAGATTAGAAACATAGTATGGCGGTGGTTGCCACGTGTGAAATGTTCGTTAACTCCTTTAATTTTTACTAAGTCCAATGAAAGGGTATCGCCACTGCAATATTTCAATTTCAAACGATTTATCGCGACTCTCGTCGACCGATATCGCTTCGCAATCGCCTTGGCAGTGCGGCCCTGGCCTTACTTTAGACACAGAAAACCTAATAGCTTTAGATACGCCAGGTACCTAGATAGCATATATTTTCTGGGTAATTTATACTGGGGCTGGTCACATGACAATACTTAACATTACATTCCTTGTAGCAAAAGGCTATTGTTGTGTAGTATGCGTAGGCTGTGTACATACATAGTGGTAGTACTAAGTACTTAATACCAGCGCCAGTACTCTCATCTGTGGGTGCACGCACGACACTTCGCTTATCTACTATTCGCACAAAATCTCTGTCACTGTTTCCATTGCTTTCTTCCGATACATGATCAGTCCGTGGACTAAGGAATTAACTAAAGAGTTTTTTAGCAAATCGGCCTATAGATCTCACTCATTCCGCTCACAAAATTCTAAAACTTTCTAGCGAGCTTTTTTAACGGACAGACGTTTTTAAGCTAACGTTTTATTTATTGTTACTAACTAGATTGTGCCCGCAGTTTCGTCCGCGCGCATTAACGTTTTTGAAAATCCCATTAGAACTCCTTGAATTCCCAGGATAAAAAATATTCTTTGAACGTCTTCGTTTATAGAGATACTCGTAGCTTGGATTCCCGCGTTTTGGTAGTTAACAACATTTTAGCTTTAGGACGACAGGCGTTCTGCTAATGCCGTGAAAATATACGGTATCCAAAAAACAAGCAATTTTCAGAAATCGTGATTTTCTGTTTTTTTTTTTTTTACCATTATGTTTTGCGAGATACGGTGTATTTCCATTTGAAGTTTCTTGCTATTTTTAAGACTTAATCTATATACTTATATAAAATTCAAAGTCCTGAATGACTGACTGACTGACTGAGATATCAACGCACAGCCTAAACTACTGAAGTTAGAAACTTGAAATTTTTACAGTTGCTTCCTTTTATGACGTAGGCGCACACTAAGGAAGGATTTTTGAAAATTCAACCCCTAAGGGGGTAAAATAGGGATTTGAAAAATCGAACTTAACGTGAGCAAAGCCGCGAGCAAAAGCTAGTTGACATTATATGTAAACATGTGTGAGAAACTCATTCATCGCTGTTACGATAAAACACTGTATCTGAAGATACAGTGTATTGTCTTAGCACGGTAGCACTGCGGCAGTATGGCAATGGAACTGCGCTGTTCTACTTACTCGTAGTTATAGTTACAATAGGGTTCGTTACAGCAGCGCAGATTTACGATGACCGACGAGGCAGCAGAACAATGCGACTTGTTATCGCATGCACTGGTGAAAATATTTATTTTATTCCACTGATTCCGTGGGTATTTCTGTCCGAGCAGCGCCCACTGGAAATGGTTTAAAATACATTCCGCTGGTCACTGCGAGCGAGACGCGGTATTTTAGCTCATCTTCATACGGAGAGACTGAAATAAAACCAGTTTTCAACGCCGACGCAACCTATCGCGTTTGCACTTAACATAATAATTGTATAATTTATTTAAATTATTTAAAAATTTAATTAAATATTGTACATGTATTTCAACTATATTTTTTAGGATTCCGTACCCGAAGGGTAACCGACGGGATCCTATTACTAAGCCTGCTCTGTTCGTCCGTCCGTCTGTCTGTCAGCTGTACCTATCTCATGATGCGAAATAAATGCGCTGCCTGTATCCATCTGCCTGCGACTCGTTTGATGTCATCCACCTAGTAGCGGGTTTGTCAAAACTTCACTTTCCGGTGTGGTGTCACCACTCTAGCACCTTAGAACCCCAACGAATTATTAACTTATTCTAACATAATTTTTTATGAAATGTTGAACATAACCAAATTTTCCGACTCCGCGCACGCGTCAGAGTACAAATCCACTTAAAATGTGCTCCGAGAGATTCATAATTTGATTTTAACTTGATAATAAAAGAGTGCCTCTAACTCGATGAATAACACGAACCCCGCTTTGTTTGTGCCGAATTATGTGATTCGAGCCCATCCGATTGCAATTTGTAATAATTTTAATGTATTGTCATAGATTAGGAACCGTACAGTTAGCCTACGGTGCACAACAGTGTTATGTTTAATAGTAGCAAATCTTCTTGGGCTATAACGGGGCTATATTGGAGCACAGATTACCAAGGAGTCTTTATATGAAGCCATTAGGTTGATCCGTGATTCTTGATGAAAAAAAAAACTTGCTCAAGATTTGTTTTGAGCACAGGCACGAGCATTTTATAAAAATAATGCCTGTCGTGAACTTGCGTATACACTTGCTGACAGTTCTAAAACTGGACGATTTTAAGAGGTTTCAAGATAGAAAAGTTTAATATTTTTGGTATACCACTGGATCGGGAAAAACATAGATTTATCATCAGAATAAAACCCATACCATGAAGGGAGGAAAGGAATGACCTGCAGAAATAAGGAATATGACAAAGATCCAATCCGTTAAACCGACGACCTTATGAAGTTGAACACAGAAAGTGGTTGGATGAGAAAACCGTGTGCGTAAGTTTACGGAAATGCTTGTGTCCAGCAATAGACAAAAGCATGTGAAAGTCGAATACGGTATTCATCATTCGCATAATTTGGTATTAACACAGCGGTGGTAGTCGCAACGGTCAAAGGAGTTACCCAACTGTACGCTTGCTAATCAACGGTTCAAGTAGAATAATGGTTATGGTTGTAGGGCACGCATTGTATTGTGTCCACAGTACACCCCCAGTTCAGTTCAAATTGTACGCCAGTGTAACTATAATTGCGAAGTTATTTATTGGCACTCTGCGGGAGATAATCTACATGAACGTGGAAATGAAATGCTTGAATAAATTTCTAGTAGGTACGACACTTAAATAATAATACTAGAGACTGAATTGCCTCATTTTTAAGGGTTCCCCCAGGGTAACCAATGGGACCCTATTACTTAGCCTCCACTGTCCCTCTGTCTGTCCGTCCGTCTGTCTGTTAGCGGACTGTATCTCATGATTCTTAATATCTAGGTAGACAGGTCTCAGAGAATATGTATTTCAGTTGCCGCTATAACAACAAATAATAAAGATAAATTAAAAATTATAAGGGGCTCCCCTACTAGAAACGTGGTTTCGTCGAGGTTTTTTAGTACGGAACCCTTCGCATGCGAGTCCGACTCGCATTTGACCGGTTATTTTGTGGTTAGTTTGAGTGCGAATGACCAGGACCTGGTTTCGATTCCCACGTCGGGGAAAAAATAGCTAAGGTTTATTTTATAAACCGGGGTTAGGAAATTGGCCGGTGTACCTAACACCTCTGTGCCTCGAAGAGCATGGAAAACTGTCGCGTATCGATCCCGCATTGTATGATCACATCGAAATACGAGAGTGAGGGAATAGAGAGTGCACTTGTGTTTGAGCACACACTCATGCATTGTTATATCCCCCGCGCTAATCTTTGTAGAGATAACAGCTAACTCTGTACAAATGTTGCGCGGCGAATCGACGTGGCTGTTCAGCGCGGAAATGCAGCCAGTATTCTTAGCACTATTCCACATGGTCATAACTTGTATGGTACCTAATTAAATTAGATTAACTTAATATTTAATTATAACGTTTTCAGTGATAACAATTGATAACAATAAAAATTACTATGATTTTTAAACTTAATTGCGACATTAAATATACGGTATGTTCACACGCTAAAGTCTATTTTAATATTTTAATCACAAACATATAAGAGTAAGCAGACCTAACATAAGAAAAAATTGGCGTTCCAATTACGCCTACATACAAATCTCACGCACACATTGACAGTAAACAGAGCCGGACTTCGAAAAGCGAGGTTCAGCGAGGTTGAAGGGACTGGAGAGTATTTAATATCTGTAATTTGAAATAATATGGAAACTACGGAAAGTTGCCATCAAATTGTAGGTTAAACCCTTATTTTACATTCTGTAAACTTAATTCTATAAATTAATTCTTAATTATGAAAATGGATTCTAATGTGCTAAGTTTCGCGGTTTTGTAATCAAACAAGTAATAATGTTACAAAATAATATTTAATAAAATCAAAACAAAACATGATTTACAAAATCTACCCAAAAGATATATCTATTAGATAAATAAAACAAAATCAAAAAGCAACTTTTTCTCTAATATCTTTTAGAAATACAAACATTGACAATACGATAACATCAACAGTAGTTTAATTAACTCTTACATTCTATTCAGCCTGTATCACTCATTTCAATAACCTTATTAGAATAGTATTACACATTTTAAACTTATAAAAATAACAAAATAAACCATATGTCTCAGTCTTTTCAATAACGTAATAAGGAATAGTATTACTCTATACTCTTTATTAATAGTATTACTAGGCTGTAAATTTTGCAAGTCCATCAAAACTTGATCTCCAGCAGCTTTTCTTTCTACTGGACCTTTTACTGATGATGTAGACATATGCTGAAAACAAGAGTAATAAATTATCAGTTGTCTAGTATTAACAATTTAATAGGTAATACAAATAGGTACACAGCTATATATATATGGGTATAGCTGTCAATATTTACGTTTAAATGGCAAGATGTTTTGGGTTGGTACCTAAATATAAGAACAACTAGAAACTTACTTGTAATGATGAATCAAAAATCATTGGGATTGCATTAGAAGTAAGGACGGTACGAAAACCACTGCAATCCACTAAATGTGCTTCAAAATGTTCAGAACATAGCACACTCGATGTTTTGTGCTGCCAATTTTTTTTATTCATCTGCATCAACCATCATCAATTTTTAGATTTTCATCCTTTGGAAAGCTGAAAAATGATTTAATTTTATAATTTATCCTTACTTTTATAGAAATAGAAATAGAAATATTTTATTTCAAATAAACTTTTACGAGCACTTTTGAATCGTCAATGAATCTACCACTAGTTCGGAATGCCTTTCCCGCCGAGAAGAGCCAGCAAGAAACTCGGCGGTCGCTCTTTTCAAAAAAAAGAAAAATTTTACAATATTTAATGAAACTATGCTATGTATTGCTTCCACGATTAATTTTCCTAAGTCCAATACAATACAAATAAAAATTAATACAATCCAATACATCTTAAAACAGGCAGGCAAAAACAGACTAATTATTTAATCAAAATATACCCACTAAACAAAACTTGCGCCTGAATACGGCCCTGTCAAATTGTACAAGTATATGAAACGACAAACAAGATCCTGATATTAATTAATTGATAAATATTGCAACAGGAATATACTAGAACCAAAATTACTATAACTGTCTACGAGTTTTTCGTATATAATAATTAGGGACTGATTCTAAAATGCCGAACGATTATTAATAATCACACAGTAAGCATATAACCAAATTACGAGTCTATAGCACATCAAAACTTACCGATGAAAAGTAATTGCAGGTGTTTTCCTATACGGAGAATTGCCACACAGAGGTGCACAACACTTCACCATTTTATTTCAGAATTTTTGATTCTTCAGACTCGATTTTAAAGCAAATTTAAAAGAATAAACAACTCGCAGGTTATGTTGTTGTTTTTGACAAATTGACATATTGCACCATACTGCTCTTATTTGTAGCTTACGAATTGCCTCAAGCTCAATTATGTCTATGAGTGCGTAAGTGTTGCAACAACAGAAGTAAAAGAGATAGAATCATATATTTTTTGTTGGAGAGAAGCAAGCGAAGATATTATTTATTCGTTTAGATGTAGTTGTGAAAATTATGTTAGGTCTGCTTACTCTTATATGTTTTAGATTTTAATTCACTCCATTGTGAAAACATGACATAAATTATGTCACGTTTTAAAATATCGTGAGACGCGAATTAAGAGCATATTATTTTAAAGTATATTTTATAAAGCACATGTTCAAGCGGACTATTATTTATGTCGACGTAATTGTCTCTATAACGCGCTAGCTTTGAAATAGTCTGACCACGAGTTCGTTTTATTTTAGCTTTTATTTATGGCTTCATGGTAATAAATGCGCCATTATTTTTATCCAAAACATTAACTAAATTAGTAAGAATTTTATTGTATTTTAATGATGTTAATATTAATTAAGTTTACAGTTTTTTATTATAGGTAGCTGGTAGGTACTCCTTTTACGGAAATAAGTGTTATAGTTTAAACGAATTTTGAATTTTTTTCATCTTTTATTTACCGATGGATTATTGAAGTTTAAATTAGCAGCAATGATTTGTTTTTTTTCGTCTGACTTTAAAGTGACTTTTATTGTAACATTGAATAAATATATTCAATATAATATATTTAATAATAATTTATATTTAAAAGTACTAATATTTAGCAGTTTAAGAATGTCACTGTTATGTATATTATTGATACCTTCAACCACAAAGAGATCCGAGGTGATGGCTTTAATACAGAATCTCACGATTCTAGCTAAGCTATTGACTCGAATCCATTTTTATGCACTATAAGTTAAATGAAGTAAAATAATATAATATAATTATACTTTAAGAAAATAGTGATAAAATTGGCATTGTATTTTGTTAATATGCTTTTGAGAAATAAATAAATTATTATTAATTATTATTATTATTCAACGTTCTTAGTGTAAACTCATATAGGCAAATTTTATGTCGATGTGTAAGTAATTTTTAAACCATTTGGCATAATACCCAGCCGTTTGCAGGAAATATCAGCAGCATCAAATAATTCACCCGAAATGGCTTAACGCCTCGTCTATGAATATAAATTCTATTTTATGAAATGATATTTGAATATATAAAAGCTTTCGTAGTCGCCGAATTTGCGATTTGTTTAACCCTAAACCCTCGCTGGTTCGGCTTAAATCAGTTACAAATAGAGTTATAGCCAAAGAGTTGCCGATTGTTAGAGGCTTACGCTAGGTCTAGCTACGTAAAATATTTAGCTCAATTGTAGCATCTAAGTTGCATATGACACTTAAAAAGTCGACTACGAGTTCTGGTAAATTCCAAACGTCTACGACACGAATTTAGTGTCAAAGGAGTAAAGCAATTTAAGTAATAATAAGGAGGCTTATTTTAAGGAAGACATTTTGCTGTGGTCTTATAAGTGGGAGGTCTCTGGTTCGATTCCCGGCGGGGGCAATTTGAGAATTTATACTTTCTAAATTGTCTCTGGTCTGGTCTGGTGGAAGACTTTGGCTTTTGCAAGTTACCACCATACCGTCAAACACGTGCCGTCAAGCGATTTAGCGTTCCTCCATGATGGCGTGTAGAAACCGATTAGAGGTATGAATACACTCCATACCCCTTCCAAGTTATCCCGCTACCATCTTAGACTGCATCGTCACTTACCATCAGGTGAGATTACAGACAAGGACTATCTTGTCATCGAATAAAAAAAAAGATTCAATTCTTTAAACCGATGACCTTATGAAGTTGAACACAGAAAGTGGTTGGATGAGAAAACCGCGTGCGTAAGTTAAAAAAAAAGACGTGTGGCACTCGGGACTGCCGCAGTAAAGCTATTGCATAGCATTTTTTATCAACGCCATCTAGCGGTGAGAGGAGTCCCGTGTCAGGTTATTTTCGTTACGGCATTTCTGGATTCGGTCTCCACGCTCAAGGCCCGCGATAGAAGCTATGCAATAGCTTAAAAAAATTTAAGCATTGGTGGTAGGCTCCTTGCTACCACCAGCTCCTAGCTTACATTTATTTCGCTTGTTATGTGTGAAATATCCATGAATGTGTTCGCGTCAAATTCGATCTTTCAATTGTCCCTCGTTAATCCTCTATTAATGCAGGCGGCTTTGTCACGGTCACCATATGCCGTCTTACAGACTGCCCGACAAAGGACGAGCTGTCGTCAAAGATTTAACACACATGACACAATACCAGATTTAACAATGTACTCGTAGGTGCATTTGATGACGTGTTTAATTTCATAGGGACCTTAAATGGTGTGAAATCGCAAAAAATAACGTTTATACGAACACCCGATGGCTTAAACAATACTGTATGCGTATTATGCATTGGAGAAATCGCTACTTCTTTGTGAAATACGATTCTATCGATTCATGAATAGTACCTAGTTAATTTGATTCATTGCAACTATTGGAAATATGAATAAGTAAGTTCAATATTTCTTTGGGAATCGGGATTCTGATTGCATTCATTATAATTAGTATGTACCTTTTTGAGGTTTCTAAAGTTAATTGGTTCCTTTTTTCTGGAAGTTTCTCAGAATTTTTTTTAATTCGATGACAAGATAGCCCTTGACTGCGATCTCACCTGATGGTAAGTGACGATGCAGTCTAAGATGGTAGCGGAAAATGGAAATTAGTGCTTTTTTAAGATTTACTACGATAATACTTATCCCATTCAATAAAGTGGTATCGCCCTAAAAATCTAATATATGGTGCTCAAAACGTCCCAATTTGAATAAAACCCCATATTCAACCCCCTGATCATAAATAGAGGTAGATACAAGGGTAGATCGAGGGAAGGTCTGACTGACTCCGCACTATGTCTTGTATATTGCCAGTGATATGTCAGCAATTTGCGTACCTACCGGACTCATATCAGCATATAAAATAAATTACCACTTCACTGATATTTTGATAGAATTTCATGTCGGATGAACTATTCGATTGAATATTAAGGTAATTTTTTGGTTTGTTGGCTTGTCCTTCTATGGAGTAATCGGGCTATGGATTGACGTGATTTTTTGCATGTGTATGGTAAAGGATCTGGAAAGTGACATAGGCTACTTTTAATCCCGGGAAAAAGAACGGTTACCGAGAGATTTTATAAACCTTACTCCACGCGGAAAAAATATTTTAATAAAACTTTTTATTTATTTCTATTGTGTCTTTTGTTTTAGTTTTTTGTGTACTTATTCAGTTTTAAATATATTCTGATTTTTATTTTGTGGTCCAAAAAATATATGTACTTACCTACCGAGTTTCAGAAATCCTTTAGAAACATAATAAATACAATAAAATATGATGTAGCATTACGAAAAAAATGCCCAGCTGAGTAGGTTCTCAGCTAGGCGGGTTTTATCGTAGAGCCAAATATGAATAAATGAATATAATATTTTATTGTGCACCATACAACTGAGAACAAATACAAGAAAACAACAATGTAGGTAAACAAGTTAGCGGCCAAGATCTATAATAATATATCCAGTAAGACTTCTTATGGAAGATTCATTATTTTCGCTTTTCTTAATTTTGTTATTTATCGAGTTGGGAAGACGAGAAAATGTCAGGACTCCGGCGTGAAATGTGCTCCAGTAAATCACAAGAGGGGTCCTTAATTGTGAAAAATAATATTTTTCCGCTGAAAGCCTCCTAAGCGACTTAAAATTTGGCTGTGAAAGGAATTTCTAATAGGTACTTTTAATGAACTGAGGGGGTGAGTTGTAACGTGTTTTTGCTGATTAATTGATACTAATATCCTTATTATTATCTTTGTAGTATTCGCAAGAAATTACGAAAGATTTACGACATTTAAAAAAAAACTAAAGAAAAATGCTTCCAATACAATTTTTGGTGACATATCTTCGATCACAGAAGAAATTTTTCTGTGATCGAAGCACTATATATTTTTTTTAATATTTTGGAACAATTCGAAACTCTTTAGAAGACATTAAGGAACTTTTCAAGTTTTTTTGCGATACTACTAGATAATAATCAACTGAGCAATTATTTACAGTCTACGAGGCGTAAGCTCAGTTTTTCATTTGAGAGAGTCGTCACCAAAAGTAGGTAAATACAAACCTGGTATTTTATAGCTAACAAACAAATTTTACAGTTAGCGTCAAAAATTCTTGATGGAAAGCGCCGATAAGGTCTAGGTTAGGGCTCAGTTATACTAAGTTAGAGCGCGTTTAAAATAAAGATGACGTGGATGTACTCTTGCCATCAAACACGGATCAGAGGGTGTATATTATGAAACTTGCGAGGTGAGCCATGTGTAATAGGACCTTAAGAGCGCGCGTAATGGTAAATCTTCAGATGCAGATTTGATTTTTACATCAGTAGATCAAGTTTTAACTATCCGAAAAAAAAACAGACAAAAATTACATCATATTTCCAAGGGGCGATACTGAGTAAAAACATAAAATAATGAAATTTTTATATAAAATTCCTATACATATTACTAACAGACGATACAGCTATTTAAAAAAATTAATATCTTACGAGTTATTAGAATACATGATGTATTTGGCGCTTACTACACTACTATTTGCCGCAATACGCTAGAATCTGTCGCGCTTCACTCGAGGTTTCGGGCGTATGTATTTTATTTAATCGCTTAGTCACGATTGCGTGGGTCAAATCTGATTTTTTTTCTGGCATTCTACGCAGCCTTAACCCACATAGTTCCTACACAGCCAAAGTCACCACGGGTGGTAGTCTTATTTGCATAAGTTTTGTTTTTAACTCCAAATCAAACGTGTTCTAAGAATAAGCGACTGCTTAGCGGATGCATAAATTGGATTCTATCTTGTAAATTAAACGTACGTAATGATAAATTATTATTATTTATCATGCAAGGATATAAGGAGTAACATTTCATTCTTACAGACTAAAGTAGAAATGAGTATTCAGAATAATCGGTTTAATTAAGGGATTACTAATTACTTACCCTCTTTAACTTATTAAAGATATAAGTAGGTAGGTACATTACTTTTCAAATCAAATCAATCCATTCTATGAAATGAACTATCGGGGAAAAGTCAGGAAAATTAAATAAAAAAAAATATTTACTTTGCAAAAACGTTAAACAAATGATGTTGATAGAAAAACATGTTTCGCTTAAAAATATAGGCATACAAAAATTACAATTAATTTAATAATAATAGGTGGGTTGAGAGTTTTTATATTGACAATCTGTCAATTTATTCGTGGGTTAAAATTTACTTGGAGATCGTGAAATGGGTACAGTAAGTCAAGAATCAAGAATCATGTAAGAATTTACAATAGTTTTAGTATTGGCTAAGTACTTACAGTTGCTAGAACTGTACAGAACTTGAAAAGACTATAAGTACAAAAGATAATGCCAGCCAGCTACGCAGTCTTTGTATTTTTAAAGAAAACACAGCCCGGTATATTTTCATTTCAAATTGCGCTGGGCACAAAATAACATGTTTTTCTTACGGTTTTCATACTCTGCGTTAAACGCCATGAAAAGAAAAATAAAATGCATTGTTTTTTGCTTGCTTCAAGTGGCGTTGTATATTGTACCTTGAATTGTATTGCGAGAACAAACATTTGAGCTTGAAATACTTTAAGCTTGCGAGGCCAAGTTGTAACGGAAAAAAATAGAATCCATGTTCCATGTATTTTCATTCTCCTACACAATATTTAGAGTTAATATGACTCTGATTTTTTTCTAGATTTCTAAGTTTTTAACAGAAACTGAATACCACAACATTGCTGTAACAAAAATTAGTCTCGTCAATATCACTATCACTACATAGTATAAAAACAAAGTCGCTTTTTCTGTTCCCATATCCCCTTGGTCGCTTAAATCTTTAAAACTACGCAACGGATTTTGATGCGGTTTTTTTAATAGATAGAGTGATTAAAGAGGAAGGTTTATATGTATAATAACATCCATTAAATAGTGGAGAAATACTGTTATTTTTGAGGTTTCTAAAGTGATGTCGTAAATAATTACATTTTTTCCGCTTACATTGCAAACGCAGGCTGAACCCTATGAGATTTATCAAAATAATGTACTAAGTATTGTACACATTAAAAAGGTCTACAGAAAACTCCGCGATGATATATGTGTATCTCTTATGGATATCCCACAATAACATTTTTTTGTCATTTACTTTTTAAGACAAATAATGGCTAATTTTCGAAGCGATTTTAACCAATACAGCATTAATCCTTATCTAATTAAATACCTTAAATAAACCTATAAATTGTTTTACTCTAAAAACGCGTGCGGGCCACGGGCAGTAATGAATAAATCAAAACTACTGGATCGATTTTAATCATTTTTTCAGTGAATGACATAGGCTATATATTTTATACCCGTGCGAAGCCGGAGCGGGCCGCTAGTAGACTATAATATAATTATTATTTTATGTAGGTACCTATTCAAATGAATCGTGGATGAGATATATCTAATTATCTACCTATAGTATAAAAAAGATCGTCTCTCTATAATAAATAATTCGACGAGTGTTCGTTACGAGTGTCCAAGGAACTAAAATTAGTGAGGGCACTAGTTGACAACTGATCTAGTTGATACATACTGGAACTTCCTGCATCCCTATACTATTTATTTCCAGAGACTCTCGTAGATATATCAAATGTGGCGCTCAAAATTGATCCATAATTTAAACTATCATTTGTACAATAGCCAGTAGTAACCATAGATTAATTGTAGAGGTCAATGAAAGTCTAGAAAATACATGATGCAAAAAGTTAACTTCACTGTTTTGGGGTGTTAGATAAAATAGATCACAATCTTCACTCTGCTGAGACTCAAGACAGGGTCAAAACGATACCAAGCTAAGTCAGAGACAGTTCTATAGAATGCAGCCTTAGTAATAACAGAAATAGGTACGTATATGGGGGGAATGCTCTAGTTTCACAAAGTTACACATAACCGCAGATGTATTGGCCCCTAAAATTCCCTTCCAACCTTCCGCATATTAATACGCGGGAACGATATTTATGAGCAAGCCGTGCTATTATTGCGTTTCTTCATCAATTTATCTTTGAGTATCTGAGTGCAATTTTATATTGCACTTAAGTCGATCATTCTAAGTATCAAGCAAATCAGAAGCTTAATCAAAGCAATTTAGACAGTACTTTTACAGGCAGATAGAGGTTTGAACTACCTATTGTTTATTTCAGAAAAACATATTTTTTGATTTTTGTTTTGTAATAGGGATATAAGTGTTATGTTGTACCATAAATTAGGTTTATTAATGTAATTAGGTTTTCAAATTCAAACCACTTAAAAAAAGAAAGAAAATCTATGCTTTCAAAATGTTACCTTGTAAAATGCAGTCTTCTCTGCAGATTCCTATTGACATTTATGTTAATGCACTGAGAAAGTAACCTTAACCTCAATCCCTTCCAATCCGCCTGTTATTATATTCCCTACCAATATTTCTATTATATTAGGTATAAGTACCTAAGTATAGTAAAAACTGAATCACAATGGGTTTAACAATACTAAGAAATATTCTTATTAGATCACTGCATCGCATCGTGGCTTCGTGGGCATCAGGTAGAACAAAAAATAGCGATCACGGGCAGGCGATAAATACGGCACATAATATTTCTGTGCTCTCACATAAAATATCTCAATGATTGATGTGTCGTGGCTGAGCACTGACGTGCGGAGTGACAGCATCAGCTCGCCGCGGTTTTGTGGCTTGTTGTCTTTTTGTAACTTTCGTCGCAGAGATAACAAATCTTACGGTAGTAAGAATACTACGTTTATGGAAGAAAAATAGATTGCTAGGTGCTAACTTTGCATAAATCGAATTACCTACGCTACTAAAAATGATCCTAGCTATACACTACAAGAATAGAAATCGATGAAATCTCATCTCTTATTGTTTTGGTTCGTTAGATATATTTGTTTCAGGATTAAAATAGAAAATGTTCAGAAAATCATATAAAAACTTAGAGAGATTGAAAACTGTAGAGCTTGCTTTCACTATGCTCAAACTTTGGACTATGTTAAAACGAGATAGATTTATGTCAGGATCTCACTCTTACTCTCTCTCAAGTCTTACGCAAGTCAGAGCACGCTCTATAGATTTCAGTATAAGTTTTCTTCAGGTAGTTGTATTGATCTCCGGTAGATGGCGTAACATCTGAAAGACAAAATAACCATGTGAGCTTTGTTCTACTGTATGACGTTAGCATTCTATACTTCTTTAACTAATCTCTGTTTCGTAGAGGCCGACTCTCTCAGCCAGATGTCGTTCTGATTTATATCAGTGTGAATTTGTACTGTATTTAGAATAATTACTTTAGTATGGTACCCTGATTTAATGTGTCCCTGATTGCTCTTCTTATTTTTTCTCTTCTCTCTTTTTTTTTAATGTAGGTATGTTCCCCGATTTACTCGAAGGCGCCTGGACCGATTTGGAAAATTGTTTTTTGTTTCAAAAGGTATACTTCCCAGGTGGTCCCATTGTCATCAAGTCAGTATCTAATGACAGGATCCTGGAGAAATCGAGGGAACTCTTCAAATGTTATAGGCATAATTGATATACTTTGTAGTGGCGTTTGAAGTCGGTTTTGTAAAAAGGATTTTTACGTTTATATTATATCTATTTGTAGCTAGCAGAATCTGTTTTGCTTGTAGCTAGCAGAAACCTGGTGGTACCAATACGTTGCACTTTTAAAAAAACCAAGAGCCCTACCGCAGTCACAGTCGACAGAAAAATGTAAAAATGTAACAAAAACGAGAACCAGATTTCCATACAGTCTACAGATGCCAAACAAAAAGTCAGTGGCGAAAGTGAGGAAGGGCAACAAATGTAAATAGCATCGGAAACAGTAACGCGAGCGCAGACACATTTACAGGTCGCCGGCGATCGACGCGACGACAGACTGATCGCCTGGCGACAACGCCTCGCGAACCTGCGCACACGCGCGACTGTTATTACTACTAACTACTTACTAATACGTATTATAGAAAGTGTGATTGTTTGCTGTTTTGACCTTCAGTCACGACTTACGCAGGAACAGATCAAAGTGATTTTTGGCATGAATATATTATGTAGTTGGGAGGACTTGGAGAGTAACCTTTTATTCTGGAAAAACAGAGGATTCCCAAGGGATTCTTAATCAAATTACACCCGGACGAATAACTGTAGCCGCAGCTGTAGAATATGAGCGCGGACAAAATGACAAAATTTTTGTTCAAGAAAAACGTCATCCATAGATTTCGAAAGGAGCAAAAAGCTGTTTTTGCTCCTTTCGATGGCACGTTCACAGTGTAGGCGTGACGTGTTTTTCGACTGCAAAAGAAGCTGGTTATTTGGTCCACCTGTATTTTGCCTATACTAGATACTATAGTAGGTATAATTATGTTCTGCTGAAATTCATTCACGGGGACCAATCTTAACGGAGACTAGGAACTGAAGATTTCGGAGTCATAGGGACACCGCAAACTTACCAACTCCAGGTTTGTACTGAAAGTTTCTTGACAGATAAATCCTCAGATTTGTACACTTATAAAATTTTACGGCTAGAAAACGGTTTGTATGCGCATATTCTTAGCGTAATATTATGAAGCGTTGAGAGAAATTACAATTAACTAGGTATTGAAATTAAATTGTGAACGAAATCAATGGCAAAGTATATTAGCTCCCAATTTGGAAAATTAAACAAGGTAATGTGCCTACAGGATGCAGTTGTCGACGGAATCTAATCTAAATAATGCAAAGTATTGTGACAGCCTAATGATTTAGACTTTGGCCTTCTTTTCAAGGGTCTAGGATTGATCCTCTTTTCGGAGTTAGGTGCGTATTAAGCAGTTCAATATCAATTGTTTTAATGGTGAAGTAAAACATCGTTAGGAAACATGCATGCCTGATACTTTGGGGTTGATCCAAGGCATGCAGGTATCTCTGAATTTCGGAGTTATGGACTTTAACTAGGCTTTAACAGTTAGGGAAAACGTGAGGAAACTTCCACGCCTAAGAATTCTAGAATTCTCCATAATGTTCTCACGGGTGTGTGAAGTTTGCCAACTGGTGGACTATGCTCTAAGCCCCACTCATTCGACTGGAGACCTGTGCCTAGTAGTGGGCTGGCGATGGGTTGAGTTGAATAGAATGGGTTGGGTTGTAAATGCACGATGCAAATGGGCTGAATGGAATGAATGTAAATGCATTGGTGCAAAGAGAGAGATATAATTTATATATACAAGACGGTTTGCGTAAGTCTTCGAACTTGAGCGTTGTTCATTGTTTTGGAATGAAGTACGAAACAGAAATTATTATAAACGTTTCATACAGCAGCTGTTGCAAATTGTAACGAAGCTCGATACCAATTATTTAATGTATTTCATTTCAACTTAGCCTCTGCTATCTGGGTTAAATATCTCCGTCTATTTGGCGCCATGAATGCCAACCACGCACACTTTCTAAACTAAGGAAATTATGTTCTGTTGAATTCACCCGGGGAGCACAGTACGAGAATTATTGATTTTGTGGTTTGTTTAATTTGGGTTTCAACCTTTCTATGAAGCCTACTAGAAATCTTTGGGCGATCAATTTGATTTTTTTAAATCAAAAGTACAGTTTAGTTACAGAAGAAACTCCTCGACATGATTTCGACCATTCGATGATTTCCGAATACTATTTTATATGCTGGTTTATTTCTATTATTTTGCACAGATAACCAGTAATAAAAACTAGCTTAAGTATAAGGTTTATCATTTCCCATATTTTATTCTTGAAAAAAAAAAAATACTGAGACACCCTGAATAAAATATTATTTTCATACATTTTTCATTTGTCTAATAAAAAAATAACGTCGTATTTATCACTGACGAAAACAAAAAAAAAGACATTTAAAGCCCTCGTTTTAAATAATTTTTCCTTTAAAATCCTGACGTTTATATCCTTATTTTGTTTTCACAGTTGGCAACTTTTATCAATTCAGATCTTCAGCAGTAGTATTATATTGCATGGGCAATAAAAGGAACATTAATCGAATTAAATGCGGAAGAGACCGAGGAAGTTTATTCAAAATAAAAATAGGATCAGCATTTGCATGCTTATTCTTGAGGACCGTTTCGTTGAAGAGACGATCTTACTGTGAGTCTGGGGAATAATAAATAAATAAAGCTCTTCAAATTGATGGAGACGACAAATCGGTTCAAACTTGGTAAGTTGATTTCGTTCCGGTAGTTAAATCGGTTTATTACTACAAGACACACTACTAGAGAGGACTACGATCTTACTACTACTTCAGCTGACTATGGAATTATTATTTGTCGCTTACTTCTAAGTGTTTGTAGGTTTTTCATTGCCAGATAACATACTCATACGATTTTGATAAATAAAGTGTCGTTGGTTTTGTCTTTGTTTGAAGCCAATTTCAATATTTGAAGTTTAATAAAATTGAGATAACTCTATCTGACATCAGATTATTGTGTAAGTACATTTCGAAATAAATTAATTTGTAATGTGATAGAAGTACCCATTCTGGTTGTGCTTTTTGAACTTTACCTTTCGTAAGCTAAACTTTGTTAAGCTTGTAATCATCTCGATTACGAAAGGTGAAGTGGTAAAGGTTTAAAGTAAATAGGCTTTATCATAAGATTATTTTCCTTTTTGTTCAACTGAACATGATATTTATCCAGACTCTAGACTCGATAGCACACATCACAGTTTTCGGTCTCTGCGGACAAAGTTAAAAGAGACAAAATGTGTTTTGACATAACTCTGTTCGTTCGTTTACAATCGTTTTAAATCTGTCTTTATTTAGAGCAAAGTGACAGTGTATTGATTTCGGTCTCAGAAGTCAGAGTAAGCCTACTACTTAATTTAGTCGATAAATATTCAAGAATAAGCCTATTTAGGTGCTACTTATTTTGTAAGTCGACTAATATTGCGTAATAAATGTCTGTTCAACTGATAGCGTTAGAGGCTCAGTAACCTAATTCCTTCGAAAGAAATGCCATTATTTATGGCGAAGTGGAACTAATGTTTCGCTCGTCCAATTTTCTTTTGGGTCACCGACTTTCCGGGTACAATTCACTGGGGGATTTCGCTGTAGATGGATGGTGTGAAGAAATGGATTTGACTTATATAAGTATTTTTTGATGTGTAAGATAGAAGATTATTATGGTTGCGTTGGATAACTTTGAAATGCCAGTCTTTTATTGAGGCAATTAGGGCACAGATAAGGGCCACAAAGGTTCCTTCAACTAAAAGGGTTTCAGGAAAAATTTTATTGTTACTTTTTACCTACTCTATAATTATTAGGTAAGTATAAGAACATTTATAGAGTCAGTTTCGGTAAAACTTGGTATTTCCCTAAAAGGGGATTTTAAACTATTAAATATCTACAACACATACAATGGCAATAGAAGCTAGCTTGAACACTTAAAACAAGTAATTTATATTTTGATCTATCGAAAGGTCGGAAAAATACTACGGTACTTAAACCATGAGTAACCTACCAACTTGATTAGTATCTGTCTCTTTCAGTTCTTAATAATATTATCTTTTTCATGAAAAATCTTTTTAAATAATATGTTTAGATAATCTTAATAACTAAGCGACTGTACGTTACATTAATTCAAATACTGATCGTCGTTTTATCTTGTCCTGAAAAGCCAAGATTATTCGCAATGGCACGATAAAATTGAAACCTTCCCCCCAAATGCGTAATGGGGGAAATATAAGGGTATCCTTGGGTAGGGTGGCCAACTATTTGTAAACGTACGCGAAATATGATGTATGGGACGTGACTGTGTTGGGTATAGTCATCAAATTTAATGGAATGACGAAAAACTAGGGTATTATACCGAGCATCTTATATTTCATCCGAAATGAGTGACGTATAAATTGTTTTGTAGAGACGATCAATATTAAATTTTCCATCGATCATCGCATTTGAGAAACTCTTCCTGTGTAACTGACGTCTAAGGACGGTATCAAGTGATTTTTATGATTGCTTAATAAAAAATACGCGTCGAATTGAGAACCTCCTCTTTTTTTGAAGTCATAATTAACACCAAAACGTTATTATAGTTCCTGGTATTGGCCAAATATTTGTAGGAATGAACAGTAACTGGACCCGTTATATTTTGGACACATGTTTGTAAGTACATTAATTTATTTCGCAATAAGCTAAATTAGCAGATCGTTTTCTCCCTCTGGTCAGACTTAAAACAATTAAAACGAGACACAAATATGACCTAACATAAATCTGTCTCGTTTTAACTTCTAAAGTCTCGTTCAAACTCAGATCTTGAGTGCGAGAAGTTTCAGAGTGCACTCTATAGGTTTCAGCTTTGGAATGGATTCCTTATCGGTTACACTGGTAATACACATATAATATGAGAATAGAAGTTCTCATATTATGAGTGTTGGGAATTCGTCTCAATTTTCAGGATTATTCCAGAGACTTTCAAAACGGTTGTCCATCTTAATTTTTGACTCTCCTGCTGTGTGCCCATTGCACCGACAAATAGCCGGATTATGCTAAACGCCAACATAATATTGTTGGACCTTTACATTCATAGAATAAAATTAAATTATACTTATGTTCATATCTATTACCATGATTAAATATATTTGGGTTACTAGAAACGATGAAATCGATGCGCGACACTTACCTTATGGTGATATATATAAGAGACAGGTTTATGAAATCGGGCGACCATCGCGTATCGGTTTCATCGTTTCTATTTAAGCCACCCGACTTCAACAAACGTATACAAAATAATTTTTTTTATACTTTGTAGTGGCGTTTGAAGTCGGTTTTTTGAAAAGAATTTTTATGTTTTAATTTAGATTTTAAAAGTGAAATAAGTAATTGTTTTGTTCTTGTATAATATAAAATTGACATTGTAAAATAAAAATAAAATTTTATGTTTAAGAATCGTAAAAAAATTAAAGACTCATTTAATTTAATTTATTTAGGTTTAGAAAAAACGTCACAGTCTAGTCAGTCAGTCAGTTGTAACACGTTCTTATTTTTTATAGAACAAAACAGCTTTACGTCCTCGTTAATAAATCATTCAATCAAAGAAGCTTTTATTCAACCCGCTTCTGCCCGCGACTCTGTAATTACAATAACCTCATTCAATAAACTTAATTAACTCTATGTGGGCTATGTAGTAAATTAATATAATAATTATTAACCCATTGTTTACATGTGAAGCCATAAATCCACTTGTAATGGGTCTCACTTCCCTATCGCTTCCCCCTACGGAACCATATCCGTTTTGACACCATTGTAATTATCGTGAGAGTTCCCACTGTAAACTCAAAAGTGAATGAATTATTGAATGATATATCTCACTCTTTCTTACAGGTTTTATAGTGAGTGTGAACGAAATAGGTTTAGATATTTTTCCGGACGGGTGTAAAGTGTTATTGATGGGACAGAAGCTAGTTTGGTCAAGCTAGGATATGGTTGTTGAGTACTAATAAAAGGTACATATTTAGATATGGCATAATTATTATTTTTATAGATAGAATAGAAAAGATAGGCATAAGCTAGTTTATAAAATTATAGAAACTTTTTGAACACCCATCATGAAGCATATTTATTAGGTATAAAGAATTTACAAACTCCATTTAAATACATAGGTATCGAACTATCTTCATTATAACAAATTATAAAGAGATTATTGAGTTACAATATTACTGAGTTAATTACCCGATTATGACAAAGGCTTATGATTTTAGCAGTCATATTTATGTATACTTTTTAACGTAACGCCTAAAAGACTAAGTCGATTTTGATAAGGAGAACGCTATTCGTTAGTGTAGTCAGGGTGTCATAGGCAATTACAATTTACACTAACGAAATCAATATGACGAGTGACTTATCCAATTTTTCGTAGTTACAGGTTACAGTTGTTAAATCTTTATCCTTGTTAGTTAAGCGCATAGCTTCTGCCCTAAAATACCGCCTCCGCATGAGTATTTGCTTCTTGACTCTCGATATTGATGTGATGATGGAATGATTAACAACAATTTACACCCGGCACTCACAATAACGCTGTCTGATAGACGAATAATGAACCGTTCATAATCACACTATTGAACGTTCAATCAAATATTGACCCGTTTATAATCCTTTTAATAATTTGTGCGTGTAAACATGAACAGCTGTTGAAAATTGAAATCAAATCAAACACGTCTATAATTCTACGAAACGAGCTCCCAAAAGAAATTGCCTTTGGGTTGGGAAATGCGCGTGACTTTCTCTTAGAATTCTGAAAAAATATTATTTGACAACACTGCTCTACTTTATCAAATTTTACCCTTATGTCCATATTAGAGATTAGTATCGCTAATTTTTGCTAAAACTAGTAAAGGTTTCCCCGGTTGATACGACTTTCTCTGGGATAATACTGCCTTATTTCAAAGAAACAATTAGGTTTTATTAATTCTGTTCTGTTAACAATAAAATATTTTTACGAACAACGATAGATCAGCATAAAAAGATTCATATTTTCTGTAACCGACACTCCTGAAATAAAGATGTTCAGAGAAGACGTACTTTCAACTAAAATTAACTCCACCGCTGGGAATATTCAAATCGCCATATTGGTAATGATTTAGAATTATTACCTAGAAAGAATGTGTGGCACATTTCAACTCAATACAGCCATAAGTAGGAAGATTAGCAAAACTACGGAACCCGCCATAAATTTCGAGATGCAAAACATCTGTATTTGAAACGTGGGTAGGTAGGTATAGCTCGTTTAGATAGTGCGAGCTGGCGTTCTAGTCGGCCTGACCAGTCACTCGCACAGCATGACAATAAATTATTAGGCGACGACGCACCCGCGTCCTCTTATTATTGACTTCCATCTGTCAATAACTTTTTGCTTCAAGTTTTTTTACACGCCACCCTTTATTTGTGGGGATTAAACCGTCGACCTTTCAGTTTTCAGTGCGTTCCTTTAACCATTAGGCTATTGAGACCTTTAGCAAAATTAGAACTTGAATACTGTCAGGGTCAGTGGCTATACTCACACCTATGGACATAGCAGGAATCTAATCTTCATGTGACTGGTCGAGGCGAGTCAAGCAGCTGCTGACGTATAAATAGTACAGTAAATATAAGACATCAAACTTTGATAAATAATATTCGGCCGGCTTCATCTGATTATGAAGCAACAAAACGATACATCACATAGCTATAGCAGAGACATCGCTCTACCAAACCAGGGTTGGCCGAATTTCTCTTTTTGTGGCACAATGTGTAATATTACTGACACGTACCTACTGCAGAGTAACTGTCTACTGCCAAGGCAGCCACTCGCCTCGTGTAAATAAACCATTACAGTAAACTGTAAAAGCGGGCAAGATTAAAAAGGTTAGGGCGCCATTATGACCCGCCTTTAAATTTAAACCCATAGATTTAGGGCCATAGATCTACAGAATCATCTGTCACGAACATTACGCATTCGCACTTTACTAAAGGTCTAATCCTGCACTTGAAATATGTTTAGGGTGTCTCGGGAATCGAACGCGGGACAATTCGATGGCTAGTGGAAGATTAGCGCGTTTTGTTGGGGTTGCACGAAATTAGAATAATCCGGCCAAGTGCAAGTCAGATTCACGCGTAAAGAGTTCCGTATCGCTACACAATAATACTATTCCGGGGGTCGCGGGATCCATCCCAGGTAGCGCATGTTATGAATTTTCGAAATAAACGCTTTTTAGGGTTCCGTACCCAAAGGGTGCCACTTTTGAGAATGACATAGGCTACTTTTTATCCTGGAAAATCAAAGATTTCCCACGGGTTTTTAAACCTAACTCCACGCGGACGAAGTCGCGGGCATCAGCTTGTACCTAATAAATCTACAAAGTGAACTTTACGTAAGTTTGTCATCATACGAAAATTTTGCAACCCTAAAGTTGTTTCTGTCACAGTTGTAACAGCTTTTAGGACGAAGTTCAGCGTTGCGTCGGTCGTCGGTCGTCGGTCGTCGGTCCCCACAGGCCGGGTTACGAAAATTAGACCCCCGAGAGCACGCTGCATCCGACCTGCATATGTGCATAGAGAAGGTCCGCTCTATGCCTTAGCGAATGTACACAATAAGACTTTTTTGTTATTCGATGACAAGATAGCCCATGACTGCGATCTCACCTGATGGTAAATGACGATGCAGTCTAAGATGGTAGCGGGCCAACTTGGAAGGGGTATAGCAGTGTAAATTCAACCCCATACCCCTAATCGGTTTCTACAAGCCATCGTGCCGGAACGCTAAATCGCTTGGCGGCACGTCTTTGACGATAGGGTGGTAACTAGCAACGGCCAAAGCCTCCCACCAGACTAAGGTCATATACATAGAGATATAATACAGAGTCTGCTTGCATGTCTACCATCCTTTCTTTTTTAGGGTAGCCAACTAAGCCAACGGGACCCTATTACTAAGCCTCCGCTGTCAGTCCGTCCGTCAGTCCGTCCGTCAGTCCGTCCGTCCGTCTGTCTATCAGCGGGCTGTATCTCATGATCCGTAATAGATAGACAGTTAAAATTTTAAATATTTTTATATTTTAAATATAAAGCTATAATGGCAAATAATAAAAATAAAAATATCTTAAAAATTAAAGGGGGCTCATCAAATTGTTTCGGAACCTTTCGTATGCGAGCCCGACTCGCATTTGACAGGTTATTTTTTTTTTTCGTTGTTTGAAACAAAATAAATAAATAAATACAAAATAAATGTATACATACATTCACCTATGCAGTTCTGAGCTTTGGACCAAGTGCTAAACAATGATATCAGATAGGTATTTTCTTCCGTCAGTCTCTGAAGAAAGATTGGTGGTTATGAGTTCCTACCATATCAGGATGGAAGAATTAAACATTAAAAAATTTCTTGATTTGTGTGTGTTTCGTTTCAGTATTTTAGGTTCTGTTGCAAGTGTTCGCTCCTGTATAAATTCATCCAGTCTAGCTGTACCGGGAGCTTGCAATGAAGTTATCAAGATATTTGGGGGCCCGCACAGCGGGGGACGTACAAAAAAGCTAACACGTCGCAGAATCGCGCTGCGTTTGATAGAGGGTGGTCATCGAGCAACACACCTTGGAGTAGACTGCGCTCTTAGTATCTACAACGTGTAGAACTTATTTCACTAACCAGTTCTATAATAATGTACTGCCTGTCAGTCTACTGTAAGGCTGAAGTCTATAGACCGCACTTTCACACTGCTCAAGACAGAGGTAAAACGACACAGATTTATGTCGGAACATATTTGCATTACAAAATTTAACTAAACATGACTATGCAGATTGGTTCAAGATGGAATAAGTCTATCTCGAGCTAGGACAATCCGACTGGATATTTCTTTTTTTTTTTTGGGCGATCGAGGCAAAAAGGCACTAGTTACTAGACTCTCTACCGTTTCATTCGATGTAGCCAACGTTTTAATATTGAAGTGCTAATGATAAAAATTGTTTTAATTTGTACTATTTTTGATTATTTACTGATCCTATAAATTAATTCAGAATTCAGTTTATAACATCGTTTTTTATAAAATCATGAAAAAATATGTTCCAAATTCTCATTTACTATGTGAGTCAATTCTTCTTCCACTGGAGCTTTTTGTCTGATATTTCTTGCGGAGAGAAACTACAGTTCACAAAACTCTAACAAAATAAGAGAAACATTGCTACAAGGCAACTATAATATTGTAAATCGAAACAATAATACTGTAAAAAGTAACCGTGAAAGCTCGAGTAAAACGTTCACTCATACTTCAAAAACTCTATGTACATACGATTTAACTTAACGACCAAGTGGTCCGGTACTTTGATAAAAGAACATTGCGTGCTCTTAGCATCTCCTCGCGAAAGGTTCGGGTTGCACTGCTTTTTAGGGGAGATCTGCAAATAGTGAATAATGTATAACTGTCTTATTCACACTAAAAGTTTAAACACCCTCTATTGACTGAACAATCGAATGGGTGCGAATGATAGATGCGTGAAACAGTTAGGACTATTGTTGCGAAACAGTTAAATTATAAACTTAAGCCAGACATCCAAATGTTCAGGGCCACCCTATACGTTATAATAAAAAACAGTACATTTCATTATAAAATATAATTAAGTATATTGATTTTTTAAGCAAGACTTAAGAGCAGGTGTAAATCTTTAGATACAGATTTGGAGGAGAGGTCAGAGTTCAACCAGAGCATTTATCGTCAAATCGTTGCTGATTCTTACCTTTATTACATTACGAGAATTATTTGTTCTACTCATTACATAGTTTTTCCTACATTCTTTCCTACAGTGAGTACAATGCTTATCGAAAGCTAACTTTGCTCTATAATGGTATGTACTCTACAGCCAGAGCATACTGAACCTTGAAATCCATAAAATAAAGCCCAATTTCTCTTGTTCAGTGGAAAGTCTAGATTGAGGAAAAGTCTCAATAGGCCACACTGATGACTTCTGCTCCAGATCCCACTCATTAGCTGCGGAGACAATGCTCCTTTTAGCTACTCATCGAAGCTTGTTTGTGCTTTGAGTCGAATTGTTAACTTTCCCATTTTTCTTTATTAAACAATAAAATGCTTAGAGCTACTTACTAGATATCTGTCAGTACTAGTTAAGTCTTACATTGGGTTTTGTAATAACATTTTGTACCACAAACCACAAATCAGTACCTATTACATTATCTGTAACATAATTGAGCCATGACCGTCGACTTATCGTTAGCGACCTTTAATTAAAAACTCATTTTTTTATTACAAACCATATTTTAAACTATAAGGATTTAGTGCACGTCTAAGAAATATCGTCGTGCTATAGTCTTTCATAGTTTAAAATATCGTTTGTAATCAAAAGTTTGATTTAAGAAAAAATGTCGCTTACGATAAGTTGGCAGCCATGGCTGCCGACTTATCGTAAGCCAAATCGTAAAAATGTCGACTTATCGACATTTTTTTTCGTAATGTATACTAAACCAACGAACTTTCACTATAAATTATAAAGTACAAAGTCGGTTTCGGCTTTGTCTGTTTGAGCGCGCTAATTTCAAAACCTACTGAACTAGCTTGATTCTGCAAAAGTGTAATAATAATTGCAGAGTTCGTGGTGAACTTATAGCAAAATATTAAAAACTTTGTTTTTTAATTTTCTGTTTTTTTCTTTCGATTTCTTTCACTTTTTTGTAAGCTTTTTTATTTATATGGCCCTCACTCTAGTTGATATCCAGGGTCCGATCATGGAACCGGAAGGCGTTTTTAGGAACTCTGCAATAAATTGATACAATCCGCAAGGGGTTCGGAACCCTCAGTGCGCGAATAGGTATGACTCGCACTTGGCCGGTTATTTTATTGCATATTCGAGTAGGATTTCTCTGCGAATTTTTTACGCCTTATATGAGATCGCTCTCATTTCCTGCCTAGGGCATGAGAATAAAATGAAAAAGCGGAGCCTAACAAAGGCGGCAGTGAGCCGAGACATTTGCACGCAGCTTTAATCAATGTATGTAGTTCTGAAACGATCGCTTGCCACAAAGGCAATAAATGAAGTTCTCTGAAATGTAGATCGCAGTTTCACCGACTGTGTTAAAGCACTTTTATATCACTTCTGTTATATCTTAACTAGCTTTTGCTCACGGCTTTGCTCACGTTAAGTTCGATTTTTCAAACCGCTATTTTACCCCCTTAGGGGTTGAATTTTCAAAAATCGTTCCTTAGTGTGCGCCTACGTCATAAAAGGAACCAACTGTAAAAATTTCAAGTTTCTAACTTCAGTAGTTTAGGCTGTGCGTTGATATCTCAGTCAGTCAGTCAGTCACTCAGGACTTTGAATTTTATATATATAGATAACTTTGTTTTATTTTTTCGTATTTTTAGCTGAGTGTGTCTCTCTGTGTACGCTAATCTGACACTCACACTATGGAAGTGATTTTAGGTTTTCTTTAATGACAATTTATTCTGCAAGACTTTGAAATAATAAATAATAATTAAATTATTTATTTCAAGCGAAACCCCTATTAAAAAGTAAAATAAAGGCTCATAATAATATTAATTTTGTACTTTGGTATTTATTTGAAATTGTAAATACGCGACAGGTGCCGTACTTACCTATCCCTCTCTATAAAGCCCCGAATGCCAAAAGGTTTTTGTTTAAGTATATTTACAAAGTTTTAGTATCACAGCTGAAATCCTAACAAAATAATAAGTCAACTGTCGACAAAAATCCAGATACTTGGCGTAAACTCTCCAAATACCGCTGTATTATACGACTTTCACTTATTTGCATATTTTACGCGTGATATAGCTTTATGACTTCACCGCAAAAACAAATAAAACAACAAAAAACTCTTAAGTTCATTTCATCACGAAATCTACTTAAAGTGAGGAAAACAGACATTTCTACGAAAGTTTGATATAACTTGTCAGTTATAAAGGTCCATAAAATAAAAGAGGAACGTCGTTCAGGGAAATGAAACCAACTTTTTCCAACAACTTGAATTTGAACGTCGGTCGTCCAACATTCCTAAACACGATCGTAATCCCCTGACCCAGTTTGTTTCAGTTTGATTTGCTTATTTTTGCATAGACTGGCCATTGAGTAAATATTTTCAATTGAGTTTGATACCAAAAGCAAAAAATATTCCGCGCTTGAAGGAAGTTAGATAACGTTAAAGTATTGTATTTTAAAGTTACATAATGTTACCTACGTAAAGACCTATATTTTAGCTATCGTAAGTTTCCTACTAGGTGAAATTTCAGGTGAAACGCTGCCCTTACTAAGAAATTGGATTTTGCTTCCGCATTGTTAATTTTTGAGCTTCAATGGTACTGAGGTTTTTAATAATTATTATTATTCAGACACATAGACAGAATTTTTTTTTAAATTGTCTTTTTTATTATAAGTACCGTACTTAATTACATATGCATTTAGTAAAAAGCTGCTATTTTGATATTACAAACAGACACTTTGATTTTATTTATTTGTATTTTAGATCGATTCAACATAGATCGATCCGGCTCTAACCATGCACCCGGCTTTATTAATTGCCTCATTGCCGATGGGACTCAGATATCAATAATCACGTCATAATCCAAGGCGGGACAAATGCAGACTCGCCAAAATCCTCTGTGTATTCGCAGTCCGTTGCAGGGGATGCATGGTCACATACGAGTGAATATAACGAGATGACGCGAGCCCTTATTTTAGAGTAGGCATACTTTTTTGAGGGACGTGTGGCCTAGTTGCACCACTTGTGGAAACGATCAGACTAAGTGTTTTTAAAATCTTTTTTTTTTATTCGATGACGAGTCTTTGACTGCAATCTCTCCAGATGGTAAGTGTCGATGCAGTCTGAGATGGTAGCGGGCTAACTTGGAAGGCGTATGGCAGTGTAGATTGAACCCATACCCCCAATCGGTTTCTACACGCCATCGTGTCATTCACTTTTTAAGTTGTGAATCCGCGTTTTTTCTGAAAAAAAAACACAAAACTATCAATAACTCGAAAAACGAACCATTTTCGCCCACACTCTGTATTTAAACAAATAGACTTAATTATGAAGAAAAATTAATCTTTTTCCGTATAGAAAAATCCGTTATGCGTGTGTCGTATCTGTAAAAGTGTGAGCGAAAGCTTGCTCGCGCCTGACCGCTTCCACCAAGGCTCCTGACAGGCACGCACTCTTACGCAATGTGTATGTGCACGACGTAACCCCAAGTAAAACTCACGCGCCCTCGTGAATTGCAAGAACTATTAACTATACCATCGCTGAATATCCAATGAAAATTTTATTAAGCTATTTCATAGCTTCTATCGCGGGCCTTGAGCGTGGAGACCGAATCCAGAAATTCCGTAACGAAAATAACCTGACACGGGACTCCTCTCACCGCTAGATGGCGTTGATAAAAAATGCTATGCAATAGCTTTACCGCGGCAGTCCCCGAGTGCCACACGTCTTTTTTTTGAGTAGGGAGAGTATTCATGAGCTGATTGGACATTGCTTAACATCGTTTTCTTCATACCGTCGTAGTACTAATAAGCAGTTAAAGGGAGGTCATTTTAACTGTGCCATTGTGTAGCAGATTGCAAGGCGATAATCGAAGGGGCGGCTCACCCCTGACCCGGTGACTCAGAACGATAGAGACACCTCGTTAAGGGCTTCGTATCGACAGCTCCTAATAAGTGTCCGGTGTGAACTTATTTTAGGGGAGCCTCTCCCTATAGGGTTCTAAGTTCGTTTTCCAAAAATTATTAGCACACGTCACATAGCTACGAGACTTACGAATCTGCAAAAGATGCATTTTACACGGAGCGTTTTGAAGGCATAGAAAAATTCTTTTTTTTTACATTACAACTCATTTTTTAGAATATACCTACTTATAATAAAATAACAATATTACTATTATTAAAAAAAATAGTCTATACTTTCAAAATGCAGCATTTTTTGCTAATTCGTAAGTTTGCGGTATAGATATGATGTAGTTATTCCTTGAAGGATTGGCTATAGCTCCATGAGTTATTCAGATCCCCACTTTCCTAATGTCTATACCCTAGTCTAGAACAGACAGATTTTATTTGCACTGCACACCAGCTGTGCACCCCAAGTTAAATGCAGATTGCGCAGTCCGCGTGCAGCTGGTGGTGACCTGCATTATAACCTCAATAGAGTAACGGTTAAAGGTGCGGACTTAAAACCGAAAGGTCGACGGTTCGATTGCCAACCAGTGCACTATTGTCCTACCCACTTTTAAGTAACACAAGGTCTTCGTTTATTTGGAGGAGAAAAAAGAATATTTGTCAAGTTTAGCTTGGTTAATCTTCTTTTTTTTCCTAGCGCTTGTCCCGGCTTACGCCAGGGTCCGCTTTCTAGTCTCCTCCACTTTGCACGGTCTAAAGCATCCTCCCTACGAAGACCGTTGGCACGTGCATCTGCTTGCCTCGGACCGCTGTCCAGCAAAACTTGGCTAATAATCTTTATAAGAAAAAGCATGTAGGGATGTTGTCGTAGGCTACCAATAACGTGAAGCAATAACACAATAACACGGTCCCCAATAATGAGGGTAGCCTGCATTAGCAGCACGTGATGCCGCATGCCTGATTGGTTTCCGAGCCGTCTATAAATAACTACGGACATTATTGCTTTTGTCGGAATTTCTAATGTATTTGTACAGTTATTGTGAACCTCGTTTGTTTTAGGGCTTTTTCCTAGTTAATGTTTAAACTGATAATATGTTTTTTCTAGTGCATGTTGCTAGCTAATCAAATCAGCAGCTCTTTATCAAATGTCATCGTGCGTATAGTATGGGTGCTTGTGTGAAATAATGACCTGTGAGTAGTAAAGTATATCAATTGTGCCTATAAAATTTGAAGAGTTCCCTCGATTTCTCCAGGAGCCCATCATTAGATCCTGAATTTGACAAAACGGTCCAGGCGTCTTCGAGTAACCGGGGAACATACTTACATAAAAAAAAGATTCCGTCGAATTGAGAACCTGCTCCTTTTTTAGAAGTTGGTTAAATGTACCTATAATAATAAGTTGTTGAAACGCCCAAGCAATTTACATGAATGTTGAAACAATTTAACGCCATGAGAGTGGAAGATCTTTATTACGATTTCGCGCGTGTTAATAATGAAGTCGCATTTGTCTTGCGCCGGCGCCTGTCGTTAACAAGATACTTGCGCGGGCGCATACTGCACTGCACGCCACGAAAACATTATACAGGATGCTCTACATAACATAAGATAATTTCTTTTAATAATTTCTTACTAATTCTTATTCTTACTAATATATAAATGCGAAAGTGTGTTTGTTTGTTGGTTGGCTTGTCCTTCAAAAACTACGGATTGACGTGATTTTTGCATGGCTATAGTTGGAGACCTGGACATAGGTCGGAAAATTAAAGAGTTCTCGCGGGAGGAAAATTAAATCCACGCGGACGAACTTGCGGGCATCAGCTAGTTATTTATATTTCTGTATTTATCTATTTCGGTCTTATCGTTTACTTTTTAAACGACTATTAAAAATGTAAGAGGTGTGTTATTCTATCAAAGTAAGTACATCGATTTCTTTGATCGTAATTTTTATTTCATTGAGAAATTTGAGATGGTCCCATAAAAATTTCTGGTTCCAACTCTTCAATCACGATGCTACAGGGGTACTGCCCACTGATCTTTCGATTATTTTTTGATATTGTAGGTATCAAACAGTCATCAGTGAACTTAATTGTGGTATGCAATAAAGAATATTTTATTCATACATTCAATACCTATCAAAGAGTTCCCTTGGGATTTAAAAAAAATTAAATCCAAGCTGACGAAGTCTCTAAGGACATTATCTAATTTATAATCGTACCAGTACGTAAGTAGGCTGTAGAGATAGCAAATACGAATCAATGGGCTCCGACGAGGGGACATCCTGAAGTAGGCACATCCCGTGGTGGTGGCAGTTTTAGCTCTTGGTGAGTAGCGTCACCAACAACTGCCAAAACTGCCCTGCGTTACAACAGTACAGTAACCGTTAGCACCATTAATAATAGCAGTACCGTATTTAGAGATCACAGATACCAATCAACCTGTATATAAACACAGTTCACTGTCTGGCCCAACCCCGATGCAGTATGCAAAGTTGATTTGCTCTTACAAATACTGAGCGTACTTGTGGCAGGCATTGTCAAGGATAAATGATATCGTCGCGTTCAAGACGCATGTGTCTGCGACCACGACACGATAGGGGCAATGAAATAAATAATTGTGTGGAATTATTAATTATCTTGGTGATAGCCTATAGCGGTTTGGTAGTCTTCACATACCTTTGGGATTTTAATGCAGAACTCTCAAGCATACAGATTTCCTCAAAAAGTTAAAGCAAGTGATATTTAATTGATTAATACGCACATTACTTCGAAAAGTTAGTAGAGGATCCTGAAATTCCATCCCTGAACGTCGAAAATGAAGGTCGAATTCTTAACCAGGCTACCACTTTGCTTGCTATTGGCTTTGAGTATTTATAACTCGACGCAAAAAGACGGGTGTTATTAAATGATTTTGTCTCAAAATTTCTAAAGAAAGCTGATTAGGTCACCTTAAACCTCATTAAAGAATTAAGTCTGCACCAACCAAGTTCACTTCAATAAATAAGGAGCAATCAGAATTTAAGTGCACTGAAGTTTCTAATTATAGCGGTTGTTTACCTCGCGCGGAATCCAAGGCAGTTCTACATATGAGTATTTAATTACTTTAACGTACCAGCTGATGCCCACGACTTCGCCCGCGTGGATTTCTTCTTCTTCTTTATCAACTAATAGACGTCCACTGCTGGACATAAGTCTCTTGCATGGACCTCCACAGGCCTCGGTCTTGCGCCGCTTAAACCCAGCGGCTCCCTGCGACTCGTTTGATGTCGTCGGTCCACCTAGTGGGGGGTCTGCCAACAGTGCGGGGTCGCCACTAGTCTTGTTGTATTCTGTTATAGTTCTTGCAATTCACGAGGGCGCGTGAGCTTAACATGTGGTTACGTCGTGCACATGCACATTGTGTAAGTGTGCGTGCCTGTCAGGAGCCTGGTTGGCAGCAGTCAGTCGCGAGCAAGCTCTCGCTCCCACTTATATAGATATGACATACACAACCATGAGCCACGCGTCCTCGTGAATTAAGAACTTATACTAATGACCTCGTTTGCATTTTCAGTTCTGAAATGGACTTTCAGTATAATTTATATTGAGCTTTTTAATTCCGATGGTCGGCGTCGACACTACAGCTTATGTGAGAATTCCTAAACGTGTTTCAGAATCAACAGCGTCAGTTAGAAGGCAATTTACAGTACGCCCGGCTGAACACTTTAATTGCGCGCCGTTTAACTGAATTCGTATTTAAATGGAATACATGCATTTATCAAATTGAAGCAGAGGCTTCAAACTTTGCCGTGGTGACGTGGATTTAAATTATTCTATTCCATTTCTACGAGCTTTATCGTCAAACAGCTCGTGGTAGATTGTTCCTATTTAGTTGTTAGGGTTCTTAACCTACTAAAGGAAGCCAACGGTATTACTAGGTAAGCCTCCTTAGGTATACATATTTTAGATACTTTTAATTGTCACAGAATGTATATTTTACAAACATTGACATATGTATAATTATATGTCAATGTTTACAAAGAATTTTATTGATGAAGAACTTGATGTCACATCCCTGTAACATCTGACAATCGTTCCAAGAAAAAATTTTCATCGACTTCTCCATTCTTAAAAGAAACGTACAGGCTGCCTTTTATCCTGGGAAATCAGAGATTCTCGCGAAATTAAAAAAATCTAACTCCACAGTAGGGACGAAGTGGCTGGCAAATTAAATTGTTATTTAAGTTTACTTTTGAATAACTTCCACATAAAAAATTCTAATTGGTTACTTCCCGCTAAAAAATCATTGCATTTTTAATGTTTTAGAAACAAAACCATGCATTGATATTTGATACTTGATAGTATTGGTAGATTTTAACGTCATCCTTCGTTTTACCCACTTGTACCCGCTTGCAAGCACTCTGTACCCGCTAGTATCTTTATTTATCACAGGATCGAGTATCTGGCGGTTAGATTTACCGATAAACGCGAGAGGGTTTGCGGAGCGCATGGAAACCGAAACCCCTCATAAATTTATACCCTCTTATCATTTATTGGGTATCGAAATAGCTGCCTGTTTATAATTGAATGCAATATTTTTGGTGAAATCTAATAATCTCCTAATATTCTCCTCTCCACTCCAAGTAAGCGGAAAGCTTTTGTTAGGAGTGGATATGACAATAATAATGGTGGGGATCGAACCTGCGACCTTTTCAATTTTCAGTCCGCACTTTTAACCGTTGGGCTATTGAGGCTAAATCCTATTAATATTATAAATGCGAAATTTGTATATATGGATGGGTGGATGTATTACGTTACTCAATCACGTCGCAACGACTGAACCGACTTGGCTGAAAGACACAGAGATAGATTATAGTCTGGAAGAACACACATAAGGCTACTTTTTATCCCGTATAAATATAGTAAGAGTATAAGAGAGTTCCCGCGGGAATTAAAAAACTTTAATCCACGCGAACGAAGTCAGTCGCGGGCATCAACTTATAACTCATAATAGTAACTTGCATAAGAACTCAAAATATGAGTCATGGGTCTTGAGTCTGAACACTATCTAAAATCACGGATGAATGACACGTTGGTTTAGCATAAATACATAAATAGCATTCAATTTCAAATCCGATGAAACGGATGTCGGGTCGTTTCATTTTAGAGGAACGTATTTGAATTTTATACGTGATGCTAAGACCGCTCACACACGGGTCACTGACGGCTGAGCATATACTATATTAGGTGTAAACCTATCTATCTATACAAATTATAGTTGGGAAAAATAGCTTATAATTTTCAGCGCTTTTAAGCGTTTTGCTTGTTTTAAGCAACTTCCACGCTTGAGCTTGCGTGTTTACACCCAAAAAAAAAATTGATAATATAAAAGTACTAAAAATGACATTATTACAAAAATAATTAAGAAGGTAAAAGAGTTACCTTCTAAGGTATTTTCAATTCAGATTTCAAAAACATTTTATAAGTACGTTTATCTCATGTAGTTACGGGCGCTTTACTTGTGGTTACGTCATGTGCATGCACATTGCGTAAGTGTGCGTGCCTTTCAGGAGCCTAGGTGGGAGCGGTTAGGCGCGAGCAAGCTCTCGCTCGCACTTATATAGATACGACACACACAACCATGAGCCGCGTACCCTCGTGAATTGAAAGAAATTAATTAAATCACCTGAAACAACATTGGTATTTTAGGTACAGTTTCTAACATAAACGTATCTTGTGGTCTCTGTGTAAGAGGTCTTAGAGTTGTAAGTATTTCCAAATCAATAACGTCTAAGGCGTGGGCGCAGGAAGGTCATTGTATGCATATGAAAATGAGCGCTATATAACTGTGACAAGTGACAGTTAACAAACAACATCAATAAAAACTTAGGGCTTTATCTTGTTGATTTTATAGATAAGTTTTTACGCCACAATTTAACCGCAAGTGACTTTTCGCTTCGTCGTTTCCTTTTATAGTTCTACTATCTATTTCTAGTACTAGTAGATCTAGTTGATTAGACAATACAGCATTGTAAAGTCGATATCTCCTGAGGATGCTCCGGTGTCGGGGCGAAACGTGCGTCGAGAGTAGTATAAAAGTCTTGTGTGGTGGTGCATGTGATTGGTGGTGGCATTGCTTGCTTGGGAACTTGGTTTTTTAGTTTTTTGCTTGGTCGGGAAGTCAAGCGGTGCTTAACTTTTAACTGCATGTTTGACCATACAGATTTTTTCTGTTGGCGGGTTATAGCAAAATAACTCTAAGCTTTTCTTGCTTTTATAGTTCTTGCAATTCACGAGGGCGCGTGGCTCATGGTTGTGTGTGTATCGTATCTATATAAGTGGGAGCGAGAGCTTGCTCGCGCCTGACCGCTCCCACCGAGGCTTCGGACAGGCACGCATACTTATGCATTGTGCATGTACACGACGTAACCACAAGTAAAGCTCACGCGCCCTCGTTAGTTGAAGGAACTATAATTGAATTAGTTTTGTTAGCACAAAATTAATAGTACTGTTAGCTTTTACTTTTATTTAATTGTTTGCCCGCCGTCTAATTATCCATTTTCCATTTTAGGAGCAAGCTACTTTATCGGTGTTGACCTTTGGTGTTGACTGTTGGCTTATTGAAAATGCACCTAATGTAACTGGCCTTTTGTATTTTATACCTATAATAATAATGTCTTTTTTTTTTATTTGTATAATCCGATAAAACCTCTTCAATTCTTTTCCTTCAAACCTTTTTTTAAATTGAACTTCATCAGTCATCGTTTCAACGGATCGATGTCGACAGCTGGACATAGGTCTCTTGATAGGATCGCCACAGAACATGTTCTTGCGTCCAGTGCCTGCCAATGTTTCTTCGAGCCATGTGTCTCGCTCATTGCCACAAGTATAAAGTATAAATAGATAAGTTTGTTCATATTTAGGTATTATTATATGGAGAGACATCTTCAAATACCATTACGATATAAATTCTAATCAATTAAAAACTATACGGTTGACCGCGGTCGAAGCAATCACAGCACCTACTAAAATTCTTAATGGAACTCAAATAGTCGATCAAATCGTAAAATTTTATGGAAACCAATAACTAACACTACTCCGCAGTTGATAGTGAGTGTCGCATTAACGCCTTTGAAGTCGTTTCAAACGTGTTTCAAAGTATTACTCCTGGATTAAATATCAGTGACAATATAGAAAGAAAGAAAGAAAGAAGAAGAAGACAATATACTGATTGCTTTTATATACCTACTCTTCCAGTCTTCTTAATAACTGAATACAGAAAAATCTCTACTCCTTAAACTTTAAAATTTCTTTAGTTTTGAGTGCTATGGAGAGAGCACCCTCGAAATTTCTTTGTGTGAATTGACAAAGTCCGAAACTATGTAATTCGCTAACGAACTAAAGTAACCCACGTAGCTCTACACTAACGTAGGCTAGTAAGTTGAAGTGGTAGTGAGCTGGTCACATTTTGCGGAGGATTGATGGACATTGGAGACGTCAGATCCTCGAGAGGAGACCGTGTTTTGGCAAAGAGAGTGTGAGGCGCCACTGCCACTGTGCGCAGACTGCCACTTTTCGGAAGGAGCCACGCCATCCGAAAAGTGGCAGTCATCGATTGGATGCCATAGGCCGAGGACAGGCAATGTTGACGCTACCTAAGTTGTCATAAGAGCCACAGGTTGGCCTACATGAAATAAATAATTTTGAATTTGAATTAGAAAAGGCATTTGTCCGATGTCCTATTGGACGTGAAAACGTCGAAAATGTCTGATTTTTGAAATTTCGTTCATATTATCATGATTCATGATCATTTTCATTTACTACAATACCTACCTATCTTGGGTTTTCAAAGTTTCAAGGAGATCTGAAATTCAAAAAGAAAAGTTTTTATTTTTCAACCTGTTGATACAAGTGTTTTCAAATCATCAAGGGAATCTTCCTCCCTAGTATATTTAATTTGTATGTATTAAGCCTTGTCTGTAGGTATATTATTATGTGCTTAAAAGATAGAATTAAGTATTTTTATCTACAGCTAATGTGGTTTAGTCGAAGAAGGTTTATAAATTATTATTAGTTATCGATTGACCAGACTGCAATTGCAAAACGAGTACCACTTTAGTTTTTATGTTACGAACAAGTAACAACTAACAACAGTCCCACAGTCCCATAATCGAATCCTTTACCAATTATGTAAAGTATTGACAAAACACAGATCAAAGCTGACAACGTATATAAAATGCCAATGGGAATATAATCCTTCGAGTTATAATAATAAAAGTTAATGTTGTGTAGCCACATTGGTCAATTTAATGAAGTGTCTGATTGTACGTGTCTTGCAAGGGTTGAAGACGGATGTGTCTCATGCATTATGCAGCAAGTATGCAGGATAATCGGGCTCGATATTGTTTGTTAGTCAAATAAGCTATTGTACATGCTTACATCTGATATCGACAGATTAGGAGTTTCAAACTTGTGGGGAAAGTTGTGCGTAAACTTTGTCGGTCTCTTTGAATTTTGACTCTCGTTTGCCTTCTGGTTTGGAAGGGTTTTCCATTATTCTATCATTACTTTATGTATGTATTTCTTCTGTTATGTATTTCTTTTGACTTCCTTTATAATAGTTTCTATTATTTTATCATTATTTCTTTTGGCTTCCGTTATATATTATAATATGTCGTTCATGTGTTATTATGTGGTACTTTACTGAGGGCTTTATTGAGGCTTTTATTGAGGGCTCTGACATTTCCAAGACTTGTAGCTTTAGTTTTAAATTTTTCATAAATTTGTGTGTTGCGTAATTATATCTTAGTGATTAATTAAACAGAGAATTGCAAATCAATGAATTATTACGAATACAGTTTTCGTCATTGTTTACAACTTTTTAAGGCCATATTTAGAATGAGAGTTGCATTATGCTTAAAACACATCGTCATTCCATATAAGGCTTAATAGCTTCCGCATTCGAGGATCATAAATTTAAGGAGGCCTCTTACAGTTTCCAAATTACGAATTCCGTGGAGTCATTAGGGCTGTATTAATCAAAGGGCAGATAGCCCTTGCCAAATCCAAAAGGTTCCCTCCAAACCCTTAAATTGTATTGTCAAACCAACACACAGTCGTTAGTGAAATAGCTTTTCTAATCACCATGTGTTGCATTGTTGAGCCAACGGACGACACAGACTAATAATATTCCTTAATAACGTCGCCGACTTGTGCAGTATAGCCAGAATTACAAAGGAAGATTTACCCGTATGCGCACAGCTCTAAAATATAAAGCACTTGAACGGGGACTGATTCTAAAATGGACCACTGCTATCACGTAATTAAGTACCCAGTCCCGATGTTCAGCCAACTGTAGAGGGCAGTTGCCTGAAATAGTTAAGGAGTTGAACAAACTAAAAGCGTTCATTGAAATATACACTCTAAAGCTAAAGCATCAAAGTCGAAACAGAATGGGGGATGAATTAAGCGGTGCAGTGCGCAAATAGGGTAATGGAATTCCATGTAGAGTTTTCTTTGGGTGCAAAATTAGTATTCCGTTATGTAGTTAACTGCTCTCATGCCCCAGAGGGTTCTATATAAATTGCATTAACGTAATTAAAAAGCTCTGGAAATGTATTTTGAAAATACACCGTTTAAAGCAGCAGCCTTTAATTTCATAATATTTTCGGTCATAAATGCATGAAATGATCTAAGCCTGAATTTATTTCAAACTTCTCTATTTTCTTCCATGTTCGGTGGAATACTGCCGCATTTTACGAATATTTATTAGTTAAATATTATTTCAAAATTGCGTTACATCATTTCAAAATTGCCAAGACAATTTAAATCAACGTATATAACTCAATCTCCTCGAATTATCTCAGAATATCATTAACGCAAACTCTGTATTTACAGAGACTACTAAGAAAATTGGGATACAAGGCAATCACACAGGATTTCAACGCAAATCGTTTTCGGGACACCCATATATCCTTTGTTGCCCAAAGGCAGACCCCTCTCCTTTCCGACATACCCCCTGTATTGCCTGTGTATTAAAGGGTAGAGGGCGGCGAGGAAGGTCTAAATCAATAGTCGATCACAGCTTCGAAGGGTTAGCGCGAATGACATTTGCGTCAAACCGCTCGCCCTACACTCGCCCTCGAGATTATGTATGATAGTGATAAAGTTTTAGTAAGGAAACTAGAACAGTTATTTTGGATTATCTGTGAAAAATTATAAAGAACTTGCTTTTGTCTGTGCGGAGTTTTTTTTTTAAATCTCGCGGGAATTATGTGTTTACCTGGGACGAAATCTTAGCCTATGTCACTCTCCAAGTCCTCAACTATGCTCATGTTAACGCGTATGATCGATTGATGCGTATCAATTCCCACGAGTTTTGCTCATAAAAATTACGATTTCGATCTTTTAGTGATCGGGCTTCGGTGTGATAAGATTTGCTTTTTATTTATTGCCTACATTTGTTGCCGATAAAATCATCAGGTACTTAGGTACTTTACGATAATTTTATTTTTAAAACCATGTTTGTAGACTATTGCTTTTTCTTCTGTGATCGAAGACTATTGCGTGCGTGAATGTGTGTATGTGTGTGTGTGTGTGTGTATGTGTGTGCGCGTTTGGGTCACTCAAGCTGCATCTCTCATGAATGTTATGGGCGTGAGATGTCAAAAATTCGAAATCTTCGTTACGGATAATCGCTACGAAGCCGGTTGCCAAACTTTGCAACCATTAGTATTATTTGTTAATTCGTTATGGAGCCCCTACTTGCGGTGATTCGCCTAGCTTTACGGTTATGGGGATTGAGGCTCGAAGTTTTGCCGTTAAGCTTAATTCGGATGGCTTCATTTCAAGGGATTGACCGAAACTAATTTACTACGGGTTTTGTAAACAGAAAATTCTACAGATTTAAAGAAAATTCGTAGAGCTTGTGTCTATGCAAAGCCGCAAAGGCAGCAAAGGCCAACATGGAGGAATGTGGCCCAGCTGTGGACTCAATGACGACGAGACATGCTAGTTAGGAAACATTCTATTTAACCTTTCTGGACTAAAAAGTTTGTTGGCGTCATCTGCTTCAAACTGAGCCCAACTCCCAAGTTATTTCCTGCTTTGGGGGATTTGAATTGATAAATTAATAGAGTTTACAGAAGTCAGTCTTCCAGAAATAATGTTTTGAATCTAACATCGTTTTACATTACAGAGAAAACTCACTTTACAGAGAAAGCTCGGGTATCGTCCCACTTTTCGAACTAATTCATTTGCTAACTCGGTGCGGAACTCAATTTGCACGTTAATGTAAACAACGCTCTTCTTTAATCAAATTTAATGTTTGAGCGTACGAAGTTTGGAAACTGGGTCGGAAATTATGCGAACGATGTAAAAACAACAGCGAGAGACAAATCGACTGACAAAGGGTCTATTATTGCGCGAAAATCGGACCGCTCCCACGATATTGAATCCAACATGCCGCAACAAAATAAATACTCAAAATAAATTATCCGTTTCCAATAAAACACCAACCTTCCTATATTCAATGAAACACTAGTCACAGACTGTAAAGAATCCTGAACTCTATGCTTTCAGAAATAAGACTGACAATGAATCGGTTTCAAAAAGGGCTTTGGCACGTGGCGCGTTAGATCAGGGCGTTGGTATATTCTTCAAACTCATCCTCCGCGCCTAATCGAGCGCGGGTAAACATGGTATTTTTCGCCTCGCGGAAAATATCGATAGGGTAAGTGCGCATTGTGTCCCAACTCAACGGAAAGATCCCACGAACAAATATGTTTCAGGAGACTGGGGCCATTAATCATGCATTGAGTGCTGGCACAATACGCTTAATGGCGCGTTTTGCCGAATGAACTGTCTGAAGGGTCTATATAGTGTTTTATAATATAGTAATAAGTAAAACAATTATTAATTTACTTATTAAAAACTTATTTTATTTTTCACATTCTGACATGACATACATTTGACATAGACTAACTAACTACTAAACATGAATACAGATAAAACAATCACACATAGATTATAAATCATCTTCCCCCCTTGAACCTAAGATCAATTAATTATCGAAAATTACAAATCTAAAATAATTCTTGGTTTAACCACTCTACCACTTCTTGTGGTTTTAGATTGGTCAGAGCTGTGTTGAACCATTACATCATTGTTTTCCATCACATCATCATTAGGACTACTTTTTTGTACCTGTTCGGTCTCTTCCCCATCAAAATTATCCTCACTAAAGAAGCTTGTACCTGTACTCAAAAAATTATTATTAGTTGATGAGGATTTCCTCAGATGATGTGATGACCTACGCACCACTTTTCCACACCCATCATTCTGAACCCAATATGATCTGGGTTTTGAACTTTTCCTTACAATTGTCCCTTTCACCCAATATTTATCTTTTTCAGTTTTATGTACTACTTTATCTCCCTTACTATATTCTACTTCCTTTCTTCGAATTCCTTTGTCTTTCTTATCTTTTAACAATGACTGTCTTAAAAGAATTAATTTGTGAATATTTTTACAAATTTTTGGCTGTAACATTTCAGCCTTTACAGGAACCATTGTCCTCACCATCCTACTATTTAATATTTGTGATGGTGACACATCTAACCCCACTAGTGGGGTATTATTGTAACTCAAAATAAATTCTCTATAGTCAACATTATCTTCTTTGGCTTTTTTTAAAATATTTTTGCCAATATTTACTGCTTTTTCGGCCATTCCGTTACTTTTAGGATAATGAGGGCTACTTGTGATTAAACAGATATCTTTAGATTTGAAATATTTTTGACATTCAAATGAGTTAAAAGGATTATTATCCGCTATCACTTCGAGAGGATACCCAAACCGTGTAAATACCTCTTGAAACCCATTTATCACTGCTTTTGATGTCTTATCATGTAATGGCCTGAGCTCTAACCAATGAGAAAAATAATCCACAATTACAAGAAAATATTTACCATTAAATTCCAGTATATCAGTACCTACTTTACCAAATCTCATGTTAGGAATTTTATGTTGTAATAATGGTTGAGGAGAGTTAGCAGGCAAAAATTTCTCACAAGTTCTACATTTCTTTACAAATTCGCTTACATCTTTTGATAAATTAGGCCAATAAAATAGCTGCCTAGCTCTCATTAAACATTTTGTGATTCCTGAATGACCCTCATGAACAAGATTTAATACATAAGGCCTCAGCGCCTTAGGAACAATAATTTTATTACCCAAAAATGCAAAACCTGATTCAAAATAAATATCCTCTTTGAGTTTATAATACTGTGTACATTCTGGTGGTACTTTATTTTGTTCTGGCCAATCATTGTAATAAAACTTACTTAACATACATAAAACTGGGTCCCTATTAGTCTCTTTTATAAAAATAGATCTTCTTTCAGGAGACATAGGCACATGAACTGACACTGAGTGAACCATACGCATCATGCTATGATCAGTTTCGGTTACTTTCAAGCAGTTGCGAGAAAGCATATCCGCAAAATGAATTAATTTTCCCGGAACATAGTACACATTCAAATTATATGTGAACAATTTTAATCTAAGACGTTTTAACCTAGGTGATCCAATCTTCTCTATGTGTTTGGACATAATGGAAACTATAGGCTTATGGTCCGTTTGTACATCTACATCAGAACCATAAATATACCTATGAAATTTTTTTACTGCAAAGCAAATCGCCAATAATTCTTTTTCTGTTTGACTATAGTTGAGCTCTGTAGCATTCATGGTTCTAGATGCACATGCAACCAATTTGAGAACATTTTTATCATCTTTTTGGAACAAACAACACCCTAGTCCACTTTTGGACGCATCACATTGTAGTATACTCTTTTTTTTTACATCAAATGGACACAATGCAGGGGCTGTGCTAACCTTACATTTTAATTCTTCAAAAACTCTTTGATGATTTGGTAACCACATAAACTCATTATTTTTTTTTAACAGTGAACAAAGTGGGGCCATTAAGTTGGCCATTTCCGGTACATATCTCCTAACATAGTTAAATGCACCCAAAACTTTTCTGAGTTCATCTCTGTCAGAGGGTGCCTTCAAATTTAATAGCGACTCTACTCTATCTTTATCAAGAGACATACCCTTTTCACTAAAAACTTGCCCTACATACTTTACCTCAGGTAGCTTGTATTGAAACTTTTCTTTATTAAAAACAATGCCAAGACTTTTTGCTTTGTCTATAACATTAATTAATGCTCTGTCATGTTCTTCTTCCGTCTCACCCATTATCAAAATATCATCAGCCCATATAATTACATTTGCCATCTCCTTAAAGTGATTTTCCAACACATCCTGAAAAAGCTCTGGGGCATTCATTAACCCGTACGGTAGTACCAGATACCTATACACTCCGAATGGGGTAGCAAAACAACATTTCCAAGAAGATTCCTCAGTAAGACTTAAATGATGAAACCCCTCAGAAAGATCTAAGACTGAAAAAAGTTTTTTCCCCTTTAACTTAAATGCCAAATCATCCAATGTAGGCAAACTTTTTGGTTTTTTAACTATATACTTATTCAGATCGGCTGGATCAAGGCACAACCTTACTTTACCGTTTGGTTTTTCCACAATAACCATTCTGTTAACACATGCATTTTCTTTAATATTTTGAACTTTAACTATAGCATTTCTACATTGCAGTCTATTCAATTCATCATTAAGAGGCTCTAACATGCAATTAGGCAACCTAGATGCTGGATAACAAATCTGTTCATTCATAGGTCTAGTAGGTATTTCTACTTGCCCTGGTAATCTACCTGTACCCGAAAAAACTTCTATATTATTTTCAATGAACTTTACTTTATCAGAACTCAGTACTGTGTTTACCCTCTTTATCAAGTTCAACGAAATACAACCAGGGAGGCCTAGTAATGGAGTTGTGCTCTTAACAATTACAAAATTTTCTGAGCATTCACTGTCCTTATATTTACACATTAGACTGACAACACCTAGAGGTTTAATTTTCTCCCTTGTTTGCACCTTCACAGTTCCACAAAACATATTCTCACTCGCACTGTCCGAGTCACACTTAACTTCTTGTACTTTATTGTTTTTAACCCGACAACTCACAGCAAAATGGTTAAGATTTCCACATCTGCTACACTTTTTTCCAAAAGCAGGGCACATCCGGGGTCCATGATGCTTTTGACACCTACGACAATCAAAACTTCTATTTCCAGTTACACCACTTTCCTTTTTATCATATTTACCCTTACTTGAACTCGCCGCATCTATCTCCACTGTGGGATTCATTTCCTTTACTTGCATTTTACTGGCTTCACTTGCACGGCATATATTTGCTGCTTTGTTTAAAGTCAACTTGTCCATTTTCAGTAAATTTTCTTGAAGGGTTTTATCTCGTACCCCTTGCACTATTCTGTCTCTAAGAAGTTGATCCTCCAATGATTCCTCACACTTCTCATTCTTTCCGTAATTACAATTCGCTATCAACTCTCTTAACGCTGTATAGTAATTTTCGAACGTTTCCTCTGTTTCCTGTTTCCTTTCATTAAATTTAAATCTCTCAAACACTTCATTACTTCGAGGGCTTACATATTCCTCAATTGCATCGATCAAAACTTTATAATTCTGCAAGTCACCCGTTGGTATTTTTAAGGTTAGTAGCACTTTAGAGGCTTCTGGCCCCATCATATTCCTGAGGAGTGCCAACTTGACCTTATCAGGAGCATTTTCTTGTCCCGTTCCTATCAAGTAATCCTCGAAAATACATTTCCAATACTTCCAATCAGACCCTGCCGAGGGTGATCTAATGTCAAAGTTTGGCGGCAACTTTATACTTTGGTTCGGCTCCATCTTCTCGTCCCTTGGTGTACACTTACCACGGCTTGAGATGATGAGAAATTTACGACTGCGCCATGTTTTATAATATAGTAATAAGTAAAACAATTATTAATTTACTTATTAAAAACTTATTTTATTTTTCACATTCTGACATGACATACATTTGACATAGACTAACTAACTACTAAACATGAATACAGATAAAACAATCACACATAGATTATAAATCATATAGATCCCTAAACTAAACGTACGGTAGCAAGGTGAGCGAACAATGAGCATTGTTTCAGACAGTCTACAATTTATCATATTCCCATCAGGAGATATCTTAGAAAATATAATTAATGGTAAGCCTGATAGAAACGGCACCTACCGCCGCTAGCTACTTCAGTTACCCGCCCATTAATGTGAAACGATAAATAACTTTCTGTTTGTAAACGTGTGGTTATTGATAACACAACATTTACTGAGTACCTACCTACGGTTTCGTCGATTTCGTCCGGTGAAGGGCGAATTTTTTGAAAGTTAAATTCTAATAAATCGAGTAGAAGTGCAACGAATAACGGAAAGATTAAAAATAGTCTGTGACGATCAATCAAATGACATCGACGACGATACGCAGCGAATCTTGTTTGCATAACGAACACTGTCTGGAAGAATAAATACTGTAGAGCGTACTTTATTTAAAGCAGTACCGTATTTTTCTTTCGGTAAATTTTTTCGGAAATTAACTCTTACTACATCATTTCCAAAACTATAAAGTAGACTTGTAAACCACGCGTGCTGTTAAAATATTATTATCACATACACAATTGCTTATAAACAAAGGCCGTATGGTAAAGCTCTATAGCAACTGCTACTGCGCATAACTTACGTCTGTCTGTCAAATTTTTTTTTAATTCACTAAAAATGTTGACAACTAAATCTTCTCATCGATAGTTTTAGTAGTTTAGTTAGCTAATAAATCTAAAATACTTTTCCGATCAATGTTACATTACCCTTTTTCAGGAATCAGGAATCACCGGAAAATCAAACGTTGGCTTTTCAAGCATTCTACAAGTACTTTTAAATTCAAAATTATTTATTTCATGTAGCCCTACTTGTGGCTGTGGCTCTTATGACAAGTTAAGAATCTACCACCGGTTCGGAATGCTGGTTCTGCTGAGAAGTGCCTGCAAGAAACTCAGTAGTTGCTCTTTTGAAAACAAAAAATTACAATAATATGCAGCTTATCTTCTTTTGGACAACTGAAGCAAAGCTGCTTTGTGATTAAGGAATTCATTAACTGTATTAGGGCGCGAACAAGCCAAGGATGCCTCACTGCGATACCTCGCGGTCGCGGTTTAGCTCGCTACCTCGATGCCACCTCCATGTAAAACAAATGTATGCAAACGGACGAGCGCGTACATGCCGAAGGATACCTCACTGCGATACATCGCGGTTCACATCGATGTTTCTCGGCATGTTCGCGCTCGTCTGTTTGCATACATTTGTTTTACATGGAGGTGGCATCGAGGTAGCGAGCTAAACCGCGACCGCGAGGTATCGCAGTGAGGCATCTCTGGCATATTTTCACCCTTAGAGGTTATTACCTCTACTTATTGAATGTGTCTTTACACACTTGTCAGTGGAATTAATCAACTAAAAGGGCACTCCTCAGCTTTCCCTGTGATATCACAGCCCGTTACGATCCGGAAGATTGATCGAGCTCCGAAGCGACACAAATTGCTCATTTCAATATTAGATGCCGACTACCGCCCACTCGTGTTTTGCAATTTTGTTATATTATCTTACAAATCCACCAACTTATCTGTACAGTTGATGGGGTGGCTAGTGGAGTTACTACTGCTACTTATATTTGTGACGAAATCGGTACTGTATTTTCATTAAATTGTATGGCGCTCGCACTAGAAAGAACTGACAGCAGCAAAGACTCTGCTGTCTGTGTGTGTTTGTTTCTAGTGTAGAGTTTCCCTTGGACTGGAACGATATTTTAAGCACCTACTTTCTTCTTCATTTGTCTTAGACGTCACAGTTCAACCGAAGAATATAAAAAAAGAGTCAGCCAAGTTAGAGCAAAAAGGAAATATGACAAAAAAGACATACAAGGAGTATGTCTTTTTTGCCATATTCCCTCTAACAAAAACTATTTAGGAATAGTTTTTGGACTCTACCTAGATCAGTCTACTTGAAACGATGGATGTCCATTGCGAAACATACTCGTATCTACCTGGTATTGCAAGAACTTCCACGGAATATAGGATTGTGCCTGTAAACAGCAGGTGTCAACCTAGCAAAGGACTTCTTTCAGTTTTTCTACCCATAATACCTGATCGATTTCTATGTTATCGAATGTTAATAGCTTTAGATACGAGTACAATGTTAATTATTGTATGGCGAGAGTTTTTATAAGTCTTCCTCTTCTTTCTTCTGTTTTATGAATTCTGCAATGCAGTCCTTGAGTCTTTGAAATAATTTACGTTAATGCTCACTGATTTGTGTTTTTTGTACTCTCCACTATCTTAAACTTCTTGATACTTATCAATCTTAACCGTCTTTTCAGAAAAAGAAATCGATACTTTGTTTGTTCAAAAAAATCCACGCACGTTATACGGGTTACGATGTAATGTTTCATCGACTCACAAGTGATGGATGGTATCGATAATGTAGTGGCTATCGAATTATAATCATAATTTTTGTGTTTGTTGACTTGTGCGCGTCGTATCGCGCCGGCGCAGGCGTTCAGTGAACACATCGCCTAATTGATCGGCTGGTCGACACTTTACAAATAAACTTCACATCTTTCACAACTGTGACATTACATTTTGAACCTTAAAACAGTCTCAATTAAGTTCATTATATATAATAAAAATTTACGGGGCAATATTGTGTGCGTTTCCTCTGCAACGTTATTCTTGCCTGTTTTAGAATTTGTTAACGTAATGTACGATCTTATTCTTATAGCCGCAAGATTGGTTTTAGTACAATATTAATTTCGGTAATGTTATAACATTAATGTTCTTATTTATATTCAAATGAGGCCTATACAAACTATTAATTCAAACATATCCGTTTGCTGTTAGCACGATAAAAATAATTAGATGGGTATTAACTCAACCTGTGTTAGTACAGCCTCCATGTACCAAAAGCACTTTCACACATTTTCATAGGTTCTTTAAGAGAAAAGTACAATATCAAGCGTCTATGATAGTAATTTCCGCAAAATACGGTACCTACCTACTTACTTAAAATTTTTAATCGACTTCAAAAAAGGACGAGGTTCTCAATTCGTAAGAATCTTTTTTTTATGTATGATGAGTGAATCTGAGCCTATTTTACGAGTATGTATGTATTTAAAACCTATACTTAATATATTTTTTTAGCAAGTTAGTGTTTTGTTTGATACAAACTTTTTCATTTTTCAATAATGTTATAAAATATTAATTCAACGAATTTTTTTTATAAATACTTACTTAATTGAGATTAATTTCTAGGAATTGTCTGTCTTTATAATTTACAAATGCATTAATAGCTGATACCCGCGACTTCGTTCGCGTAGATTGAGTTTTTTTGGAGTCCCGCGGGAACTCTTTTATTTCCCGGAATAAAAAGTAGCCTATGTCCTATTCCAGACTATAGTCTATCTCTGTGCCAAATTTCAGCCAAATCAGTTCAGTCGTTGCGACGTGATTGAATAACAAACACACAAACATTTATAATACATATTAATAGGAAATAGTATATGTATAGTAAATTTTTATGTAGGGTAAGCTTATTTTTCTATGATCGAAGAGGGTAAGGCTTTAATTTTCACTTTCCAAGTTAGTCCGCTATCATCATTCGTAACATACCATCAAGTCAGTAGTCAAGGGATATCTTGTCATCCACTGAAAAAGAAATATACGTGTTTTGTGTCCTCTTTCAAAGTAAGTTACCATTTTTTTTGCGGTGACATGCGGTTCCAAATAAACCGAAGAATAGTTATTTGTCGAGTGTCGACGGGCCAGTCCAAACACGCCTGTCTGCGTCTGTTTATTTGTTCTGGTGCTATTTGTTTATACAGTTGTCCCGCGGTTGGACTTAATAATAGATTTTGCCTCCATTAATGTTTCCAATGCAAGAATTGGAATCAAATTGTTTTGTTCGGCATTCCGCTGTCGAATGCTTTATTTGGTAAAAGTAACCTATACGTTTTAGTTTCGATAACTTTTAAGAATTAGAATTTTTTTAGAATTAATTTATTGCAAAAATACACGTAATATGCTGTTACAAAAATGGGTTGGGCCATGCCATGTATGAAGTGCAATAGTGGATAAAAATAAAATTAACCAATAGTAAGTACCTACTTTAAATTACAAATATGTGGGAATTTTTTTACTTTGCAGCCTGAAGGTTAATTGTTTGGCGGTTCGGCTTTATGGTAGAGGGTGCTAAAATCGAGTATTTTTAATCTATGACGGAAAAAGAGGGGTGTTATAAATTTGATTTGATAGGTGTTACTCGGATTATTTCCAAGGATGATGCTTCAGCATCAAGTACCTAGTCTGCGGGACACCCAAACACGCTATATCTGCTATAAGTTGCTGAGCTATAGGTATCTGCTACAACTTGCGAGAAGTTGGCCTCAGCAACTTTTAATAGATTTAGCGGGTTCGGGCTCATTAGAATGATCTGAACTCTGAATGAGTAGGTGTTAGATAGATGATGATCGAGGATTGAGAAGAATCTGATGATGGAGCAGAAAACTGGGGAACAGTATGTCGGGTATATCAAAAAAGGAATCGGTAAAAAGGATCGGTTATTGCAAGCTCTACACCTATCAGAATATTTTAGCAATATAAAGCTAAACATATTGCTTACCATGAATGACGTAACCGAAGTATAAACGAGGGTAAAGTAATGAGTACAGAGGGTAAGTCGGGGTTAAATCAAGCTTTTTTGTAACAAAAATGTAGTGTCACGCGAACTGGGGTGCAATACCAAAAATCGCTACTTCGTTCAAAATAATATTTTAGTTGTAAGGACAGCTTTGACTAGTAAATAATTTTTTTTTTTCTTGAAACTTGTTATTTTTATTTAATCTAGTGTTCGTCTGGTGGTAGGCTTTTGCAGTGGCTGGTCTAGTCACGTTACGGTATGTTGCTGTGTATCGTACATAGCCAGTACATAGCATATAAAATACCAGCTTATCCCGCTTCCATCTGGAGCTCTGACTCAGCTTGAACTTAAGTTAGAGTTAAAACGAGACACAAATACTGCTCTGACATAAATCTATCTCGTTTTAACTCTGTCTTGAGCCTGAGCAGAGTGTGAAAGCCTTCTATTGGTAGATTTCAGCCTTATACTACCCTAGACATAATATTACTAATATTATCACTCCGGAGTTTGCAATCGCAGAGCTAACTTGCCATTGTATAAAAAGCAGCCGTGAAAGTAATTCGCCAGATAAATAAAAAGTAAGTGTTATCCAGGGAGACGCTGGATACGAACGGCGCAAGACCCACTTTCGACCGTTCATCAGCTCAATCGAATTACCGAAAAAGGTTGCATCTAATGAGGACATGGTATTCTCTTTAACCCGGAAGATAAGCGTATAGACGGAATTAAAAAAAAAAACTAAACTTCATTTGGTAGAGCGGGCGGGTAGTTTTAAAATATTTTTTAGGGATACCGAGTAGCTAGTTTCGCTTGATATAACAAGCTTTGATGACATGGTAGAGTATGGAGGAATGTTTACTCTGGACATAATGAGCCGCCGGAGGGCTAATTTGCTATGGTGGAAAATTGCCTTGTAAACACGATGCCAGGGTAAAGGCCTGGTCATACAAGGCGCGACTGACAGTATAGTCAACGCATCTTTTTAAGAGCTAAGAGCAATAAAAATAAACTAATTAGATAATTTTTACTAAGAGATCGTAAGTCAGTATTTGCGCATGCAAAAGGCTAATGTACTGATTAGCAGTAAGGTTCAAAGTCATGTGACGTCATTAAAAATTGCATCAGGGATAACAAAATTTTACGGCTAGGGTTGCAACAATTGAATTTCTTGACTAGTCTTTCTTTCAAACGTCAAAATTTTAAGAATTTGGTCGTCTTGTCGAATTTATTTAATATATTTATTTAGTATATTAAATAAATTCGAGAGTTTCGATCTGAAGGGCGACCTATAGTTGTTACTGATGAAACGTGGACACTCACGACGTTGCGAAGAAAGGTTGGGTCGATGCGTCCGGAAATTGCTGTCTTAATGCACCTTGGTCTAGAGTTAGACTTTATTATTATTTGGATATGATTTAGCTAATCAGTGATGGTAGCATGGTTGATGGCACCATTTCAAATAGGTATTTGACAACCCTATGCACGGGTAGACATTTCTTTGTTTGCGGGAAACGTAAAAGATTTTTATCTTCAAAACCAGATGTCTTTAAGTTCAGTTTAAATCGCAAACATAAGCACGTGTTACCTTTCAAAATATAAAATACTATTGTTTAATAGTTTTATTGCTCTTAGCTCTTAGAGCGGTGCGTTGACTATACACAGAATGCGTGTATGATTTGACGTATTATAATTATTATAAGTTATTATTAAAAACTTAGACGTCTGTATACGTAATGTTTTGAGAAAATCAACTTCTTTTTGAACCTGAATCTAAACAATGAATTGTGTTAAACATATACTACTCGAATACTATTTTTATTATAATAGTGGGCTTAAGAAGAAGGAAAGAAAAAAATTGCACAAAATTTCTCGAAATCTATGCAAAAAGCTTTCTTTGCCTGGCTTCAGACGTTCGTATATTTAGAGCGCATTTCTGTAAAAGTCAACTGGTTTACTTTTTAAGTCAGTTAAGGATTAATAGATTGTAGAGTGAGACGTCAGCAGCGTGGTGGTTACAGTATACTTTCATTACAATTTGATTTTTGTGCTTTTTTCACAGCTTGGAACGCGTTACCGTGCCGCGTTGTGTCTGCCCAAGCCTTTTTGTATGGACCGGTATTGAGAGGTAATCGAGAGAGAGGATGCAGTGCGGACAGTAATTTCTTAAACATACAATCGAGAACAATTTTAATTCGAGGGAAAAGTCTGAATTTTTGGAAATTGTTTGTATGGCCCTTGGTACAAGTTGGTACCTACTTTATATCTCTTACTAAAGATCTAAAGTATAGAAGGAGGGGAGGCACAACATTTAAACCACCAACTAGGAATTTGTACCATTTTTTTTATTTTATTCAATATATTATAAGATAGTCCTTGACTGCAATCTTCTAAGATTGTAGCGGGCTAACTTGGAAGGGGTATGGCAGTGTACTCATACCCTTAACCGGTTTCTACATACCATCGTACCGGAACGCTAAATCGCTTGGCGGCACGCCTTTGACGGTAGGGTGGTAACTAGCCGCGGCCAAAGCCCACCAGTCAAATTAATTTAATAAAAAAAATTATAGTTCCTCTTAACATTACGAGTAGGTACCTAATACGAACTTTTACCACCTTTTACCATGGAACCCTAAATTATGCGGGTTCTGATACACATTTAAGGGGTGATTTTCATAATGAAAGTTAGGTTAATAATTTTTTTATTAAAAAGATAAAACCCCAGGTGTTTATAAGTACCTACCAGCATTAACTTATGAACGTCTAAGCATAATTTGGAACGATGTTCCTTATCCCTTCGCTTTGAGGAGAGCGAGAATATTTGCTGAGGTTAATATATTCTTATTGTACCATATTTTCCTCCCTAAATTGTGATTTGAATTTACGATTACTGCTTTCAAAGGCTCATCTTATAATAGGGAAAGCCGCAGAGCAAAATGTGTGGCGTTTTTGTCTTGAGTTGAATTTGTAATTAAATATTAAGTAGGTAGTTACCACAGCTGGTGCCCGCGACTTCGTCCGCGTGGATTCAGTTTTTTTAATCCCAGGGGAACTCTGATTTCTCGGGAAAAAATTAGCCTATATCCCTCTCCAGGTCCTCAACAGTACCCGTGCAAAAACCACACTCTGTTGCGGCGTGATTGAAGAACAAACCAACCAACCTACAACCACACTCTCGCATTAGAATATTAGTCAGATTGTTAGGATTTTAGATTAATTTTGTGGTTTAACGACATACACCGAACCGATGGTAGATTCATGACGCGTCATAAGAGCTACAAGTTGGCCTAAATGAAATAAATTTGAATTTACATAATTATTGACGCAGAGCCTCATAGTCCAACGGTTAAAGGTACGGGCTGAAAACTGAAAAGTCGAGGATTCATTCCCCACTCTTTGCACTATTGTCGTACCCATTCCTGTTAGAAAGGCTTATTTGGAGGAGAGAGGGGAATATTAGTCAAGTTCAGCATGGCTAATATATTTTTTTTAAGAATATCAGTCAAGATGAACTTGACTTATATTCTCCTCTCCATCTCCAAATATGCAGAAAGCCTGTGTTAGGAGTGGATATGACAATAGAGCAAAGATCAATAGTGCAATAGTGCCTGCTTTTAGCATTTTTTACCTAATATAATAAGATAGCACTTTTTGTGACAAAAACGTACCTACCTACTTTTAAAGTATGTAATTACTTAGCAAATCCTCAGGTGGCTTCATTAAAGTCTTCGGATTAATAACACAACAAAGCCGGTAACTGCAGGAGACTGTGTAAACTATGTAAACTTCAAGACATCTCTATAATCGACTGCAATTTCTGTTCTATTCGAATTTCAACTCTATCAATATCAAAATAGAGTTGTAAATTTAATAAGTGAGATATTAAGTTGTTTTGAGATTTGACGCAGGTGGCCTGAGAGGAACTTCCGGTAAGTGGAAGTTACCGTCTTCCTGTACAGGTTAATTATTCATACTTCAGCTCAGGAAACTTAATACGCGGATGTTTATCTACTATACCATATAGAGACTACTATACTTTAGAGAGACTGTCCTCCTCTCCCTAGAAATTAACTACCTACAACTACCTACAACTAAATAACAATAACATAAATGTAAAAATTCCTTTTACAAACCCGAATTCAAACGCCTCTACAACGTATATCAATTGTGCCTAAGAACAAAAATAGAATTTTCCAAATTAGGAAAAACAGAAGCTGGAAAATTTTTGCAATGCGTAGGTATTAGGAACGAGGAAGCAAAGCGCTTAGTGCGAGAATGATTCTTCCTACGTAAAAAAAATATACGCGACGAATTGAGAACCTCCTCCGTTTTTTCGTGGGTTAAAAATCTTATCTACAATTTCATTTTTTAAATACTCAACTAAGATAGCATTCACCCGCTGCAGCTTTCCCCTCCTTGTTTGTTTAATGTTTATTTGGTCACATAATTGAAACAATCACGCTCAATCATGATTGAAACTGCTTTTCGAAAATAAAACGCACTTAAACACTTAATAAACGTTGATTTAAAATATTTTAACGTCGCTCAGCCGTCATGTCCAATGACGAAACTCGAAATTCAAGTGGCAGAGGCCAATGGCATCCATAAAATTCACTTTTCTCGGACAAAGCTATCTTTCGTATAAAAACCGCTTATTTAAAGACTCTCGCTCGAAACTATAAATAAATTAATAAAATTTTAACTGCCTCGTTGGTTTAGTGGTTAGCATATTCGACTACGGATGACAAGGTCCCGGGTTCGATTCCTGGGTCGGGCCATAAAATGCATTGGTTTTTTCTGATTTATAGACAGAGTTAGGAAGTTGGGGATGAGGAATTGCCTTGCCTTGGAGAGCATGTAAAGCCGTCGGTCCTGCGCCTTATCTCTCACCGGTCGTGTTGGATTTCTGTTCCACCGAACTATGAGAATGAGGGAATAGAGAATGCACCTGTGTTTGCCGACACACTTCTGCACTATAATATCTCCCTCGCTAATCGCTGAGAAGATTGGTCGCCGTGACCGCATTCAGTCCAGAGAACATTAGTAACATAAGAATTATTTAAAAAGTAATAAAGTCTCTGGAGTTCATATCTAAAATATTTTTAGAGACATTTTTTAGAGACATTTTTTGAGTCTGTCAATCTATCTGGTCAGCGTGGTGAACTCTGGCTATCCTTCTCATACTAAAAGGAGACCCGTGCCCGTATTGGGCCGACGATGAGTTAAGGATGATGGTGATATCTATCAAAAGAGCAAGCAAAGTTTCGCATAATAAAATTAAAATTGTACAAATAAAAATAAATAATAAAAATATTTTATTTCGACTAATAGACAACTAGGATTATAATGGTGTGTTTTAGTGATGATAAATGAAAAACAAAAAACTTAAACCTAATTGTTAGTAAGAATAGGTACTAAAATCTAAAACTTAACCTAAGACGGGACCGATTTGTCAGTTTTACCATATTACAGTGGTTCAAATACAATCAAACCCGTCAGCAAATGCTCTCAGGACGCTATTGGCACTGACCCGGACTCTGTGCAACAAGGATGTGCACTGCGCACCGCTTTCGCATAGGGGTGCAAAAACAAACTACACGCACCCGCACGTCGGCGAACATTCCTGATGCGCTGCAGACTCATAGGGAAATGGCCTTCATTTTTAAAATAATAGGCCACCCTAGTCCCCATTCGTTCGACATGAGGTGATTACGGGTCTTGTTTATTTTGTTATTATTATATTTTATCTAAACACAATCGTGATTATCGGACGGACATGGGGCCGCGTCGCGTCGGCTCGACTTTGTTTTTTCTTCTTATTCTTTTTACTCTGCCTGTCAGATGGAGAACACCTCATGGATCAGTTGGTTTACTGGCGCTGATTTATAGACAGTGTTGTTTAACTTTAATGCTTGCCTTAATTTTATTTCTCAGGGTTCTTGGTATATTGTGGTATGGTAGAGGGTAATTTAATATAGTAATAAGTTTTTAATACAGGCATAGGACGCCAATTTTTGACCTTTTCATATATATTAATATCATTTTACTTTATATATTTTTAAGAAAATATTATTAAGAAAATTGAATGTGCAATCTAATAAGAAATGACTTGAGATGTTCATGTCCATCAATAAAATATGATCGCTTTATTTTTATGGCTCACTGAACCCTTTTCCCTCAAAGCTAGAATTTAATCAATGAAAATAGTATTTTACCCCTTTCTACGGGAATTCACTTGTTGTTTACTTTTTAAATGAAAAAAAAAAATTGCTCATAACTATGCTACATCAGAAGTTAGAACCCTAGAACGTGTGTGTGTGGGTAAGTCTTATTTTACGTTGGTGAAATCGGCCCTAAAAAAACTAAGGCAACATAAGTTATACATATCCAATGATTTATAATATAATAAGGCTATGTACATATATCACACGTTCTTGGGTTCTAACTTCTGATATCACCATAATAAGCTATGGGCAAAATATCAGACAGGAGTTCGTTTCGTAGGATTTGACATTTCCGATGTGACATTTCATGTTTGTGAAATTGGAACTGGCAGAGAATGTCGTGAATTCAATAGATCGCGTATGGACAAAGGTGAAAGGCTCTCTCTCTCTACTGATTTATCAACTAAAATACCATTTGCATTTCATTTTAAGATAGTTTCCATTATCCTTACTAATATTAGAAATACGAAAATGGTTTTGTTTGTTGGTTTTTCCTTCAATTACGCAACAGCAGACATCACTACATAGTATAATACAAAGTCATTTTCTCTGTCCCTATGTATGCTTAAATGTTTAAAACTACGCAACGGATTTTGATGCGGTTTTTTTAATAGATAGAGTGATTGAAGAGGAAGGTTTATATGTATAATAACATCCATTAACAGTGAATGACATAGGCTATATATTTTATACCCGTGCGAAGCCGGAGCGGGCCGCTAGTATATGTATATAATATCATTGGATGTCATAGAAAAGTTGTGCTTTCCTGTATCATCCATTGATACTTATTATTTATATGATATCATAGATGTCAACATGTCACTACAAACTATTCAGGAAAAAATAAGTCTGTAGTCTACGCCGCACCATGCTACAGATTGTAGTCTTCGATTTTCTATTGCTCTATTTTACCATTCAAGTTCGTGCACAATGACAGGACTATGCACTTCTATTGGCGACTGTCCAGGCTACATTAACGAAATATTACTTCGAAAACTTGGGAAAAATGGCAAATATATTGGAAATTGATAAATGTCTTTGAAAAGATGCTAGAAAATAAGTTTCGGAGGGCGGAAAAATTTTTGGGCAAACGTTCAATTCCGTGGAAATAAGTATGTTTTCCCTATCTGGAAAAACTAATTAAATTATGCCAAGTTCCATTAGCAAAGAGAAATATTTCATGCCAAGGAATCCAATCCTCTAAATATCTGAAATTCAATGCGACTCTACAACTTTAATAAGAATAGAAAAGTTCAAATATAGTTTTACAAAGTGCTTTCAATTCGTCAAGTGAATGGTAGAATTACCACTGGTTTGGTCCTTTCTTCCTAGTTCCTACTGAAAGGAATAAAAATTCTGCGATTGATAAAAACTTTTCTATTCTATTCATTCTATTGCTACAAAAAAAGTTTATCAAAGTGCATTCGAATTGTCAAGCGAGTCTACCACTGGTTTGGGGTAAATAGGTACCCTTGCTACCGAAAAGTACCCGGCGGTTGTTTTAAAAAAAAACATTTTTACGGTACGTTTACTTAATGTGATAGTGTGTTTGTTTGTTGGTTTGTTAGTTTGTCCTCCAATCACGCAGCAACGGAGCAACGGATTGACGTATTTTTTGCACGTGTATAGTTGAGGATCTAGAGAGGGATAAAGGCTACTTTTTCTCCCGGAAAATCGAACGGTTCCCAGGGGAAAATTGAAAATTAAATCCACGCGCTCGCATCAGCTAATAATTTAATAATTTATTACCAGTCTCATACGACTAAATACTATACAGCGTGTATTGAAACTCCGAAATAATACTGAAAGAGGTGAATGTGCTCATGAAGCTGAACAACTTTCCCCAAGGAACATAGGTCGAAATGTGAAAAAAAAATTTGGACCTCCCATACAAAATTGACGATCAGCTGATTGATTTACTATGGGAGGTAAACATTTTTTTTTATATTTCGACCTATGTTCCTTGGGGAAAGTTGCTCAGTTTCATGAGCACATTCACCTCATTCAGTATTATTTCGGAGTTTCAATACACGTTGTATATGCTATATTTTATATCGGCGCAACTAAAAGTAAACAAATAAACAATGCAGAAATCGCAATTCGCCGGAATGGCGCACTCTTTCCATCGCACTCCGCTGATTGCGAGTTGCGACTCATGGATGGCGTGCCATTTGCATTTTCAGTATCGGCGGTACACTCGCAGCTAACACGCCTGAACACTTACAAATAGAAATAGAAATAGAAATATTTTTGTTCAAATAAACTTATTTAAGTGCTTTTGAATCTTCGATGAATCTACCACTGGTTCAGGAACGGTCCTGCCGAGAAGAGCCAGCAATATACTCGGCGGTTGCTCTTTTCAAAAGAACATTTTTTACAATAGGTAACAAAACTATCTATGTAGGTACACAGTGCTTCCACAATGAAGTTTCAAAAATGCATAAGACCTACATTTGCATGTTACAATCTATCATAAGACGGGCAGCCATAAAGTAGACCCATTCCCGTCAGTGGCACCCGTTCACGAGCATGAAGCATGATTCAGCCGTTGCTTCGCTCAACCATATTTGAGGGAACGTAACAACTAGGGTTGCCAGATTTTTTTTTCAGCCTATAAGGGACAAATGGTTAAATGGGCAGAAAAATACGGGATTTCAGTTTTTCACCCGGGACAAACAAAAAACAAAATTATTTAGTGTCATTTTTTTATATTTTTCCGAGGATCGAATCAGTTTTAACATTACCATTCTGACACTTTTACTATCGCTGGTCGTTGCGGCCGGCAAGTGCAAGTTACTTCACACTACACAGTCGCTCGAGCTAAGCCGAGTCAGACAAAAGCCACACCACACGTCACCACCACACTTACTTATACTATAAATGCGAATGTGTGCTTGTTTCCTCTTTACAGTGCCACCAACTTATCAGTGCAGGTGGACACAAGTGCAAATTAAAAACTTAAAACACCCATGTGAAATTTAAAAAAAATATATATAATTCGCCATTTTGATTGATTATAGACATAGATTGATATTGAGGGGGTTGTGAAAAAATTTGTAATCCGCCATTTTGTGGTGGCGACCATCTTGGACGGATTTTTATGAAACATAGCTAAGAAGACTCCCGACTAATTCACCTTTCAAACAAAAAAAACAAAATCGGGGGTTAAAAATGACTATAATTTCTCGCACACATTCCTAATACGCACCACCAAAATTAGGAATGCCTTCCAGCTTCCGTTTTTCCAACTCTACCTTTAAATCAAGATGGTTTGTTTATTGTTAGTTCGTTCCCACGAGAACTCTTTCATGTTCCCCTATAAAAAGTATCCTATATAACTCTACAGGTCCAAAAGTATACTCATTCAAAAAATCACGTCGATCCATTGGTTCGTTGCTATGTGATTGAAGGATAAACCAAGGAAGCAATAAATATACACACGTAAGGATGCACTCATATGCCTAGATTGTCGAATGCAACGTTTTCCCCGACTGTACAGGTCCGGGAGAGCGATCTGGAATGGGATCCAGCGCAGCATCTTAATAATTTGAAAGCGTCGCTCGCGTAACGCTCACGTGCAAACATATGCAACTTACCTGAATTCATGGCAAAATATCGGAAATCTGAATCGTTCATGACCTCTCAAAGATCATTTTCATGAGAATCCTGTTGATATTTTTTTTTTCAAATCCTAAGTGCATCGGCAACAACCCCTATTTAGTTTCTCCTCTTTAGAGACTGGGATTTATTAGTAGTACCTCTTGCAAAAAATATATTAGAAAATGTCTATAATTTGGCTCCAATATGTTTTACCGTACACCACAGTGCCATAGCCAATAGATGTATGTAATCTTCGCTAACAAAAATTTTTTGTGATCGAAGTATGTCTTAGATTCCAAGCTTAGATTATAACTACCTACATAACTATTCTAAACTATGCCCTACATAACTAAAAAACAAAAAGTATTAGAATATAGAAAAACACATAAACAAAGATAGATTAATAAAACAAGTGGGTAGGTTAAAAAAAGTTATAGACATGTGATATATATGATACAAGGATGTTTGCTGTAGTAGTCTTTGAGACTGCGACTTTATTTGTGCCTTTGATACGAATGCAGTGCAATATGCACTTGTCAACAAGCCTAGGCACAAAGCTAAGTCTCCCAAGGCTTTGATGTTCCTCTCCAAATATGTGATAGTTAACTACATAAGAAAAAAGAATGTATGAACCAGTATGAACATGCGGTACACGAGTAATTATATTTACCCTCTCTAGACCACAGAGCTAAGGAGTGATAAGAATGTTGTGAGAATGTATATCGACGTTAATTAAAAAAAAAATTATAATCTACTAGATGATGCCCGCGACTTCGCGTAGTTAGTTACCACTCTATCGTCAAAGACGTACCGCCAAGCGATTTATCGTTCCGGTACGATGGCTCATGGCGTGTAGAAAAAGATTAGGGGTATGGGTTGAATTCACCCTGCCATACACTTTCCAAGACCCGTAAATTGACCCCTAAAGAATATAAAAATTTCAATGTTTATTGTTAATTGTTGCCGAAAAATACGATTCTAATATGAAATTTAGACAACTGAAGTACAGCCCGGCTAGCTCAGTCGGTAGAGCATGAGACTCTTAATCTCAGGGTCGTGGGTTCGAGCCCCACGTTGGGCGAAATCCCTTTTTTATTATTTTTTATTATTATTTTTTAATTGCTATTCTAGTATAATATTAGTTAAAAATGATAACTTAATGTTTTTTTTTTATCAAAAATAATAATAAAAATTATATTAAAAAATACTCGTTCTGCCATCTAGCGCCACCATTTTAAAATATTTGGTGAGATACAAAGGCTGCAGCTGCACAAAACCCAGCCCCGGCCCCAATTTAACAGTAAGTTCCAAGAAAACAATCTAGGTGGCAGCACTTATAATTTAGACGTGCGTCGCAGTTTTCCTATCCACTGTGCGTTCGGGCGCGTTGATTCGAACAAAACAATCCAAAAACAATAACTGCAATTCGTAACCACTGGGTAGGTCAATAACTTCTAATATTATAAATGCGACAGTGTGTTTGTTTATTGCTTTGTCCTTCAATGACATCGCAATAGAGCTACTACACGATTCTTTTCATAGGTAAAGCTGAGGACCTAATAGAGAGTGACATTTTCTATCCCGGAAAATCAAAGGTTCCCTATGGAGTTTTTAAAATTAAATACACACGGACTAATAATATAATTTCATTTCCCTATGTTTCATAGATAGATTTACCACAGTAGGTATACCTAACAATAACATACTACCTAATTACAATATCTACTTAGTTACCTACTGAAGTCATGAATAATAATTTAGATGTAAAAGGTAATTAGTCGATGTAGGTACCATGATCTAAAGAAGAGAAGAAGTAGGTACCTACAATACATATTATTATGTAGATATAAGACATAAGTACAAATCTGTTGCATTTGTTTCGTCACACTGATTTTAACTTAACAATTGCCTAGGTTATAACATAAACGTTACATAAACATAATAATTGGTCCGTATTTGTACTGTGCTTCGGAAAATGAAGGTGATGGTCTACATTCCTAGATAAAATTGTATTGGCTCAATCCAAAAGTAGAACTACTTACTTAGGTAATCTTCCTATAGATAACTTACCTTCCTACCGCAGTAAATTCATAAAGATCATAGTAAATTATTTTTTATAATAACAATGTTATAAGTTAATGTTTTTTCTTGTGTATTCTTGGATAATTGCTGGACTTCCTCGACGACATCGTTTAGCGTAATTTGTGCAGTTCGTATAAAACGCAGAGGACACGCGATCACGTCTCTGTGACGTCTTTGACCCGGCGAAGACAATATGTCGAGATCTCTGTCCATTTGCTTTGTGATTTTAGGTGAGAGCTCGTGTGCAATATCATTAATTCAGTGATCTAAGGCTATGGTTGGGCGGTCGAAATATGTCTTGGCATATAAATCTGTCACGCTATAACTCTGTTTAAGCCTCAATAGCCCAACGGTTAAAGATGCGGACTGAAAACTATAAGGTCGCAGGTTCGAATCCCACCCGTTGCACTATTGTCGTTCCCACTCCTAAAACAAGCTTTCGCTTATTTGGAGGGGATAGGAGGATATTAGTCAACTTCAGGTTGCCTAATATACTTTAAAAAAAAATGTATAGTCTGAGCAGTGTCAGTGTGATCTTTAATTTGAAGATCTTCCAACGGATTAATGGGAGTAGAATATGTACGGCTGTGGGGTTTGCAAAGATATAAGTATCCAAAATTGTTTTAAAACATGAACTTTCACTGTGTTCTCAATCTCATATAAGTGTATAGTACATTTATTTATCATTGAACAGAAAATAAGTTTGTCTATCTCTCGACCTCCTTCTTTTCAATCTTACTGCTGAAGATTGATTGTTACCTACTCCGTTGGAGAACCATTTTACATTGTTATTCTCTTTAAATTAATAGGTTTAACTGGTGTAAGCCGAGAAGTGTCTACGAAACTAGATTTTGGTGAAGAATCTGCCCCAGCTGTTACTAATTCAAGCAAAGAAGACGATGACGTCGAAGTAAAACATACAATAGTGGTTTCTACGAAGCTGAAAAATAATAATCGACGAGGGTTACAAACAAATGGTACCTAAATTTTTAGATTTGTAGATTTACCAAAACATCGTATAATAGGTATTACTTTAAAATTTATTTCTGTCATAATTCGATATTTTTACCCAACTGCTGAGAAGTGAGAAGTATAATGTTATTCGAACATATGCCTACAATCTACATACCTAGCTGATGCCCGCGACTTCCTTCGCATGGATTCAGGTTTTCTGTTCCCTCAAGAACTCTTTCATTTTCCGGGATTCATTCATCATTAGCCTATTAGCCTATGTGTTATTTCAGACAATAATCTAACTCTGTGCTAAATTTCAGTCGTTGCGGTGTAATTGAGTAACAAACACACATTGGATGTACTTTCGTGTTTTTAATATTAGTAGGATTATTTATCCATGGTATTGATTTTTTTATATGATTGCATAAAAACTAAAAAGGCCATATCCAAACATTTTTTTACGAGACAAGCAGGTGTTCTGCTTGAATTCTTCTTCACTGGAGCATTTCAAGAATCGATACTGAAGCTGATAATATTTTTCAGATGATGGAGGTGGTATTACCTATAGATTCGATCAGCAAAAAGCAGTTAAAGATGACAGCGGTGAAGTCCCTATAGTGAAGGCTTTTAAATCGGTTGAGACGACCCAAATAAGAACACCAGATACACGAACTAAACCTACAACGTTCCCAGAACATGGTAATTTTAACAGTTATAGAAATGATGAACATGATTTATATCCTAACGTTGCTTTAAACCCTATGCAGTGGAAACCGTCGACATTTTACAGCAATGTTAACTGGAATCAAGATGGTTTTGATAATTACATCCGCAGAAGACCAGACTATCAAAAATTTAATAGAAGGGTCTCAAATGATGGCGTTAGAGAATTTTATTGCCAGAAATGCAGAGAACTAAGTGGTTCGAGAGGGTGCTTCCAACAGAGACGCAATGCTTGGGTGTACGAAACTACAACTCCTAAAATAAAAATTGACGGCAAATTAGCAAAATTAAATTGATCTGAGATTATAACTAACTCGCGCAGTATTCGACCAGACTCAGCTCAACAATTGAGTGAGCTGAACAATTCTGATGATCAAATGTGTTAAGATTTTTAGTAGCTCATTAAAAAAAAAGTTCTGTAGCTAAACTATATAAAAAGTTATAGCTTAAAAATTAAAATGTTATAGAAACGCGTCGCTCGGTGGGCGGAAGCCTTTATGCTGTTTTGTTTTTTTTTTGTAAATAATACTATCTTTATCCTTTGTCTATAATATTATATATTATTTTGTCATCATTTCCTCGACAGATTTCTAAACTTTTTGCACAGAGGTATTATTGATCTATATTTTGATAAATTATAGATATCATTTGTAGGTATTTTATGTAATTCATTATAAGAATAATTCGACGGTCCCTACGTACATAAAGACATGTCGAAAATGGCATTTTTTTTTTATTGCACAATTGGCTTTAGATTTTCCATATGCACATACCTGTATATTTTTCTTTTTTTAATATTACGTATTTAACGTCATTTACAAATCGTATATGAGAACAAGTATTATATTTACAACGAATAAGTGTCGTAGATGCGGATATCTATACGTATCGTTTTGTACGGTGTTTTAAAATGCGCGCCACTCGGTGCGGACGCGGCCTTGTCTGACATAACGTCATACACGGCGGGAGTTCCCCAATAAGATGCTTGTTCGCGTGGTGACATATTAATGTTTTGATACAGTTTAGATAGATTCAGTGGTGTGTTTTTTAGTTATAATAATTATATCTATAAATTAAATTAATATTAAATTACTTCTTAAATTAAAACTAACTAATTTAATATATACACTAGGACAAAATATTAACCTAAAACTAAAAACCTTAAGAAATATATAATATAACTAGTAGGGCGCGTGGGTGCGCGGCTCGCTAAAGCGAACCGCGGTTTTTCTGTCCACCAAGTAGACCTTCGGGTCTTGATCATCTTTTTCCAAGGAACTACTCTTCCATCTTTCATAGTCTCTGAGATATACATCGACGAAATTTGTATGACCGCCACCTTGAATCCGCCATTTTGGTATTTTTTTTCAGCTTATGGCCAATTGGATGAGGTTTCGAGTGATTTTTGTTTGGGCAACCTCTACCTATCTTCAATAACCTGACCGTGCTCCTCACCCGTATCCAAAATCCTCAATCATCAGCTCCCTCGATATTTTTCATTCAGATGAATTTTTATCCTCTATACGAAACCATCAGAAATTTCGGAAAGAAACGTATCCAAAGTCTTGCATACACTTTATATGAAAAAAATAAATTCCGCCATCTTGATTTTTTTTCTATTCATCAAGTAGACCTTCGGGTCCTGTTCATCTTTTCCCAAGAAACCCCTCTTCTATCTTTCATAGTCTCTGAGACAGACACCGACGAAATTTGTAAGGGCGCCATCTTGAATCCGCCATTTTGAATTTTTTTTCAGCTCCCTGCCAATTGGATGAGGTTTAGAGTGACTTTTATTTGAACACTCCTCACCTATCGTCGATATCCTAGCCGTGCTCCTCACTCGTCTCCGAAATCCTCAACCATCAGCTCTCTCCATATTTTTCCTCCAAACGAATTTTCAATACGAAACCATCAAAAATTTTGAAAAGGAACCGTATAAAGTCGTGCATATATTTTGTATGGAAAAAATTTAATTCCGCCATCTTGAATTTTTTTTCTGTTCATCAAGTGGACCTTTGGATTCTGATCATCTTTTTCCAAGAAACCACTCTTCCATCTCTTATACTTTCCGAGATAGACACAAACAAAATTTGTATGGCCGCCATCTTGAATCCGCCATTTTGGAATTTTTTTTCGGCTCTCTGCCAATTGGATGAAGTTTCGAGTGACATTTGGTTGAACACACCTCACCTATCTTCGATACCCTGGCCGGTGCTCCTCACCCGTCTCCGAAATCCTCAATCATCAGCTCTCTCCATATTTTTCCTCCGAATGAATTTTTGTCCTCTATACGAAACTGTGAGTGAAAAAAAATTTTTCCATACAAAATTTTACAGGAGAAGTGATCAATGAGTGAGTGAGTGAATCAGCACGAGTAGCTATATATATAATATAATAAATTAAAATAAATTATTAAAAGGAGTCCCTTTAGGCAACGTTCCGATGATACTGGCAGCGTTCCCCCTTTGGATAGCGAGACTAATTCGTTGTCCGAGGTAGCTGCCAGCTCTTCGGTCACCTGTGACGTCGACTAACCTTTTTGATATTTCTTTAAAAAGTCTTATAGCGCTAGGACCCCACGGACCAAGGGTCTCGACATCGAATGGGACAAAATCATATTCGGTGCTTAGACCCCTGTATTTGCATGCTTTCGTTTTTTCAGCCGCTTCACAAGCCGCACCAACTCTGTTGTTGGTTCCATGTAGATGGGAAGAGGCCAGCGTGTCTGAACAGGTTGCATCCCATACCAGCACCCGACCCATCTTCCATGGAATCAAACTCATACCGTCCGGTCTCTTGCCATCGTCTCTTGCAATACCAGTCGGCTCAAGTAGACTTGGCACGTTGATGGTGGCAAGGGACCGGCGTATGATATCGTTAAGTGCGGCATGTCTCGAGAAGCGGCCTGCACTTTGGCATGACAGTCCGTGATGTCCTAGCTTGTCGACATCACTGCTACAGGGACATTTATGCGGAGCGCAGACCGGAACCCCAAGGCGTAGACAGGTTGCGATTCGGAGCGTGTCAGGCACAAGAAATGTTCCTGTATTGGACGAAGGGTACGCGTGAAGCCAGTAGCCGGCCTCATGTGCACCCACGGCCAAAAGCCTAGCACGCGCCGAACCTGTACTACGGCTCAAAAGATTATTATACGTCAATTTACAGTTTATGTCGTCCCAGCTCCTTTGTGAATTTGGAGAAACTGGAAAATTTTGACCTGGGCATGCAATTAAGAAAGCGTTTCTAGCTTCTTCCAAGCCAGCAATCTCAAAGTTTGAAAGGGGTGCCCTTAAAATTTTACTCATGCTCATTTGCTGAACTATGGACAGAAGATAGGAAGGCTGGTAAAGCGACACTGGAAATTTTGCGAATCCCTAAACCACCATTACGGATGGGTAGGGATGCTTGGGACCAAGATTGCTCGTTCAGCTGCATATTTAGAATCGATTCTAAGCTAATTTTGATTAAGTCATCTACTTGTGTCAAAAGATCTGGGTGATTCCAAAAGGAGCAGCAACGGAGCACATACGTAAATTTTGGGACGAAAAGACAGAATTTTAAGATGCAAAGTGCATAATGTGGACTAATTTCAATGAGACGGTCAGCAGAATTTTGAAATTTAATTAAATTTACTTTCATTTACAATAAATTATTTTCAATTATAAACCTTGTTTAATTAATAAAACACAATCCTGATTATTTTATTTAAGGACATGTCTTTATTTACATTACAAGAAATATAGTCCTACCCCGAATCAATGAAACCGCGTATAAAGCGATATGTCTTCATTGATGTATTTTTTATATCCATGGGTGGCGATCTTAGGATGTTTAACATATCCGTTTGAAAACTATAACATAATTCTACGTTTTAATAAATCATTTTATTTAAATTACATTTTATTAACTGTTTTCTTCTTTCCTGCGTATAAAAAGGTATCATAGACATGTCTGACATGCTTTTATTTTAATACTAGCTGATACCCGCGACTTCGTCCGCGTGGATTAAGGTTTTTTATTCCCGCGGGAACACTCTTATTTCCCGTTATAAAAAGTAGCCTATGTCCTATTCCAGACCATAATCTATCTCTGTGCCAAATTTAAGCCAAATCGGTTCAGTCGTGGCGACGTGACTGAGTAACAAACATACAAATTTTCGCGTTTATAATATTACTAGCTGATACCCGCGACTTCGTCCGCGTGGATTAAGGTTTTTTATTCCCGCGGGAACACTCTTATTTCCCGTTATAAAAAGTAGCCTATGTCCTATTCCAGACCATAATCTATCTCTGTGCCAAATTTAAGCCAAATCGGTTCAGTCGTGGCGACGTGACTGAGTAACAAACATACAAATTTTCAATTATAATATTATTATTAACAAATTATTGGTGTGCAGCAATTATTTATGCTTTTCCCACGGAAAAAATTTGAGAGATCGGGATTAAAATTAGTAGTAGTAGTAGCTTCTGTCCGCGACTTTGTCTGCGTGAACTTCAGAATTGGGTCTAAAGCTTCGCTCATTAACAATTTTTATATCTTACCACGGGAGCTATTTGAGATCGGTATAGAAAGTACATGTCCTTTTCCATAGCATAGGTGACATGCATACCAAATTTCAAAGCTGTCTGCCCGGGGCTTAGGACTAAAACAATTTTCAATTTTCCCTCGGGAACTACTTAAGGAATCGGGATAAAAGGTAGCCTATGTTCTTTTCCATGTCAAAGGCTACATGCATGCCAAATTTCATCCAAATCCGTTCAGCCGTTTTTGCGTGATTGAGTAACAAACATCCAAACATCCAAACATCCACACTTTCACATTTATAATATTAGTAGGATTATTAACAAATTATTGGTGTGCAGCAATTATTTATGCTTTTCCCACGGAAAAAATTTGAGAGATCGGGATTAAAATTAGTAGTAGTAGTAGCTTCTGTCCGCGACTTTGTCTGCGTGAACTTCAGAATTGGGTCTAAAGCTTCGCTCATTAACAATTTTTATATCTTACCACGGGAGCTATTTGAGATCGGTATAGAAAGTACATGTCCTTTTCCATAGCATAGGTGACATGCATACCAAATTTCAAAGCTGTCTGCCCGGGGCTTAGGACTAAAACAATTTTCAATTTTCCCTCGGGAACTACTTAAGGAATCGGGATAAAAGGTAGCCTATGTTCTTTTCCATGTCAAAGGCTACATGCATGCCAAATTTCATCCAAATCCGTTCAGCCGTTTTTGCGTGATTGAGTAACAAACATCCAAACATCCAAACATCCACACTTTCACATTTATAATATTAGTAGGATCAGCGTAGAAACAGTCATCTATCAGTTTTTCCAAGAAAATATAAAAAAAGAAAATATGTAGAAATACCATTATAAAGGTCCTAAAGCTAATAAAACATTATAGAAAAATAATAATTATAATTGTACATAGAATTATTTCTAGAGCGGTTTGAACCTAAATAACGCTCTCCTGTAAACCTCGGTTTTTGACATGTCTTTATGTACGTAGGGACCGTCGAATTATTAGCTATGTTAAAAGGCTGAAGAGATCTTTGTTACCTTGCATCATGGTTTAAAGGTTACGTTATGTGTATGAGTAATAGTGTTATGATCATCTTTATTGTTTTCTAGTGGATTTAATAAACCATAGAATGCGTATTTATAGGAATTCTTGCAGGTAATTGCGGCATTATTTATATTTTATGATTTTAATTACTTCTATGTTCTAATAAAAGAATAAATAAAATAGGTAGCATGAATGTTATACTCGAAACAATGTAAAAGGGATTTCTTAAGTCTTAATATCTGTACAAAAAATTCTGCGTTTATCCGTGATATCAAAATAAAAAATAAATAAATGCCTCTAATAAGGGACATCTTATAAGCTACTAGCGATTATTTGAACCCAACCCCAAACTAATGGTTTGGTTGGTTTCCCAAATACGTTTTTTAAAAATTCTTGTCCGATGGTTAGTTCGTTCTAATCTTCCGTTGTTGTAAGGTTTTCAAGGCTTGACCGGTTTGACAGATTTTTGGCTCAGAGCTATATGCTAACCTTTGTTCTTACATATAAGTATAGTCTTTTGATTTTTTTGTTAACGCAGAAAAAAAACCTCGTTTTGACAGCGCCAACGATACATATTTATTTTATAGTAAAATAATACATTAACCATATAGTTTTTCGTTTCAACTCTATAATACATAATCACAGCACATAAAGACTCGTGTTCATATTTTGTTGTAATGCGTAACACATTTTGTTGTAATGCATAACACATCTTTTGTTGTAATCCATAACACATCTTTTGTTGCAATACGCAACACTTATTATCACAAACGTTGAGAAAACAAATAATTCACCCAATAAAAAATAAAGTTACTAACAAGCTATAATTTAAGAAAAAATAAACCGACTTCGATTACAGAAGTAAAGAATAGCTGAAAAAGGAAAAGTGTACAAATCTTGAAAACTACTGGATTTTGATGAAATTTATTTTATTTCTTTTTATCTTTTAGATTTCTCTAGAGAATAAAAAATTCTCTAGAGAAATATGTTATCTAGAGAAATACATAATAACTGTTCTCTAAATTGAAGTAAATGTAAGCAAAAATACATACATACATAATATGTAATATGTGAATATTTTGCAGTTCCAATAATATTTTATATTACATACGGATTCTCATATCTACGGGTCGAATTGATTACCTCCATTTATATGAAGTCGGTTAAAAACACTTTTCAAAACTCAGCGCTGGATACAATTTAATAGGTATCTATTAAATTTTGCAATTTTATATGTGCGAATGTATATTCGCACATATAAAATTGCACTTATAAAAAGTAGAAACGCGTCTGATGCAAAATACACGCCGATTTGAAAACCTTCCCTTTTTTGCATGTGGGATAAAAAATTGTTTGACTTCAGAAAATCCTCATGCTGATGGCACTCACAAACAATCTCATGATATAATATATCAATATATGTATATAATCAATATAAACTGTCTTCGTTTCCTAATCCAACATATATAAAAATCGGTAACTAAATATCCTAATCCTAATAGATTTATAAATACATATCAAATCAATTCTATTCTATTCTACTAGGATTAGGATATTTCCTTTAAGTGTATATGTAAACACTTTATCTAAATATATAAAAGGCAAAGGTGACTGACTGACTGACTGACTGACTGATCTATCAACGCACAGCTCTAACCACTGGACCGATCGAGCTGAAATTTGGTATACAGGTAGCTATTAGGACGTAGACAACCGCTAAGAAAGGATTTTGGAAAATTTCAACCCTAAGAGGGTAAAAAAGGGGGTTCAAAAATCGAACCTAACGTGAGCGAAGCCGCGGGTTAAAGCTAGTTAAAAAATAAAAAACGGTAACTAAATAGTTTTCAGGGTCACAGTAATTCTATTAGGTTGGCGTTAGGTGAATCTGCCAATTTACTCAATGCAATTTTACATCAGACAATCAGTGTACGCCTGTAATACGCGACCGCGTTATTGCTTAGCTGTGGACCTTATATTTGGTAATTCTTCCGTTATCGTTTACAACAGTTTCGGCTCCCCTAACGCCTCCAACTTCTCCGTTATTGTTAGACGATGAGGCAAAACTTGAACTTGACACGCTGTAGAACTTTCCAGGCCCTCTTCCTCCCACATCGTTATAGCGGTCGACTACATCCACATTCGGCTCATTCTAAAAAATATAAAATTCTATTATTATACAAAATATTCATCTTTATATACAAAGAGGTGATACACATGATCTATATCTAGACAACGCCATAAACTAGTAACACCTATTGTCTGCGTAAAGTGCAGAAGTCCTTTGTGGGGTCGAGTATACGCCTTTATAACTCCAAAGGTATTGGTAGAAAAGTAGAGGTTATTATACACTTAATGAATTCCTTAATGACATAGTTGCTTGGGACCAATCTGCTTTACTTTAGCTGTCCACAAAATAGATAAGCTACATATTGTAACATTTTGTTTTGAAAAGAGCAACTGCTGAGTTTCTTGAAGGCTCTTCTCAGCAGAGTCAGCATTCCGAACCGGTGGTAGATTCTCGACTTGTCATAAGAGCCACAAGTTGGCCTACATGACTAATTTTGAGTTTGAGTTTATAATGTGAGTCTCAACGTGTTCAAGACATTGGCTCAGTGACATATACTATATAAGATGAGAATGATAAGAATTTATTAAATCAAAACAACTAAATAACACAAAAGGTCACGCAAACGTCATTGCAAAACAAATACCTAATAGTAGTATAAAATATAATAATTTACAGTAACGTTGAGCACCTGATTTCCGAACTAGTTAAAACTATATCTCGGAAAACATGGCCACCAGCTCGGAGACAGAAATACAACCTAAAGACAATCAAACATATCTATAAAGATTTACAAGGGCGTGTTATAATATCACAGACATAAAGACTACTGAACTGGCAGAGAACAGGGCATTATTAAATTAATAGTGATCCGTTTTGCCTTTACAGTGCAGAACTCTAAAAGGGAAAGAATGTTTAATCGTGCAGTAACGAGCGTTAACTTGATTACTATATTTTGCACGCTCGATAACAACGACGATAATATCAAATAGCATGCTATGAATATTCATTACAATTTAGTCGCGCTTCAAAAACGACCAGCCTCAATAGTGACGTCACTACTGAGCTAACATAAATTACATAACAATAGTATAATCTTAAGGAAATCCTAAATTACCTACCTAAGTAAAGATTTTTATGGCCAAATCCTGTTCAAGATACTTAAGTATCTTATTTAGATTTATTTGCACATATTTGTAGATAAACTATTCACTCGGTAAAAAACATAGAATTTAGGAGTTTTGATTGTTGCTGTGTACCTAGATGTCTACATACCGTCTAGTGAAACATTAGTGTGTCAGAAAAACAACATTACAATAACGCGTTATTGTATCACATGATTTCAAGGTGTTTTCGAATTATTTCTATATGAGACTCTAATTACATTATTATCCTTAACGAGCAGTCCCAGCAGCTAAAATTGAATTAGGTACGGCTTTGAGCCACAGATTTCCATTTTGTAAGTAAAAATTGCTTGCTAGCCGTATTTTATACTTTTTGCATATTCAAAATATATTGACGTCTTTCGAATATGTCTACACATTACCTAATTCAAATTCAAATTCAAAATTTATTTATTTCATGTAGGCTACCCTGTAGCACTTATGATACGTCACAAATTAAATTTACCACCGGTTCGGAATGCAGATTCTGCTAAGAAGAACCGGCAAGAAACTCAGCAGTTGCTCTTTTTAAAAAAAATAAAATAAACTAATTTTACAATAAGTAATAAAACTAAGCTAAGTATACAGTGCTTCCACAGTGAAGCTTCAAAAATACAATACATATAATCTAACACATGTCAGCATGGGAAGTCAAAGCAGACCTATTCCAGTTGGCGGCACCCGTTCACGAGCACGACGCATGATCCAGCCATTGCTTCGCTCAACCATATTTGAGGGAACGTAACAACCCGCACCACACGACACCACCACAGAAATGTTTAAGTGAGTATGACATACTTAGGCCACCCATGCTAAGAGTTAAGACATCGAATTGAGTATCAAGATTAAAATACTCATTTTAAGACATGACCGAGACACAAATACAGTAGAAACATTGTAGAACACTGTACTACCTACGGTCTATTATTTAAGAGTTTCGTAAAAAGTTTTGGCTATTCATTGGCTCTAACTGGGTCGTTGGTTGATACATCAAAAACTTCATCAAAGTCAAGGAATAGATACAAATTTCTTACCACGTTGATGGGATCGATAGCAGCGACCTGATGTCTGAAACCGGGCCCAGCGGCTGCGCCCGCGAACGCCGCATTGTGAGCACCTTGACCCCCGCTAAAAGACATTGGTCCTGGTCCAAAGAATGGGAACCCGCCAAAATTGGGGAACCTAAAGAAATTCGTATGGTAACCGGGCTGGTTATACGTTAGATCATACGCTTTTTGAGCAGCGTATGACGCTAACCGCTGGTTCTCTATATCAGAAGCAAAAATCCTGTAAACATAAGGATTGTTTCAAACACGCCCAACATTAGATACAGAAAGAGGCTGCGATGGAAGCAACAGGACAGCAATGGCGGGTTAGTAGAAATGATTGTAAAACGTTAAGCACACGTACAAACTCTTTATCACTAAAATAACTTGATGTTTACCGGCGGCGCAAGGGGCGGCGAAAGGGACGGAAGAGCGACCGCTTAAACAGTCTTGCGAGTTCGCTATAAAATTAATTATAATAATTGAATAAAAATACAATTGACTTAAGACTAGTACTGTAATTAAGTTTAGAATATTTTAGGTGCATAATACGTAATGAGAAGTGGGCTCCAACAACGTAGGTTTCAAAATAAATCAATCAAAAAAAAAAAATTTTTCTAAGCATGCTCTAGAACCTTTAATTTAGCGTTATATTTCCGTTAATGTATAATTATTTATAGAGTTAAATGGGCTGAAGGATTCACACACATGGACTTTGACAATTATTTTCTTTTGCTTTTTTTAACGATAATACATATATAATAGTATATTTTATCCTATACATTTACATCGATATGTACAATAATGTGCTTGAGATACAACTAATTTATTTCGCATTTTATAAACATCCTCTAATACGAACAATGACTTATCGTATTAAAAGTCAGGCAATGCACACAGTGTGGATAATCTTGAGGAGTCCAAGTAGGCCAATAACTATGCAGGGTCAGCGTTTAATGTATCCTCATCCTTGCAACATGGCACCTTCACCCAATCTCGATAGCTCAACGGATCGTTGGTTCAAAATCAAAAAAAATATCATACCTATTAACGATACAGTGATACGATATCATAATATTGTTAATAATATAATAAACTGTGACTAATAATGGTCCACAGATACATTTAAATTATACTTAATTCAAAGTAGAACAATAAAAAGGTCATTAACAACCAAGTCACATCAATATTTAATGTGAAAGTTCATTAACCGTCGTTAACCTATTCTATTTGAGTAGTATTTGAGTCACTCCGAGATACTGTCAGACTCCATTGTTGTTTAAGCTAAGTTTAACTATTCGTTAATCTGCTACTTAGGATGGAAAGACATAATTTTTTTAATTCGATGACAAGTTAGTCCTTGACTGCGATCTCTCCTGATGGTAAGTGATGATGCAGTTTAAGATGGTAGCGGGCTAACTTGGAAGGGGTATGGCAGTTATCCCTCAGTCGCCATCGTGTAGGGTGGTAATAGCAACGGTCAAAGCCTCCCACCAAACCAGACCAGACTCAATTCAGAAATTATAAATTACCAAATTGCCTCCGCCGGGAATCGAACACGAGACGACCCAATTATAATACCACAGCTCTCACCACTGCGCCAGGGAAATCCATCTGGCTAAGATCGGATCAGATACGGTGTTGATAGCCATACAACGTCAGGTATACTAGATACCGTTTCAACTCTGCTGCAAACTTGAAGCGGCATCCAGTATACGTGACGATAAACTTGATCGTGTATGGCCATCATTAGTCAAGTTCAGCTTGGCTGAAATTCTTTAAAAAATTATGTGACGGAACCTACATATAACATATTATATAACACAGCTACATTGTAAAGGTACGCTGGTAATAGGTACACATACATATAGCCCTCCGGTAAAAACTGCGTGTAGTACCTATCTGCTTCTAACTGCGTGCTATTCACGTAATAACAGTGAATATTGACTGAACGATGTGTGACACATGGAAACTTTGGAACCTCCACCAGTCGATACCACCACCGGAAGCTTCAGCATCTACTTATCGGTACATCTCTTACTGTTGGAGCATGTTCTCGTAATTCCTAAAGTAATCGGGGAAGAATGTGTCCACATCCTTGAAGGGACCCGCGAAGGGGTCGCCGAATGGGTTGATATTGTCCTTAAGATCGTATGTTCCGCCGTACCTATGACCCGCTGCGTCCTGGTACGCGTAGGCTCCTACGCCCGCTGGTTTTGGGTACGCTGGAAAGACAAAGAAAAAAATTTTAATCTTTACTAATATCATACGAATCGCAGGGAGCCGCTGGATGTGGGAAGCGCAAGATCGAGGCTTGTGGAAGTCTATACAAAAGACCTTTGTCCAGCAGCTGAGATCTATCGGTTGATCAAGAAGATGAATATTATAAACGCGAAAGTAAATTATAATAGGACAGGATAAAAGGATTGGTTTGTCATGGGCTTGTCTTTTAATTACGCTGCAACAGAGCTGCGGATCGACATGATTTTTTACATGGGTAAAGAATTGGAGATGGACATAGGCTACTGTTTGACCCGGATTTTTAAAAGATAAACCCATGTGGGCGAAGTGAGTGGCATCAGCTGTAGTTTGGAAAATATACGCTTGAAATAATGGTTAAAAGTTCAATTTAAATAAGATTCAAAAGAAATAAATATGTACATATTTATTACGCTCTACATCAATTAAATCCATCAACATAATGTTTTGAAAGTGTGTAGTTATTAAGAGTTCAACACCTATTTAAACGTAGTTTGTATAATTTTTTACTTCTTAGTAGGTTATATTAATTGTAATTGTACAGTTGTGAAAAAGTTGAATAACAAAAAATGTACAAAGTAAAACATCATACGAAAATACCAGCCAATTAACCACAAAATGATCAATAAACTTAAAACAAATAAAACTGATTGCATCAACATTTTTATCTGAAGTATCCTATTGAAAAATTTGAATTGCTTGTCACTTAGGTATTTAGCTAACGTGATGAAGATGCACGAAGATGGTAATCGACATTAGCGAATAAAAACTCATGCGCATTAAAACTTAAATGGATGGAAATCCCTGTTTATAGAAACGATTTTCCTATATAATAGGTCATTGCTAAATACAGAAAGGATGAATCTTCTTTGTTACCATCATGATAATTGGTAAAATATAATAAAATATGGTCTCAAATGATTATTGAATACCTACCTTTTCCGGATTTGAATGTAAGCAATGTTATCGAGTTTCCTTTAATAACAGGCGACATTTTAATTATCATGAAGAAGCAGTGTTTTGATTAATAAACATCAATTCTTAGTTTATCTACTTCCTAATAGAGCCTAAACAAATAATTGGAAAAACACAATTCCAAAGGAATGTTTTGAAAACATGTGCTCAAATGAGTACCTACCTCTTCACAATAAACAATAACTACGATGAGGTAACAAAATAAAAAGTAGCAATAAGGAAAACTTTATCAAACAATCATACTTTTAGTGTGCAAAAACAATAAGAATCTACTGATCTGACCTTGGCAATCGGGTTACCTTGGCAAGGTCAAAACTCGGAAAATTTAGAACACAGGGTGTGAATTTGACTTGAAAATTAAAAACAAAAATATCTGAATAAGTGAATATACAAAGTGTATTGAAACTCCGAAATAATACTGAAGGAGGTGAATGTGCTCATGAAACTGAACAACTTTCCCCAAGGAACATAGGTAGGTCGAAATGTGAAAAAAAAAATGTGGACCTCCCATACAAAACTGACGATCAGCTGATTGATTTACTATGGGAGGTAAAAATTTTTTTTTTCATATTTTGACCTATGTTCCTTGGGAAAGTTGTCCAGTTTCATGAGCACGTTCACCTCCTTCAGTATTATTTCGGAGTTTCAATACACGTTGTATAAAAGGAAATGTGACTGACTGACTGATCTATCAACGCACAGCTCAAACCACTGAACGGATCGGGCTGAAATTCGGCATATAAACAGCTATTAGGACGTAGGCATCCGCTAAGAAAGGATTTTTGAAAATTCAACCCCTAAGGGAGTAAAATAGGGCTTTGAAAAATCGAATTCAAGGTGAGCGAAGCCGTGGGCAAAAGCTAGTTAAATATAAAAAATGTTTAAAGTCACATTGATCACCCGTCTAGATCAAAGATTTTGTTAAAATTCCGTAATTTTTACCAGACTACCTACCGCAAAGAATAAAGGAAGAGTTATGATTGTAGCAGTTTATGGTATTGGTATGTATGTTAGTACATATTGCCTACTATTATACGTATGCTGAGCCGATTTTGATGAATGAGGTGTCAACTTTCCGTAGTCGATTACAGGTTACAGTTTTTACATTTGTTGTTGTATTTCTTGCAGATTGTGACTTGAATTATTTCACGTGTTACGTAGAGTTTAGGAAAATACAAAATCTTAAAGTCGTTCTATTAATTGCTTTACATCTAATAGTTTTGTTTATATTTCAAACTTTAATAGTTATTTTATTTTTGTATGCTTGTGTGTTAGTTGATTTGATATGGAAAATTCTCACCAAAATTAGATATAATGTAGTAACGTAGTGTTCACCAAAGAAGTTGTGAATAGACTGGAAAAATTCGGCGATACATTTTGCCAACATGCGGTCTGTAGGGTTAGTATAAGATTTAATTCGATTGATCGTATTCGATGACATTAGCGTTAAAATAAAATGAACCTTAACTGTATTAATTTAAAGTCACAAATTCAGTACAACTGATTCTAATCTGGAGCGTATCCGTATAAGTAAACATATAAGAATGCATACACGAAATTGAGCTCTAAGTCAATACTCTTAGGGTTCAATTTACTTTGACGCTAATGTCATCGGATACGTATACGATCGATCGAATTAAATCTTATACTAATCATACTGATTGTTTCCATTGTGACTAATCAAAAGTGTGAATAAATGCTGTGCAAAATCTAGACCATAACAGGCTGTAGGTATTTACAGTTAGTTGTTATGTTTGGTATAACTCATATTTTTATGAAAAAAAATGAAGGCTGTTTGGATTTATTCACGAATGACGATAGTACTTACTATCACTACTAAGTACATAAGTTTGTTACTCATCACGCCTCAACGAATGAACAGATTTGGCTGCAAGGAAAATTAAAGAGTTCCCGCGGGAATCAAAATAAACTTAATCCACGCGGACGAAGTCGCGGGCATCATGTAGTATTCATTTATTAAGCTATTGCATAGCTTCTATCGCGGGCCAGCGTGGAGACCGAATCCAGAAATTCCGTAACGAAAATAACCTGACACGGGACTCCTCTACCGCCGCCGTGAGCCGCTAGATGGCGTTGATAAAAAATGCTATGCAATAGCTTTACCGCTGCAGTCCCCGTGTGCCACACGTCTTTTCTTTATTGCACCACATACAGAAAAAAAGTAAACTTAACAGAATATGTTTAGTCCGTTCAAAAAGGCGGTCTTATCGCTAAAAAGCGATATCTTCCAGACAACCTTATGGCTAAGAAAAACAAAAAATAAGAAGACAGCAGGAGGTGTTTCAATAATAAAAAAGATAAACTTACTTGCTAATATTTAAAATTTAAATAAACTAAACCAATATATTATGTAATATAATATAATTATATTAATATACATATATTGTTGTATCTAATAAAATAGATAAAAGGTCTAAGATCAGTTTGTTGATAAGTACATAGGTAGGTATATTTCTTTAGTTTCTATAAGGTTACTTATATTGTAAGAAAAATAACAAATAATCATCTCTATTTAGATACCCTTTGTTTGTGTTCCGTTGACCATGTCGCTGTCCTTGTTGGTCTTGAAACTATCATCTTCTTGTTTTTTATTTACTATCCACCAATATCATCGATGTATATGGATATGCCTGTCCCATATTATAATTGCGTCTATGAAAATAGGCTTGTATATTACTTCAGTGAACACCGCGCGTTCCCCACAGAATAAAGACGTTCGGACAGATTGTCAATACAAAAACTGTGAAACGTGCAGATTTTCAAAAATCATAGTATGCCTCTAGAGGAAAAAAAACGCATTCAAAAAGACAACAGAATTTGCAAAATTCTCTTGTCTTAAAAGAATTTAAAAGAAGTTTAAAAAAATGTACTAATGTCGCTTCATTCGTATTCATTGAAGTAATACTCAAGCGCATTTTCGTAGACGCAATTATATGGGACAGGCATGTCCATATACATCGATTTCAAAAATAGCTCCTCGTAGCAGTCAAATACTATTTTTTTTTTTTTTTGAAAAAAATTGCACCTATTTTCTGGAATTAAAGTATTTTATATGTCTTCCAGCTTTTGCATTAACTAAACTGACGTTATAAATGCTCTAGGTGTGTTTGACTCCATTTTGTACGAGTATGTGTGAATGTTGGACAACAGATTGCAACGGAAATACTTTATTTACTTGATCAACCAGATATAAAGATAAAAAGTATTAATGACATCGCTCTTAGAGTTCGTAAATTAAATTACTCGCAAGCTTGTCACTAATCTCCAAATCAAAAGAAGATTTATGAGTATTGTTAAACATGATTAAAACGCCTTTTTTTTCTAAAACTCGCCACATTAGAGATAAGTAGAAGGTAAAATATTCATAGCATTTAAAAAAATATGAAATTTAATAATTGGAAAATTCCTCCTTAATTAATTAAAACTGGCAATTAATTATAACTTGTAACTAGTAAGCATTGAGACCCGTTATTGTAAAAGATTTAAACCCATTTTAAAACTTTAAATATGTACCTAATCTATTAGAATACAGAAGCTCGTGTAATTAAAATCATTAAAACCTCGGTTTAATTATAAGTTTGCGGCTTGTATATCAAATCAACACCGGATGCTAGTCATCTAAGATCTCGATTAGAATCGTTTTAGCTAAAGACTTTTTAACGGCAGCACACACACAATCAGTGAAACACATCTTTTTCGCGGAATATGCGACAAATAATTATTCTCACCTTGTTCTTGAGAAAGTTGGTGATAAAAAAAAGGTTTTGTAATTTTTCCAATTTCAGATGGAAAAAATAAACCCCTGACTTTTTTCAAAAGGCAAAATCTTTGTTATCTGTGTGTTTATAGTTTTCACGGACCTTTTTCTTACGTCCACGTAAATGTCATTAACTATAGCCAACAGAAAGCAACATACAGACACTTTCGCATTGCGATATTCGTAGTTTAGGTACTGTAAATGTGGTTACCAAAATACCTGTAGGGTATTTAATGATAGTATAGTTCTTGCTATTCACGAGCGTATGAGCTTTACTTGTGTTTAGGTCTTGTACATGTACATTGCGTTAGTGTTCGTGCCTGTAAGGAGCTTAGGTGGGAGCGGTCAGGCGCGAGCAAGCTCTCGCTCACACTTATCTGTATTTGTATAAACAGATACAACACACACACAAGCATGAGCCACACGCCCTCGTGAATTGTAAGAACTGATTGCAATGACCTCTGATTAGCTGAATTTATGGCGTTCTTGCTGTATCAATGCATTTAACTAATAGCGGGAGAGTACCATCCAATTAGAGGTCATTGGTCATCGTTAAACTGATGCAATGAATATTACAGAATACCACTACTGGAGTGGTCATAGAAGTATTTTTATAGCTAGGTAAGCACTCCTTTCGCCGCAGTGTGTAGGAGTGCTGTATCAACATTGGTTACTCCCACACTCGGTGACTTTTTGTGTGTTCAAGGAATGAACTCCTCGACACCGAAGTTCAATGTCATTTGAATAGAATAATAAATAATTATTTTTGCGACTAGCAGCGCTCGTCACGCACTGTATCGTGATGACGTTCGTCACGGAAGACTGATCCTAACTAATCCTTACTATTATTATAAATGCGAAGTGTGTTTGTTACTTTGTTGGTTAGTCCTTCAACCACGCTGCAACAGAGTTACAGATCGACGTGATTTTTTGCATGGGTATAGTAGGGGACCTGGTGGGTGATATAGGCTGCTTTTTATCCCGGAAAATTAAAGAGCCCCCGCGGGAAAAGATAAATCCACGCGGACCAAGTCGCGGGCATCAGCTAATATCATAATAATTGCCAAAGTATGTTTGGTCGTTGGTCATTCTTTAATCACATCGCAAGAGTTACAGAGATACAGCGAGATTTTCTCCGCGAGCGAAGCAAGCCCCAGAGTAAAACCGCATAAAACAATGAGTCTTTTTTTTATATGAATAGCGGGCAAACGAGCTGGCGGGTCACCTGAGGTTAAGTGATTACCGCCGCCCATGAACACTTGTAGTACCAGAGTCCAGAGGCACCACCGATGCATTGCCGGCTTTTCAGGAACTTATTGGTAGTCTAAAAGAGTTCAAAAAGAGTCAAAATAATCTCGCTCGGACGTAGCGTTAAGGTAACTGTCAACCTCTTTGTTAGAAGAAATGTTAGCGTATTTTAAGTAATCAGAAGCCTCAATAGCCCAAAGGTTAAAGGTGCGGACTGAAAACTGAAAGGTCGCAGGTTGGAGCCCCACCCGTTGCACTATTGTCATACCCACTCCTAGCATAAGCTTTTCGCTTATTTGGAGGGGAGAGGAGAATATAAGTCGAGTTCAGCTTGGCTAATATTCTTTGTAAAAAATATAAATACCACGTTTATGGTCATTTACCCATTTGCAGTGGAAACTGCACTTACGGATAGAAAAGATTTTTTGTACCCACGAGTATAGTTGAGAATCTGAAAAGTGTCATAGCCACTGTTTACTTCGAAAAACAAAAGGGATTTTTATAAAAACTTAGTTTCATGACAAATTCGCAGGCAAAAGTTAGTAAAGAATATAACAAAAGAAGAACTTGAAAGTGGATTTCGATTTAGAAACCCGTTAGAATCTTTGGGTATTAATTTAATACTTAAAGCTTAGAATATATTATACCCAAGACAATAAATATAAAAAATGTTGTGGATTTGAGAATTTATCGACATACCTAAGGATCGTTAAGAGGATAATTGCGATAGGTATATGCGAAAGTGTGTTTGAATTATTATTATTTTCTGAATAATTAAAAGAATTCTAAACAAGAATATAAGTTTAAAAACTGCATAAGGAATCGAGTGACAGCTCAGCTCATTCATCAAAATCGGCTCAGTAGTTTATTCGCTAAGGTGGAACATTCGTAAATAGTCATATATGTACATACATGGAATAGAATAGAATAGAAATATTTTTTATTCAAGTAAACTTTTACAAGTGCTTTTGAATCGTCGATGAATCTACCGCTGGTTCGGAATGCCCTTTCTGCCGAGAAGAGCCAGCAATAAACTCGGCAGTTGCTCTTTTCAAAAAAAAATTGCATGCATATGCACATACATATTACATACATAATACATATATACATATGCCGCTCCGTTGTGCGCCGTATTGTAAGTAGGTACTACCTACTTGAATAATGAAATCTATCTAAAGTTTTGTAAAACTAAATTCTCGAATCTAGGTAATTATACCTAGTAGGTATCCTAAGGCAAATTGTTTTTAAAACATGAGTGGGTTTTTGTGGGCAATTATTATTATTCCTCCCATTTACATACAAATTGCTAGAATTTTATTTTTCATTTGTTAGAAGCAACGGTTAGAAGTGTGCAATTTTCCATAATTTGCTTAAATTTTAATTAAGACAGTACCAGGCAGTTAATTTTAATAAAGCTTTGAAGTGTCGAAAATTATCAGAGTGCTTTACTCAACACTTTTTCGGAAAAACGGGGTGAAGTAAAACAGTAATTGATATAATATTATGTAATTTATAAGTAGCAATAGTAGCATGTATCGGACGGTGAAGCAAATTTTTTGCATTATTATAAAAACTTGTTATTACATTTTGAGTAGGGTAGATGAGCCCTTTCGCCGGCCCCCTTCCGTTTTCGGCCTTTACGCGTACACGATGCCGTAAAATTGAGATAATATCGATTAGAAATACTATTTCCAAATAAATTTCTTACTCGGACATATGAAAACGTTTGATTTGTCTATGACAAAACTTTTGACCTGGTCACATCTTCGAGTGATTTTACTGAATTTGTTCAATTCGGTGACTGCCGATGAAGGTAACGCAACCTGCGGAAATTACAAAAAAAATAGTACCGCGCGTTTCACTCCAAGGTAAGCATTGTGTTGTTTTCCTAGATAAACGATATTAATAGGCATACAACTACTACAAAAATAACATATGAACGTACTCCTAATATCATTTTTGGAATATTTTGTACAGAACAACAATAATGATGGGGGCCGGGATCTGACATTCAAATTTTTTCAAAATTTTGGTTATCGGCCGGGGGGCCGATATGTGGTATAAAAAGTCTTCCATGTTTTCATATTTTCTACTTAAATGGTGAAATAATATATCTGACACTCCTTCTCTTATTATTGTAACTGATGCGAAGATCCTCGCCATTAGTTTTCGGTCGTCAATTTATGTAGGAATAAGGAAGAACATTCTAAGGCTGGGGGTGGCCGAAATCCAGAATATCTGCAGAATATAGATGAAATGTTACTTCAGTTTTCGGCACAACTTAAATGCATGTAGCTGAAAATTGAATACCGCTGTTAGTTTTCAGCCAGTTTTCAGATTATTTGTTTGAATCAATGTTTTTATTTTAAAAACTAGCTGATTCCCGCGACTTCGTCCGCGTGGAAAAAGTTTCGAGTGACCTGCTACTATCCGCGAGAAGTTATGTCCTCTATCTATACAAATAAATAAACTTGAAGTAATTTTTTGTAATATCAAAAGAACGGCTTTTTACCAACTGCATACGAATGTAAATACGGTACTTATGTATATAAAAAAAGAATTATCAAAATCGGTTTAGATTTGACGAAGTTATAGAGCAAAATCAACAAAAACTTACATCCCTATCCCAGATAAACCTTATTGTTTATCAGGATAAAAAGTATCCTATATATTTACCCGGAGTATCAGCTACCACTATACCAAATTTCATTCAAATCTGTTCAGTAGTTTTCGCGTGATGGCATGACGTGACAAAAAATTCAAAAAAAATTGTGTTGGGTTCAGTATCGATAATAAAGCATCCTCCGATTAAAATTTTCAAAATATAGTTAATGTACAGAATTCGTCCCGTTACAGTTTTATTATAATAGATAATACAGTTTTCAGTATAGATAGATAGATAAGTGATAACTAACATTGTTAGTTATTTACTAAAAATAATGATTAACTTACATAAAAGCGTTTTGTTTTAATGTAATTTTAGACTTAAATGTATAATAAATGCATTTTAAATCCATCACAATGTAGTGGCCGAAAACAGAATACCCTATGGCCGAAAACTGAAATTTGGGGCCGAAAACTGAATTTTAAGCGTTTTTCCAGATAAAATTAAAAATAAAAATAACTAAAAGCTTCAAGCACAAAACAGTTAAAAAAAAAGAAATTTCATTATATGGGCTTTCATCTAACATAACAAGTATAACTATATATAGACTGTAACATTTTTTTCTGATGTCCTAAAGTTGACAGGAGCACTAAAAGGCCGAAATCAGGCACATTGACCCTACGCAAGATCATATAAAATAATAGTCTTACGTAAGGATTATGTAAGTTGGTACGTAGTTAGTACCTAATTATTGTAAATTAGACGGTATTTATTTTTAAAATTAGAACAATACAACAATTACAACAATTAACAATACAATTTAGTTTAAATAACAATACTAGCTGATGTCAGTGACTTCGTTCGCATGGATTAAGGGTTTAAGATTCTCGCGGGAACGCATTTTAACTTTCCGTAATAAAATGTAGCTTGTCTTAATCCTGATTTGAGCTATCTCCATTCAAATTTTTATCCCAATCGGTTCATATGTTGTGGCGTAAAGGAATAAGAAAAACATCCATTTATCCATCCATTCATTCATCCATCCATCCATCCATCCTTCCATCCATCCTCACAAACTCTTGCATTTAGGTATACTAGTGGTTCGCCCCGAACTGAGACCTCGCGGTATCCCATAGTTCCCAAAAGATAGTTTTAATTATATATTGTAATAATTAACTTTTAACATTAGACGCAAAAAAAAAAATAATAGTTGACGCAAAACTGTTTTACTGATACAGCGCCATCTATTAGCATTATTGTGAAGCTATTAGCATTAAAAATTAAATAATTTCGTTTCTTTATAATATTTATCTAATTTTAGTACTTGTTGTTCAAGTACAGGATATAACTGAATTTTCAACAAAGTTTCAGGTTCTAATATGCAATACTTTTTGACATATGGCTCAAATTAAATCACCACTTAAAAGTTAAATAATTTCGTTTCTTTATAATATTTATCTAATTTTAGTATTTGTTGTTCAAGTACAAGATATAACTGAATTTACCACTAAGTTTCAAGTTCTAATATCTTGTCATTCTTGACATATGGCTCAAATTAAAATCTCCACTTTGAAAGCCCTCCATTTCGTAAATTTTAAGGGAAAAATTAAAAAAAATATATTTTTGTACTCTGATCAAAGTCGTCTTTAAAAAGATATATCGCAAGTCTATGTAACGCAACAAACAAAATTTTACTTCAAACACGCTTCTATGAAAGCCCCCCTGAAATAAAGCTTTTTATATTCTTTTATACAATGTTCGGCTGAAGGCCATCAGTTTACATATTATATGTATTTAAATTTGAAGTAATTACGTTAAGTAATTCAGAAGTTATAGGGCTCTGACAGACATTTGGTCGTACACACTTCTCTGTCCAGTACAGGCAAGCGCCCTAGTTGACTCAGAGAACTCGCTTTGCTCGTTCAAATATTAGTAGGATAGTAATCATGTGAAATGAATATGCCTTGCATGTCGCAAAAAACCGAGGCACATGACGCGACATCCTCTACAAAAGTGTCCTTGGTGGAAGGGGTCACGACCCTTAGTAATGGGAATCACGACGCAGAGAAAGAGAATCTTGTGAAAGTTTGTGTAGTTGTGGCGTGAATGAGTAGCAAGCTCCGTTGCTAGTGCTACATGACTGAAGGACAAACTAACAGACCTACAAACAAAAGTACTTTAACAATTACTCCTTAATTACTAAATACCTGATTTAGAATGCTTTAATATAACATCAATAAGTATTACTTTTATATTCTCGTCGAGCATGGCGGATTGATTTATTATTTATTAGTTTTACCATTTTAATTCACGCCTATGTCGATTCGGCTGGTCAATTAAATATCTAGTAATTGAATATTTATTAAATATAAATACAGTAAAAGCTCTTTATTCGCGGGGGATACGTTCCGTAAATATGCCGCGAATACAGAATCCGTGAATATGGAATGATCATTTATATGGGATTATAGGGGATACGTTCCTAGGTAACAAAATAAAAACAAATATATATATATATTAAAGAAAAAAACAATTTATTTTAAGTTTTTGACCATATTTGATTAATTATTATTTTCAGGTTTAGGAAATGGTTTAAAAAATTTTGTAATTTTTTCTTGCTTGACGCTTTTAAAAGCTCCTTCAATTCAGACTGATATTCAGCAGTGGCATTAGCAATTTACCTCTTAAAAATAAGACTTTGTTTTATAGACGGATCAGTTTTCATAAAAAAATCACAAAGCTCATTTGCCATTCTTAAACCTTCACTGAGATTTTTCAAATATTAGTCCATTTGACGACACGTTTACAAAGGATATTGGGCTTCATACCTATTGGAATCCTTCTTATGTATGTACCGATTAGAATTTAGATCCGCGAATAGAGAAATCTAGCCGCGAATATAGGAATTGGGTCGCATTTTTTTAATCCGCGAATAGTGAAAACGCGAATGAAGGAAGCGCGAATAAGGAGATTTTACTGTATATAAAAGGCAAAGGTGACTGACTGACTGACTGACTGATCTATCAACGTACAACTCTACGCGCTGGACGGATTGGGCTGTTTGGCATAGTAGATATTATGACGTAGGCATCCGCTAAGAAAGAAATTTCGAAAACTAAACCCCTAAGGGGGCTTAAATAGAGGTTTAAAGAATCGAACTTAACGTGAGTGAAGCCGCGGGCAAAAGCTAGTTAAGTAAATAAATGTGTAGACAGGGCGTACCTATTTATTTAAATTTTTAGTGAAAATCTCTTAGAATGGCGTTAGAAAGCAATTTGACTAACGAGTCAATTAAAGTTGTCGCCTTAGGGAAAGCAAATAAAATTTTTATTAATGTGTTTTATCCATATTTAGTTCTAGAAAAAACAGTTATTTTTATGCTTAATTCTCATTATAGTCACACGCTATAATTATTAAGGCACAACGCCCACCAACGGAGTGGAGTGGAGACGTGCCGCAGCGTCTGTTTTTAGAACAAATTAAGCTGAGTTTAATTTCTTTTAAAAACCGACTTTATTTACTTCGACTGTGTGTGACTGACTCAGGCTACAGGATAGTTCTGTAGCCTAAGCACGAACATTTTTACAAGTTAGCGCCAGCAAGAAATTTTGTATGCAAATGACAGGAGCGCTACTGTCATTTTCATATAAAATTTCTTGCTGAAGTTAACTTTACTTTTACTATTTGAAAGTTATAATATAAACGTAAAAATGTAATAAAAACGTTTTATGACGAAAAATTACATATGCACACCATTCTAACTACGCATTATATTGTGAAATGCAACTACGGAACCCTACACTGTGCGTGGCCTGACACGCGACTGGCCATTTATTTAACTGTCATATTATCATGCGAATGAGACATTAAACTATAGTATATGTTGGTTAATTTTGATAATTTTTAGATTAATTTAAGATTCAACTTATTGTTCTATTTCTATTATTATGGGTGGTGGCACTAAAATTGGACTATGATGGCGACAGTAATTATAGAGACATTATAGCCAGTTTATATTCTGAGGTGTAATTTTTGAAATTACTGGACCAATTTTGTAATTCCTTTACTGTTATAAAAATATTATGTTTGTAAAATAACGTTACATTTTTTAAGTACTAGTCGTTTTTAGGTTGTAACATAAAAAGCCAAGTTTTTACCGTGGTCAATGTAATTATTATAGCAGAATCTCAATTCTCACTTATATTATAAATGCGAAAGTGTGTTTTTTGGTGGTTTGTCCTTCAATCACGCTGCAGAAAAGCTATGAAGTGATTTTTTGCATGGGTATAGTTGAGAACCTGGAGAGTGGCATAGGCTACTTTTTATCCCGGAAAATCAAAGAGTCCCCGCGAGAATTAAAAAACTAAATCCACCTGGATGAAATCGCGGGCATCAGCTAGTCTAATATATGTCATGCATACCTATCGTATGTCTCGTGAGGTCATAACCAAATGACAATCTATAATAAAAACTTCATTACCGTATAGTACAGCTTGTCAATTTAGATTAAGATTAATGGTGCGGTTAAACGGCGCGCTATAACACGAGCCGCGCCGCGCCGCACCATCCGTGTAGGCGCGGCTCGGCTTAATGCGGACGCAAGCCTGCTCGTTTATTGGGCAAAGTTTGCCGAGCCGCACCGAGCCGTAGTTGTTTACACGGCGCGTGGCGCGCCGAGCCACGCGCCGAGCTAGGCTCGGCTCGTGTTATAGCGCGCCGTTTAATCGCGTCTTTAGTGACATTATAATTTTTTGTTCTCATTAAAATGAATCCTACTAATATTATAATAATAAATGCTTATAAATGCGAAAGTTTGTAAGGATGGATGGATGGATGTTTGTTAGTCCTTTACATCACTTAGAATTAACCGATTTGGCTGAAATTTGGAACGGAGCTAGCTCATATCCAGGATTAACACGTAGGCTATATTTTATTAAGAGCAGAAAGTATATTCTTGCACGATTAAATGAAATACCCTTTCTAATGAATTTAATACATATTATATTTAGTTCTATCAAAAAGAACAAAATAAAAAATCCAGATCCCATAGTAAGTTATTTCAGTAAAAAGTTACACGCGCCTATTTGAAAGTGTGTTCGTATCTTTATGTAGGTACCCGTAGCTACCTTTATGTTCAGTTCAAGCCTAACCGCTGATCTCTATGAGTCAGTGAGATAGCTCGTTCTGAGGCAAGACTCGTGCTATTTTTGTACCTCGGGTAATTGTCTTAATCTCATGGAAAATCTGGAATTCCGTCTCGGGCTTCACCCTGAACTCAGAATATAACGTAAAACTTTATTTTTAACCAACTTTTAAAAAAGGAGGAGGTTCTCAATTCATCGGAATCATTTCTTTTTTAATCTATGTTTCCCGATCACTCGAAGGCGCCTGGACCGATTTGGAAAATTCTTGTTTTGTTTGAAAGGGTATACTACCCAGGTGTCCCATTGTCATCAGGTCAGGATCTAATAATGGAATCCTGAAGAAATCGAGGGAAATCTTCAAATTTTATGGGCACAATTAATATATTTTGTAGTGGTGTTTGAAGCCGTTACGTTTATATTGTAACGTATTTTGGGCTTTGGCATTCGAGAAATTTTCTTAAGGAAAAGTGCAAGGGTTAATTATACGAGTATTTGTTTGATAATAATCTTTATCTGATTTAAATTTTTTTGTACAACTGCAGGATATGACTGAAAACATATATAAGTTTCAGTTTTTTGAGATATATCTACTCCGGGACAAAAGTGGACTAAAAATGGCGACATTTCCCCAAAAGCCCCAAATCGTCACTTTTTAACTACAAAAAATCGTTTTTTTGCTCTGTTTAAAAAAGTTTTTTTTTAATTCCCATCATTTTATACGGGACTTTTAAAGGTGACCTTTACGTCAGTCCCATCGGTACACCCAAAATATTAATGGAATATAATAAGTCGACCAACAAAATTTATTTTTTGGCATCAAAACCTAGCTTCTAATTTAATAACTTAGCAACGGGAAGTTTAGTTAGAAACATTTTTTTATTTCATTTTTCTCACAAAAAAAAAAATTAAAAATGTGGTTGAAGATTTGGTGTATTATTTGATGCTAATATTTAAGTATTTTAGGAGTTCACGGTTTGAAGCTAAGTTATAAATATAGATGCTAAAATTATATTTTTTAGAGGCTCACTAGTTGAAGCTGACTTAGTAATTTAGAAGCCAATAATGGTATTAAATAGAAGCTCGTTTAATTACATGCCAATATTAATTACCTAACTACATACAAAATCAACTACCTATATAACTATACCAATTTGAGATTTAAAAAAGTTAAAGTAGATGTTATCAAATCATACCAGCGAGATGTAACTAATTTAAATTTAATTCAATTTACCTAAGAACAAGCGACCAACGAAGCAAGTTTGAACAACCTGGGTTTCCCATTGTTTGGTCACACCGCAATTATCATGCCAGAAACATATTACATTCCAGATCAGTGTGATCCAAAAAAGGATACGGCTTTGTTAACGTTCCTATTGTAAATTGTAACCTCCGCAACGCCTAGTGAAATAGAAATAGAAATATTTTTTATTCAAATAAACTTCAAGCACTTTTGAATCGTCAATGAATCTACCACACTGGTTCAGAATGCCTTTCCTGCCCAGAAGAGCCAGCAAGAAACTCGGCGGTTGCTCTTTTCAAAAAAAAAAAAATTTTACAATCGTTAACGTCCTGACTGACTGACTGACTGACTGAGATATCAACGCACAGCCTAAACTACTGAAGCTAGAATCTTGAAATTTTTACAGTTGGTTCCTTTTATGACGTAGGCGCACACTAAGGAAGGATTTTTGAAAATTCAACCCCTAAGGGGGTAAAATAGGGGTTTGAAAAATCGAACTTAACGTGAGCAAAGCTGCGAGCAAAAGCTAGTCTTATATAAAATCAATCTAATCTTATGAGAACGTTTTTATATTAATGATAGTTTTTCTATTAAAAATCTGCCGAAATATAAATCCCTCGGATTAGACTTATTTTAAGTTTATGAAATCGGCCCTTAGTAATCTTACTAATATTATAAGTGCGAAAGTGTTTGTTTGTTGGTTTGTCCTTCAATCACGCTACCACAGAGCTATGGATCGATGTGATTTTTGGCATGGGTAGAGTTGGGAACCTGTAGAGCTAACATGCGTGCCACGAGAAAATTTTGTCTACTGTGTAATCTCTATGTGAATCTCTATGGAGATTCACGAGTAAAGTGTAGATAAAATTTTCTCGTGACGCGCATGTTAGCCCGACTGGAGAGTTACATAGGCTACTTTTTATCGCGCAGAATCAAAAAGTTCCCGCGGGATTTTAAAAACTTAATCCACGTGGACGAAGTCGCGGACTACCAATATCATAAATAATAATATTTATACTCCCCGATGTTTTATTAAGGGGTCAGTATGGTGTTTAAAACATTGTTAAGTACATTTGTTAGAAAGTTGAAAAGGTTTTTAGTTTTAGGTTAATATTTTGTCAAGTTAGGTTAGTTTTAATTTTAGAAGTAATTTAATATTAATTTAATTTAGATATAATTTTAAATATATTAGATAGTGTAATTAAAAAAAAAAAAAAAAGTTGAAAATATAAATTGTATTTTTCCAAGTACAGCCTTCCACAGGACAAGAAGAATAAATTAATATATACTTAGCATAATGTTTCTGTACTATAGTGCGAAAATTAGCAAGTATATGTGTAACTTCTAACTTCTTACATAATATGACGTGTAAATATGTCCTTAAGTACATAGGTCATAATCATCAATATTTAACAATAGAAGTGGAAAAATATCTATATCACAAAAATCATTTCAATCAATTAATATGTAAAAAAAATACGAAAATAATTACTCTGTCTGTTTGTCTGTCTGGATGTTTAACCGAGTTCGATATCATTAGGCAATAGAGATTGCATCCTGAGAAAAAACATAAGGTACTTTATCCCGGAATATCAAATCGTGGAAAACAATTTATAAAAGCCATAAATCCACGCAAACGCGCGGCGTTGGTCACGGCTATAAATACCGGCATCCAAACAATAAACATAATTACACTTCATGTTTTTATTTACTTTTATGGACACACATCACATTAAATATGAAAAGAGCTATAATGCACTTTATCAAGTTAAAATCGAGTACGATTTACATACACGTTCAGTGCTTCAGTCCTATCGCAAAGTATACCTATATCAGTAAACAAACTACTCACCATAACACCACGATATATGCAGTACAGCGACACTGATCAATACCAAACTCCTCATGTTTATTATTTATATTATACACGATGCACTACGAAACTAGTTCGTGATTAATATCGGATACGATGGTTCTACGCACGAGCGAATCCTTTGAATCCTCAATGTATAGTGCTGGTGCTTGGTTACCGCACTCCGTTAAATGCTTTTCCAGACCGCTTATCAGATTCTTTTTTCTCTTCACGGTAAAATGCGGTTAATGTTGAAGGCGATAAGGGTCAGATTGTTGTATACTTTGTAATCAATTTTGAAGGGATTGCAGGTTTATTTGATAGGTCCTGAGATGCGCTTTTGTAACCTATAAACATCCGGGGGCAACGGCTCGCGCGTTGGTAGGAAAAACTTGAAAATTCTTGATTAGTTAGTAATAGGACTACTCAAAAAAATATTAAAAAATTATTATTTTTTTATTGCTTTTTTTTGGAAAAGATCGAAAAAAAAACAAGAGACATCATAATTTTTCATAGATAAGTGTTTTATCCACCTACCGAGCATGGGCAAAACGGTGGAAATAATATCCACAGTGGATAATGTTATAGGAATATACTTCTCCTTTATCCTGTCGCCATGTTTTAGCGTAGAGAGAAGATAATTTTATCTCAATGTCAGTGGACAAAATCGGTGATAAAATTTTCGTCTTCTGCCCATGCTCAATTGCTCACCCTGCTAAATTAGCCACATCAATTATATCAAACCCTTATTCCTTTAAACCTGTTTAATGTTTACTTAATTTTTTTACACTAATTTGAAAGAATTTAACCATTTGACCCCCCACTGGCGTTATTCGACCTCTCTTTCAGTATTAACATCGGTGGGTGCCATAAAAATGTTATTTATGTCATTATATTTCATGATATAAAAGATTATTACGAGATTTAAAGCGGCAATAACCTCTGAACATCTATAAATGCAGATCCGACGAGACAGAAACCTGACCGGGTTAGTATGTTTGGCATTTTGTGTTCTACAACAGTCGACATTTACCTACGTAACGGTGTTTCGACTATTTTGTTGTGTGAAGTGTGTGTTTTTTATCCTCAACTCCTCCTTATAAGGGTGTCCAATTATTCACACAGATTAAAAACACGTTTGATTACCAAGTTGTTAGATTAATAATAATTGATGCGTGTTTATTTATCTTTTAAGAAAGTTTTTATTACAGTATGTTTATCTCACAAAGTTACGGGCGTTTTACTTGTGGTTACGTCGTGTACATGCACATTGCGTAAGTGTGCGTGCCTGTCAGGAGCCTTGGTGAGAGCTGTCAGGTGCGAGCAAGCTCTCGCTCACACTTATACGAATACAACACACACAACCATGAGCCACGTGCCCTCGTGAAATGAAAGAGCTATACTTACATACTATGTTGTTGTTGTTACTTTAATAATATCATAGACATGACTACGTCTGCATGGAATCCAGAAATCAACGGCCTCTATACCTATATATTTTTTATTAACTTAATTGACTTTTATTACGCTACTAGCTTTAACCCGCGGCTTCGCTCACGTTAGGTTCGATTTTTAACCCCCTATTTAACCCTCTTGGGGTTGAAATTTTCCAAAATCCTTTCTTAGCGGATGTCTACGTCGTAACAGCTACCTGTATACCAAATTTCAGCTCGATCGGTCCAGTGGTTAGAGCTGTGCGTTGATAGATCAGTCAGTCAGTCAGTCAGTCAGTCACCTTTGCCTTTTATATATTTAGATATTTAACATCCCGCAGATGAAAAATATTCAAATCCTATTTTAAGGTAGGCTTAGAATAAGATTTGATTATTTTAAGTGCCGATTTCACAAACGTTAATTGACGTCATTGACGTTTAACCGAGAAATAAATTTTTTCTATGGAAAATCTGCCAAACACTCGGATAAAATTTATCTTACGCTGATGAAATCGGCTAATTTGACCATCGCCGAGTAACGTTTAATCGAGAACTAAAATTCGATTTTCTGACAGTTCTTGTACTGAAAATCTGTCAAGAAGTCTTTATTTTTCACTCCAAAATTATTCGGCGATGATGGCACTTAGCCCGAAATTCTCTTTAATAACTAAGTAGATCTCTCAAACTATAAAATAAAAATATTAAATCTTCTTATACTGTGCTATACGTGTATTTTGGCAATAAATGAAATTCTAATTCTAAAAAAATTCTAAATTCTATAATATACCTAATTCCGTGAATATGTACCACTTTACCAATTACCAGTAGTATAATATATATAAATGATATTATGTATATTTATGATTAATTGTTTACAAAATACTTGTTACAGTGACCTCAGAGTCATTACTTCACACAGTGAAGATAAGATCAAAGACAAAGGTTTATCATGAACATGACATAAGCGTCTGAGTTCAAGGTGAATGTCCATAAGCAATATAGGTAAGTATATCGTGTTTACTTTACAGTTTTTTAATAGTTATTAGTGGGTCTGGTGTAAGTTTGAAGCTTGTGTCTGCCGTCCACAAGCTGTAATGCCGTTAACTACCAAGACTATATTTCCTAATATAAACCCTAAGTCAAATGTTTTTGGATTTATATTAGGAAATATGGTTTTGGTAGTTAACGGCATTATAGCTTGTGGACGGCAGATAATAATTGTGCGTATTAGAGCATTTAACCAACACTGTGAGTAAATATGTCAGTTAACGTATATTACGTTTATCTCACGAAGTTACGGGTGCTTTACTTGTGGTTACGTCGTATACATGCACATTGCGTGAGTGTGCACTGTGCGTGCCTGTCAGGTGCGAGGAAGCTCTCATTCAACTTATACAGATATGACACACACACAACCATGAGCCACGAGCCCTCGTGAAATGAAAGAACTATAGTATGGATTAAAAAATTCGCCGTCTCATTCTCAAAATATAACATTTACGCTACAGTTAACTTCAACTGTAGTTAGTTTTCTTAAACTATCCTACCTGACCTACTTCGAAGGATCAAAATCTTGATTTAAGCCTGTAGCAGACCTCGTCAATAAAATTGAGCGAAACTCCGGCATGACTTGTTTGTCCATTATATGGCCTAAGCGAAGTGCTGCAGAACTGTCTAAAGATGATTGCTACAGTGTGATAATCGCAAACACCTCTGATTGGCCGCCAATTTCTCGCTAAAGTTCAAAATAAACCAAAAAGTCAGCCATTCAGAACAATTGGAATTGTTGCTATGACTGATAAAGCTGTTATATTATAATCGGCAACTGATATTATGAAATTTGACTATATCTCTGAAGCTTTTCAGGGATACCCATAGCATACCTCCAACCGCAAGAAAATATGCGAAACTGCATGAAAGATTGTGAGTGAGTACAGCAGCGCTGAAATGGCTTGGAAAAGAGAAAAGACTCACAAGACATGGTCAAATCCCTGCGTAGTAGAAGAACCATCGATGGTCAAAACATATTACGAAGAAGTCGTGTCGTACATGTAAAATGTAGGTAAATAAATCACATATTATAACTTCGCAGAATTATTTTGATGTGAGATTCATGTGAATAGTACAAAAAGTGTAAGTAGGTAACTACTTATGAAACTCACGAAATTATCTTTTGTAAAAGACCAATTTTTTGCTAACAAAATCTAATTAGCCACGTTAAAAACAAAGGCAGGTACCTAATCATTATTTCTAAAGATGCATTGGTGATTTTCGTCAAGGTCAAACATCATTTTTTGTTGTTGTTTTGTTGTACATTCCTACAAATACAATATTATAAATACGAAAATGTGTTTTTTGTAGGTTTGCTGGTTTGTTCTTCTATCACGTGACGTGAATTTTCGCATGGCTTTAGTGGAGAACTTGAAGATTGATAGGGGCTACTTTTTTCCGGAAAAAGCTAAGGGTTCCCACAGAATTTTTAGAAACCTAACTCCACGTGGATCAAGTCAAAAGCAGAAGCTTGACCTCAATAAACGCTTACGGCTGCACCCAGCTAGTAATATTGAGATCTATAGAGTGTGCTCTAACTAAGCTCAGACTCAAGACAAAGTTGAAACGAGACAGCTTCATGTCGGAGCATATTTGTGTCTCATTTTAATTCTATCTTACGTCTGAGCTGAATCACACCACGCTCTATAGATCTCAGCATAAATCTTTAAATGAACTAAATAATAGACTGCTACATTTAATTATTTCATTGAGTACTTTATTAATCTATTTATTTATAAATTGCAGCGCTTTTTGCGAATATTCGAACGAACTCAGTATTTAAACTTCGTAATTTTTCCATTCTCGTTTACTACAGTTTCACCTTTACTGTGGACTTTTCCGTCGCCATTTGAATTGGAAACATATGAATTGTGCGAGATGCTGTAATATCCTCCAGGAGATCCGGGGCTTCCAGCTGGAGCTGATGCTTCTACATCACTAAAGCTAGTGATCTGAACTATTTCCGGCCTTTTCTGGAAATTAAATAATATTTATTTCAGAGAAATCACCTTCTAATACTCCCAAACGCGTCCATTCAAACGGATTCCGATAACATTCTTGTTATATTAATATTATTGAATGGTTTATTATATCATACCTTATACCATTTAGGTAATACTCACAAATCTAAGTCATTGAAATTTTTTATAGACACGTTCTATAAACTTACTTATATTTTCAAAGTTAAATGGGTCAAAAATTTGTATATGAATTGAAAAAAATAATTTGGAGAATTATGGTAAGTATATACTTACCATAATTCTCCAAATTATTTTTTTCCAATATGTGAGTAATAAATATATTTTTATTACTCACATATTGGCAAATGAACGAATTTTATTTTATTTTGAAGTGACTTTAATTATGACGATCTTTTCGTACATTATAGTATCTAACTTTGGATGTACTCGTACAAAATTGAACTATGAAAAATAAGTAAGAGTACACACTACATAATATCTTTTTAACAATTGGCAATGGACTACTTCAAGCTAAAATTATTTACTAAAAAAATAGAATAGAGATAGATAGAAATAATAGAAATAGAGTTTCTTACCACGCCTTCCGGCAATTTAAACCTATTTATGAAGTTTGGAAAGTCATATGGATTGAAGAAATCGGGAAACCTAAAAAAACCATAATAAATCAGTCATATAACATAGATTTTTTGTACGTAATGCGCAATTCTACCGTCCTAACGCTAAAATGTCGTTAACAACCAATACGTGGGAATCCAAAAAGCGGGCGTTAATAAAGATATTAAGACGCCATTGGATAACTAATGAACGACGCTTTTCATATTGCTATATCAAAAACTACAGCAGAAAAGAGAATACCGATTAGATGGATCGATAGAGAATTTTTTTGTAAGTAAGAAAGCATTGAAAATCGTAATTGACCAATGTTGGTTAACGAAGTTACAGCTTGAGGAGGGCAGAAGCTAAGTTTAAATCAAACCATGCTTAGATGAGGACTGCATCATATTTTATTGTATATCGTAGTAATGAGACCTAACCACATACAGATATTTATTACAATAATACCCACGACAGGTACATACCACGGGCGATCCGGGAAGGCTGGAAAGAGAAAGAAAATGGATTTTAATTTTAATAGAAATAACTTTAATTAAGTATGTCACTAACATCAGTTCTAAGTTGAACGTTGATGTAGTGAACAACGTCTATAACGTTTTAATTAGTACTCACTACTCACCATAACACCACGAAACGTGCAGTAAAATGGCGCTGATTAAAAACACACTCCTCATGCTTAGCTATTGACGCTGCACTATGTGCCTAATCAGCGATTCTCCTATATATAACTTTGTTTGTATAGTCCTTCCGCTCTTTATTTAATGCTTTCCCAAACGTCTCATCTGGTTTTTCTCTTCAGGGTATAATGCAGCATGCTTTAATAGGAACAAGGGTGATATTGCTCTAAACATATCTTTTTCAACTGCGCTTGTCGTAAACGGAGATACGGAAAATCTAAATTTGATTCAACGAAATTCAATTATTATGCAATTAATATTAGACTTAAGATAATTTCTTAATTGTTATAGAAATCATCATTAAATAAAGGCTCTTGATATACACTATAGATACATTTCTACATTTTTATACAACGACAGGTTGGAAAATGGCTCAGATCATTTAACTTTTGCTCATGGTTTTAGGATAATCCTAATTTAATAAATAAATTTTATGTTAACTGCAAATTAAATTTTCGCTTCTTATTAGTCTTAAAACTCTCACACTCTTGACCAGCATTTGACAGACGTGAAACCAAAATTGTTTAGGCGATATGGTGTCTCCCTGTCTAGCACCCCTCAAACTTAAGGTTTAATTTACCAATTTTAAATTAAAGTTGTGATATGCATATAATACAAAATCTCAGTAACTGAACATATTTCAAATTGATTAGTAGATATAGTTGCAATGCATCCAAAGTAGTTCAAAAACAAATAATGTCAAAGGCTTTTTCATAGTCCATGAAACTAGAAAATTTCTAACGGAAACCAAATTTATGGAATACGGTATTTATTGATAGTTCAAATAAAATGGTTTTAAAAGCCGACGCAGGCACCTACAATCATGATAGAATTAAATTGTATAAAAACACAAACGCAAATGAAGCCTAATGGATTGTTTGGAACTTCCCAAAGAACAATTACCCATTGGTTGGTTATAATTACCTAACACTTTTGTTGCCTATGCCAACGCTTAATTACATATAATTAATGATCATCGTGAGCCACGATCTGACAAAACATCACGATCATCTAACCGGATCATCAATCTGTGATTTGCGTATTAGCAAACAATAAATAAATTAGTCATTTATTTTATTCGTATATTATAATGGTATGAGCTACTTGTCGCTGGACATGAGCGGTGTAAGAACATGTTCTGTGGCGATCCTTGCAAGAGAATTACGTACAGCAGTGCACGTCTAAGTACCTATGTAAGAATGATTCTGCTACGAAATATTGTAAGGCGCAAATGAGCAAGTTTGTTCGTCTTAGTGTAAGTTAAGGTACTGTAAAGCACGCTCTACACTACTCGCGAAGTTGATCGAAGCTGGAAGTCCATACAAGAGACCTTTGTCCAGCAGTGGACGTCTACCAGTTGGAAGAAGAACATGATTATTATTATGCTATTCTTAATAAGCGATAATAATAATTAATATTAATAAGTAATTAATTTAAATTAAATTACTTCATTTGCGGTTGAATGTTTCTGCTACGAAATATTGTAAGGCGATAGTTTCTTCGTGTCAGTTTTAGGTACTGAAGTTTTATCATCACTACAAAAGATGTCTATTGCTAATGCTTTACCTTTTTCTAAATAGTATAAAATAAACTTGCTATCCACGTCTGTCCATTTATGCGTTTAGTTCTTCTGCGCAATGATTTTGATACAGTCCTCTTCTCTAATCTGTGGTCCTCAGTATCATTTTGAATGCATAATTACATGCAAAATTATTATGTTTATAGAAAGTAAAGAAAAATTGGTTTCAATAATCACGTCGTACAAATCTTTTTTAATGAATTAATAGAAGACTCGATGACAAAATGGTTTTACTTGGGTCCTACTTTTCTACTGATAGGCTAGGAAAAAAAAACTTTCGTTCTACACTGGGAGCGCCGTTTCTAGTGTCCTTTATTTTTATTATGGCTTGCACGTATTCTTTAATATTACTAGTATATACTCTAAAATAAAACTTCGTTTTTCTTAATAACATTTTAATTAAAATTGCAACGATTTTCAACATATATTTACTAAATCAAGACATATTTAATAATAATTATTATTATAGTAGTTTGTTTCTTATATACTATTATAATATTATATTATTATACTATTATAATAGTTTGTTTCTTATATCTGTTATTTTACTTAAAAATAATTTCATCTTATTCTTCATTTATTATTTATCTATGTGTACAATTCATGTAAATAATAAAATCACTGGAGTTCAATTAATAGAGGTTATAGTAATGTCTTTTATTTTTATGCCACTTGGAAATAAAATTAAGCTAAGATTTATAAAAACTATAAAATTCATTCAACATTTAAAAATATTTTTATCATATTCATTTATTTGACTTTAAGTTGATTTTACGTTAATAAAATTTGACCTAAAAATGGAGCAACAAGAGTAATTAATACAATGCTCATTGATATTTTTCAACAGAAAAAATAAACAGGTAGGTTCAAAATAATACGAAATACATAATATCGTAGTTCCATAATGTTAGTATTTTGGTACCAATTTTGTAATATATGTATATGTTAAAGTTTGAAACACAATTGCAGCGTCCCTTTCAGCCTATAGCCGTAAAAATATGTAAAATGTCAACCAAAAAAAGATTCGTTCTACTAAATACTAAATGCAATAAACCTCGCAGATGTTACAAAAAACATACATTCTTTAAATATATTGTGTTTTGTCTTTAAAAATAAAGAAGATGAATGATGAATGAAGTACCGGCCAAATAAGAAACTTCTACTTTTTGGAAGCCGGTGAAAAATAGGTACTGACTGGTTTGCATAATCACGCACTCAAAGTCATTTGTATCCTCTTAGGTACACGCTTAGCTCCGCATGAGCTCTTATTTGTGAAAAATTATAATGTTGCTTGTTTCCAAAATATGTATTGCTTATTTTTACGATCTTTTTAAATATAATTTATTCCTCAAACATAAAGTTCACAACCCTATTAGCAACCGTCGTCGCCCATTTTGCGACCATTTCACATGTATATAGTCTGTTCAATAAGTTAGTTGACATACATGGGTTACTTTTTTCTATTTATTCCACCTATCCACATCAATGTATGCGCAGTTTATTTTGAATTAAAATCAGCTTTAGTTTTATATAAAATATCCTATTTTTCCATTCACCTATGTATGTCAACTGAATTATTGAACTCTACGGCCTACGGGTGTTATGTCCGATGGTAGTCTGATTAAATTTGGTTTCTTCCTTCTTTCTTGTGCTAGGTAGGCTGTTAAGGTTTGAACTTGCGTTTTGAAACAAGGCCATCGTTGTTTTCAATCTCAATACCCTTGCTGTCCTGATAGATGTTCCCGTTATCATTACTCCACTCTTTGTAGGCGGAGACCGCGTGTCCATAAACGTGCGTCCCATCACTGGGCCTCAGGGACTCCACGCTGCCGGTCAAAGCCGGTGGAAACTGGAAAATGCAGGAAATCTTATGAGATCATTCAGACTGGAAAATCAATTGGATATCGTGAGTAATATTATAAATACGAAAGTGTGTTTGTTTGTTGGTCTGTCATTCAATCACGCCACAACAAAGCTACGGATCGACGTGATTTTTTGCATTGAAAACCTGGAGAGTGTCATAGGCCTTTTATTTCGCAAATACTAAGGGAATTATAGAAACCTGACGGAGTAGACGATTGACGATTCTTGGTAAAACTGAAACTATCTGGCCTTGTAAAGTCATGACTTCCAAAGTCTGGCCTTGATTAAATAAATAATTTTATTTATATTTTCAAATATTCTGTTATCATATTTGTCGTAACTATAAAAATAATAGTGTTCGAATATAACATATAAATATACCTATTTATATAAAATACGTACCTGCAGCCAATTATCTCCAAACTGTAACCTGAAACGTAAAAGTGTATTTTTCAAATTCAGATTTATATTAGCTTGAAAATAATAATTGTTATATCTCAAGGTAATAATAATAATTTAATTACAATACTAACAGTTTTTGAAATTGTTCCCAATTTTCTTTTCTTGCAGCTTCTACCAAATCTGCTGGAAAAACTGGCAGACCTGAAAATAAAACAATAATTATTTATCGTTTTCTTAATATATACCTTACTAATGGTCGGTTTCTAAAGTGAAATAAATCTTATCCGAGCGTTTTGATATTTAGTTTTTGACTTTTTGTATTGAAAAGCTGCGAAAATATCAAAATGCTCGACTTACTTTACGTTGGTGAAATCGGGCCATATACTTATTGATAAGATATTTCCGAATAGGATGCGACTGAATACATCACTAATTAACACCAAACCAAAGTGGTGATGGAAATATTTAGCAAAATAATTAGCAATCCCAAAAACCCCTGACGAATTGATGTCATTGTTTTCTTTGCAAACGAAGCAGCTAACATATTATATGTTAGTAAAATGTTAGTAAGTCAAATCTTTAAGGAAAAGCACAATTGGTTGGCGCATTATAGCAAAAGAATTTGGTTTCTATTGGTTTAGTTGGGTTGAATTTTGTTTATGATTCCGCCAAATCTGAATCTGTGAACCTTTTTGATTTGTTATATTACTAGCTTTTGCCCGCTGTTTCGCTTACCTTAACCCCTATTTTGTCCCCTTTGGGACTAAATTTTCAAAATTCCTTTCTTAGCAGATGCCTGATCCGTTCGGTGGTCTGAGCTGTGCGTTGATAGATCAGCAGTCAATTAGTTAGAGAAGAAATTGCGCAAAGTAACGACTGCTTCTATCCAATTTGAAGTCAAATGTTGCTGAAAATATTAGTAAGTAATAACGTGGTAATACTATTAATAAACATATTACGTTTACTTTAAATTTTCGTTATACCAACAAGGATATGCAAACACATATTATATAAATAGAAAGCGGAATACGTTTTGATACACGCCTAAATAAGATCGCTGCGTTTTTATAGTTAGTCTCAGTGTCAAAAATATCAATTTTTAACTGAGTTCATTGCCGTGATACATACACACTGGTAACAAGTTAGATTTGAAGTTGTTACCAGTGTGAATGTTTAGTGTTTGTATTTATTATGTGTTAGACCAACTAATAAACGCTATTGTATTCTATTAAAACATCAATTTTGCATTGAATGTCATTTCAAAGATAGCCTATCAAATTAGAAACTAATCATAAAACAGGTATAAAATTTATAAATAACAAAAGAATACATCAAAATATAGTCGTAGATATAATGAGTTCCTGAGGTCAACACTAGTTTGCCGTGACATATTCGAGTGTAAAACATAATTTAGAATCAATTCCTGTTAATTTTTTTTTGAAATCTATACATTTTCTTTATTTTTCAACTAAGGAAAAACAAGGAGGTCTCAAGTCATCACGTTTTTTTTCGACTATCGATATACGTATAACATTTAACATACCTAGCTAGGTAGCCATAAGTATTTATCAATTGTTAATAGGTATTTTGTATCGAATTGATTTTGGCCGTGACGACAAATCAATCTTTGAACGAATCTATTAAAATTTAATATGACGCAATTTTATACGCAATATAAAACATACTTTTCAAGTTTACTAGCAAATTGCTTATTTAAGTGATGTAAAATAATAATATTGCTGTGGAATGCAGCCAAACAGAGCCAAACAGAATATTATTGTCTCTGACACATCTAAAAAGTGTCGGCGCGCGAATTCAAATTGCCCATTCCCAGCGTTTGCCAGAGGGGCAAACGGTCAAGCTGGTACAGGGACCACGCCAGACGACGGGACTTATGTGAATAAGACATATGCCCACAATACCTCAAGTTCAGAAACTTAATTGTGGAAACACTGTATACATAGCATAGTTTTGTTACCTATTGTAAACATTTTTTTTTTTTTTTGAAAAGAGCGACCGCCGAGTTTATTGCTGGCTCTTCTCGGCAGGAAGGGCATTCTGAACGAGTGGTAGATTCATCGACGATTCAAAAGCACTTGTAAAAGATTATTTGAATAAAAAATATTTCTATTCTATTCTCTTCAAGCAATCGAACATGGACTCCATCAAATTAATTATTTTTTTACAATTATCTTGTCCAATATAGTCCAATATAAAGTTTTATTTAATTCTGTATCAATTTCTTATGTGCCATCGCACATAAAGTTTTAGACTTACTTATCAGACATATTATGTACCTATAAGTATATCATTACATAACTGATAGTAAGGTACCTATAAGTATATCATTACATAACTGATAGTAAGGTGTAAGAATTTTAGTGAGTGCTATAGCCGGTTTTTTTATACTTCCGTATCATATATTTTTCCACCATTAGCATATTGTAGATACCTACGTCATAATAGCTAACTGTGTGCCTTTCAGCCCGATCCGTCCAGTGATTTGAACTGTTCGTTGATAGATCCGTCAGTCAGTCAGTCAGTCAGTTGCCTTTTACTTTTAACTTCACGTATCGTTCATCCTTGAGCTTGAGCTGTAACTTGATAGGTACCTTGGAAACGGTTTGTGGATCATTTTCCTCCTCAAAAAAAGTTCCCCAGGAAGTCGTCTGATATCTATCAGACAGTTCAGCAGTTTCACCAATATCTACACTATTTGTTTTTAATATCAATTAAAAACTTCATATTCATAATAATTATTTAGTTGATAATAATTATTATGAAAGGTTGAAAGGGGTGAAAAGGATGAAAAAATGGTTAAAAGTGCGAACTGAAGATCAATGGCCCAATCTCTACCTGTATACACACTCCTAACAAAAGCTTTATGCGTATTTGGAGGGAAGAGGGGAATATTAGTCAAATTCATCAAAAAAAAATCATTCACATACCTTCAACTAGAAGCGCACAAGCAAAAAGCACAACCACCAACTTGATCATGTTTTAAACTTAAAAAACTTGAGTTACAACTCTGGTTAAAAGGTTAACACTAATCAACGTTCCGTAAGCGATGAGAGAATACCACGTAATACGGATACACACGGCTTATATCCAATGCTGATACGACTCAAATGACATATATGCGACTTGTAACAATAGTCAATGTGCTTTGAATTTGAATCTGAAAATACAAATGACAAAAATGCTTATGGATTCCTGAAAACGGTGACAGTTGAGTTGCCTCTATTGTGTTCGAACTGAAAATCTTTAGAAGATTTATGAATAAGTAGCCATTGTAAACTTGGCATTTAGTTTAAATTATTCCTTTACTAGGTGATGCCTGCGGCTTCGCTCGCGTGGATTTAGTTTTTAAAAATCCCGCGGGAGATCTTTGATTTTCCGCGATAAAAAGCCTATGTCACACTCCCGATCCTAAATCTAAACATGCAAAAAATCACTTCGATCCGTTGCTTTCTTGTGGCATAATTGAAGGACAAACAAACAAACTAAGAAACAAACACACTTTCGCATTTGTAATATTATTAAGGATAAGTATACCATAGTAATTTAGGTTTTTTTATGTAAATGATTCCAGTTACAAGTCTATTGTGTTGTATAGATTTTAGTCTACTATAGGCTATTTTTAACCCCCGACGCAAAACGATTGTTACGGGTGTTATAAGTTCGCCGTGCCTGTGAGTGTCTGTCTGTGGCATCGTAGCTCCCGAACCGATGCGATGATCCGATTTTGATTTTGTTTTTTTTTTGTTTGAAAGGTGAATTAGTCGGGAGCGTTCTTAGCTATGTTTGATGAAAATCGGTCCAAGATGGCTGCCGCCACAAAATGGCGGATTATATATTTTTATTTTAACGATTACTGACTAGCGATTAGGATGTTTTAACATGTCGAGGGTGTTTTAAATTTTTTATTTACACTTGTATTTATCAAGTTCTTTAGCATGTTTTACGATAATAACATGTCATGTTACATTTCTTTATTGATAACTGGCTCTCCAAGATCTTTTTTATAGCTCTACCTTACAATAGTTGTGTATATGCAATATTCAATGGTTATTTTGATTTACACAATTGAAACAGCACGTGTTAAATGTTTTCAATTTAACGAATTAAAGGAATAAAAGAGAGCGAATTTAAACGAATAAAAGATAACGAATAAATTGAATCAAAGATAATAAAATTAAACGAGTAAAAAATGTGAATCAATGATTAATACTTTTATTTAAAAAAATGCATTTAAAACAGTAAGTAATAATAATAATTACTAAATAATTATTATGAATGTCAGTCACAGATTAATTTTATGTATAAAAAGATGTCAGTCTGATTTATAATGACAAAAAAGACATCGCAAAGGCATCCCACGGGTCTACGGCTTGAGATTCGTAGGACGACCAAGGTTGTATCTGAAAATAAAGTTCAATATTATTATAACTCAAATTCAAATTCATTTTTTTAATTCAGGTAAGACTTAGAGGTAAGATCACCTATATTGATACAAACTGTTTCAACTAATAATAAAAAAATGTTTAAAAAATAATAACGATAATAATCACAAAAAATAAATATAAAAATGGCAGACAAATGTAATCCAAAAAATAAAAAATATAAAGCCAAGTCAAACTTAATTCAATTCAATTCAATTTCTTTACAGGTGTTACAAATAAAATAAATGGACAACCAAACTCTGCTTAAATACAGCATGCAACATTAAAAATTAGCTACATTACATAATCCAAACATTACGTAAAATCATTACGTAATCCAAAAATGAATAAATATAAAAATGTCAAAATGTTAGTGAAAATTGATTTTTTCGTATATTCGATTTTCGTCTCATCCATCATCATCCGTCTATAATTAATATTTTAGTCGCAACTAAAGCAATGACAGGACGCACAATGAAGAAATTGTCACAAAGTTGTTTTCAACGGCGACACAACTTAAAATATATTTATGGTGTGTAATTTCAATTAGTTTTCAGAATATCTGTTATGCTATTTATGGCTACTTTTGGGTAAATAACTTGGTATGTTAACAAAGTTATTTACCTAAACTACTACGTGTGTCGTACGTACGTACGTTCTAACATACTACGACTTATTTCATGTTTGAAAACGAGTTCGATTCTGTGTCATAAGATGCGATTCGATAGAAGATTTTTTTTTGTTGGAAGATGCTCTTCGTTGATTCTTTTCACTATTGTAAAGTTAAAACTATCTCACTTATTTTTCGCATCAAACACAAAATCAAAGTTTCAGGAGGAACCTCGATGTTCATATAGATAGATTTTTCATAGATTTTTATGTACTTTAACTCTAGGATTATTTAAAAATAAGTATGTATCTTTAATAATAATTCGTTTTGATTACACGAGGTTAATTCATGCAGAAAATAGATTTTTATGTACCTACTACAACTCTAGGATTATAGTACCTACAAAAAAATCAATTTTATGGATGAATTAACCTCGTGTGGAAAATCAAATGGTGTGCACATTTTGCATACAAGATAAACAATGCTCTTTATAAATGTAATGTTTTACTAACATTCCTTTCGTAATTCCGTGCGTATGCTTCTTCCGTCCGATCCCTCCATCTCTGCTGTTCATTTTCTTCGTCATCTCCCACTAGCCATTGAACTATATACCTCAGTGCCTGTTGGTTTGTCGCTCTTTGTCTCTGATTTCTCCTTTCTCTTTCACATCTTCTCTGCCATTCTCTTTCGCTTATTTCATGACCTGTGTATCTAAAGGGATATAAAGATTTTTCCATTATTTTTGCTGATTCATATATGGCTAATAATCTAAATATATAAAAGGAAAAGGTGACTGACCGACAGGCTGACTGACTGATCTATCAACGCACAGCTCAAACCACTGGACGGATCGGGCTGTTTGGCATACAGATAGCTATTATGACGTAGACATCCGCTATGAAAGGATTTTTGAAAATTCAACCCCGGTACAATAGGGGTTCAAAAAATCAAACTAACGTGATCCATGCCGCTGGCAAAAGCTAGGCTAAGATAAGATAGTAAATGTTTATTAAAGAGAGCTACAAAAAAATAAAAATAAATTAACATAAGTACAAAACATTTAACATCTATATCCCTCCATTAACTTTTTCATCTTTTTAAGAAGCAGCCTTGTATTATACAGCTCATTAACTAGTCACAAAAAGGCACTTAAAAATAATTTAACAAAATACGAACCTATAACGAAGAAACGGATTTTCAACATCCAGTTCAGTTTGTCGCTTCACTACAAAGAAACACAAAATCTACAATTGTAAGAAAAGAAAAAGATAAATCATTTGACAGATAACGAATACCATTCATGATCATACCATTTTCACAATTCATTACTGTGACAAATAGACAGAATACTATAATTTTATGCATAGTAGGTAGGTAAATATATTATTTTTATACGTTCAATTTAGGTATTAAGGGTAGGTAAATCTTCAACTGATCACTAAATTCTGTTTCGTAAAAGGGTTTCCCGCTGTATTATATAGTACATTTGCCATCCTAAGATACGAAAATTATATTATGGCTTCACAAAACATTTGGGAACAATATATTTTCCATATTTTCATTCAAATTATGAATACACCAGAAAACAAAGCTGCAATAGTTATTGCCCTGTTGCTCACACTTCAAGACCAAATAACCTTGCATCCTTTGTATTAACTAATCAATCTTATTAAAGTGAATGCCCTAATTAAAAGTATGACTTATTTCTGAGAAAAGTGAAGTATCAATGTTAATTTTACCTATTCGTTTATTGGTTTGTCCTTCAATCACGCTGCCAACAGAGCTATGGATCGATGTGATTTTTATGGCCGAGAGTCACATAGACAAATTACCTCGGAAAATCAAAAAGTTCCCATGGGATTTTTAAAAACTATGAAGTCGCAGGCATCAGCTAAATACCTACTTATATTTTTTATTAAAGTGCTTATTTTACCTACAATCTACATACTTATTATATTATATTTATTGGAGTGTGGTATTTGTCCCAAGAACTGAGATATATATATTTGTAACGGGTCTAATCTATGTATCTTCTATTTTATATGAATTATCATAAAGTATGACATAGTCACAATATGCTCTGATTTTACCTGTTACAAAGTTAAGAGCAAAAACATGAATAGCTAATTAGGTATATCTATATATTAGTCCAAATGCGTGTTAGGCTTAGGCCACGTAGAGTTTAGGGTTCTCTAGTTGCCCGTCACTTTTATGCATCCACACTTAAAAGGGAGCAAGAGTAATTTTACCCTAAAATGTATTTTTTTTACATTTTGAAATAACATAAGCACAAAATACATCGATCGATGCCTAAAATTAAATTAATAGCAAAATCGGAACATGCAATTTTCACAGCATTAAAAAAACATTGATCTTTCTATATAAATAACTTAGTACGTACTACCTACTTCAAGCCGTATCTGAGAAGGACTTTGACACACAGACAGACGGACAAAAAAATACACTAATCTGAGATTGCATAACATTTCAGACTTTTATTTCCGACTAGTTAATGCCCGCGGATTTAGTTTTTTACAAATCCCGCGGGATCTCATTGATTTTCCGGGATAAAAAGTAGCCTATGTCACTCATTCGGTCCCCAACTACACCTATGCAAAAAATCGATCCGTTGCTTTGTTGCCGCGAGATTGAAGGACAAACCAACACCCCAACAAACAAACACCCTTTCGCATTTATAATATTGTATTGTATTGTATTGTTTATTTCTTCGATTTAGACTTACAAAAGCGTTTACGAATGTCAACAAAACATCAATAAGTACAAAATACTTAATAAAAATAAAAATAAATTAATTAAATGTCAAAAGAAAAAATTAGGTACTTATGTCAAGGGTCAAAATATGACAATAATGTGATGTCATTAAACATAACAAATATGATTAAAAAATAAATAGGTAGGTACTCAAGTACATAATTTTTATGTCAGAAAAAAAAGAAAAGATATATAATGGCTTGTGCACACTTAGATTTTCCAGGCGTTTTTATCTTCTATATAATCATTTATTTTATAATATGCCTTTTTTATTAAAATATATTTTATTTTTGCTTTAAATTGCATGTCAGAAAGATTAGTAATGTCCTTTGGAATTTTATTGTAAAAGCGTATAGAGTTTCCTATAAATGACTTACTTGTTTTCGATAACCTGCATTTCTGCACGGCCAACTGAACATGCGAATGTCGCAAATTATAACTATGACAGACGGTGTTCTTTATTAGAGATGAAAGATGTTTTCTAGCATACATAATATTTTCAAAGATATAAAGTGATGGCATAGTCAATATACTGATATCTTTAAAATAGGCTCTTAGAGAATCTCTGGGTTTCATTTTATATATTGCACGGATAGCCCTTTTTTGGAGTATAAAAACTGTTTTCCAATCAGCAGCAGAACCCCATAACAATATTCCATATGACATCAAACTTTGAAAATATGCAAAATATACTATTCTAGCAGTTTCTATGTCTGTTAATTGCCTTATTTTGCGAATTGCAAAAACTGCTGAACTTAACTTGTTTGCTAAAATATTAATATGTTCCTTCCATTGTAATTTAGAATCAATGGTAAGGCCTAAGAAAAGAACATTATCAACGATGTCTAATTTTACATTGTTTAGTAATATATCAACGTTTCTATCGCCACGAAAGTTAGAAGTTGCAAAATATACACATTTAGTTTTATTACTGTTAAGTGCTAGGTTATTTACAGAAAACCAGTGTGAAAGCATGGAGAGCGCTTTGTTAAGGTTGCCTAAATCACATATTTTCCTATCTATTTTGAACACGAGAGAGGTGTCATCTGCAAATAAAACGATGTTCTAGTTGTTTAACTACACCAGGAAGATCATTAATATAGACGAGGAATAAAAATGGACCAAGAATGGATCCTTGTGGAACTCCTAATTCAATTTCAGTTCCCATAGACGTCCCTTTATTGACACACACTCTCGTTTGTCGATTTCTTAGATAAGATGAAATCAGATCTAGGGCTGTATCGGTGACTCCGTAGAATCTCAGTTTTCGAATTAGAATTTTATGATCTACGCAATCAAAAGCTTTAGAAAGATCGCAGAAAATGCCAATAGCATTTTGCGATTCTTCCCAGGCCATAAGAATATGCTTTATTAAGTCAGCTCCTGCATGAGTTGTGGATCTTCCTTTTGTAAACCCAAATTGTTGTTTATGTAGTAATTCATTGGCGTTAAAGTGATAACTTAATTGAGTTAGAAGAAGTTTTTCAAAGATTTTACTAAATACAGGCAGTACCGACACAGGTCTATAGTTAGTTGGATCGCAATTAGTAAGGATATTAGTAAGGATAATACATACTCGTACAATATAATTGAAAAGCTTTATATTAAAAAAAATTACAGAGTGCTTAGAAATATCAACTGAATCTACCATTGCATATCAATTTTTGCAATTTCGATTACTTTAACTTCATGCTTTTTAGTTAAATTTGAATATAACAATATTTTAGTTTACCTAATTTTAGTATAACAATATTTTAGTTTAATTTTAGTATAACAATATCTTAGTTTAATTTTAGTATAACAACATTTTAGTTCAATTCTATTATGACATTAACTTTTACTGATCATTCTTGATTATTATCGTTGCCATCCTGGATATGGATCGTTTTCTTGTCGACATTTCCATTGACATTCCGTAAAACGCTTGCAGCTCCTTCCATATGTGAAACCCCATTGTTGTTTGTATACGTTTTATAAGTGGAAGTCGACGAGCTGGCGAAATGTGGTTTTTTGACAGGCTTGCGCGACTTCAGTCTTTCAGCATGCATTTTCATAAACGGTGCTTGAAAGCCGGGAGGCCAAAGCGGAACCTAAAAATTAATGATTATAGACTTAGAAACTCTATGGATTTGCTAATCTTGTATTAAATACTCTAACGCTGAGATTTATAGAGTGAGCTCTGACTTAGCTCGGACTTAAGGAAGCATTAAAACGAGACAAATAATAATTTCTGACATAAACCTGTCTAATTTTAATTATTTTTTGAGTCTGAGCAGAGTGAGAGTGTGGTATATAGTTTTATACAAATACAAATAAAATAATTACAATTCATAGCAATATTTTTACGGGAATTTTTTTTTACAAATCATGAATCTTATTCTTCGATTTTCATATAATTCATTTAAAAAAATGGGCTCTTGTTAATTTTAATTGCCTTACTAGTGTGAGCAGGTAAGTTATATTTTGCTGGGTATTGTGAAGTTAAATTATATAAATATTAGTAAGTCATATTTTGTTGGTTATTGTGAAGTTAAATTATATAAATATTTAAATGTAACCATACCTCCGGCAAAGTTATACTTTCAGGCTGTAAAAAAGCAGTGCATGATTAAAAAGTGCATTAGCTGCATTGATAACAACTGGTGATTTAATTTAACGTGCTTTATCGTGCTGTAATTGTGAATTAAGTGCATGAGGCACAGATTATGCATGAGGCATAAACATTAACTAAAAATTTATTTTTTACCTTTTATATTATCCTCTTTCCTTATTTTATTTTTATTTTCTTATATTAAGTATATTTTTATTATTATAGACTCTTGTGACTTTGAAATAATTAATTTCTTACCGATCTGAAACAAATAGCTTTGATTAATAAATCATATATTGTAACTTTCTTTTCCCTTTTATAAAACCATTTGTGTTACAAACAAATACATACATAACAACGTCTGGAGGGTCATCCCCATCTGAAAAGAAAAATATTTATAATTTTCCGCTTTTTGGATCATAGCTCGAAATACGGTTTTGGTAGTTAACGACACTTTAGCTTTTTTATTAATACAGGGTGTCCCTTTCATAAAAAGGGATTTTGTTTTGCATGTTGTTTTTTTTTTTTAATTTTTATCGATTTTAGTTTGAATTTTGCAATTTATAATCATTAGTTTTCATAATTTAAAATATAAGTAGTTTTGAATTATGAAAATTAATTTAAAACACTTTAGCTTTATGACGGCAGCACTGGTAGAATGGGCAGGAGATAAAAGTTTTATCCCCCGATTTTATCCACTGACAGGGGTTAAAATTATCTTTTCCCTATGCTAAAGCATGGCGACAGAGGAGAAGGCGATGTATATTTCTATAAGTATATCCACTGAGTGTTATTTCCACCGCTGTGCCCATGCTCGACGGGTGGATAAAGCTAAGCGAGGGGATAAACGTTTTATCCTTTTCCCGGGGATAAAATTTCTCCCGCCCATGCTACCAGGGCTGCACAGCGTTACTTACATTTATATTCCTTTAGGACCCCGTTTTCGCTCTTAATGATGGTGGCGCCACCTCTGTTGTATTCCTTCCCATCTTTGTCTATGCCCGCCGAACTCGAGGCGCTCACGGCGACGCCATTGAAGCCCTTACGTGGTTTCGGGAAAACTATAGGTGGTATGGTGGGGAAGTTCAGGTTGTCAGGGAAAGTGAATTGTGGGAATGTGAAAGTGGAGAAATCAAACTGTAAGAAGGTATGTTAATTTTTATCATTAGCTTTAGTCCAATTAATATTATATTTAATGCGAAAGTTTGGATGTATGGATGTTTGTTATTCAATCACGCCGCAACGACTGAACCGATTTGACACCGATTTGACTGTAATTTGGCACAGAAATAGATTATAGACTGGAGTAGCACATTTTTATCCCGGAAAATAACAAAGTTCCCGCGGGAATTCAAAATACCTCAATCCATGCAAACGAAGTCGCGGACATCATCTAGTAATATTGTAAATGCGAATGTATATTTGTTTGTTGATTTGTCCTCCAATCACGCAGCAACGTAGCAACGGATCGACGTGATTTTTTGCATGGGTATGGTAAAGGACATGGAGAGAGAATATACCTATCCTCTCTTTACCCTTTATCCCCGAAAAACAGAGGGAAGGTACCTAACCGCCAGATTTTTAAAACCTTAACTCTACGCGGACGAAGTCGCGTTTTATTTTTGATAATTGCAAAACGAATGACTAAACTCGCAAAGTGGAGGAAAGAGTTATAGCAGGTTTCCTGAACTAGGTACAGATTTTTTCTAAACACCAAACTCATATAACAACAAGAAGCTTCAAGGATTCCCAGCATCTACCATATTTTGACAATAAGTCATTTTCATTTTTTAAATTCTTACTCACCTTTGAATGATGATTTTCGTTCCTGAAATAAAGTAAGCAGATAAGTTATTATTGTCAATTTAGCGAACTACTCGGTCACACTTATCGCGACAATGCGAAATATTGTCGATATTATAGCCGTAGTAGTAGGATCCGAAACATGTTCAAATTCAAATTTAACGGCTTCAGTCTTTCTGAGCTAAGGGTAAAAAATACTGAAATACGTCACTGATTGGAAAATTATATATTCTGACTCTGGTTTTTCGTTTGCGTTCTTCATTTCTTCATAATTTGTATCAAGCAATATTTTCTGGGAAGCTTAGATACTTACGATGATGAATCGTCGTCATCGAATTCGAAATCGGCTGAAAACATAAAACGTTTTAAGCTTTTAAGTATTGCATGCTTCACAAGAGTACACTAATCGTGGCACTATTGTTGTGTCCACTAAAACAAGCTTTACGCGTAATTTGGTGGGGAAAGGGGAATTAATATTCTGTCAGTGTATTATCAATGTTCTGTCAGTAAAATGAAAGTAATGATAGAGCGCGATAGAACTAGGCACCTTCTGGCGTAGACCATGACAACCAGAAACTAAAGGATTGAAATAATGTTTACATTGTGTATAATATAGTTCGTTAATTTTAATTTTCATAGTTGCAGCTATGTAAATGTAAATTAAAATAATGATATCACCTGGTTGCAACATTGTTTTTATACTTTGGATGACGTAGTGTCTTTTGCGCATATGCATCAAGGACTTGTTAGTTACACTACCTACTGAAAACAAAATGTTCGATCTCTTCGATCTACGGTGATAATTACGGTAATAATTTTCAGGAAAATGGTCACAAAAAAACACAACACACAATCTCTTACACCACGCATGTACCTATGATTTCAGTTCCGTCATGGGTATAAATCTATCTGATTCTTCCACTATGGTACCTACTAAGTTTTTATGATACGACGTTGCAATCTACTTTGTTTGGTTAGTTTGCAAAGGACTTAGATTAGAACTATTCAATTTAGTTCCACCATCAACTTTCTATCACCGAATCGCAAGGCATCGTATGAAGTGGTCGAAACTCCATGGTCCATGAACTAAGCGCTTTACTTCTTCGTTACTAATATGCACCGCAATTTCTAATGCCCATACGGCTTCCGTTTTTCCAACTAACTGACTTGGGTACCTATCTTTAAATGAAGCATCTTAGGCTGCATCTTCACTTACCATCAGGCGAGATCATTTAAGCGCTAGTCTAGCTAATAAATGCAGTGTAAACCGATATGCAAAACTGTATCTTTATGTAATGAAGTTTTGAAATAACACTTACCACTGGCTGTGACGGCTAAAAAGCCCACAATAAAGTGAATCGTGAGCGCCATTATCATTTGGCGATAATGAAAACTCTTCGTTTGCTTGTTGATAACAACAGTTCGTGGTGTACTGAAAACTTGTGCACTTAAAACTCATTTAAATAGTTGTTATACATTATTCACGTACTGTACATTTGTTCACTGACACATAGGTACATCTGTATAAACAGTTATGGCTTCTGGAAACTATTAAAACGCCACGTACCTAAATAATAAAAACAACAATGAATGAGTGCGTGGAAAAACAGTATTATTTCAATTTTGTTTTGTACCTTAAAGTACCTAATTACTGTAGATTTGTCATAATATTACGACATCTCGAAATAAAACTGCTTCAAGCGATAATAGAATAGGCATCGGATTAGCATGCTTTACTTATCGTATAGTTCTTTAACTTCACGAGGGCGCGTGAGCTTTACTCGTGGTTACGTCGTGTACATGCACATTGCGTAAGTGTGCGTGCCTGTCAGGAAACTAGGTGGGAACGGTCAGGCGCGAGCAAGCTCTCGCTCCCACTTATATAGATAAGACACACACACAACCATGAGCCACGTGCCCTCGTAAAATGAAAGAACTATACCAGGGGTTGCTATCACGGCTTCCTAGTGAGCAATCTCTGTATGTTTAACAACACATAATGCGTTGGTACGAATAGTATAGACCCAGTTAAGGTTACAAAAACTTGTTTCTTGCATGCCCTAATACCTTTCCTAATAACTTCCTTATTTAATATATGGCAAAACTAGAATTTATTAATGTTCTCATTTAAATGAGGAAGCAAAATATTTTCATAGCATACTCGTAATATTGAATCAGAAACCACATTTCTTTTGCCTCCACCAATATCGAGCCATGGCTGCCAACTTATCGTAACCGACATTTTTACCAAAATTGCGTTTTTTATTACAAACGATATATTAGTCTTTTTAGCACGTCGACATTTCCCGGGAATATGACATAATTAACTTATTTTTTTTCTTACGTGTCCCTATAACAGATGTTAACGCCACGTCATGAAAGTTATTTCAACATAATGCATATAATTTGCACCATTACGAACAGTCACTCTAATTAAGTAGGTATACATATAATCCTATCTATGCATATAATCCGTAATATCCATAGATAATATCTATAGGTACTATTTATTGTATAGTACGTTTATCTCACGAAGTTACAGGTGCTCTACTTGTGATTACGTCGTGTACATGCACACTGCGTCAGTGTGCGTGCCTTTCAGGAGCCTCGGCGGGAACGTTCAGGCGCGAGCAAGCTCTCGCTCACACTTATACAGAGATACGACACACACTCACACACAACCATTAGCCACGTGCCCTCGTGAATTGAAAGAACTTTCAATATTAGTCTTTTGTCGATGTCTCTAAACGTCAACATGGGGTTATTAAAGAAGCCGCGAGCTCATTTGCTCGCTATTTTTATAAAGAAGTTACCTACCTACGGATCCTTGATCAAAGCGGACTTAGTCGCGGGTAACAACTAGTGTTAAAGTGTGTGTACGTGTGTGTGTAGTTACGTAGGTAGTCATACATTAGCATGACCACGTGAACTCTACGCACTTTGTTAATGACTGATAAAGTCATGGCAATTTTATAGAGCCTTTTATTTAAATTGAATCATGCTATAATATAATTATCTCTTAATTAAGTAAACGCAACGTTACTTGTAAGTTGTAATACATCTTTGAGTAGGTACTCCAGATACAGATCATCAGATCATCATCAGCATGTTTGTCAAGTTCGAAATTCGAATTCGAATGAACTTCTGTCATCTATGATATCTAAGCCCAGTTTATCAATTCTATCACCCATATAAACCTTACAAGCAACACAAAGAAAAACATGAAAGTACCTACAGTTTTGATAATATTTAAAATGAGAAACACCAACACATTCCATGACTAGTGTCATTGTGGTCAAGCGTTAAGAGAAAATAAAACGCAAATATGTTAGGGGATTTCCTCTTATTCAAATTCCTGTTTTACCTTTAAAAATAGCAAGTCACCGCCATAAACTTAGTTTTATCATCAACTTAATATTCCCAAAACATGTTGAACCTCTTGATGGAAACACGTCAGCACCATTTCTATTATAATCTATCTCCATAATACTACGTATGAATTAAATTTGCTCATATATTTACAAGAATATCTATATATTCACGAAATGCATTACGTATTTATATCACTAACGATTGTAAATAAGTTTATTTGATAAAGTAATGTATGTGCAAATATAAGAAGAAACCGCTTAGAGTGCAACCAGTTAGTCTTGATATTATGTGTATTTTAACATGTATCCTATAATGTATCTCGACCGTGACACAAGACGTGTGGCCCCGGAGTATTTCGACTTGGATTTTCTTAGTTCGTAGGGCTGTATTCGTTTATATACATATTTTTTTTAAATCCAAAATAGGCTTGCGCTTGATGACAATCAGTACTGGATAGCACTGATGACTGATGAGGTCTAGGCTGGAGCGCGCTTGCCTAGAGATGCATATTCACTCTTGCCTTGAAGGTACTCAAATTATACGTGGCAGGAAACATAGATGATGGACATCGATATATTATATGGAAGAGTGTTCCACGCCTTAGCGGTTCTTATCAGAAACGTTGAATTAAAGCGTATAGGTACATATATTGAAATACGTCTGATCTAAAGTCCGATTTTTGAATTCAATATTATATTTTATAATATTAATGTATATTTAAATACCTCTCTAGTTAAAAACACACCTGATCATGTCAGTTGTCTATAATATTACCTACAATTCTGTCTCCTTCCATAAAAACAAGTTGTTTGAAGACTCATTTGCATATATTATACCTAGTTCCGTTACATATAAAAACATTATATAAGAAATCCATGGTTCTATTCCTAGTAAGCCATTTATCTGTCAGTATCATCACACTACTAGATTTCTTGAAATTGAATTGAAAAGGATGTAAAGTTAATCTAACTACGTACCTATACATTACAGATTAACTTAACAGTTTTATAATACTTAGCTGTATTATAAAACAGCTCAGTTTTTTCTAAATTTTAGAAACTTAAATCAACAGTAACCACAGTTGCGGGAATGGCCAAATCATTGCTACAGTGACGATCGTAATCAGCTCTGATTGGCCGATCCTCTCTCTCTATTGGCTAAGATCCATTGTTGCAACAAGAACGCAATAAATTCAACCAATCACCGCAATACCTACTTGAGACCTACCACCAACGGAAATGGGTCTGCTTTGTGTCTACCCATCTTAACATGTGTTAGGTTGTGGTAGGTGTGCATTTTTGAAACTTCTTTGTGGAAACACTGTGTGCATAGCATAGTTTTGTTAACCATTGTAAAAAATTTTTTTGAAAAGAGCAACTGCTGAGTTTCTTGCCGGCTCTTCTCAGTAGAAACTGCATTCCGAACCGGTGGTAGATTTATGACGTGTCATAAGAGCTACAAGTTGGCCTATAAGAAATAAATAAATTTTGATTTTGATTTTTTTTTAGACTGTCGCTTTGCTAGCTTTTCGATATTAAGGTACATCTTCCATCTGAAACCGGGATCAGAATATCTCGAGTTTTTTATGAATAATGAGAAAACAAGCTAGCTGCGTTGCTCTGATTTTAATAACCTACATACTTAAGGTTATTTTTGTTAAAGAGCAACCGCAGAGTTTCTTGCTGGTTCTTCTCGGTTGGAACGGCATTCCGAACCAGTGGTAGATTCATTTGACGATTCGAAAGCACTTTGTAAAACTTTATTTGAATCAAAAAACTATTCTATTCTATTCTATGACTAAGTAATGTTGAAGTAACGTCAAGCAAAACGGTGAAATAAAATAAATTCTTGTCGGTGAAAACAGAATAAATCCGTAGCCTTTGGAAAATACGGGAAAACTCTTAAAATTGAATGCGTTTTTAGATTCTTATAATCCATGCCATGTGGTAACCCTATTGGCTAGTAAGCAGTAACCAGTCCACTTGACATTGTAACTTATGATACGTGACCGCGATAGAGAAAGACTTGCATATTAACCATTCAATGATTCAATAGGTTATACAATTCATTCACTTCATTCATATCAACCATCGATGTACATCGATGATATCAATTAGTAATTTAGAAGAAAGGTTCTTTTAGTATCACTTTAACATGATTACTATACTTAAGCCCGCGTGGATGTGCCAAGAATACTGGCCGCATTTATCAGCCAGGCTCATCCTTTACGCAAAATTGAGTCTGCCCTTTTATCACCAGATGAGGCAACTAACCGCAGTGAAAATGTCTCGTAAATTTTTTTAACTACTAAAATGCCATAGCCCAGGATCTCCACAGCAAATGGAACAAATAATTATGTAACTCTCGGTCATACTACTAGATGGCATACTTATGTCGCTTACTGTCTTCAGCTAGATACGAGCCAAGTTATTATTTTTTTATATTACGGGGCACTATAATAATCAACAAATAGAAAACCGATTTTAGGATTCTTTCGAAAATTATTCAGTTACTTCTGCTTCTTGCCCTGGGCCTATATTACCAATGCTTAAAGCAGTATTACATATTTCAGTTTTGTTTTGAGATGTCATACCTTAGATCTGTGTCATATAATTAGGAACTCTAATGTTGTCATTTTAATATGAACAAAATTGAAATTGGTAGTAATAGGCCTTTGTCACCCACATGCACGAAATTAATAGGAGATACATGGTACGAATGTTTGGATACTTACTTAATATAAGGGGCCTTTAGCGAATTTGCAAAGTTATTGACTTTGCTTACGACTGCGTCTTACTTGCGATTTTGTGTACCGACTTTGAAGATACTTTTATTAGTAACAACAGACAAACTTCATAATACATATTTGGTATTGAAATATTGATGTTCGGTAAACAATTTTTTTTTATCCATTTGGTATTTCGACTTTGTTTCCCAATATTCAGGTATTGAATAATTCTGAGTCATAGGGCTTAAACAACACAACGACGCCTACACAGTTACTTATTAAGAAGTATGTTAGTCAATTCAAATATTTTTGGTACACGGATACGAGATCAATAGTCCCACAAAACAATTAATTCAAAGATGCCTATAGCGTACTTTAGTAGCAAAATGTTAGGACAATCTTATATAGTTAACGGTTATACGTTGTATTTTTAATCCATTTCAATAACTGGAATTAAACTGGTGGCAATATAATTATTAAATTATTCTAGGATTCAGAATATTCTATGACAAACGTCTACTAAAAAGGGCCGAACAATTTTCGAATTGGAACTGCTTGCTGTATTTTCCAAACCTTCTGTACCTTTTGCAGGATTATTATAGTTTTCATTATTACTATATATATAATCGCTATATTATATCTTAGTTTTGTACACGCGTCTAATAGATTTACATAGTGTCGCTAACCTTTTGTCGTGTCCATTTTTGAGCATTTTAAATAACGTTTTATAAGTCGTTACTGAAACCCGTTTTCTAAACCTTTTTAATATTAAAATTTTATACCATCAAAAAACTTTTGCGACTTCATTGGATGATTATCTATGAGCGATGCTTAATTACCAATTGATTTCTCTTGTATAATGTCCAAAAATATACAATTTATTTACACAAAAAGTCTTCGACGCTGAATTAATTAGTGTGATTCGATCAAGCTTATAAGTATCAGGTTATAAATGAGAAAAATACAAAAGGTGATGCGTAACGTATTGTCTACTAATATAACCTTAGATCGTAAATTTTGTTTAGCATTTGAACGTGTTCCGACTCCGTACGAGGACCTAAGTAGGACAATTAGTTTTTCCAACGTCGCGCTGGATTTTTTATCTTTTTTCCGGCTTCCTAAACGAGATGCGAACAATAAACCGTTAGCTACGAAAGGACAGTGTTTACGTGACCGCGTAGGGGGGATAGCTAGTGGCCTGGACGTTGGCCGGGGTTTAGTGCAGTGGGTTTTCTGAAGGCTGTGCTGCGGGCCGCATGCCAACGCCGCGAGCGACCTCGTGCGACCCTATTAATACTACAAACATCGTGAACCTGCCATAGTATCCGACGGTCTCAATCATGATGTTCATCTGGACCTGTTTATTCCTATCCCTAGCGAGTTTTGCGAAGTCAGCGCCGGCGAATGGCTTCGTATTCCCCGACGAACGGAGACAAGAAAGAAAATTAGAGCCCATAATAACTCCTCCAGTTCTACCAGTTTTGGAGCATCTGGAGCGTGATCCAAGCACTTTGTTACCTGGTGAACGTGGTTCAGTGAATCAAGTGAAGCCGAGGTTCGGTTTTGGGGGTGGTTTTAATGTAAAGCCGACTGGCAATGGGGGGTTGACCGCGAGTATAAGCAGCAGTGCTAATGGTGCCGGAGCGAGCCATTCGGCTTCGCAGTCCTTTTCCTTTGGATTCAATGAAGGATTCAGTGCATCTCACTCGGCAAGCCAGGCATCAGCTTTCAATGGATTTGGGAAGTAAGCTATTGAGTTATTTTGTTATGTTATACTTGCGATACTGTTTTTTTAAAGAATATTAGCCAAGCTGAAGTTCCTCCTGTCCCCTCCAAATAAGTAGAAAGCTTGTCTAGGAGCTAGGAGTGGGTACGACAATAGTGCAACGGATGGAGTTCGAACCTGTGACCTTTCAGGTTTCAGATCTTTAACTGTTGGGCTATTACAGGCTATTATTTTATCATCAAACTGTAAACCCTACTCCATGTTGACATATTTATGGCTTGAAGCTGACACAAAACACTTGGATAAAGCTTATTTTACTCGTACGTTGGTGAAGTCGGCCCTTAGAAAACTTTGGACATGATGAAGTAAATAATTTCAAAATTATCACCCTGTCAAGAGGAAAACCTCTACTTAAACTCTACCAATTACCATAATATTTAACTGTCCAATTTGTCTAGTCCATTAAAATTAAACACTTATAGTTTTTGCTGGTTTTTTGATTGCGACAAAAAGTATTGCAGTGAATCCGAGGCTCTACTTATTTATTGGTATACGTAATCGTTTTTTCTTTAATCGCTCAGGGCTTTTTGCGACGTTTGTTTTCTTTGATGGTATAAGAACTTTGCACAGCCTTGTCCTTTCGCGAGTATACTATACAATCAAATCATTTTCATTTTAACTGTCACTATACTTTTTTTAAGGTACTTGGGATGAAAGGCAAGGGACCTTCCCTTTCATTGTTAAAATTGATACTTTTAATAATATTTTACCACTGGAAGGATAAGGCGGAAGATAGATCATAGTCATAATTAGATAGTTAAGAGAAAATAAAAGAAAATAAAAAAATCCGAGAAAAACCGTGGGCAATCTTATCTCCCGAGATAGGATAAAGAGCATTCTTAATTTTCTAAGACCTGGACCTAGTTGCAAACTATCCCTGTGCCAAATTTCCTCAAAATCAGTCCACCGTTGGAGCCGTAAAGGTGTGACAGATTCAATTCCGCATTATACCTACAAGGAGTAACAAAGGCTACATTTTATCCAGAAATAACAAGGATATTCTATCTTCGTTTTTTTTTTTTTAACTTAATTAGTTTAACGATATTAATCGATTTTAATCTTTAAACCCAATCTTGGCGAAAAGCTCAGAAATAACTTCCGGTGAAGATCACAGGAAATTAAGTGTTGTGTGTGTGTTTTGGAAAACCTTTAATAAAGCTAGCCCGCATTGCGACAACAGTTATGTCAACAATCCGGGATCCGAATCCAGGACCTCGTCATCGCAGTTAAACATTGCAGGGCAGATGAAAACACGTTATTAAGTATGGAAATGTGGTTGTTTTCAGTGGCTTCAGCGGCAGTCAAGCAAGCAGCCAAGCGGGATCCTTCAACGGTGGTGGCGCGTCAGGAGCAGCGTCGTCCGCGTCGGCCCTTGGAGGTGGTTTCAACGGCCCGTCGGGAAGCCAAAGCGCCTCGTCTGCTTTCGGCTTTAACTCCCTGAACGGCTTTCAAAATGATCCCGTGAGTAGAGACCCTTACTCGTGGTACAGACGGCCTACCACCCTCACTTAAAGTAGTGTTATTTCAATATTGTTTTGACATTTCACACAATCACCAACTTAAAGTACAGCGCCACCAACTTATCTGTGCAGGTGGACAGATTTAAACTAAGGCCGCTATTTTTAAATATTATTCCGCTTGATTCCGCTGTCCATGTATTCACGGTCTTTGGTGCTGTCAGTTCTTTCTAGTGCGAGCGCCGCCGTACAGACGGGAAAAGCGGTACTGTATTTTCATAAGAATTTTTTTATTGTCACTCTTTGTTTTATTCTATATAGTTTTGTTTCTAAGATAACACTTTTTTTTTTTAAATCTTTTTGTCTTTGTGAATGTTTTTTATTTGTCCATGTTGTGTTTACTTTTAAGTAATCACTACACTTACCTAGTATGTATTTAGACTTTACTAAGTTTGTTAAAGTATTTGTGTAAGTGTTTTTAAGTGAACCTAATTGAATAGAATAAATTAAATAAAATGAGAAAATTCCTCGAAAACATAAATAAACAAATAAAGTAAGTAGCAGTAGTAAACTCTGCACTAGCGACCCCATCAACTGTACAGATAAGTTGGTGGCTCTGTAAGTAACTTAAGGACATCATTGTGTGACATGTCAAAATAATATTGAATTTACAGAGAGTAAAGAAAGGCCCACGTAAAAATACTTATTATTCTGGAAAATGCACGCTATAAAAAGTATTGCCACCGAACTTTCACACGGACGCAATAATTTGCTCAGAAATTAGTTAGAATACAGAATTTAGAGATTATGTTTGTAATTCCCGGGTAATAAAAGATGGGTTTATTTCATTCCGGAGAAGTAATAAATGAACAAAAATTGCTTATAGGTTTTGATCAACCATAGTACCTATCTACTGATCACCTGCTGTTGTAGGTAACAAATTTCAACAAATGTTATTTTGTCATCAAATTAAAATAATATGTGGCATATTATCACCTTGCCCATATAGCCAGGTACCTATTTCATATTTAATTTATTCACTAATGAAAATAAATTATCCGACATATCCAATCTAAATTAGGATATCGTCAAATTTATTTACCTATCCATTAATGAAATATGATTATGTATGCATAACGAACTCAATGTCAAAGTAATTAAAATAATGTGAATGTAATTTCAACTTTTCAAATATACATTTAAATGTTTTATGAAAAGTAATTTTGCACAAACTGTAGACAAAAGTTTGCTGACTTTTAAATAGTGTACTTAAATAAAAAGACATTATTTTATCAATAAATAATTATCATTGTATCATGGACATGATATAATAATTATCATATAAATAAATTTGCTGGTTTTCCTTTAACCACGCAACAAAGTAAAGACAGACCCATATTATTTATCTCTATATTGTATCTCATTCGAAATCGTATCTTGTAGTTTACAAAAGTGATCTAAAGTTCAATGACACTGTAGTTTTATTAAGCCAGTAACCAGTAAGTAGTACTAGTGAATCAGACAATGTGCCACCTTATTAACTTGTACGTCAATTTAATGTTAAGGTCACACTTTCATATCCTTGTTGAAGCAGGATCCAATTTGGTGTCACACCAGACTTTTTGTTTTTAAGAAATAAACTTTACTTTGACTTACGTGTCACTGAAGAGGATTATTTTATTTCAAAGATGTTGTAGTAATACAATTTGCGAAGCAGATCCGCTTTCCTTAACGAAGGTTCATATTAATACTAGATGATACTTCAAGGTTCTTATATCCCTCGGGATAATATAGAGGAGAAAACAGCTGCTCTCCTGATGAAATGCTAAGTGCAGTACCAGGAGGTAGTAAGCGTAGTACGGAGGAGGTTTTTTTAGTTCGTAGGCCGCAGCAGTAGAGTCGGGCATGCCAGTATGGTATGTATGAGGGAGGATTTTTCCTCCTCCGGGATTTAAAAAAAATATCCCGCGGGAACTCTTTAATTGCCCGGAACGAAGTGTAGCCTGTGTGATAATCCTGGGTATGAGCTATCTCTGAAGGTCAAACCAAAAAAGAAAACTTAGGCATCCCCCTTACCAATTTAGGCATATCCCTTAGATATTTTGATAAAGTAGGGATATCTAAATATATAAAAGGCAAAGGTGACTGACTGACTGACTGATCTAGCAACGCACAGCTCTAACCACTGGACCGATAGAGCTGAAATTTGGTATACAGGTAGCTGTTAGGATGTAGACATCCGCTAAGAAAGGATTTTGGAAAATTTCAACCCCAAGAGGGTTAAATAGGGGGTTAAAAAATCGAACCTAACGTGAGCGAAGCCGCGGGTTAAAGCTAGTAACTTATAAAGATTGACTTTAATGTTCCAAATTTTTTTTATCAATATTATTTTTTCTATTCCAGGTTTCATTTGGAGACAGTTTCCTGGACATGAGGCATCGCGGCGTCCCGAATTTCCCGTTCCCTGACCTGGCGCGGAGACACAAGGCCCTGACTGAGTCCGCCTTCAAATCCCTACCCTTCGGGAACAACGACGACTTCCTGGCTCTACTAGTTTCTAATTAAGACTAGATGCTAAGTAGGCTTATGATGACGACCATACATGTATAGTTCAATCCAAAGAAAGGCGCTGGACGCCGCATGACATACTAGCATTTTATAGAAGAAAGTATAGGTGGTCTAAGCTTACAACAGAAAATATATCGACGAACTACTACACACACTGCACTCCTAGTACAAGCTTTTCGCTTATTTGGAGGGGAGAGGAGAATATAAGTCAAGTTCAGCTTGGCTAATATTCTATTCTTTTAAAAAAAACCATAACAACGTTTTATGGAAGACGATCTCAGTGGTCTATGTTTAAAACAAAAAAAAATCACAGCAAACTATTTAAAAGAGTTTTATAGAACTTTCAGCGGGCTAGATTAACAACACCAAAATAACCGATATTGACGATATTTCTTTATCCATATTTAAAATATCTATTACTATACTATTTTTATTGAATTTTGTTTAGGTCTAGGGATCTACAACGAACCTAATTAATTTGTAAAACGGAACAGCCAAAAATCGGTCTTCGATCGAAATAATGATTACACATATGAGAAGAGTAGACAGATCAATATACTGCGATGTAAAATCTGACCTTTTTTAATGAATAAAGCAGTGAATAGGCAGTTAATTTAAATACAATACTCATTTATGACGAATATTTAACAAGAGAAACTCTTGTTCATTGTGATTTTGTTACGGTACCATATACCAAGTTTTTTCACTAACAACGTTGTCAATTTGAAACGAACATTTTCGACTGAAACACTATTTATTAAGTAGATTTATTTCATTATTTAATTCATTAAATAATATACTTTAAAAGGCTTTTATTATTATTTTCACTATAATTTTAATGCTTATTAATTTATTTAATTTTACCCGACTGCGCCGGATAGTGTTAGGAGGTGAAAGGATGTTTATGACGGAAAGGAAAAATTCTTTTTGTTTTTGAACGTCTTTTTTGTATTCCAGTATTCTATGGGTATGGTCATATCTACCCATTTACGGAAAAGGAAAGGGGATTATGAGAAATATTTAATACAACTGATATTTAAAAAAAAGTCAAACGACTCGTTCACGAGAGGAGGGTGGAGGTTCGTATCCTGAAGGATACGAACTCCGATGAATTGATCATAGTTTCTTAAGGTATCGGCGCTCTAACCTGCTGAGCTAACGAGCCTTTTTACGAAAATAAAAAAAAAAGACGTGTGGCATTCGGGGACTGCTGCGGTAAAGCTATTGCATAGCATTTTTTATCAACGCCATCTAGCGGTGAGAGGAGTCCCGTGTCAGGTTATTTTCGTTACGGAATTTCTGGATTCGGTCTCCACGCTCAAGGCCCGCGATAGAAGCTATGCAATAGCTTAATATTATGTAAAAATTGGTATAGAGCTGTGCAGCTATGCTGAGCTGAAAGCTGTGATTTCCACACTAGAATTCCCTGTATCTCCGTTGACCCCTGTTGTTGCCTGCATCCCTGTTGTTGTTGTTATGTAATTTGGCTATGAGATACTCGTAGCTTGCATCCTTGAGTCAGCCTTACGATACATTTCATCCAGAAAAATCAGAGTACCAGCGCGTATTTTTAAAATCGCAGATAGGCGTGCGAGTAACAGCTATCTTGACTCTATCCCTTCTGATCTCTACTCTATTCCTTGTGATCTTTACTTCTTCCTAACAGCTGCCTTCAAGCGTGCATTTAACTAAGGGGACATCCACTGCAGCTCTTACCTGCCCCCTGATTCTGTAACTCAGTGCCTATCAAAAAATGACAGACACTGACATATATTTTTTATCCATTGAAGGTGTACTATGAAATAGTAAATGACATTTCTCTTCAAACCTTCAATGCATAAACAATGCCTATCGTCGTTAATAGCCACTGAGTTACAGAAAGAGGTGGCTGGTCTGTCCATCTCATGGATGATCTGCCACGTGCTACAACACCATGTTCTATGTACCTACGAGTTTATTAAAATTACCGATTCTTCTTGTTACCAGCGCAACGTTGAAGTGTAAGCAGTTATTCATCTCTGACACTTAATTGCAATGGATAAACTACAGGCACTAAACAAAACACCAATGGCGCGACATGAATATTGCTTTTCTTTAGGTACATAAAGGCGCTTGAGTTTTGGTAGTAGATACAAAAATGTAATTATTTTGCCAACGCCGTTTTTTTTCATAAGTACCTAAATCCATAGACCAATCTTCTTCATCTCTTCTGGATTAATACTTGTCTTTTTTAGAAAAAATAGGTGCGGGGGTACATTTCAATCAAATGTCATGAGAATAAATCATTTTGTAAAAATAATTGAAAATAAAAACAGAAATAAATCCACAAAGTCTATGTCTATAGTAAGATTTCATTTTATTAAAAAATATTTTAAACTAACTGTTAATTTTTAAATCCTTTTGTAAAATGAATGTTAATACGATTAACACTTTATTTGCTATCAAAAAACTGGCGTTGCAGCAAACCATCTTTACATTACTAAACCTTGAAATGAGTACCTATTTTTGACAACAAAAAAATTTTGGCGCTCATTTAAATAACGTTATACGGCTTTGCTCGTGCCATCTATGATCGATTTTTCAGTTGTTTCCATAAAGTTTTCTCTGTTTTTTTTTTGACGATCAACATTAAAAAAAAAAATATTCAAATCGGTCAAGCCGTTTTGAGTCTTAGCCAGACTAACGAACAGCAATTGATTTTTATATATTAGAATAATAAGAAGATCATTGCATATATTGTCTTAAATATCCCTTTTTTAACTGGAAACTCATCAGAAATTTCCAATGCAATTACATTATTATCATTTCCATAGCATTTCAGAATATTCACACGCATAGTAAACAATAGTCAAGACTGATGACGTACAACTTTTCATTGATTCTTCTTTTGAATGCCGACGATCCTTTACGAAGATCCTGTTTCGGGACAAACCGATTAGTCATAGCATCCAAATCGAGCGTAGATTACAAATGGCCCTTAAATTGAATAAATTGAATTGAAGTCCACAAAGGTTTATGTAGGGTTTATCCAAAGTTACTTCTGGTTTCGCATACGAAAATTGAATTTAAAACAATCATCGGTAAAATATCAGTCAGCGACCTCCCTGGCGCTGTGGTGAGGTGATGGTCTTGAGTTCGATTCCCGGCGGAGGCAATTTAAATAATTTCTAAATTGTCTCTGGTCTGGTCTGTTGGGAGGCTTTGGCCGTGGCTAGTTATCACCCTGCCGTCAAAGACGTGCCTGCAAGAGACTTCGCGTTCCGGCACGATGGCATGTAGAAACCGATTAGAGGTATGGGTTGAAGTACACTGCCATACTCGTTCTATGTTAGCCCGCTACCATAAAATAAAAATCTTTGTTCTTACTCATCTCTTCTTAAACTAGCAAACACCATTCTTTAATAAATAATGGCAGGCATCAGGTATGTCAGTCAGCTTAGTATGTCCACAGCACTCTCCAATAGCCCAACTGCCTCGTTGATCTAGTGGTTAACATGATCGACTGCAGATGAAGAGACCCCGGGTTCGATTCCGAAAAATGCATTGGGTTTTTTGTCAAGAAATTCTCAGTATTTGAATACAGAATGAATTGGCTCTGGGTATGCAATATATAAACAATAAATTCAATGAATATAGACAATTATCTGAACGTAATGTACGTAACGTAACTGTAAATAATATTTTAACCGACAATCTTTACACAATGAAATATAAATTTAAAGTCTTTTGCTATAACGTTTATTTTAGCTAATCATTGAAACAGAATAACAATGATGATAAAGTGGATTTAAACATAAACAAATCAATTCCGAGGAAAGCGAGCGTTGCTCAAAATATAACTTATTCTGGCAAACACTAATAAATAAGTATTCACGGCAAACTAGATAGGAATAAATGGAAATTTATTCTCATATATAACACAATATTCGGCCAAGAAAACGTTTATAGAAGTCAGACAGTCAAGCTTAATCAGTCGCCGGGTGCCTTCGTGTATTATTAATAAGTTTAGCATTTAGCAAAATAAAATGGCACAAGGACGATGCCTGTTTTTGCTAACAACAGTTTTTTGTTCTGTGTCGTGCGTAAAAATTTTTCCTTTGGACGGTGCACCTGTGACACTGGCCAGTGGATTTAATGTCAAACCGTCTCCTGTTGTACCACTAGAGTTTAATACCGTCGATTCAGTTGCTGAGACACCTATTTTACCCCCTCAAAATCAAATAACAGCCACCTCTGATACGAAGACGGAGAATCCATCATTAGCAAAATTGCAATCAGCTACGGTCGTTCCAACTAAAGCTCATACTATCATTCCGATTACCCTGACTATAACAACTACACCACAATTAGTTCCTATGAGACTTGAACCAGAAATTCCTGAAGAAACGATAACGATGGATGTTATCGCACCGACTAGTGTTGTAAAAATGTCTACTTTACAAACGATTGAAGTTCCTGAAATTGATCTACTTCCACCCAAGGTATCTTAATTTGTATTAATAATACACATATTTTCGCTTCAATTACTAACATATTGTTACATTGAGGTCAATAGATGATTGTTTCTAACAAATTTCTAATGTGTAAATAAAAAATGAATAATTCGAAATAATAAATACTGCAATTCTGCCGTCATAAGGAAAAAAGACGCATCTGTCATTTTTTTCGAAATTGAGTTAGGCACATATTCGGCATCAAAACAAAAAAACGCATCTACCAGCACTTACCAGAATTTTAAATTTTGTTTAAACATATCACAGTGATAAGTTTAAACAAAATTTAAAAATACTGGTAGATGCGTTTTTTTGTTTTGATGCCAAATATGTGTCTAACTCTATTTCGAAAAAAATTACAGATGCGTCTTTTTTCCTTATGACGGCAGAATTATTGTAATACGTTCTTTTCTTTTCAGAAACAGTGACTTCGAACACTTTGACAACATTCGAGAAATACTCCTACTTTAATAACATACAATATTAAAACCAATCCATCATGATGAACAACTTACGGAGTACTTTACTCAATTATATCTGATGACTTCCAAAATTATTTACTCGACCTTAATATGTAGATACACTGTAGATACAAAGGTGTGCAGTTGTTATTCTTTGTAAGTACGAGATACGTAGGACTTCCCATAAGACTGGACAAACCACTCTTAAAGGCCAATTACATTACACGAACACCTATTACTTATCCATTTAACTAAGAAAGATTATTTGAGTAAAGTGATTTATCGCTTAAGAACATAAGTCCGAATAAAAAGAAATCAAACTTGAAAGATGGGCATAAAGCTGCAAAAGGAAAAAAACTGCCAAAATAACATCTTCAGCATGCAATTCTATAAACACCTACTGAAAATTCTCGATGCGCATACTTGTACGATTGATGCGTACGATCAGTTCAATAGTAACGCTAGCAAAAGCTACTAAATACTCTGAGCCAAAATGAACCTATGAATTAAGGAAGCTGCAAGCTTTGAACCTGAAATTGTTACAGAATCAAATAAGAAGAAAAGCATATAATAATATGATCGTGGATATAAAAAAGACTGCGCGGGAAATTTCTTCCTCAGACATAAGCTGTCCTATAGGTGTTTATGCTTTAGCTTGCAGAATACATAAATGAATAAATAAAAATATAGTGAAAATGCTTTGTTATTTTATTCTCAGTCATATGAGAAGACGAGTAATTTTAATAGCAAAGTATTTCTACAGCGCTGGTTATTTTCGTTGCTATTGTATACTTACTCGTATTTTTGTTATTTTGTTGTTTGACTTGTAGTCATTTAAATAGTACATAACTCTTTGTTTACCTAATACCTACTTAATGTATTAAAGTTTTAGATCATAAATGAATATTTATTGCTATTTCTTCAGGAGTCCCCTAGAACGTGATCTTAACTTAATTATTTAATTACAGGTTATTTTTTATTTTTTCATCTTAGTATTTTTAAAGAAGTTACTAAGGTGGAGCTACAGACAAGGTCACTGTAAGTTAATAATCTTGTTAAGGTTAAATAAGCATATGTCCTTGAACCGGTTTCTTACCGGTTGGCATTTAGTGTTGTTGTACATTAAATACCAACATTAAAAAAGAAATAGCTCACAAAAATATAAACAATTCTTACTACACTGACAAAGCTAACAGGAAGCAATGAAAACTACATACCTACTTAAATCTAGTTCTGGCACCACGCTTAGCCATTCTGTTAACCAAGTTTTGGAAACTTATTTATCAAATATACGAGTACCTACATATTATAATCAATACTTATAAAAATAGTATAATTGTGTGATTAACTGACTAAGAGATAACCCATAACCTAAATTGGCGTTCTAATAATGTTAAGTTTGGTGGAAACACACCAACATTCCTTTCAACATTCCTTTAGTTGAGTTGAAAGTAGTAGAATAAGAAATTCCACCCCAAAAGGGGTGAAAAAAGACCTAAATATCGGCATTGGCTTGTAATAGAATAAAATTAAAAAATATTACGACGAAAAGACTATAGTCCTTCGAGCGCTACAAGAACACATAAACTTATAACACCCGCCTTTTTTGTAAAAGTGGTTCCAAAAACGCTGCAACTTTGCATCTGTGAGTCTTGTGACTAGGGTTGCCAGATTTTTTTTCAGCCTTTAAGGGACAAAAGGTTAAATGGGCAAAAAAATACGGGATTTCAGTTTTTTACCCGGGACAAATAAAAAAACAAATTTATTTAGTGTCATTTTTTTTTATACTTTTCAGAGGATCGAGTCAATTTTAACATGTTTTTATTCGTTTGAACATAGGTATCTGTAAACATCAATACAATAATAATAATAATCGTAATTAAAAACGGTCATCAACTCTCTTTTTTACGAATGTTACGGGACAGAGTCAGTCCCGCCGGGACATTTTATACTATGTCTAAAATACGGGATGTCCCGGGAAATACGGGACGTCTGGCAACGCTACTTGTGACACGTAAGTACCTATCGCAAAAACAAGCTTGAAGCTACATTGCATTGTAGTTATAACATCATGATATTGAATGTGTTACAGTACGCTGAGTACCTATGAAGTTGATTAATTACTCAAAAGTTACACGTAATCTTCCTCCCTTTTGCTTCCTTATTATAAGGCATGTTTCCTTATTTTAAGGCCAAATTGCATTGGGCCAGCATGGCGGACTATGGCCTAAAACCCTTCTCTGAGAGGAGACCTGTGCGGTAGTGGGACGTTCAAGGATTGCTCATGATGATCATGAATTGATGATCCCCATGACATTTTCTAAGTGAATAATGGATTTAAGTGAATAATAATAAAATTCAGATGAAGCAAATAGGGAACCAGTTTGAGGTGTAAAATTTCGTAAAGCAGATGACATTTTAGGTGATAAATTAATCAATCTTAGAATAAAACAAGTCAATTATCATAAATACCCATAATATCAATTCACAAATAATTTATTCCAATTCAATTATTGATTCCATCCTCAAGGTTTATGTAGACATTATTTTCCTGAAGGACCAGAATTTGAAACTTGTCAGTCTTCGTGATTTAGGTTGGCAAATCTTAGCATCAATATCAAAGAGTTAGAATCCGTAAAAAATGTTGTTTCTTCTTATTTTAGAAACAATGGGTAAAGTTCCTAAATGGGTTCTATAAAAGTGAATAAAAAAATGCATCGGAAGATAAGAAAATGATACTGAATTAAAATGTTGTGAGCTTGTCGAAAAGAAGTTATTTTATGATGTCATATTATATGCAGACTCGGAAGAGATCACGGCAGATCGTGATATTAAAATACTTCAAAAATGTATAAATAAAGCTTCGAATAAATATCCGGAGTCACTCAATCGCGATGTATTTAATAGGAAGACTTATTGCAATTTTTGTTTTATTACAGTGTATCTTCTTTACAAATGAAAGTGTTGTCAATACAAAGTTAAGTAACGCAAAAGTAGTGCTTGTGTCACCAATACTGGCAGCAAATAAAAACCCTAGGGCAAGGGTAGTGGAAACCGCGAAGGATTTTCCTATTGTAAGATTAATATCTACAGATAATAGCACAAAGGCTAACAAGCCTGAGCGAATGGTGGAGCCACAACCTATTTATGTCGAAGTAAGTCAGAATGTAATCATAATATTATACAGTTAAGTACTATACAGATCTGACGCAGCGCGTTGGACCGAAACGGAGCGAATATATATTTTTTTTTTTTCAATTTTTTTTTTTTTCAAAGAATATTAGCCAAGCTGAACTTGACTTATATTCTCCTCTCCCCTCCAAATAAGCAAAAAGCTTGCGCTAGGCGAGCCTCATCCGTTTTACTATTGTCTACCACCAGGTAGACAATAGTAAAACGGATGAGGCTCGAACCTACGACCTTTCAGTTTTCAGTCCGCGCTTTTAACCGTTGGGCTATTGAGACTTCATTTACGTGTACTATTAAAACAGCTGTAGATTGCGGAAAAGCTGCAACTAGCGTTGCCAGGCGTCCGGATAAAGCCGGACATAGGTAGGCTTTTTGATTGCGTGTCCGGCCAAAATAAACGGTGTCCGTCTTGTCCGGCTTTTGTTAGGCTTTTCACATTTCGCAAATAAGCGAGCGCCGAGCGTGGCCTAGCGCAGCCTGCGCAGGCGACGAGAGTCGATTGTCGGTCGCCCACGCAGGTCGCAGGCCGAAGTGCCGCCCGTCGCCCGCTCCCCTGCGCTGGGTTCCCAACTTAGGGCTTTTAGTCCCAAATTTAGGGCGGAATTTTGCTTATTGGGATTTTTTTTGGGCCCAAAAAAATTTACGGCTATTTTTAGGGGCATATAAATAAATTTTCAAGCGTCACATAATTGACTGACCAAAACGAGTAAATAAAGCAAAACGTCTATGATATTCCGGAATAATATGCTTAAAATCGTTTTAGCTAAAGCGTTTTGAAAATATTTCAATACATTAGCGTTGAACACGCTTTTTCGATATATAATATCGTGAAAAACAAATTACGAAACCGATTTCCCTTTTCATTTTAAAACGTGATGGTGAATCTTGCGTTACTTTTACTCCATCTCCAAAAAATGTTACACTTATAATGTAAACATATTATTGTATGACTATAAGAATTCCGAATAATGTAATTAAAATTAAGTTATATTATTTTTATTTACCTCTATAAAACGGGAAACTCATTTAAACATTAGCCTTGAATGGATGAAATCGATGATAAGTCAAGATTGCTTTTCAGAATTCCTAACTATTTGTCAGTATTACTTTGCTATCCCAGGACATAACGCAAACGTTGAAAGAGCTTTTTCCTTGATAGGTGAGCAATGGACGAAAGAACTCAACAGATTACAGGTTGATACTGTTGCCAAAATGTTGGTTGTAGAATTTAATTTAAAACATTTGACATGTAAGGATTTTTACAACTACATTTTGAAAGAAACTGAGCTCTTAAAGCAGGTTTCGGCAAACCAAAAATATGAATAATTATTTTTATTGTGTTACACAATTTGTGTATAACTCAAACAGAAAAAGTTTTTTTTGTTTTATTGTTTAACTTAAAGAGAAGAAGTTTTGTTTTATTGTTTAACTTTAAGAGAAGAATTTTTATTTTGTTTCATTATTTAACTTAAAGAGAAGTTTTTGATTATTTTTTTTTTTAGTTAAAAAAGTCTTATTTGTACCTTTCATTAGTATTTAAGAAAAATTCAAATATGTTGATAAATGTTTAAGTATCTAAAATTTAATTTTGACTGATGACTATTTGACTGATTAATAATAAAGTACCTATCTAAGACTGATTTGGCATTCGATTTTATTTATTATTTCACTAGAAATTAACAAGATTTATGATAATAATAAAAAAAACTTGATTTTACATACAATTTTTTTGTCGTACCTATTAATACTGAGACAAAATCCTCAATAATATAGGGTGTCCGGCTTTTTTACCCAAATGTCCGGCCAAACTGGCTGGTCTGTCCGGCTTTTAGGTTTGGCGACCTGGCAACCCTAGCTGCAACTATCACTTCTACAGTTTCAATTATGGTGATTGGGTTAATTTGTTGCATTCTTGGTGAAATAATGCATATTATCCAATTCCAAGAAAGTGTCAACCAATCAGAGAAGATTGCGAACGCCACAACTCGCGATGTTGCAATAATTATTTTAAGACAGTCCCGCTGAATCGTAGCAGTTGCAAAACACCGGCACTCTGTTGTCTACAGCTGCAGAATGCGCGCTGCTTTGTGACACCGCGTGCTGACTTCAAATCTGAATCGTACTTTGATAAATTTTCCTACAGACTAGGTTGATTTTCATAAACGAATATAAAATATTCTCTTTGTTTGAGGTTTTTTTGTCAAATTCAAATGAGTGCTTTATAATTTGTGTAATTGTACAACCTACGTATGCAATAAAAACTAAATTGGAAAATGATGTTTGAGGAAAACCTGATTTATTTTCGGAGACCAACAGACCAAAGCGATAATCAAGCTGATAATAAATTACAACAATATGTACTTATTCATCCGAAAGACACCCACACCTGTACAAAAATGGACTCTTGCAATCTCGCATGATTTTTATTTTTTTTATTGAATGACAAGATAGTCCCTTGACTGCGATCTCACCTGACCGTAAATGACGATGCAGTCTAAGATGGTAGCGGGCTAACTTGGAAGGGTATGGCAGTGTAGATTCAACCCATACCCCCAAATCTGTTTCTACCCGCCATCGTACTGGAATGCTAAATCGCTTGGCAGCACGTCAGGGTAGTAACTAAGCACGGCCAAAGCCCCACCAGACAGTCGCCAAAGAACATTGTCTCTTTCAAGTCAAACGACTCTTAGCAAGTTTTTTGAGTTCGTTCGTCTGTCTGTTCCCTGGTATAGAATCACCAGTTTATCACCTTCAGACACTAATGTAAAGAGTTTTTTTTAAAGAAGATAAATAATTAATATGACTGACACGTAGTTAAGTACTTACTTTTTGGTCATCCATGGATGCAAATATCACTAGAGCATGTTCCTCGACATGAAGGTGTTGTGAAATGCCAGAACTCCTCAAGACAGGAGTTGAAAGTTTTTTATTTTTTAGTTGAAAAACAATTTATTTACTCATTTGAGATTACAAAGTTTTAACAATCGTATTAATAAACAATAATAAGTATTGTTTATTATTCACACAACAATTAATAACATGCAATGTAATAAAAGTACAATAATTTATTAGGTACTTACAATTTTGTTACAGAAACTTGAAGATCAAATTAACGTACGGAGAAGACATTCTCATAATTTGTTTACACGTGCTCTTTGCGCCTCTACCTTTGTACAGAAGTGAGTAAACTTTTCCTTATGTGCAAGATTAATTTGGATGTAGATAAAAATCTATATATAGGTAGGCTATAGGTGTATTGTATTTATAACCGACTTCCAAAAAAAGAGGAGGTTCTCAATGCGTCGGAATCTTCTTTTTTTTGTAAGTGTGTTCCCCGATTACTCGAAGACGCCTGGACCGATTTGGAAAATACTTTTTTTGTTTGAAAGGGTATATATACTTCCCAAGCTTTTTTGGAAGTCACAATCCACATTATCTAATTTAGAAAATTTTAATCTTTATTTATAAGTAAATAGCTTTTGCCAACGACTTTTTCCAGGTCGCTCTTCTTGTCCTCAACTGTACTATATCTATACATATAATAAAATTGTAGAAAAGTGGTGTCTGTACAATGGAAATATATAAAAAAAAAGTAGCAGGGGTTGTTAATTGTTATTAAGTATATCGATGCCGAACCCGAAATTGTAATTAATTTTTTTTTTGTCTGTTTGTCTGTTTGTCTGTGTTTGTGCACGCTAATATCAGAAACGGCTTATTCGATTTAGATACGGTTTTCAATAATATATTGTAGTAAGTTTCACTTAACATTTAGTGTTTATTTAATGTCAATCGGTTCATAAATAAAAAAGTTATGTCAATTTAAAGAATCGCGGCGAACATTTTTAACGTACAGAGTACGTACTACACGCCTCGCGCCTGAGCGTCGACGGTATATGTAATTCAAAATATGCTGCCCGAAAAGTCACTATTCCACGCGAACGAAGTCGCGGGCACAACTAGTAGGTACATAAAAACTTCATCAAATTCAGTTAAACCATTCTCACGATGTCATCAAAAAATCCGTTCCATACAAAATGAATTTTCTTGATATTTTTTTTTTAATTTTTTGATGTTTTATTTTAATTACGCTATTTAGAGTAAAACTATATAAATTGGTCCAGCCGTTCTTGAGTTATAAAATATGGTGTAACTAATTAACTTTGTTTAATATACCTATTTATAGATGTACTTGTCTATACTATAATTACTAAAACACAGTTAGGGTTAGGAATTAAAAGAACAAAATTTCAAGACGCCAATGTTGTAAGAGCTGTTGCAGATCTACTTAGTATGTTTGTTGAGACGTAATGCTACACTATTATCTGCCTCACTGATGCCATCAACCACGGTTTTTCCATGACTTAATTGTTACTAACAGGTATATTAACAGTAATTCATAAGAATTAAAAGAATTCTATAATAGGTGTAAGCCGATTATCTTTATATATATACCTGAAATACATATTATATATAAGCGAAAACCCGCTTTCGTATATTTTTTCCAACCCTAAAAGTCCTAGAGATCTGTCGGCCACTGAATTTTTCATGCGCTACAAACTAAGACAGAATTTTTTAATTTCGAATTTAAAATTCGAAATTAAAAAATTGACATCATTGATTGTCATAAAACGCAATCGTATATCACAATAAACAAGTGTCAATTAAAAAATAAAATTAAAAAATCAAGCTTTTAGTAGCTGGCTAACTCATCACACCCTATAATGTAGGACCAAAGATTTGTAAGACAAATCAAAAAAGCCCAAACTTGATGGTGTTACGTCGTTTTGTTACAGAGTTCCTATCTTCCAAATTCATTATTAGATCAGCTCCATGTCACAATAATATTGCACTGTCATCCGATTTACATATATCTACTTACAAGTAAAAAGCTCAATCAGAAACCAGAAAGTGGGTCTAATTTAGCTTGCTAAACTTAGCCCTTAAATTGACATATAATATAATTAATATATACATGCATATATTGCAAGTTAAATATGTAAAAGCTTGTAAAAAATAAAAAATGGTTTCACATAACATACGCTATAGTATAATAATCATTATTTGCTTTATACATGGCATTAGAAGATGAGAGATACGTAATAATTATAAGATTGTTTATCTTTTAACTATAGTATAAAAAGAATACGGTTACATGAAATTGCAAAAATGCGAAAACTGTCAACGAAACCGGTGTTTTATTTCTCTAGGTGTGAAAATGTATCGCAGTACATTACTATTAGCAATAGTATTTATTATCGCGTGTAATAGTACAGAAAGTTTATTTGTTCAGGGTCCTAAAGACGTAGGGCGTGAAGAGGTAGGTATTAAAAAAAATTACGTCTTACTTTTTATTCAACAAAATTTAAATTATTTAAATTATTATACAGCAATAAAAAAATTTGATTCTTCTTCCTCATGTAGTGAAACTTAATGATGCCCGTGTTTCCGTCCGCGTGATTAAGGTTTTTTTTTGATTCCCGCAGGAAGTCTGTAATTTTCCAGAATAAAATGTAGTCTATGTGTTAATTCAGGGTATAAGCTATCTTTATTCCGAATTTCAGCCAAATCTGTTCAGCAATTGTGGCGTGATGGAATTAGAAACATCCTCACAAACTTTAAGATGTAAACAGATGTAGTTTTTCTTCTCCTTAATTTAATTAGTGGGTTTCTTTGCCCCCATGTACAAAATTTCACCCATTCATTTATTTCACCCATTTCGTGTAGATTTAAAGAACATTCTAGCCTAATGAACGTTCAGCTAAAAAAACGAAAATTTTACATATACCTACCTCAAAGTTTAGTTCTATTTATATTTTACCTCGTTTTGACTAGTTTTTATAATATTACTCGAAAAAAACACACCATCATCGTAAGAATTTTATGCAAAAAATCAATAAAGGAACACAATAGATATTATTATGTGCTGCTATGTATTTATAAACTGAGTCGATAAAAGATCTTATATTAACAATTATTTTTTACAGAATACCGGTGAAGGTTATTTCTACATGATCGGATCCATGCATGCACTAAAAAAACGCGATCTTTATGGTATAGGTACGTAAATATAAGTATACAATATTCAGACGACATTATAATATACTACTAGCTAATGCCCGCGACTTCAATCGCGTGGATTGAGGTTTTTAAATTCCCCCGGGGACTGTCTTATTTTCCGGTATAAAAAACCTGTGTGTTATTCCAGACTCTGTGCCAAACAGCCAAATCGGTTCAGTCGTTGAGGCGTGATTGTGTTAACAAAATTCAAAATTCAAAATTTATTTATTTCATGTAGGCTAACTTGTAGCTCTTATGATACGTCATAAATCTACCACCGGTGTAACAAACTTCCATCCATACATCCGAACTTTCGCATTTATAATATTACGTAGGTAGTAAGATTTAAACTAATATTTCAGATAAAAGTTCAATGCCATCTGGGGTAAATCCAAATGATTATGGAACTATAATAATCACTCCACCTTCGGGTAAGATGAACATCCTACACTTATATTATTAGCTAAATCATAATCTGTCTATCGTTCGTTCTGTTCGTTAGTCTAAAACCCAAAAACGGCTCGACCGATTCAAATATTATTATTTTCCACTCAACAAAACAAAAAAAGCTTGTTAAAAAAATAAAAATACTAGGGAAAACCCGAGAAAACAGCAGAATCAAAATTGGTAATTTTTTTATACGAATCCTCTTCGGATTACTTTAATAAAGCCGGCTTTAAGATGCCGGCATCTTACTCGCCAGGTAATATAAGTCATTATTTCGTTTTAGGTATGAACTATCCATATAGCAATTACTATCAAACAAATCCAGCTTCACGTTCCGGAGCTAATAGTGGGACAACGGTCATTGTCAATAGTAAGCCAGGTAATTCATTTAATTTTCTATTTATGTAGGTAAAAAAACGTTTCTGTACTATACTAGCTACAGATTTTATTTTATTTATTAGGTTTACTAACAGGCACTTAGTTTCACTTGCACCAAAACCTAAATATATTTAAGTTAAAGTTCTATAGCTGTCCTTTTCTTGTTCACTCTGAACTAAACTTGCCAAAAAGTGACAGCATACCATTCACCAATGAGATCCGAATTAAAGTTCGACTGGTGGTATAGAATGGATTTTCTTCTTGCAAATTTCATGGGTTTCATTCTTTCTTATTTTGAAAGTTTCTTTATTATTTCGAAGTATATTTATATTTATAATTTAATTATATTCTTTTCAGATATTAATTTTGGCTATGGAACGAAATATATTCCCAACAAATATGGTTAAATATGAATCATTATTCATAACATGAGATAAAATTCAAAGAAGCGTGTTTTATTAATTACCTATAGTATGTATAATAAAAAGTTAATAATTTATACGATAAATCGTTTACCTACCTAAATCAATTATTTCCACGTCATTGCTGTTTACTCGTAACAATGATATTATTACTTACTTTGTATTACGCTTTACCAATAATTAACTTAGATTATTCAATGAAATAACCTTCTTCCTACTAATAACTATCAACTACATAAAGCAGAGCCTCAATAGCCCAACGGTTACAAGTGCGGACTGAAAACTGAAAAGGTCGCAAGTTCTATCCCCACCGGTTGCACTTTTGTCGTACCCACTCCTAACAAGTTGGGCTACATGAAATAAATAATTTTGAATTTTGAATTTTTAAAACAAGTTTTCCGCTTGAGGGGAGAGAAGAAAATATTCTTCAAGTCAAGTTCATCTCATATACTTCTTTTAAAAAAAAAACGTGTTTGCTGGTTTGTCAGTGTGTGCTTCAATTACACAGTGCAACAAAGCAACGGATCAACGTGATTTTGCATGAGTATAATATATAGTTGAAAACCTGAGGAGCGAGGGTGACATAGATTACTTTTACTTTATATCCCGGAAAACAAACTGAAAATATTCTATTACCTACTCGTAACTTCATACGAGTAGGTAATAGAATATTTTGAATTTTCTCCTTAGAAGCATCTTCTTCTTCTTCTTTATCAACTAATGGATGTCCACTGCTGGACATAAGTCTCTTGCATGGACCTCCACAGGCCTCGGCCTTGCGCCGCCTGAATCCAGCGGCTCCCTGCGACTCGTTTGATGTCGTCTGTGCAACTAGTGGGGGGTCTGCCAATACTGCGCTTCCCGGTGCGGGGTCGCCACTCCAGCACCTTGGGACCCCATCGACGATCAGCTCTTCGAACTATGTGCCCCGCCCATTTCCACCCCCCCCCCCCCTCCATTAGAAGCATACATACAATAAAAAATAAAAATATTAAATAATAATTATTTATTTATAAATATCTCTCTTAAAATACCTACATAATACTCGTGTAGAGAAGTTTGCATTGAATTAACCGCAAGTCGCAAGTCTGAAACCTGAGCAGTTTCCGTCAGGTATATGTAGGTACATAATATTATTTATTATCCGAGCGAAACGAATCTCGAATCTACTTGGTTGAATTTGCAAACGTACCTCTATCTGTCTTGAATCATGAAGATAATACTTAATAATTAAATATGGAAAATGTCATGACTGATACGTCTCAAACTAGTCGCAAGACATAAAATCATAACATTGTGTGGGTAAAATACCTTTTCCCGTTGATTTTCCCCCGCTAATTGCCGGTAAATAATAATCAGGTTCTATCGTGATACGTGATACCGTAATTATTATACAACGATGCGGCCGCGCGTAACTCTTTTGTCTAGTGCGCGATGAGTCTATGTAAATAGGTACAATGTACATCCTAATTCATACTAACTGATGCCGCGTGGATTTTAGGATCGTGTCAGTCTCCAAGTAGCAAACAACCTCTGCGCTAAAATTCATCAAGGTCGGTTCAGCGGAAAAAAATCCGACCAAGTGCGAGTCGGACCCACCCACGTAGGGTTCCGTATTAACGTACAAGATTATATATTAACTAGCTATAATTAAGATCACTGAATTTAAATTGAGAAAAAAACAAATGTTTATTGTATGAAAACTCTGTTTACTGTTATAGCGGCACTAAAAATACACGTTCTGTAGCAAGTATCTACTATCTACCTACTGTTCACGAGATACAGCCCGCCGACTGACGGATGGATGGAAAGATGAACAGATGGACAGCAGAGGCTTAGTAATAGGGTCCCGTTGGCACCCGTTGGTTACAGAACCCTTAAAACGGATAAAACATCACAAGAGCGCTTGAATCTTTCCCGACAATTCAGCCGGGACGTGCCTTTACGCAGATTTAGTACTGAACATATTCTGCCACTTTCTGCGATGAGGTGGGGTAATCACGTACAGCACACATTTACTCACTTCCGCACACTCTTGTAAATACTTAATGTCTCTATGAACGCACACTAACTCAAAAGCTGCCACACTTACAAGCTAACACGTACGTTTGTACATGTACTTCGGCAGAGGGGAATGCGTGCGCTTGCCACGTCCCGGCTGAATTGTCGAAGGCTTGAATACTAGAGAACTACTAGAGAACTTGAATCAAAAGGACTGAGGACAGTAGCATTATACTTAATTATATTGGCTGGAGATGGCGAAGAAATACGAATTGTATAGTAAGTATATTATATAGCCAAAATAAATGTGGACAAAATGACTAAGTTATTATTTGAAATCCAAAAACATGAACGAGGCAAGTTAGTAAAAACAACTTTATACTGCCAAGTTATTATTGCTGATGCGTTACTTTCCCAAACTATTCATGGCGTGTTTATTGGCAGCAAAAAAGTTAGAATTATGTCTACACGTTCAATTTGGCGTTATTTTAGTGTAAAGTTAAACATTTAACATACCCATAAACATAAAAATGTTACTTAAAAAAACCCAAGTGGCATTTTATAAAATACCACAGTTGGTAAACAAAGGAAATTTTATATTGGCAGAAAAAAAAAGAAAAATCCCGCCTCTTTAGTTGTAAGACGTATCATCTAAACTGGCCGAGCAGAATATCCGGTTTTGGACTAACCTGATATTGTACGTGCGTAGAATTAACAAATTACTATGCAGCTATATTATTATTCACAAGTACTACCAATGCGATGCTTTGAACCTTCCATGCAATTTAACACTACACCATAACAAAAAGTTAAAAATTCCTAGAGTTTCACACTGTATATCGTAGATTTACTGCTAGTCTTAGTAGAGATTTTTGATCCAGAAAATAGTACATTATGGTACAAGTGTAAAAGTTGGTGATTACCGCTGAGGCGCTATTGAGACCCGAGCCGTTAGGTGAGGGTCTTAAGGTAGCCGAGGACGGTAATCATCAATATACACGTGTATCATACGACGTTTTTCAACACACTTGTGAAGAAAATAATACTAAATAAAATAGTACATTATGGTACAAAACAGTGAAAACGAGTTGTGAAAATTTTTTCGCAATGGCGGGAAAAATTAATGTTGTTTTTTTGTTCGCCCTCTTGAGATGCTCTTGAGGGCAGGTAAAGATCGACGACCATACAGCCTATTCAGGTGTTTATTCGATTTAATCAGTTTTCCGGAACGCGCGCACCTTTAATGGCCATAGACTAAAAGAATGAGGTTTCTTTTTTCTGGCTATAACTCACATTGTGAATAATAGTAATAAAAAGTCACAGTTTGAGTTAAAGGTGTCATTGTGTGCCTAATTGCGGTGAACCGGGAGTCATTTTATGAGCAAGTGTGTTGAAAAAAAATTTTTTTTCTTTTTTAAGCTGTAACTCGGCTTTTTCTGCGTGGAGTAAGGGTTTTTAAGATTCGCGTTCACCCTTTATTTTTCTCGGACAAAAGTAGAAATAGATTAAAGAACAAGGGAAAAATTTCGCATTTATTCATTAGTAGAATTACTTTTTTGATTCTGCATTTTTAAACCACGCAAAACATAAAATAATAATCATTTGCTTAAAAATATGAAAAATAGAAGCTAAATAAAAAAAAATCATCTAAACCACTGGAACGGGGAAATGTGCGCAGAACGCTGGCTGCGTTACCCCGTTGAATGGCCAAACTTCCTAAACTTATGTTGACTTACTAAAGAACGGTATATTTTCGCCTGAATGTTCTGTCCCTGTGGCGTCCCCCGCATGCGTCGAAGGGGCTGCTAACGCATGCAGCCGGCTCCCCGCCGCACCCTCGTCTAGACAGGAATGTCAAGGTATTTTAGGGTTTTGACATCATTTGACCTTACATAACAACCCCTAAAGGAATCGTGTACCAGTTATCTTGCAAGAATGAAGTGAGAATATAAATGCCTAAGGTCATAACGTTTAAGCGGGCGACGGGGAGAGCTATGCTCGGAGTATCCCCGCGAGATCAAACCGGAAATGAGGAGATCCGTAGGAGAACCAAAATTATAGACATAGCTCAGCTGAAGAGGAAATGGGCATAGTTCGAAGAGCTAATGGTCTTTGTGTTCCTAAAATGCTAGCTAGAGGGCGACCGTCAGTGACGACCCGAAGTGCAGTATTGGCAGACCTTCGCTAGGTGGACCGACGACATCAGAGCAGTCGCACGGAGCCGATTGATACAAGTGGCGAAAGACCGATCCCTGTAGAACTCCATGCAAGAGACCTTTGTCCAGCCGACGTCAATCGGTTGACAAAGAAGGTCTTAAACCCGTACCGATTGTGCAATCAATACGGGCAATATCAATTAACGCCCTGATTTGAATATCCAGTTCCGCAACATGAAAACATCAATGAAACCATCTGCCCATTGGCACGATAACGTCATCGTGGGAAACCGCGAAGTGTCCTGCCGTGACGTCGCGTCGCGTGCGATGGAAAATCTGACGTATAAATAGGTTGGACTCGCGAATCCTGCGCCAGTTACCACGATGGGACTTTATAGTGCAGTGAGCGTGCTAGCGCTGGTGGCCTTGACTTACGCTTCGGTGAACGATAATGATATCGAAGGCGGGGAGAGGGTGGTGCTCGTCGCGCCGGTGCTGGCGCCGCCCAGGGACTCGAGGGCTCATGTCACTGACCGGGCGCGCCAGTTCCCCATACTAGTGCTCCTCGCGCAGAGGAATCCGCCCCCGCAGGAGCCGCGGGCCAAATCGTTGGGTGTTAACCCGGAGCCTATTTACGTCCAGGTAACTTTCGATAAGCTATTTTAGATAAATAACAAATAGTATTCATTCTTCTATTATTATTTTTTGCTATTCAATGACAAGGTAGCCCTTGACTGCGATCTCACGTAATGATACAGTCTAAGATGGTGGTGGGATAACTTGGAAGGTGTAAAAAGTTATTTCGTAAACAATACTACTTTGGGTAAATACACAAAACAGCTACAGTGAATAGATTCTACAGTTTTGCAAAGATGTGCATTTCCTTGTCAGTAATATTAACTTCTTCGCTTTAATTAAAATATAAAATTATCATACCAACCAAAAAATTGGGGATTTATATCGAACAGAAACAATTTAATTTTGCACTTAGGCGTTTTTCTTTTTCAAAATTGCCCTAATGTGCGATGTAACCTGGTAGTAAGTGACGATGCAGTAATTAAGTTGGAATCGGATGAACTTGGAAGGGGTACTGTAGGGCTATTTGATTTAAGAATATATCGACACCTGAAAGGAAAAACATCGTAACTCACTATTTAGCGATATTTAATTACAAACACATTCTTAGAAGACAAAAATGCTCTTTTTTGCGCATCTTTCATCTTGTTTATCTAAATTCATTCGCTTTACGATTTTAGCTAGTGGAAAAAGGTTGTAAACATTTATTGAAGGTGAGAAAAAGGTATCTTTAGTTACGTTAGTTAAACAATAAACATACTTGCCTATGGCCGGCGGCGTAATATTACCTACTTGCCGAAAACTCCTGTTGTATTATATTAACTTCTTTCGTAATCTTACTCGTAATTACGGTGTTTTCACTGTCATTTTATAAGTATGTTGTGACAAACTCACCAAAAACAACAAAATATTTTATAATAATGACATTTAAATTGTATAAAATTGTAGATTTTCCTTCACCGGCAAAGTTATTTAAGGAGGATAGTGTAATGAACTAATGACTTAACTTTTTTTTAAATCTCAGATGCGCTCGCCTATAAAGTTACGAAAAATGACATACGTTTTTCCTTGCAGATGTCGATATTTACCATAAATGGATAAACATAACTAGTGGTTTAACGCAGGCTTAGCAATTTGGAGCGATTTAGATGCCGAAAGGGGCTTCTTCTCCAAATCAAGCTTGCTTTTGGAGTGGGAATGACAATTAGAGTGCAACGGGTGGAGTTCGAACCGTGGACCTTCCGGGTTTCAGTTCTCAACTTTTAAGAAATACTTTTCATGATTTTCAGAAAAAATTATCTTTACTTGCAGAAATTGGAAGACCAACAGAGATCCGGTCAGTTAAATAGACAGAAGCGTCATTTGCATAAACTATTAGGACTCGGGGGAGGAGGTGGTGGCATTTCGTTTGGTGGCTTTGGAATCAGTGGAGGTGGCGGCGGTTATGGCGGCGGCGGCGGCTATGGCGGAGGCGGTGGCTGGGATGGTGGATATGGCGGACATGGACATGGGGGATATGGCGGTCACGGCAGTTATCAAGAGCCTCCGAAAACAATCATCGTGGAAGTTGTGAAAGGACATGATCATGGTAATGCCTTATTTTTTTATTTATAAAGCGAAAAAACGTCGGCGGGCTATCTATGGCCGGTGATAACCGCCACCCATGAACATTTGGAGCATCAGAGGCACCACCAATGCGTTACCGGCTTTGGTTTGTTTTGTCACGCACGTGAAACGTTTAATTTTTCAGGAAGTACTTAGTGAAATATAAATTAGATAAAGTAGGTATATGGAAAATTTTAAATCCCAACATTCAATAAAAAAACTTATGGTAGGTACTTAATAAACATTCGCGGAAAAAAATTCTAACTAAATTATCCTTTTGAATATCCTTAATAAAACTTGAAAATAATATAATTGAAGATTTTTAAGTTATTTTGTATGCAAAGTATAAGAAACATGATTGTAATTTTTTACAACAAAAGTAAAACTGGTTATTAAACTTCCAATTAAAAACTTTTTGTGCTATACCGACGAATGCCTATTATATACTAAAATGTGATTTCTTGTTGATTATCCGGTTGTTATTAATTTAACTCAAAGCTCACGTTAACTTCTCAGATAAAGAAAAATATAAATACTCTTAACTTTATAAGGAGCAAGGCACAGTTAGATTAGCTCAGCGTCTTTCATACTTAGTTCGCATAGTAACCAGAGTAGATGTGTGAAGTAAAGCTAAGCTAAGTTAGCTTATTTCCCGGTGTGGCTTGTGTTAAAATATTCGCTTAGATGTGAGATCAGCAAGACGGAGCCATTTCTCTTTTTAAAATTTTACCACCAACCATCATTTTGTGATATACTTGTGCAGAGACAGCAACTGGTGGTTTATACATCTACATAATATAATTTTCTTTTCAGGTCATCATGGGGGACATGGACATGGAGGGGGTAACTACGGCGGTGGAAACTATGGCGGAGGAAATTATGGTGGCAACGGTGGTGGTTTCGGCGGCGGATATGGCAGCGGTTTCGGTGGTGGCGGCGGCGGCGGAGGCGGCGGCGGCGGTTACGGTGGCGGCGGTGGTGGCGGAGGCGGCGGATATGGCGGAGGCTACGACGGGGGCCATGGCGGATATGGCGGCGGGAACATCGGTCACGGAGGCTGCGGCGGTGGTTGCGGTGGCAACTACGGCGGCGGTGGTCACTCGTCCGCCACTGCTACAGCTACTGCGACGGCACATGCCAGCTCGTAAGTACCTCTTTTGCTGTACCTACTACAATGAAACAAACTTTTAACAAATATTATTATTATGGTAGAGCCTTTACGTGTCATAGAGCCACAAGTTGGCCTAGTACATAAAATAAATAATTTTTAATTTGAATTTCTTGTTGCGTCGAGCGTCCATCTGTTGACTCCATTTAATATGTCATTTTATAAAAAAATTATTCTCTTTTTCATATAAGTAAAATATCACACAATAACATCAACACTAAATAAAAGAAATAACAAATTATCTCCAGAAACACAAAAGTTAGACAGTCAATATTATAATATTATCAAAACCGTGAATTTTCTCCATTATCTGAGCGACAATAGATACGGTACATGTTACGTAGATTTTAATATATATACTTTTTTGTTACAGATACGGAAAACGTAAATAAAACCACCATGAAGATAAGTCCAATGGAAGATCGAAAGCCATTTGAACACCAAATTACCTAAGCATCATATTGTATTGTTAGTTACATTACCCAAGTAACAACAATATGCGAGGATTCAACTCTATATTAAATTGCCCTGTGATTCTGATTAGGATATTTAAAAATAAGTATTTATATTACTAACTTGCATACTTAATTAACTGCCAATTGCGTATGCTTCGAGGCAATGTATCGTCATGACAGAATGTTAACGAGTTGTGTGTCTTATGTGTGAGGTCTGAGTTGCAGTCCTAAGAAAATAAAATTATGGATGCCAGCAAAAGTAACATCTACTTCATCATATATTTCGATACCTCTTATGTAAGTTGTTGTATCCCCAAAACGCTTACGTGGATTAATTTTTGTCAGTAGAAAAGCTGAAACACTAAAACATTATAATTCTGAGAATCGCGTGTTTTTATTACACTTTTTAGACCAGGGTAGATCATTTTTAAAACGAAAAAAAATAGTAGTAGGATGAAACCCATTAGAAAAGGAGGGGAATATTATAAAGATGAAAGGAAAAATAATTTACGGGCGATCTGAGGTCGGGAAGGGGTGGGGGTGAGTTTTTAAGGGGAAAAAACGGTTTTTCTCGATTTCCGGCAAAACTAAAAGTCCTATCGAAAAAAGTCAAATGGCAAAGTTGTAGGTAATAAAAGATCTAAAACTTTTGTATTTACACTTTTTTCACATAACCTTAAAATTTATGTGAAAATTCAAAAACCAAGTTTTTGGTTTTTTATTTTTATCTTTTACAAAAATTATTTTTTTTTTAACGAAATTTGGTGAAAACTTACCTTTTTATGTCCCAAATATGCTGTAATTTATTTGATTAAAAATATTTATTTTTTTCGCCTTATTTTAATTAATATCGAAAAAACACCCTAATTTTCAATCGAAAAGTCACCCGTCAAAATATCAGCTTTTTTCAAAAAGTTGGTATGTTTTCTGTCGTTGAAATCTCTACTTTCCGATGGTGAAAAAAAAATATATGTTACTACAGTAAATCTTCTCAGAAATAATTTCAATCTTTAGGTTATGTTACGTTACGCATACTATTTTTAAAGAAAATATTAGATTTTAATGTTTGAGTTGATTTTCTTGAAGATAATTGTGACAAGTTTACTTAAAAAATAAAACAAAAATTTTTATCTGTATCAATCAACTCAAACATTAAAATCTAATATTTTCTTTAAAAAATAGTATGCTTAACGTAACATAACCTAAAGATTGAAATTATTTTCTGAGAAGATTTACTGTAGTAAAATATATTTTTTTTTTCATCATCGGAAAGTAGAAATTTCAACGAACAGAAAACATACAACTTTTTGAAAAAAGCTGATATTTTGACGGGTGACTTTTCGATTGAAAATTAGGGTGTTTTTTCGATATAATTCAAAATAAGGCGAAAAAATACATATTTTTAATCAAATAAATTACAGCATATTTGGACATTAAAAAGGTAAGTTTTCACCAAATTTTCGTTAAAAAAAATAATTTTTGTAAAGATAAAATAAAAACCAAAAACTTGGTTTTTTGAATTTTTCACATAATTTTTGAGGTTATATGAAAAAAGTGTAAATACAAAGTTTTAGATCTTTTTATTACCTACAACTTTGCCATTGACTTTTTTTCGATAGGACTTTTAGTTTTGCCGGAAATCGAGAAAACCGTTTTCCCCCTTAAAAACTCACCCCCACCCCCTTCCCGACCTCAGATCGCCCGTAAATTATTTTTCCTTTCATCTTTATAATATTCCCCTCCTTTTCTAATAGGTTTCATCCTACTACTATTTTTTTTCACTTTTTATTATTTTTAAAGGGATCTACCCTGGTCTATTTGTGTTATAATGTGACATGGTTTTTAAATAAATGCAATCGAATCGGTAAAGAACACCGAACAAACAATCTTACTCTACTGTCAAAAAAAACCACATCATAAGCGTTGTATAACCAAGCTTTTATTGCTAACGATATGGCAATATAAGAATGGCCTGACTTTTGACAGTTAGCAAACGTTTGTTTAAACAAGGATCTTGTTTAAAATAAAGGTTAACTATTTGGAATTCAGTATCTAAGTAAGTACACCTGATTATGTATATATCAATATATATCAGTGTCCACTGTGTAGGTACCTATAATTTGCCTACATTACGAAATACTTTGAACTAAGTCCTATTTTTTAAAATCATTAGGTAATGATACTTCTATGAATAAAAAGTATTGTATTTAATATGTTGTTTTTATTTGGATTCTAAAGTAAATAAAATACCACATAAAACGCAAAGCCACAATAGCACAACGGCTCAGGTGGTGGACAGAAAAACAGAAAATCGATCGATCGATCGAGAGAACCATGTAGGAAGCATGGTGGTATTTAAACCGTTTTGTCATATCTACACTTTGGTCTTCAAGCGCAACATTTACAAGCGTATAAGTCCTACTCTAAGAGGGGAAAAAATTTAATAACAAATAATATTAATACCTAATTTGTATTAATAAGTATTAGATCTAATATCTGTTTTAGTCTTAGAAAATACAGAAATAACTTCTATAGAAGGTAGTTAACAATGTGCAGAAAAAAAAGAAATTCTCAAGTAAGATTGAGGTAACTATAATACACAACAATATGACATCACTGTGAAAACCTATATGTGTAAGAACATAATATACAATTATAATGAGAAGGTAATCAATAATAGTTAATCTTTAATTCATTCCGTGAAATAAGCGTGCTATGAATTATTTTCAAGAAGCTAACCACAGTATGAATAATATTTATCCATACCATAGCACAATAAATAAAACATTCACTATGTATAAGTCAATGATTAGTGCTTTCATTAGTAGCACGTGATGGTGCTTGAAATAATGTGCTTGAATAAAGGTAGGCGTCCACAGTTCCGAGCCACAGCCACTGAGATACACATTTGGTCTGCGGAAGGTAGCGAACTTCGGATTGACTCAAACATATGAACCGAACAAAGCGCTTGCTTCAAACATCGGCTTCCGGGTTTGATTTATCGATCAGGTCATATGGAAATAAACAATAGCGGCTACACAAAGCTATATTAACGATACTGGTCACATTCACATAGTATGCTACGCGGTTCCTTGATTCAAAGAGAAAGATCGAATCGGTCAATATCTCGGCTATGCTCCAGAGAATTCCGGACCATGCTGTGAATTTGTAATAAATACTATGGCAAATGGCAGCCATGAGCCATCTCATATGATCCCTCACGTATGGCTCAGTTCGCAGAGTTATGTGCATTTTATGCAATCACACTAATATTGTAACGGCGAAAGTTTATATGTGTGCGTATGTGTGTGTGTGTGTGTGTGTGTGTGTGTGTGTGTGTACATATGTGTGTGCGTGTGTGTATGTTTGTTACTCTTTCACGCAAAAACTACTAGACGGATGGAATGGTATAATAAATTAATAACCCTTCAATGGGTAACTTAGGTGTTCCATTTATGGCGTTAGTTATAATTTAATTGAACGAAGCAATTGAATAATTCTCATGAATACAGCCGGATACTAAGTAATAGAGACAGATAGGTGTAAAAACCGCGATATTGTTGTTGGAAAATAAACTCTGACATTCCGAAAAGACCTTGTAACATCATTATCACGTGGATACTATATACTTAACAGTATATATGCAGTAATAATAGGATTGTCTATAAGATATCTATAAAAAATATGATGATTTTATAGAAAGATAATCTTTAACATTCAAGGCGATTCCGATTGTGAGCGCAGTTTAAATTGTCAACAACGATCCGGATTGGATTTGATTGCATTGTCTTAAACCATCTTTGGAAACTATGATTAGGTAAGTCCTATAGATAGATTCTAGTCCTATAGGACTAGAAGAGAGAGAGAGTCCTAAAACAGTCAAAAGTACTCAAGTATTTTTTTTAATATATTAATCAGTTTTATAATACTTGGAAAAATTACCTATAAAGTTTTAAATTAAATTAGTTAGGTATTTAGTTTTTTAGTGCTGACTCAAGGGCATAAAAGTCAGCACAAGGCCCCAATACACTTTTCAGAACAACTTTAATTCATTTCAGGAAATTATAAGTAGATAGGTACCTATTTCCTAACTCCGTAAACTTATCGTTATCTATTAAAAAATTAATTATAATTTTTATAGTCCGAAATGCAAGATCCTAAAGATACTTCAATATTAAAACTTTCAATGTAAAAAATTGCTTGGATAAAATTCAAAGGCGTAGGTATGTAGTATAATATTATGCTGTTTTATCACTTTACAGCATAACTCAGTGCTGTTTATCAGTGTTTTGTCTACTTCTTATCAAAATCGTGATTTTAGTGAAATTGGAATGTTCGTATTTTTTTTTACATCAACTGTAAAATAAGTATTAAATTATGCGCTTAAGAATAAAAAATGCAAAAAAAAAAACAAAGTTATTGATTTTCCTTACCCCACCCTAGATTCGAACGCGTACTACTGCTCTGATAAAGTAGGTTATTTTCGTAGTATATTTCGACTGGGAGCGTGGCGTCTCCTGTAATCCGGCTACTCGGAGGTCGGGTTCGGAGGATGGTTTGAGGTTGGGAGTCCTGATGCTGAGTGGCTCATGTTGACTGGACGTCCACACTAAGCCCGGTATTAATATGGACCCCCCGGAGGAGTCTGGGGGGTGCAGGTTAACTAAGGAGGGGCGAACCGGGCCAGGGGGGAAACCCAGCAGCCAAAAGTCCCCGTATCGGGCAGTAGTGGGATAGCGGCCAGGAGTGAGTGCTCAGTAGCAGCCCGACCAATACAATCAGACCCGATCCTTTTGCTAAATAAAATATAATAAATCAAATTTTTATTAGTAAAATGAACCATAACTCGATTGAATTAGAGCTCAATTTCGCATATACATTTTTATACAATTACATATACGATACGCTCCAAAATAAAACTGATTGTACTGAATTTGTGATTTTAACTCCATACAAATAAGGTTAATTTTTCTTTGACGTTAATGTCATCGAATTCTTATACGATCAATCGAATTAATGCTTAAACTAAGTATAAGTACTGTTAAGCTGAAAGCTAAGCTAAACAGGAAATAATTTTTTCCTTGAAACGATTTTTTTACCGTTTGGTTGATTGCGGAAAAGCTGCATCAATCATTACTACAGTCAAAATTGTGGTGATTGGCTGAATTTATGGCATTCTTGTTGCGATAATGCATTTTAGAAAAAAAATTGAGAACCTCCTCTTTTTTTGAAGTCGGTTAATAATAGTGAGAGTATCGAACGATCAAACTACAGCAATTAATATATTTTTTTAATATCAATCAACCTATTTTGAAAATAAATAAATGTAAGTACTTAAATATTATTTAATACCTACCAACTGAAGGTATCTAACTTGTTAATTACTTACCTAATTCCCAGTTTTGTATTTGTATTTCTCAAGTGGTTAGGAAAGGCCTAGTTGTCTATAATTCTATAGTAGGTAATCAGCTGAAGAAAAGTTTGCAACCCTATCTAATGGGAAGGAATATAAATTCGTATCCGATGAAGTTCAATTTGGTAGGTATCGCAACGAGTTCTACTTGCACTTTAACCCTCTTGAAAAAGCCGAAAGCAATAATATTATTCACACAAAAAATCTAATAATTTGATAAACAATAAAAATACTAAGAATATGTAAGTTTGGAAATACCGCACTGTAAGTAATTAATAATGTTATTATTGCCTGACGTCATAACAACTGGGAGTAAATAATATTGTTATTTTTAGGGTTCCGAAAAAAACTTCGGAACCCTTATAGGATCACTTCGTTGTCCGTCTGTCTGTCAGTGTGTCACCACCGTTTTTCTCGAAAACGGCTTATGATCCGAAGTCGAAATTTATACTGAATATAAAGTTCAATGGTCTCGTAGTGTTTTAAGAATATCAAGCTTATAGCTTAACTCAGTGAAAAGTTACAGCTTTAAAACGACGGCTTTCTCATTATTAAAACAAATTAAGGGACATCTTCCAAAAATCGTTTTTTTCCATACCTAATTCTTAGTTTCATAGTAAGTGCCGTTATATTTTACAAACACCAGCTTTAAAGTCTTACAAATGACGAACATATTGATATCTCTAAACATAGTAAGAGTAACTTAAACAGCTAAAAACCAAATAAAAACCTACCACTTACTATGACTTTTAAAGTACTGTAACTGGAGTAAAGTATCTGAAGCTAAAACACACTATCAGATGCATCGACTGAGAGCCGCGACAGATAAGGTTTCACAGTCGTTTGAGATCAGCAGGCCCAGATTTCTATCGGACGTCCGAAGACTCAAGAATGGCCCAAGGTTACGTCCGCGACTACGTCCGATTGTGTGCACAATTCAATGTACATTCACTATCCAGCCGCGGTTGACGCGTCGGATCGTTTGTTCTAAGCCTAACTTTTTAATGCGTCACATCACAGAACTGTCACAACTTTTGTAGACTGACCTCTATAATTACTCTATGATTTGTAGAATAGACCAGGTATGTAATAGAATCTGCAATGGCATATACATTAAGAAAAATATTTTTTATCTATTACCTATCTCTTTAATTAATTTATGCCATCATATTTTGTATTCACATCACACTATATCACATATCACACTAATTCATATTATAAAGCCGAATGTTTGTATATGTATGTGTGTGTGTATGTTTATTACTCTTATTACTCCTTCACGCCACAACGAATTAACCGATTTGGCTGAAATTTGGAATGGAGATAGCTAATACCCAGGATTAAAACATAGGCAACATTTTATCCCTAAAAATTACAGAGTTCCCATGGGAATTGAAAAATCTTGATCCACGCGGCCGAAGTCGCGGGCATCGTCTAGTACCTAATAAAGGAGGTGGGTTGATAAGGCCCAAAATCCGCCCCTCATACACTCGAAAAAAAAAGTTCCAGATTCCGACAAATTGTAAATGTATTTATATACTTGAAGATATAAACTTTATTTTAATATAAAGTTTAGGTGATAAAAAAAATAGTAAGTTTCAGAAAATATTACCCAAAAAGAGAGTGTTTCTTTTACTTTTCTTACATTTTCATACATTTTAGTCGTTTTTTAAGCTTTGATTTAATATTTTAGTATGAGGCGCTCCATGAACCAAAATAAATTAATACTCATATAAAAGCTTATAAAAAGGAGCATCATTATCAGTTACGTTTACCATGGTTCATGGAGCGCCTCATTCTAAAATATTAAATCAAAGCTTAAAAAACGACTAAAATGTATGAAAATGTAAGAAAAGTTAAAGAAACACTCTCTTTTTGGGGAATATTTTCTGTAACTTACTATTTTTTTTATCACTTAAACTTTATATTAAAATAAAGTTTATATCTTCAAGTATATAAATACATTTACAATTTGTCGAAATCTGGAACTTTTTTTTTCGAGTGTATGAGGGGCGGATTTTGTTACCTTATCAACCCACCTCCTTTACCTTCATTTTTTTGTAGAATAGGTAGATATGTAATAGAATCTGCTATGGCATTTACAATCCAGTGTTAATCATAGATTAAAAATAGAGGTCAACGCAGTCTTATAACCCAGTTGTCAAAAACTGTCATGTCTTATTAAATAATGTTTGAATTGAATTGTTAAAATATTTCGAATGTTCATATAACGATAGGAATTAGGAAATGAGTTTTTGAAAGATGTAACAGTGTTAATGAGAGAAGGATACGTCTATATTTAAAGATGCGAAGAGGTGGTTAGCTAAGGGAAACATCAAGAGTGAAGTGGAATCTTTGGTGGAACATGTCGGAAAGCCATTAATTAAGCAGGAGGTTGACCAGTGCATAGATAACTACCATCCAGTCCAAGTTAAAGCGGCACCTCAGCAGCTCAAGAGCTTGTTAAAAGATGAAGTGTCCATAGCACAGCGGCCGAAATTATTGAAGCAAGGCAATACATTCGTTAAAAAGAAAGATAGCATCCGAGCAAGTAAGGAGATAAAAGAACAGTCGAAGTACAAGAATAGATAGATAGATAGATAGATAAAAACTTTATTGCACACAAGAAAGAAACAAAAATAAATAAAACTTAAAACTACGCATGCAAAGGCGGCCTTATTGCTACAAAGCAATCTCTACCAGGCAACCATTGGTGATAGGAGTGAAATGATGTGTGAGGGTAGTATGGTGCAACATTATCTAAGCAATATACATATTTACACTACATAACAAATACTATAATATCTATTTGAACAAATAAAATAAAATAATACATACATACCTATATATATATACATATATATCTATACGAAATAGCGATAAATATATAGTTTAATTACCATGGCATCTGGATATTAATACCTGTTTCAGGCGATTTTTAAAAATATTTAAGGATGGTGAGCTTCGGACGTTATTCGGCAGGGAGTTCCACAACTCCACAGCATATGCTGAGAATGACTTGCCATAAAAATTAGTATTTCTATGAGGAACTTTGAGCTTGTTGTCTAGGCATGAGCGAAGTAGCATGGGACGATCGATGGAAGCAAGAAAGGTGAAACGTTCTTTGAGATAACCAGGAGTATGCGGACTATAGAGGATAGAGAAAAGAGAGAATAATTACTCAGTGGATGGAGATGTACTCTGCAAGTATCCAGGACAATCGTTGGTCATACCCAAGCAATTGGAAAAAGAAATAAACCATAGCAATGGACATTTTTTAAAGAAGAAGAAGAATTGGAAATATGTATAAGACGCATGGCTCAGCTGACCATATTATGAAAAAAAACCAGAGTCAAATAGTCGATAGAGATAGTAATAGTAGGTAAATAGTACTGTAAAGTAATAATGAAGGTGACTGTGTTGAATGAATGTTTGTGTATTAATATAGTTAAGTAGATGTATGTAGTTAGCTTTGTCAACAGCACCGCCAAGTATATTGTATATATACTAGGTTATGTGTTACACTGATAATATGTTTGTACATGATTTTGTTATTACCAACTTAAGAACACACAGTGAACTCAAAGTGAACTTATAGTGAACTTGTTAGAATAAACTAAGGACAGTTATTGGACTGTAAATTAGATAATATAGAAATTAATAATAAGTTTAAGTAATATTACTTATTAGCCCACAGGCTAGATGGTAGTATAAAATAAAGCCACCGTGACATGGTGCTTTATGGTAGGAAAAAAAAAAACCAACTTAAGTATACCTATGGTTTTTTAAATTCGAGATCATTCAAATTTTATTTTATTTTGTAAAAGAAATATTAATTATAATAATTTGTGACCATGTATACTTACTAGTGTTTAGATTCCTTATACATAAGATGTCATTCTATATTGGTTAACTTAAGATGTATTACTGTTAAGTATGTATGAAAACTGTATTATTTAACTTAAGGTGTGTTAGTGTTGAGAAGGTATGAAGTATGTGCGGAAGTATGAATATGGTAAAGATGTATGAACGGAGAAGGTATGTCTGGGGACAGACATAGTTGCAGGATGACCGAATGTGGGAAACGGAATGTAAGTGTATGACAGGGATGGATGTATGCGATAGAGAGAGTGGGAAGATATGGAGATAAAAAAGATTGGCAAGATGGCATACGGAGTTAAGACATGCTAAGGAGTGCTAAAAGTAGTTTAAATAAAAGAAGTTAATATATATTTAGTGTTTTTACTTTGAGCTATTCCCACATTTATTAGAACATATGATATTATTACTTGCTTGTTCAGACATGAAAAGGGTCACAAAGAAAATTCTGTCAAACATAGAGAATCTTTTGATTGACTATCTCGAATGCTTTAAAGACAGCTTAGACTTAGTTTTACAAGTTATACATTGCATTATGGAAGTAACTCAAAGAGACAAATAATGGGATGAAACATGGAGATTGGGAACTGTGAGAAAACTACACAACCCCATTGAGTTTGGGCTTGTTTGATTCATCATGCAGGGTCTGATGATGAGACCGGAAGGCGTCTATAGGTACTGCAATAACACTGCGCACTTAAGCTGTCATCTAGTAGGTACCTAATTAATACAATGGTCAAGAGTTTCGGAACCCTCAGTGCGCGAGTATGACTCGCACTTGACCGGTTATTTATTTATCGAGTAGCATTAGCAAAATTGCATACATATTTTTTGTGTTACTCGTACAGTCCATAATAAAATCTTCTCAAAGGTGTGTGAAGAAGAAGAAAACCTTTTTTTTTTAAACGAGGGGGAAATCTTTAACGAAATCCTGGGGTAGGGTCCCGGGTTATGTGGGGTTTTTACCCACTAAAACCCCCTCCATAGCCACCCTCAGCGCATATTGGAAGGCCGATGAACGAAAAGGCCGATGAAAAAATCCAATGCTGAGCGACTTAGGATCATGAACATAATATTATGTTACATACACGATTCCATTTTGTAATTAATTTTAAAAAGAAAAAAAAAATTGTCAAAATCACGAAAAGACCGATGAAAAAAACCAACGCTGAGCGACCCAGCAGGGTTAGCTAGTTAGTTAGGGAGGATATAAAAGTTTTATCCCCCGATTTTATCCACTGACAAGGGATGAAATTATCTTCCCCTATGCTAAAGCACGGCGACAGGGGAAAAAAAAGTATATTCCTATAAGAATATTCACTGTGGATATTATTTCCACCGTTTAGCTCATGCTCGACAGGTGGATAAAACTGAGCAACAGGATAAACATTTTATCCTTTCCCCGGGGATAAAATTTCTCCCGCCCATGCTAGCTATGCAGAATCATGAACTGAATCCTTGGTTTCAGTTTTCGTTAGTACCTACGGTGTCCCTGTATAAAATGCTCGACGATAAGTACAGTCGCTTATGCGTAGGTAACTGTAAATAGATGTAGCTATACGTAATTATATTTTATAGTGGTCTGCAGTCTGCACGCATCATTTGGCTCGCCAGGTTTATGAAGACACCGCGGTCATCGCTCCAAGGGTCATCACACCTGAATTACTTACACTTGATTTAATCTAATGTAGGTAATAGCCCTACTGCTTAGTCTACGTATAGTTACTTACTACTTAGTGCTAACTGCTTAGCATGTTTAATTGTAAAGATTTTATCCGATGGTGAGTGGTGATAATTTGACTACGACCTACGCCTAATAACATCCCACCCCAGATATAACTTGACAAACCGACAAACCAACAAACCAAAAGACTAACACACTTTCGCATTTATAATAACAAATAAAAGAAAGGATTTTTTTGATATAGTTCTTGCAATTCACGAGGGCGCGTGAGCTTTACTTGTGGTTACGTCGTGTACATATTCACATTGCGTAAGTGTGCGTGCTTGTCAGAGCCTAGGCATATCAGTTTTGTGATAGTTTATTCATTAGGTTTGTAAAATGTAATTTCATGTGTAACTTTTAAAAAACCTTTTGCAGATTCGTTTTGCCGTAAAAAACCTATGTGATTGATTACCAAAGCTTGGTTCACAAGTTAATTAAAAAAGTTCATGGTTTACTTACTTGTTTTCCCTTGTTTATTCGATACTCGATAGGTACTTACGTTATAGGTACTTGTAGTAGGTACCTATATGAAAAGTCTCAATAAATTTATATAACATGAGTAGAAAATTAAAAGCTGATATTTATAGACGTGAGCTTTCCCGTGGCATTGAGTCACGACTTCTGTATGTATTGACAATAGAGACGTAGACAAAACGCAAGTACCTAAGTATGGAAAATTAAACTTTACCAACCTATTTAATATGCGAAAGGGTTTGGAAAGCATCTGTATCATTATTCCAAAAAATTATTCCTTATGAGATAGTGCAAAAATTTTGCTCTGCAGGGTGAGCATGGGTAGGAGACAAAAATTTTATCTCTGTTTTTATCTACTGACAAGAGATAAAATTATCTTCTCTTCTCCCTATGCAGGGGAAAAGAGAAGTATATTATTCCTATAAGTATATCCACTGTGGATATTATTTCCATATATTTTGGGCAAAAGCCCATGACAACGCAGTGGTGAGCCCTGTTATCTTATAACTGGGAGGTCTCGGGTTCGATTCCCAGCGGGGGCAATTTGGGAATTTATAATTTCTGAATCGTTTCTGGTCTGGTCTGGTGGGAGGCTTTGGCCGTGACTCTACCACCACTCTACCGTCAAAGACGTGCCGCCAAGCGATTTAGCGTTCCGGCGCGATGGCGTGTAGAAACCAATTAGGGGTGTGGGTTGCATGTACCCTTCTAAGACTTGTACCATCTTAGACTGCATCATCACTTATCACCGGGTGAGATCGCAATCAAGGACTATCTTAGTCATCGAATAAAAAAAATAAAGAAAATGCTCGACGAGTGGATAAAACTGAGTGAAGGATAAACATTTTATTCTTTCCCCGTGGATAATTCATGTCCCTCACCTTGCTGCCGGTCTGCATCAGCTATCAACTAGTAGTAAGTATATAATATTTCTTATTTTTTTAAGAATTTTTAAGGCCTATTAGCCACGTTAAGCTTGTTTAGATTTTGGGGCTATTAAAATCACGGTGATGTTCTAATGAAAACACAATAAGTACATTTTTCGCCGAGGGGTGAAAAGGACCGATTACTAACGAGGGTGTAGGTACTTTGAGGCCCGAGACATGACCGTAGGTTCTAAAAGTTCCTTAAAGAAGGTAATTTCCGAGCAAGTTGATACCCGCGACTTGGTTCGCGTGAATTGAGGTTTTTTAAATTCCTGCGGGAACTCTCTTATTTTCCGGAATAAAACGTAAACTATCTGTATAAGTTCCAGACTATTTCTGTGCCAACTTTTAGCCAAATCAGTTCAGGCGTTACGGCGTAATTGAGTAACAAACATCCATCCGTCCGTCCGTCCGATTAACTAGTGGATGCCCATTGCCCGCGACTTCGCGTGGATTAAGTTTTTTTTGGATTCCCGCGGGGACTCTCTTATTTTCCGGGATAAAAAGTAGCCCATGTGCTATTCTAGTCTATAATCTATCTCTGAGCCTTTTAGCCAAATCAGTTCAGTCGTTGCAGCGTGATTGAGTAACAAACATTCATCCAGCCAGCCATCCATCCATCCATCCATCCACCCATCCATCCGTCCGTCCATACATCCAAACTTTCGCATTTATAATATTAATAGGATTTATCAGTCTTCCAAAGGTACTTAGGTGCTTGTTATCCTTATATCAGAGAAAATTCAAAGTAATACTTACTGAATAGGTTGATATGATGATTTATTTACCTCTTTCTTTTATCTTATTTGCACGAGGAAAGTTGCATCCCAGTGGTCGGATCTTTTTTAACCCCGATCCGTGCGCGGGCGCTTCACTAGCCAGCTCGCAGCCGTGGCCCGCACCCGTCAGTGAAACTTTGCCATCTACTTATAATATTCTCATCAATATTAATTAATTTATTTAATTTTCGCAATGCATAAATCCATTGTCTTTGTGTGTGTTGTGTGCGTTGTTTTGATTGGTGAGTGTGTTTTTGTTTTTTTTTTCTTTCTTTCTTGGAAAACAGTAGTTGTAAACCTTTTCAGCAAAAGTTTCGGGTTGAATTATTTGCGCATAAAATATATGTACAGAATAGGTATATTGGAAGCAAGAAAACAGAAAATCGTATTAATTTCACGATCGTGTCTGATATTTATTAACAAAATTACTCTGATGCTTAAAATATTTTAATATTACTTCGAAAGCTTGTCGTTTTTAAAAGACACAGGGGCTTAATTAATTATAATCTACAGGACCTATTACGTTAAATCAAGAACATTGGGTAGCTAAAAACGTTCAGAATAACTAAGTCAGTTTTCATTAATTTTTTACTGCTGTTAAAACAAGATGTTACATTACTGAGTGTCAAAAAATTTAGACAAATCTATGGTTTATTGAATACAAAAAGCTGTAAATATTAGGCCATATATTCTAGTATGTCTTATAATAGAGCAAAGAGCGTCACGCTTACAGCATTCTTGTAGTTACGAAGCTCTATCTACCTACCAATATAGACTTCTAACTCGCCTGATTAAGTTTATCGTAAAACAGTGGTTAAGACCAGACGAGAACCAGTTCCAGATAATTTCGCAAGCCGCGCGTCAGATCAAAAAGTAATAAAATAAGAAACGGCCTGCGTGGGCGAAAAAGCTGCATGGGCTAATTTTTTTTTTTATAACAAGTAGATAGGTTACCTATTACGATAGTCATAAAAATAGTTACGAACTTATGGCGGGCACTATTATAGGTACTCAAACCTGTAGCAAAAACATATAGAAGTACATAAGTACATAAAAGCGGAAATACTACTTTCTCGAGTTCACTTTTGTGTCCTAGAAAATATTTAAAACTAGCTTTTGCTCGCGGCTTTGCTCACGTTAAGTTCGATTTTTCAAACCCCTATTTTACCCCCTTAGGGGTTGAATTTTCAAAAATCCTTCCTTAGTGTGCGCCTACGTCATAAAAGGAACCAAATGTAAAAATTTCAAGTTTCTAACTTCAGTAGTTTAGGCTGTGCGTTGATATCTCAGTCAGTCAGTCAGTCAGCCAGTCAGAACTTTGAATTTTATATATATAGATATTACTCTATTAATATATTTTTGTATACCTACACAAAACGAAACAAGTTTAAATTAAAAATTAGATTTTTAAAAAACAAGCTTTTAGTACCTAGTAAAATATACAATTATGATTTTCTTGTCAACGGTACGGTATGACGTCATTTTATAACGGTCGACGACGGTCAACTTAACGTGGACGGGTAGTACATATGCCTTAAAGCACAAAAAGTTCTTATAAGTCTCTTATACGAAGAAAGAACAGCTTAACCAGTTTCATCTTCATTCTTAGCGTTATAATAATAAAGGAAGAAAATAAGTTACAGTTAACATTACTTTCAAGTTTGTGTGGTTTACCAAGACTATTAAAAACCTTCCTTGCAGGCATCCGGCCCGAGTGCCATTTAATATTAAATGCTCGTATAAATTAACTCAAGTTAAATCGTATTATTTTTTACAAGCAGTTACTTAGTTAAGTAGTTATTATTAAAAGCACTGATTGATGGAGCTTATACGATTGCTCGTATACCTAAGCTCCATCAATCAGTGCTTTTAGGCCTTGCGGCCTCAGTCCATTACTTCAAGCGTTAAGACGATCTAGGCATGATTTTTGAATAATTAGTACTAGTTATTAATAAAATAACGAAATCAGTTTGACGACGTTCGTATCCAAAAGCGGACAAAAGGACAAAATTCTCCAAGGGCCAATTTCACCTATCAAACTAAACGCGATTAGTTCACGATGAAGTCAGTTTATGCGTTTAACTCAGTTTAGGGATATAGTTTAAGCCGAGATTTAAATTGTAGTTCAAGGCTGATATGTTTGCAAAATCAACCATTTGCAGATAAAAAATGTAAGACTAAGATTTACTTTTTACAATTGACGATTTGGTTCGGTTTTAGAATTGATCAACTAATAACTTTTTACATTTTTTGACTAAATAATATTGTACGCATAATCAAGATGCTGGCAGCTTTGGATGACCAACCTTTTTTTTTTTTAAATATATAGACTAGCGCTTGGCTGCGATCACACCTGGTGGTAAGTGAAGATGCGGCCTAAGATAGAACGCGCTTGCCTAGAAGGTGCCTATTCACTCTTGATTTGAAGGTACCCAAATTATAGTTAGAGGGAAAAACGGAAACCGGAAGGGCATTCCAAATTTTAGCGGCGCCTATCAGAAACGAAGCACACAGAATACTTACTACTATTGCATCTCCTATTGGTAAATTACCTACCGAAAAATTCTTTTAAAAGCATTAGGTAAGTATAAAATAACTATCAATTATAATCATAACTTTAAACGCCACTCAATCAAACGCATTCTAATATATCGGGTATTATAAAATATGATCATACCTAGTTTGCAAAGAATGAAAAACATAATTCATTGAAAAAACCTTGCTTACCTTAGCTTTTATAGTCAGAAAGAATAGCATCGTGATTTAAGCGTTACTTCATAAATATATTCTCCAATTAATAGTAAAAAATCTTTGTTAGAATCTCATTGATAAAAAATTTTAATAAGCACTTTCAGGAATTTTTGTGACAAAAGTAAAGTCCACAGTATATTTAGTAGAATAGGTAGATAAGTACTTATGTAAAATCTTCTCATTAGGTTTTATCTAGTCTTTTACCCAGATATTCTAAATTACACCCATTTAATTAATAATCCCTTTATAAGCTTTGGCTAATATTACATATGTACCTCAATACATATTTATAGAGATTGTACAATATACATAAATACCTAAAACGTAGGTATTTTACATCTTTAGCTAAACATAAAGATTTGAAAAACATTCCAAAACAATAACACATTAATAATATGTTAACTTGAACGTATAAATGTTTAATCTAGATCGAATCGAGCGAATCAATACGAATACAAACACGTTTGATAATAAAATAGATTTTTGCTTATTAAAACAAAACTATAAGTTACTTGTATATATTTATAAAAAAAAACTCTATGACTTGCTAATCAAACGTATTAGCCATACATACCTTAGGTACCTGTTTAGTTATTCAGGTTTCCAGTCACGACTTAATCCGCGGCTATAGGTCGTGATATCTTTTCCGCGGTCGTGCGCCCGCAGCATCGTTTATCACAAAATATCTATAAGTTCAATTTTATTTTATTACAATACTGTAGAGAATGAAGATTTCATTTATTTTCTGTTATTGGAATCACATTACCTTAAACCTTACTTAGGTGTAACTTAAATGTAAATTAACACTGAATTACTACCTACACTAAGATTAAAATTAAATTAAATCTAAAACCTCATTAAAGCTTGCCTGTATTAAAAAAAATTATGGTTAGCATTTAATAAAATACTGTCCTAGAAAACGGTTGCTGAACTTTACAAAAATGTTACCCAGCCCTGGCATATGCGGTCAGGTCTGGGAAACAGATAGATAGATAGATAGATAAATACTTTATTGCACACAAGAAAGAAACAAAAATAAATAAAACTTAAAACTACGCATGCAAAGGCGGCCTTATTGCTACAAAGCACAATCTCTACCAGGCAACCATTGGTGATAGGAGTGAAACAGTTTTGTAAAGTTAAAATATTATTTTTGAAATCGTCCGTTACGTTATGAACCTTACTGAAATTGGAAGCGTAGACTATTTCAACCGTAAAAAAATTCTGTCATACAAGCCTTCTCCTTAATTGTCAGGTAATTATTGCGAACACAACAAAGAAAATCAATCGGTCAGCCGTTCTTAAGTCATGATCTATACATGCAGTAATCGATTTTTATGTATATATGTATGTAGATAGATAGATAAAAACTTTATTGCACACAAGAAAAGAAAGAAACTAAATTGAATGCGTCTTAAAACTACGCATGAAAGGCTGCCTTTTTTATTGCTAACAGAGCAATCTCTACCAGGCAACCATAAATAGGAATAGATATATAAAATAACTTTGGTTTATAACTTTTGCATCCAGTTGCGAGTAATTTTACAAGGAAGTAAAAGAACCAATCAGATGTGCCTATTAGCATTAATCGAGAGGAAATTGCTACAAAATAGCATCACAATTTCATGCTACATCAATGCAATTATCCGATATTTAAAAATACCAACTAAATATTAATCACGCCAAGGCCACGCATAGCTATTAATTTAACAAAAACATCCTTCCTACCTATTACCTATAGTTAGCTAACCCAAGCTTACGCATCCTTTAGAGCTTCGACCTATGTAATATTTATAAACGCGGTATGATATCATCGTTATTCCAAGTAAAATATATACTTAAAGATATATATAATGCAGAAAAGCTTTTTACCAACACCTGGATTAAAATTAATGGGCTTTGCAAAAAAGTAATTGTTAAGCTGGGTGCACATTAAAAACGCGTTCACACGCTTCTCAATTGCTACATTTTTCAAGTTGACCATTCACAGACTCTCTTTTAGAAGTGAGTTTTTTTAACCCAGACGAACTTTAAAAAAAGCACGAGTTATTGAAAATTTTGACTTGTTTTTAACCACCCATAATTCTTGGATATATTCTCAAGGTATAAAATGTTAACCGTCACAGACTAGAGACATCGAAAGCTGTCAAAGCCGATTTTTATTTAAATTCACAAAAAAAATTGTATTTCTCCATTCGATTAGACCTACCGAAGATTTTAATGAAGCTTGGGAATAGTGGATTATGGGACCGTGTGGACAAACTACGCTTTTGAAATGTGCAACTGCCTTTAGGTACCTTTTGTGAAGATAATAAAAACTTACCTAATAAAAAACTGTTTGTTGAACTCTCTAAGTAATACCACTGTGGTAAATACAACGCTGTAAAAGTTTTCGATGAAGGTGAATAGATGTGAAGTTTACGCGTAATGAACATCGCGATGACATTTGCAGGATAGTGGAAGGGGTCGGAATTTTATAATAATGCAAAAACAAACACGATCAACCTGTTCAGAGTCCGAGTCGACCACACACCAATGGGCAGGACAATGACTTTTATTATACCGTGGAAACGCAATGATGTCTTCATGGTTTTAAAACTCCCTCATTGACGACCTCCATAGCGCATTGACGACCTCCCTAGCGCAGTGGGGAGCGCTGTGGTCTTATAACTGGAAGGTTTCGGGTTCGATTCCTGGCGTGGGCAATTTGGGAATTTATAATTTCTAAATTGTCTCTGGTCTGGTCTGGTGGGAGGCTTTAGCCGTGGCTAGTTACCACCCTACCGTCAGAGACCGAATAGGGGGTATGTGTTGAATCTACACTGCCATACCCGTTCCAAGTTAGCCTGCTACCATCTCAGACTGCATCGTCACTTACCATCAGGTAAGATCGCAGTCAAGGACTATTTTGTCCACGAATAAAAGAAAAATAAGCCAATTTATTCCAAATCTAGCTACTATCTGTCTGAAGCTTTTCTTGATACCTTCAGCGCTGAATAGCTTACAATACTAAGCTAAGCTCAATAGCCCAACGGTTAAAGGTGCGGACTGAAAACTGAAAGGTCGCAGGTTCGAACCCCACCACTACTAGCGCAAGATTCACGCTTATTTTGAGGGAATAGGAGGATATTAGTCAACTTGTACTTGCCTAACATCCTCCTAAACTAAGAACAGCGACTAATATTTAGTTACCTAACTAAGAACAGCAAATAATATTTGGTCACTATTTAAGTCTTTAGTCGGCGGCAAAATAATATCCCTAATATTGTATCCCTAATATGTGGCTGTTGACCAAAACACAAAAGCAATTTGAAAAGTTAAAAGTGGATTTTATGTTGATAAGTACCAATTACCATATTGTATAGCTGCTGTCCTAATAACGTAACTGCAGAGTTATTTTCTGGCTATTCTTGGCAACATCAAGTTTACAACTTGCAAGCCTGTTCGCATGCTACGATCGAGTATCACATTCTATACGGTGCCCTGCCCATCAACTATACAAGGTGTTTGTTAATGTGTATAACTTACCAGCAACCACCCATGCACTTTGACCCCATAAACACAATGGCGGTGGTAAAAAGTGAAAATTAATTATCAAAAACTTTCATACAAAATTAATTAATTAATTAACAAAAAAACATTTTGGAAACCCTAACTGAAGACATAATAACAATACGCCACATAAATCCCTTTCCGTAGTAGTAATTCCAAGAATGACTTTGACCGCGCCGCTCGAGGTAAAGGCGAGGCTACAAGCAAGACTTGCGGTTGCGTTTGCGCAACGAAAAATTACATCGCATAGGACATAGTACGAGAAAACTCTGTCCATTAGTTTAGTTTCTAATGAGACATGGACCGCACTAAGTACTACTTCTGCTTGGCTTAAGACGCATCAATCTTCCGTTGGTTTCTCCCAAAGGACAGGACAATCCTGAATCAAGTAAATCAGATAATCGATATCGTAATTAATCATCTTGATCAATTAATCAATCATCCGTTTTTACGGTGCACAGCGGACATTTCCACGGTGCGTTGTGGTCGCTACGTCTATGATTTTTACAACGCGATGTCGCACTCCAGTGAGGGCTCGCCCTTACGGTGTTCGACGTACCTATTTAATATTCAAATCACGTACGCGGCTTTGGAAGGGGCCGGTACTAGAGCGGGGAATTTCGAGCACCGGTGAAAATCACCGGTGATTTGCCATTCTCCGAAGATTCATCGGAGATCTCCGGTGAATTCGAATACAGATTTAGCATCAATTAAAATGTTATTGACTGTTAATGTTCTAGTACAATGCACAGGAATTTTAAGCGCATCGATATTGTGTGAACTCAAAATGATATTAGATGTATTGTAAAGGTTTTAAATAAAAAAAATATTAAGAAAAAAAATATTTTACTTTATTATGATAATTATTATTTAAGGAGGTAGGAAATAATGATAAAGTAATTGTATTTGAATAAATGTTATTAAGTTAATAATTAACAATGTTCCTCAACAAACTTCTTTTTATTTAAATTAAATTACTTGAGTTATGATTCAATAATAATCGGTTAAACACCGATTACTTTCACCGGAGAGTCACCGGTGATTCTCCGGTGAAAAATCACTTCTCCGCGCCGCCGCCGGTGCAAATCACTACGCCGGACACCGCTCGCTTTCGACTACAAATGCTAGTAATATGCTTGCACTGTACTGCAAGCGATAATAATAATTATTGTATCGTTTTGCAATTGATTTATTATTAAAAATATCACACACATTCATTCGTTCATTCACATACAGTCATTGTTAATCAAAACCACGACGCGAGATATTAATTACCTGCAAATAAAGAGGCGGCAGTCACTTTATGGATTACGTAGGTACGGACTTTAACTTATGGAGTCCGAAAGTAGTCGGGAATATTCTTGCAAAAATACGAGATTTCTAATCGGTTTTCACTCTACTGAACAATACTACAGGTTTACAGATTTAATTGCATGCCGATTAATGGTTAGGTATCGCATCTGGAATATTTTATCGCAACGTTATAGCATAGCAAGTAGTACGTTGTAGGCCTACAAACATCCATTCATAGTTTTATCGTTGGCAGTTCATTGCCATTGAATCAGCTGTTTTAAAGGTTGCCACCTAAACATTTATGGTGAATTTTTGAAGTCCTCATAACTTGGCCAGGATATGAGCTACACGTCTCATGATATTTTTTCATGTATCTATACACCGACCCCAACTTATGGGTTTCGGTAGGATAGGGACATTAACTAACACCTTGTATAATATATTGTTATATAACAAAATCCTACTCATATATTACAAATGCGAAAGTATGGATGTATGGATAGATGGATGGATGGATGAATGTATGTATGTTTGTTTGTTACTCAATCAAGCCACGACTGATCCGATTTGGCCGAAATTTTGCACAGAGATAGATTATAGTCTGGAATAACACAAGGCTACTTTTTATCCTGGAAAATAAGAAAGTTACCGCGGGAATTAAAAAACCTCCATCCACGCGAACTAAGTCGCTGGTATTTAAACTAGTATTGTTATAACTAAGTACCTACCTAGGTATGTTATTTTTATGAATTATCTCACTCGGAAATTCTCTTTTGCGAAATGAGTAGGTAAGTAGTTAGGTATACGGAAAGCTCCTGCGAATTTTCTTCTGTGATCGAAGCCTGCGAAGAATATATTAGGTACCGCTACATAATAAACAATCTTGAAATACATAAATTAAAATTTTTGCCAGTAATAAATAAGGTATAGGTATAATAAATAAGTAAAGGAAGATAAACTTTTTAAGTGATGTCCAGTTATCCAAGTATCACAACAGTAGTGGGTACACCAACCTACTTAGATAGGTTTATTAGGAAGTAATCTGTGGAGACAATGTTAGGTAGGTAGGTATAAGTATACCAGCTGGATAGCTACAATATTGCCTATGCAGAATCTCGGTCAGCAGTTAACAAGCAATTGGTAAGATGTTGTGTGTGCTAGCAAAATTATCTTCTGAATTCCGCAATCCAATATAGACCTTATAGTATATTGATTTGGAGATTACAATCGATTTAGTAGGTGCTTTAATGAAATCTTGCAACTTCTCAAGAGACCAGTGTACTAACTGTAGGTGGTGTTTTGACAAGCAAAAACTCAGCCTCGCGGCTGTGGACCGTTAGATGAAAGTCTCGTACCAACATAGTATGCTTTTAACAGCATTTTATCGAACCAACAATACGCACGCTACCGAAAATCTTGACAAAGCAAACTAGCTCGTATATCACAACCGTGGAAGAATGATTAATGTTTGCTTTGATACGACAAATACTCATCAATATTTGTGGTGACCGTACAATATACGTCGAAAATGTGATAGGAAACCGATATGTTAGAAACTTGAAATGGACTTCTCAAACGGAACATAATGATCGGTCATTGCCCCAGGCTGATATCGTGAAAGTATTTTAAGCATACGCAAAGATTAATTAGAGAAATTCGATGCACGAAGATTATAAATGTGTGTTGATCATTAACATTTTTCAGGATGAACAAATCGATAAATTGCTGTCGGAGTTCTTTCATTGATTAACTTTTTTTAAGCTATTGCATAGCTTCTATCGCGGGCCTTGAGCGTGGAGACCGAATCCAGAAATTCCGTAACGAAAATAACCTGACACGGGACTCCTCTCACCGCTAGATGGCGTTGATAAAAAATGCTATGCAATAGCTTTACCGCGGCAGTCCCCGAGTGCCACACGTCTTTTTTTTTATTCGATGACAAGATAGTCCTGGGCAGTAGGTAGTTTACTATAAGGGAATCGAGGTGCGATTGTAAGATGTTTACAATATTTTCTCCAAAATAACAGCAATTATTTACTTACCTCAATTAACTATTTACCTCAGTACTATACCTACCTACCTTAGTTTTTAAGGGTTTAATTATTTAGTGCTTCCTTAAATTGCTGCAGTTTAGTTGAACGACCAAGTGGAACAAGAAAAGCGGTTCAAACAAGCTGATCCTATCTGATTATATCAGCGAATTTACGAGCCACGATATGTCTGCGTGCGTGTTTGACCTCCCGACGAATAGGCACCCATCTATCGGCTATCTTTACTTCAAATTACATGCTACGATTTATGGGTCATTTAAATTATTATACGTACATATTATATTTCATGGACTTGCGAGCCCGTGATTAAAGCGAGTTTTTATTTACCATGGCAGACGCAAAACGGTTTTCTGCCTCGCTCATACATACCTACCTAGTTAGTAGTACATACCTATGGGCAAAAATACTTGTTAAAATACAGCAATTAATCGATTAAAATGTATTAAAATCACTTAAAATGAAATTGGTTTTTTAAAAACCATTAATTACACTACTCAACAAATTTCGAACTTTTTTTTTTATCTGAGTTCCTACTATGTGATAATTGTTCCTTGCTATTGACCTAAGAGAAGTGCATAAATAAAGTTTTTCCATCACATCTCATTTTCGAGATAAAACGGTCAAGTCAAAAATTCAATTTTCTTACAAAATGAAGCAACTACATTAACTTTTATTGATGTTTTGATGGAAAAGGTGAAGTTTTATTAGTAAAGCTGATTGCTCTTGTAATAATGGTAGCCAGGAGTATCTCTGACCTGGCTCCAACAGTAATCTGCAAGCATAGCAGGTTCCCATCTTCCTTGAAAACGTTTTTCGATTGCAGCTACATTTTGACGAAAGTTATCCCCATGTTTAATGCTAAATTAACCCATATTTTCGAGAAGAAAGTCCAAATGTGAATGGAGGAAATGAAATAAAAGAAATTTTAATAAGATTTTACATCCAATTTTATGGTAGCAGTCCAACATCAGTTTTATTCTTTCCCAGAAGTGAACGGTTTTCTTGAATATTTTTTCACGTCAATAAAAAAAGTTCCAAGGTTGTTTATCAATAATATTGTTATGGATAGATGTAAAAGATGAATTTTTAATCAGTTTTTTATATCTAGACCTACGAATATGCCCTCTTTGATTTTTGATCATCACGATTTTCAATGTCTCATAAACTAAACTTTTCTAAGTTTCTGTTTTCATTAAAATTTATTAACTGGGCCCTCAAGAACAGGCAAATTTTCGGAATGTGGCTAAGGTTTTCTAACTGATGACCTATCGGCATACTTATATTTCGTTTAGATTTATCAGAAAACTCCTTTAATTGTGTTAAACAAAAATAGCAATTCACTGTATGATGCGTTGGTTCAGTCCTTACCAGCGTACCAAATGGCATTTTTTTTTATTCTTCCATCCTAATAACCGTTGAGATTCGTATTAAATATTAGCCAGCACACATTAGAAACCCACGTCTTATCTAGATTTCTCACATTTTGGTTAAAATTAGCTAAATAATACTGTTTAAATAGGCCAAAACGTGACTTTTTTTTCTATTTTGGCGCAAATTCTTCACAAATACAATAAAACTATTAAAAATTGTTAACATACACCTATGATATTTTGAAGATTATCAATCAAAGTAACTTGTAAGCTATGTTTTGTTTGCAAAACAATCATATTTTTGAACTACCCGCATTTCAAAACTCGAAGATACGTGAAAAAATTAAAAGTTATATTTCTCCGTTTCTAGACGTGATATCAAAATAAAATGTCTACAGATATTTATTATTAATCAGCCTCAATATGAAGCCATATGAGCGAATTCAGAGTTTTTTTTAGTGTTGAGTAGTGTTATATTTATATAGATTATTCTGTTTTACTTCTTAAGGGTGCTAAACTTGACGCTTATTTGGAGGGTAGAGAAGAATATAAGTAAGCCAATTTCTGCATGGGCAATACCTATTCTTTTAAAAAAAATATGAGATTAGGTATTACAGGCAATTTAAAGCAGAGACAAAATGTTTACAGAAGATAATGCGATTATGACGTCAACTAAAGTTATTCATTAAGTATATAGGTCATAATTATGATAACAAATGATACGCAATGCACAATTTGAATATTTAAGTCTATGTCCCACACTCAGGTCAACACACTCAGAGCGCGGTTTCCGAGAGATGTGGGTTCGAATCCCGCCGGCCTCGGAATTTTTCATAATTATGTATTTAAAAATTTATTCGGGTTGGTTTAAACACTATAAAAAATTCTTTACTTGCAAACTAGCATGAAGCATCCCTATGGAACTGATATGTTATTTTAACGTGATAGTCGTAAAGAATTCCGTTGTTTGTGGAAACACTGACAGCGATGACTTAAGCATTTATTCACGCAGATTCTCGTAACTGATTTGAGTTTTCCCTCGGAGGAAAAAAAATTTTGTGTTTTAGATGGAGACGCCTTGACGTCTAATTTCTTTGCAAAAAAATCTGTCAATTACGGTGCGGGGCGAGGTAGCACACATAAACAATTTCTTACTACAGGTGCATTTTTCAATCACGTCGCTATGCACGCACACGACAAAACTACCAAACACAACCTTAAAGTATACGCACACAACCAAATTCACACACAGGGACGTTCTATCCTTACACGAAACAATCATGTCATTTATGTAAGCAATTTTGGGCTGCGACACTATCGATTATCGACTTTCGATAAGTTCTAAATGAATTAATGAATGAATGAAGTTCAACTAATAGTATAAATTAAAATATTGTTAAATCAACTTAGCAATCAATTACTGTTCGTTGGTCTGGCTAAGACTTAAAAAGTTTTTAATGAATTGTATAAAATGAGAATATAAATCTAAATCGAATGTTCTGAATCTAATATATAGGATACTTTTTATCCTAATAAACAATAAGGTTCATCCGCGATAGGGGATGAAAGTTTTTGAAAAATACTATTTTATTCAATTTTGGTGAAGATCTAATAAATATTATCGGAGATAGAGGACATACCTTCTCGCGGATAGTAGCAAGTTACTCTAAACTACGCCACGCGGACGAAGTCACGGAAATCAGCTAGTAAATAAATAAATTTAAGAAATGCCACATACAATTTTGTAGTCGAGTTTATAGTTTTTAAACTTTTATCCATGTTTTATCAATGGATAGTAGACATTTGTTGGAACACTAACTGGTTCTATAAGAAAATTAAAAAATACATGATGTACCTATACCATACACACCGAAAATATCAATATCGATATAATTTCTGCTTCCAGCCCTAATTTTCTTGCAGTGTGACCAACTTCTTTAAAATAAAATCCTCATTTTTGAACAAAAAACTACCTTAAAAATCCTGTTAATGATAAGCTTATCCAACTTAAATGAATGGGTACAATACCTATTACAATTTAATTTTTCATAAACCGAGGTGGCACGAGGGCATTTAATTGTGGCGATTGAATATTAATAAGGTTTTTTAATCACAAATCTGTGTATGTTTGTAATGATTTTTGCGCATGCAATTATATCGGTTACTTATATTATAATATATTACGGTTATTATTTCGGTTACTTATATTATATTATAATATTAGCGGCCCGTCCCGGCTTCGCAAGGGTGGATATTTATTTTTTAAACATTTTGGCATAAACGCACAGTAAATGCAGGACACACTTACCTAAATAATAATATATTTAGCAATAGTGTATCGCTGGCTCCCTTTGGGTATGGGACTTGATGATTGAAAACAAAATGATAACAGAATAAATTACATCAATGAACTCGTAATATCTTTCGAATGGAATGTCCGATTTTAATAAACTAAAAAGTAATTTGCAGGTATTTAAACAGCCTTGCTTGAAAAAACATTTATTTTGGTAAGGATTAAGGCAAAGGTATAAATAACTTGGTCTGATTTTGGTCGGATTTCTATTAAATTTTAAAATGTTAAAAAGTAGTTATAGTGACATAGCTACAATAGTAGCTCAGTTTACTAGTAAGAGTTTACTACAGATAATGATATATTTTTACTATGCAAGACCAACAAAATCTCAGTCACACGACAAGAAAATATTATAAAATGTTAACGAATATTCTACTTAACTCAGTTTTGACGAAATGTGTGACTCGTCCTTTTCAAAATAACCGATTAAATTGTTTGCCTAAAGTTTATAAATTAATATAAACATAAACCCCCAACCTTTCCTATTCGATCGTAATTTTAATTGTATGTAATCAAATCATTATGCAGTTCATGATAAAGGGCTCCAATCGAGTAATAAGTAGATTGGTTAATTTTTTAAAATTTCCCGAAATTATTTCTTGTACGATTCCGTAGCAACATTTTCGGATCAACAGTATTTTTAAGTTTTCTCCTTAAATAGTGCATTAATTGGATAAAAGAATATATCAGGAGAAAAGTAATGTTATCCTTTCATAAACTGGATATTTTTGGTATTTTTTTTAGAAGGAAAATCACTCATAGTCGGCATATTATACCGGAGCTCATCCTCCGCTAACCATACGTTGTTGACAGGCGCGTGACGCGAGTCAAACAGTTTTATATAACGGGTATGACCGCTGGGCATACCCGTCAAATAAAAACTTACAGAGGGGTACGCATCCTATGGCCACTCCAGAGCTTAATCCTCCTAGAGTTTTCCACTCTAAACCATAGAGTGATAGTAGATAGATCATTTCGTTTCTCTACAGCATCTTATTGCCCAGGTAGCCGCTTGGCGTTATCTAATTTTAGTACCTAAGTACCTCATAATTTCTATAGAGTACTCACCACGCCAACACCACCAGAAACCGACCATGGTCTATTATAATAGTCCGTAGTTCAGTTATTGCTATTTCTTTTATTCGGATGACAAGGTATCCCTTGATTGAGACCTCACCAGTCGTGATGTGTGTGTTTTTGAAAACGTATGTAAAATACGCGTTCAAAAACAGAATAGACCTAGGCCTTCATTTAAAAAAAAAAATAACCGCAAACTTCTTTTACAGAGGCACGTCCCAAGTGGCAATACCTGCCAGCAGTGCCGGGTTATGTGCCAGTATACATCCGCAATGGCGACACGCCACTCGAGGAAATCAACCCAGAGTTAGCTGAAGCCTTCCACGTGTTCCCGGCAGGCCGCAGCGTGGGCAAGCAAGTGGACGCTGTGCCCGACACGCCAGAGTTGGCCGACCAGCCACAGCCCGACGAAATCCCCGAACCGACAGACTCCGACAAACGCTCCTATGAAAAGAAACTTCTAGGAAAAAAGAAAGCCACCTCCGACATTGTCAAGCCAGTGGAACGTAGATAAGACTCTTTGTACTTAATTTAGTTTTAGATTAACAAGTGAGATTATTGCTATATCCACACTGTTTTTTTTTTTTTGGCAACAAAACTTGCTCATGCATATTATAAGATTGGAAATGAAACTTTTGCAAGTGATAAATCAGAGACTGTCTTATCATCAGCATTGACTGGGAAGCAGCCTTCTTTTTTCTAACTTCATTCAGTATCCATTCAGTGCTTTTCGACTTCAACGTCGCTGTATCGACATCTGACTTGATACATAAATTACTAACATATAATTAAGTATATACCTACTATAGTATGCAATTATGTATCAGATCAGTTCTTCTGATAATTTCTGATAGGTTAGGTATTTACCTGATCATTTGTGTTTATTAGAAAATGACAGACTAATTTAGTGCCAATTTCATCGAGTAACGTTTAACCGAAGAGAAAAATTTTCGCGTTTTAACAGTTTTTATATTGAGAATTTGTCAAAGTTAATTTTTTTCTAGAGGTGGCGAAATTAGCACATAGAAATTCTTATTTACCGGAATAAAGGCGAAAATCATGTCTCAATCCGATGATTAGGACGTGATTTTCGTTTAAAAAACAAAGTGTGGACATAATTTATGGGTTTGCATTCGAGGATCAAAGATCATCAAACCCATTCTAAGCTTGCCAATTAGCATAGTACTTCCTGTTATTTATTTTTAAAACATTGTATTTGTATTTTATAACTTTGCAACGCATTATATACACGTACATGACCTGTAAACTTATTCGCGATTATAAATATAGATTATTTTGTCTGCGTTTTATTTTTTATCTGTGCGAAGTGTGCGGCGTAGTAGAACGGAAGATAAGAAATAACAGATGTTTAATATGTAGGTACCTAGTTAATAATAATCTTAATGAATTTTAAGAAATATGTATTTTGGTTTCATTAACCTTGTTAGTGCGATTAGTACGAGTTCATTCAGTTCGACAACATCACATCGAAGAACTATAGGTAACATCGAAGTAAAGCTCCTTTGTCTATTACTCGTATCTACAGTTTTTTTAGTTTGCAACATAAAAGCTGGTACTACTGGATCAAGAAGCTTTAGAGTATAGAAAGCTCCTTGTATTAAATACACAACTTAAAGTGGCGACCTTACGTCTGTTTTAGAAAGACGATTTTTTTGGATTCCGGAAATCTATCCACGGTGTAAGTTCGTGGATGGCGAGGTTTTTATTTTTCTATAGTAACCTAATGCCCCTGCTCCACCTGCGCTGTAACGCGTAAATTAACACGATAATAAAAGCATTACGCAGATGGGGCCAATATTTTACTGCGTTAAATGAGTTTGTAACATTACTAATGACGTTAGACGATAAGCGCTAATCCATTTGAGCGCAGCCGTTAACACTAACACTAATGCAGAGTAGCATTAGGAAGAAAAGAATAAAACATGAGAACACTTAAAAATATTTATTACTTAATCTATTCTTAATACAAGTAGTGAAAACTTGGTAGTTTTCTTCTAGCCCTGTCCTATTATAACAATCATTATAACTATGATAAGAATCACTTGCACATATTATTTTAGGATCTCCTCATAGTTAACATAACGTTAATCTCCCATATTATAGTCCTCAGATTCGTTATCACTTCCTTTAGCTGCTTATTTTTAAGTACCACCTAGAAATAAATAAAATGGAATATTATTTATACAAAGCATCTATCTTCGATTTTGAAATACATTACTGACTCTTAATAAGTCTTAATAAGTTAATCCTTACTTCCTAACTAATATAATATATGCGAAAGTGTGTTTGTTTGTTAGTTTGTCCTTCAATCACGCTGCAACAGAGCTACGGATCGACGTGATTTTTTGCATGGGTATAGTTGGGGACCTGGAGAGTGCTTTTTATCGCGGAAAATTGAAGAGTTCCCGCAGGATTTTAAAAATTAAATCCACGCGGTTGAAGTCGCGGGCATCGGCTAGTAGAAAAAACAATCCGCCATATTGGATTGAACGCCCATGTGAGCGATACGTCACATTTATCTTCAAACTTTGGCATCCTACTATGAAAAAAACAAAGAAGTGACGTCACGAACCACCGTCAAGCGTTTTTGCGTGAATTTTAAAAACTTATAATTGAAATGGCAATTTTATTTACCAAACCTTATTTTTATTGCTGAAATAAGATATTTTTCGAAATGGTAGATACTTTCGAACATTATCCAACAGTTTTTCAAAATCAGTCATCATGCCTATTGCATGAACTATACAAGTTATATATAGCACCAAATTTAAAAAGTGACGTTGTTAGTGTTTTTTGCCGAACTTTAAATGACGTTCCTCCAAAAGAAAAGACCAAGAAGGCGGGATGGGAAGACCCATGACAGCTTCAACTTGACGTCTCGCAACACCGCAGTCCCGTCGTAACCACGGTCCATGCAATTGGATCGAAATATCAGCTAAAATAATTACCGTGGTACGTACACGTAATCTATACATATAATAAAATTGTAGAAAAGTGGTGTCTGTACAATGGAAATATATAAAACAAAAGTAGCAGGGTTGTTATTATATCGATGCTGAACCCGAAATTGCAATTAACTTTTTTTTTTGTCTGTTTATCTGTGTGTTTGTGCACGCTAATATCAGAAACGGCTTATTCGATTTAGATACGGTTTTCACTAATATATTGTAGTAAGTTTCACTTAACATTTAGTGTTTATTTCATGTCAATCGGTTTATAAATAAAAAAGTTATGTCAATTTAAAGAATCACGGCGAACATTTTTAACGTATAGAGTACGTACTACACGCCTCGCGCCTGAGCGTCGACGGTATATGTAATTCAAAATATGCTGCCCGAAAAGTCACTATTCCACGCGAACGAAGTCGCGGGCACAGCTAGTATATTATAAATTTATAACAATTATACAAGTTAGTAATAGAATTACCTGTTCAGTCAACTCCCGGTTTTCTTCCAGTGCCAGTCTGTAAGACTCTGTGTTTCGCCGCTCGTCCAACGCCTTGTTATCAGCTTCGTCTTTGATTGGAATCAGACTTTCCATGTGGGTGTACTCCATTCCCTGCAAATCAGAAAGCAATCTTTAATTTTTTAAATCACAGTAAAAGACATCGGGAGAACTTCGCTAAGTCTTCATTCCAGATCCGCACGGCTAGGGTCTAGATTGCTCTTCCAAGATCTGTGTTTCCTAACACGTACAATTTGGGTATCTTTAAAACAACAGTGAATAGGCATCTTCTAGGTAAACGCGTTACACCATAGACCACATCATCACTTTCCATCAGGTGTGATAGTGGTCAAACGTGTGCCTATAATGTATAAAAAAGTAGGTAGGTATATTATGTATGTCAAAATAAAAATAAATTAGTTCTCAACAAAAACAACAATTATATTGATAAAAAGAGCTTAAAAGGAACTAGGAAACAAGCAGTGAGTTAGTTGGTTTGTCCTTCAATCACGCAAACACGGAGCAACCGATGGATGTGATGTGTTTTGCATGGGTATGCATACTTTCTAACTCCAGACTAGGACTGAGAATTTCTTGACAGAAAAACCCGATACAGTTTTTGGCCCGATTGGGAATCGAATCCGGGACCTCATCATCCACAGTCGAACGTGCTTACCACTTAACCAATGAGGCAGTTAAATACACACCTTTTTATTCCCCCTCAAGAAAAATAAAGAAAGTTGAATGCACACCTGACAGGTTTCGTTGCACTTCTCGTAAATAAGCCTGAGCCGCTTGAACAACAATCGTATGGTCCTCAACTGTTCCTGCATTTTGGCCTTCTTGTCGTTGCTAGCGTTCTCACCATGCTGCGTTCCGTTCGGAGGTTGTATGGCTTTCAATGTTTGGAAAACATCCTGTGTCCTGCTCACTATGTCTTGTACTGTTTCTTGACCGAACCTGGTAATAAATATATCATTATCATCAGGAACCTATCAAGGACTCACTACAGTGTGTCAATTCTCTAAAAATGATTGCATCAGTGTAACGATCGCAATGACCTCTGATTAGTTGGTACCCTCCCGGCCCACTATTGGTTAAAATGTATTGAAGCAGCATAATTTCAGCCAATCAGAGGCCATTACGATCGTTACACTGATTCAATCATTTTTTGGAAAATCAACACACTGATAGCGGTCTTGTCAGAAAATTGACAAGTTGACGGTTCATTATCTGCATCTTGCACTATTGTGATATTTACTCCTAACATAAGCTTTACTTTTATAAATAACTAGCTGATGCTCGCGACTTCGTTCGCGTGTAATTAGTTTTCAAGATCCCGCGGGAACTATAATTTTTTTCGGGATAAAAGTAGCCTATGTTTGAATCCAAGGTATAATCTATCTTCATTTTAAATTTCAGCCAAATCGGTCCAGTAGTTTTTGAGTTTATTCATTACAAACACATACATACAAATCTTTCCTCTTTATAATAGTGTAGAAAGAGAGAAGTGAATATTAGTTTAAAATGGCTAATATTCTTAAAAAAAGTGTACACACTTGCACAATGAGGCTGTATTGAACTCCTTGTTCTGCGGAGGGTGCGACGCGGGTGCGGAGGGCGGGGCCGCCGCTGCCGCTTGCACTGCCCCCGCAGCCTGCATCACACCTGGAACTGATATAGGTAGGTTATAGACTATAGAGCTAGACTAAGTATATATAGACTTGAAGGAAAAAAATTGTAAACGATGCTTTCACTGGTTAGGTATCAAAAGCACTTTGTAAAAGTTTACTGGAATAAAAAATTATTCTATTCTATTCTATTGCATCAAAGCCACAATTTTTATCTAAAAAATCGCAATTTCTATACTACTACTTGTAATGTAATTTCTATAAGAATGTCGAAATATATTTAAATTTTTTCTCTTCTCTAATATTGACACCAGTCTTCTGGGTTGTCATCTTTGGATTTTGGCAAAATAATAGTCGACAAAGAAATTTTGATAGTGATTCTTCCTTTTGATTTCAAGGTAAAACTTCTTTATAATGTCTGTTACTATTTTTACTATAAACTCTATCAATTACATACAGATTTCTCTGGTATAGAACTAGAACAGAATAATTATAATAAAATATGACATTTTGTTTATCATACACACCTGGCTGCTGTACTGCTTGTGGGCCGAGCCCACCTGCTCCGGTGCCCACACCTACACCCATTCCCTGGCAAATATAAAAAATCATTTTATTCATACTAAATTACAAAATATTCATATTGCATTGCAGTCAGTATTTGGCACCATTCCACGTGGGCATGATTTGCATAGTAATTAGATTTGTTTAGCTATAATTTTTAGTTATTCACCAACCTGTCCACCCATGCCCATAGTGCCCATCTGTCCTTGCATAGCTGCCCCATATGGTGGTACCATTTGGTTGCCCATCCCCACCATGCCTGGGTTACCCATTGGCCCACCCATCACACCTGGAATTATTCAAGTAATGTATTTAATTCTTCCATATGTACCTTACTAACTTTATTCTTCTCATCAAAAAAGTATCCTAATCCTAATAATAATTTAACAGATATTCTCAATTATTAATTATTATTTATTATTTATTAATTTTATATAGTGTAAATTAGATCTCTTTCTCCATACACATTTGAGAATACTATGGAGAAGTCATGCGTACAGGCTTGTGATTGAAGTCTGCCAATTTACATTGGGCCAGTGTGATAGACTGTGGTCTATAACCCTTCTCTGAGAGGAAACCAACGTTTCGTCGAAATTCTTATATGAGTTAAATATGTATGATCCGATCATTGCTTATTGTGGTACTTACCAGTTAATTGGTTAGGCATGGACTGCATTTGGCCGCCCATGGGGCCGCCGCCGAACCCTGTTCTCATGGGGCCTGCGTTCCCCTGGAAATTTCCGGGGAACTGGTGTCCTTGGCCAGCCATTTTATCTTTATTACTATTGGTTATATACTCAAACTTATTACTCGATTCACAGCACCATTGTTCAAAGCAGGTAATGTCGATACGCCGCGTGCAGCCTAATTTACACTGAAACTAAAAATTACCGCCGACATGTTTAATGATAAACCTTTTTAGAACTACCTTAAGAAGCAAAATAATCTCAATTTTATTAATTCATTCCAATGTTAAAACCACGTTAAAACCAAAACACAAGTTTGAAAATAAATGTTTACATTTAGACTCGGAGCGATTACCATAGAGTAAAGTAATAATTGGTAATAATAGTAAAGTGATTACATTCTCTTGGTTAAGTTTAGACCACAGATTACTATGATACTACGTATCAGATGGCTCAGTGCCCTACAAATTTTAAACCCTCGAAATCAAGGCCCATGATTGGCTAATGTATCATTTTGGAAAACTGCTGTAACCAATGGCGTAAAAACAATTTTTTTTTCTATTTTTGTCTATGGATTTTTATTTTTGTTATGAAGGTATCTACCATAGGTATGTACCATAGGTATCTACCACAGGTATGTACCGTAGGTATCTACCTATTGCCATCCTTGCCCATAATAATAATTATAGGTTATAATTTATAAAAAATAGGAAATAAAGAAACAAATTTTTTTTAAATATTTGTTTAATTCACTTTGAAATAACATAATACCTATCGCTTTTGTTATACACATTTTTGGAATTTCAGGTAAGTCTTTATGATCTTGTCTAATATATACTTATATGTCCTAATTTTGTTTATTAGATACACCCTACACCAATTAAGACGTCATATTTTTAATAATTTGTTTCACGAAACGTTTTTCAAATTACAACACACTGGCAAACACATAAGATCCTAAACACTTTTATAATATAAACCATAAAACTTTGTCTTTTCTCACACTGTGGAAACTTATAAAAAAAAAGCGTCCTTACGCGAATTATTATAACGGTCACATAACACTTGCACTATATTTCAATAAATTGAAATAACAATTGCTATTCTGGGACAGAAATATATGAAAATTAAACTAAAAAAACCAAATACAATAATAATGGCGTCGATTGGGCGTCAGCCATCAGGAGAATCATAGATTACTGTAGATCTATAAATACTTCATACTACATATAGGTACCTAATGTAGATATAGAGATGTCTGTAAAAATTGTCATGCATCATAGTGGAAAAGATTTTGTAAGGCTATGGAAATTTGTATGGGACTGAACTGGCCGTGGTTTAGACTTTAGAGTAGTATACCAAGAGATAGGGATATCCGATATATACGTCGATGCATCGAATTCACTCGATGTTTATAGTCCGATGCATAGAATCGATCCGAAGTTTTGTAAAATTTTTGATTTACTCGATGTATCGATGTATTTTCATAAAACATCGAATCAATGGTAATTTTATAATTATATTATTACCTATTTAATACTGTTTCGGTTGGTCTTGAACAACCAGTCAAGACTAATGTATCATCAGATGCAGTGTTAAAAAAGTACTCGATATTAAAAAAACATCGATGTTTTTAACTGATGCATCGGAAAATTTGAATATATCGGAATGATTTTCTCGATGCATTGAATCGAAAAAATCATCGATGTATTTTCTAAGTGGACACCCCTACCAAGAGAATATAATCGGGACTTCAAACAAAGGTTTTTCAAGCCATTCCAACCTTATTTTAGCCAACTTCATAAAAAAAACAATACTACCAACCAATATAAAAGAAGAAAGAATTGTCAAAGATAAGGATATAATGTATCGATAGATACGTCTATCGATATTTAGGTTTTAGTGATTTTAACAAAAAACAGTTAAAAAAATTTATTGAGATTTGGTTGCACATCCCTGTTTTCAAAGGTCTAGTTCAAAATGTTGCGTAAATAAAACAAGGATCAATATGAGTCTGCTATTTATTCATTTTTAATCTCAATTACAACTAATTATTAAAACAAAATTAGTTATTTTAAACTGAATTCTTTTTTTCTAGGAGTTTTTTCAATGCAGTAGTGTATTTTTATCTGCATCACGAAGGGAAGAATTTCCATACAAAACGTTCCATGAAAGAGAGTTTCTAGAGGCTGTAGTATATTCCTTAATTTATAACCACAGCAAGGAATACCACAGGTTACTATTAGTATATGCGGGATAATATGTAGGGATGCATGTATGGTTTCAGAATGTTGGGCGCTAAAAGGTACGGATGTTAGAAGAGTACCAAAATGCGTATATTGAGATGGATGTGTGGTGTGACAAGAATGGATAAGATAAAGAATGAATATACAAGGTGTTAGTTAATGTCCCTATCCTACCGAAACCCATAAGTTGGGGTCGGTGTATAGATACATGAAAAAATATCATGAGACGTGTAGCTCATATCCTGGCCAAGTTATGAGGACTTCAAAAATTCACCATAAATGTTTAGGTGGCAACCTTTAAAACAGCTGATTCAATGGCAATGAACTGCCAACGATAAAACTATGAATGGATGTTTGTAGGCCTATAACGTACTACTTGCTATGCTATAACGTTGCGATAAAATATTCCAGATGCGATACCTAACCATTAATCGGCATGCAATTAAATCTGTAAACCTGTAGTATTGTTCAGTAGAGTGAAAACCGATTAGAAATCTCGTATTTTTGCCGACTACTACTTTCGGACTCCATAAGTTAAAGTCCGTACCTACGTAATCCATAAAGTGACTGCCGCCTCTTTATTTGCAGGTAATTAATATCTCGCGTCGTGGTTTTGATTAACAATGACTGTATGTGAATGAACGAATGAATGTGTGTGATATTTTTAATAATAAATCAATTGCAAAACGATACAATAATTATTATTATCGCTTGCAGTACAGTGCAAGCATATTACTAGCATTTGTAGTCGAAAGCGAGCGGTGTCCGGCGTAGTGATTTGCACCGGGGGCGCGGAGAAGTGATTTTTCACCGGAGAATCACCGGTGACTCTCCGGTGAAAGTAATCGGTGTTTAACCGATTATTATTGAATCATAACTCAAGTAGGTAATTTAATTTAAATAAAAAGAAGTTTGTTGAGGAACATTGTTAATTATTAACTTAATAACATTTATTCAAATACAATTACTTTATCATTATTTCCTACCTCCTTAAATAATAATTATCATAATAAAGTAAAATATTTTTTTTCTTAATATTTTTTTTATTTAAAACCTTTACAATACATCTAATATCATTTTGAGTTCACACAATATCGATGCGCTTAAAATTCCTGTGCATTGTACTAGAACATTAACAGTCAATAACATTTTAATTGATGCTAAATCTGTATTCGAATTCACCGGAGATCTCCGATGAATCTTCGGAGAATGGCAAATCACCGGTGATTTTCACCGGTGCTCGAAATTCCCCGCTCTAGTTCCGGCCCCTTCCAAAGCCGCGTACGTGCTTTGAATATTAAATAAGTACGTCGAACACCGTAAGGGCGAGCCCTCACTGGAGTGCGACATCGCGTTGTAAAAATCATAGACGTAGCGACCACAACGCACCGTGGAAATGTCCGCTGTGCACCGTAAAAACGGATGATTGATTAATTGATCAAGATGATTAATTACGATATCGATTATCTGATTTACTTGATTCAGGATTGTCCTGTCCTTTGGGAGAAACCAACGGAAGATTGATGCGTCTTAAGCCAAGCAGAAGTAGTACTTAGTGCGGTCCATGTCTCATTAGAAACTAAACTAATGGACAGAGTTTTCTCGTACTATGTCCTATGCGATGTAATTTTTCGTTGCGCAAACGCAACCGCAAGTCTTGCTTGTAGCCTCGCCTTTACCTCGAGCGGCGCGGTCAAAGTCATTCTTGGAATTACTACTACGGAAAGGGATTTATGTGGGGTATTGTTATTATGTCTTCAGTTAGGGTTTCCAAAATGTTTTTTTGTTAATTAATTAATTAATTTTGTATGAAAGTTTTTGATAATTAATTTTTACTTTTTACCACCGCCATTGTGTTTATAGGGTCAAAGTGCATGGGTGGTTGCTGGTAAGTTATACACATTAACAAACACCTTGTATAAGAGGAAGTTTGAAAGTAGCGCCAGTAATCGATAAGATGAGGATTAATAGGCTGGCGTGGTATGGGCATGTAATGAGGAGGGAATAAAACCACATTAGTAGAAGAATGTTAATATGCATATAGAAGGGAAAAAAAGAATAGAGGAAGACCAAAAAAGAGATGGATGGATTGTGAGATAGATGAAGAATTCAGATTAAAATAAGTAATTCTGTCGTGATTGTGATTAAAAATGAATAAATGCTAGGCTCATATTTATACATTTATTTTGCGCAACATTTTGAACTTACCTTTGAACAATAGATACATTACCATCCTTAGCTTTGACAATTTCTTTCTTCCTTACATTGGTTGGTACCATTGTTTTTTTATGAAGTTGGCTAAAATGAAGCACAATGGCTCGAATTCGAAAATTATTAATGTATGAAGTTCCGCTTCTAAAACACAATGGTTTATGGTTTATGTCAACTTCAGTAAGGAAAACACTGGAAAACACAACTCCAAATTGTTATTTTTGAAATACCTATAAGATACAAAAAGTGTAGGTACTCTAATACCTAGCAGCAAGAAATATACTATATAGGTACTCTCCAGTTACTAAAATGGATATTCTATTGAGTAAGTGCTTTTTGTATATTGCGTTATATTTTGCAACTTTTCGATCATTTTGGTACGTATTCCAAATATTCTTGAAACCAGTAAGAATCTACTTTCCTTTCTACTTTCCTTTATTTTATTCCAGTGTCGGAAGTATTACAAGACCCTTACAAGGTATTTAAAGCAGACAGTGGTGCAATTACATTTCGTATGATAACCAGACACACAGAATGTTGGAGCGGTGTAATTTCATTTATTGGTAAGGAGTGTCCACATGAACTGTTATACCAGGTAGGAATAATTCTTTTTTATACATTTTTTGGCTGATGCTAAAACTATTATTATATACCTTCCTAAGGGTAATAGCACCAGAAGCTAGTGAGCTGTAGTGATGATTGCAATCATTACTTTTTGGCTGAGATCTTATCTAAAATGTAGCCTGTATCACCTGAACCATTTGTTAGTACAAATTAATTCAAAAAAATGGGCTCAGTAATATAGGTACTACAGCGAAACATTCTTAAATAAAAACATACATACGTACATACTAAATTAATAGGTAATCCTTATTTTTTTTGGTTCAGGATTTGAACTAAATTCACACAGATGAAGTCACGAGTGTCAGCTAGTATATCATATACCAATTTTGGGGTGCCTTCATGCCTCTTTTTGCATTAACACATTTTCTTTTTTAGTAGTACGCAACTCAGTTTTAATGTTAATCTGTATTTTTTTTTTTTTGTTATACAATAATTATTTTCAATAAATTACAGATGGAGTTAGATTTTGGATCGATGTACTTGATTTTCAAAAAGGATGGAAAAGAAATCACATCATTAGAAATTCCTGGTTCATTTAATTCAAGGACTGAAAAGTGTTGGTTAAGTTGGTACAATCATACTATAAAAATCGGAATAGTGGAATCTATGAAACACCTTAAACCATTTTTTGTGTATGAAGACAAAATTTGTGAACCAAGACAAATAGGATTTATAATAGTTACAGCCAATCAAAAGAGAGATTTTATTGTTGAGTGTATGTACTGTTTACTTATTATTATTTCTAGAGATTTCTATTTTGACTGCTGTGTTGGTACTATGGCTCAGATAAAATGAATGGCCTGGTACAGGAAAACTAAAAAGAAATTGTTTTTATCTATCAAGAAATTTTCGTAGCAGTCTGAAATTGGTTATTTCATATACAGTGCTTCTGAGTGTGCATCAAGCCCTAACTTTTACACCTGATAACTTTTCTGTAATGTGAGATTGCTTTAATTGTACATACATAAGTAATAACGTTTCAACCCACAAACCTTTATCAAATTAAATACATACATAATGTAAAGGAATAAAGTTAACTTTTCAATTGATAAGTTGTGTGGGTTGACTCTTTATTCCATACTAGCTGCTGCCTGCGACTTCGTCCGCGTAGATTTAGTTTTTAATAATCCTACATGTATATATATCTTTGATTGTCCTTCCGTTTGGCTCTTGTTGGTTGACCGCCTGTTCAGTAATTTGTTTTCGCTTAGCGTATTTTCTTACTTTCCCTATTTTTGCTCGGCTTCTAAGGGTCATACCGTGACGTTAAATAGACTATAACCTACCTCAAGGACTAGGTTAACAAATGCAAAAAGAATTTTTCAAATCCGACGGGTAGTTTCACAGATTAGGGCATTCAAACAAACAAATTCTTTCGCTTTATTATATAAGTATAGATGTGCGTCCAATTAACACTCTTGTTTAATCTGTTCAATAATTATCTAGTGCTACATTCTTTAAAAATGATTGTTACAGTGTAACGATTGCAATCGTCTCTGATTGGCTAATACTTGCTATTGGTTAAAATGTATTGTTACAGAAAATGATATGTGATAAATTCAGCCAATCACCACAATTGATACTGTAGCAATGATTGATGCAGCTTTTATAGTTCTTTTAACTCATGAGGGAGCGTGGCTCATGGTTGTATGTGTGTCATATCTGTATAAGTGTGAGCGAGAGCTTGCTCGCGCCTGACCGCTCCCACCTACTCTTGACAGGCACGCACACTTACGCAATGTATATGTACACGATGTAACCACAAGTAAAGCTCATGCGCCTTCGTGAATTGCAAGAACTACTTACCGATTCATTCTGCTCAACCCACATGTCCTGTGATGCCACACATTACTCCCTCCCGATTTTAATAGACTTGAAGTGAATACTAATCAGTGTTTATTTTTTCAGCTAGTCCAATGTTAAGACCTATCAGTCATAAAAAAATACAAGGAGGTCAACTAAGATGGGTTAGGATGATAGATGACAAACTTCCTCATGATGCATTAATAGGCGGATTTGAGAGTGAACCCATTTACATTGCCCGTGCCATGTATGGAACATCAATGTGTCCAGGAAAATATGTGCCCTCAAAAAAGAAAGCTTTTGTTCCGTGGGGCCATAAGGAACATGCAAGAAAAGTTTTTGATGCAAGTATTATAACCATAATTCTTCTATCCAAAGTTTTAGTGTTTGTAGCTTTTATATCATATTTTAAAAGAAAAGTTTATTTTATTCTTTTTAGCGCATTTCAATAAAAGCTTGTTTTAAAAAAAGTTTTTTTTACTTTCAATTTATCGAGATTCATTATCTCCGAAACTTCTTGACATCCTGCTTATGTGTGTGTGGCTGTGTGGCAAAAATAGAAAAACGCACTTGTGCGATAAAAGTGCGAGTGTTCCACTAACTTCACTTAAAGGAGCAATTTTGCTAAACTGTATTTTTTTATTTACAGATTCTATGTGGCTATGATGCCTTTTGGGTCAAGTGTAAAGAGAACTACATACCTGAAAATGTGTTCAAGGCTGGAACATCAGAAGTAAATGGTGAAGATGTCTATATTGGTCGGGCGATGGTTGGCGATGATCTTATAATTGGCAAGGTTCATATGCTGTACAAAACATGCTACCTACCATACAATGGCAAAGAAGTGGAAAGGTATACATATGAAATATTGGTACGAGGAGATATTACTGCAAATGGAGAGACTACTATTAAAAATTGCTTATTGAACCCCATGAAAGCCTTACAACCATGCATATGATTGTAATTACAACCATGCATGTGTGTTTTAAGTAATTAAGGGGATTTTTTTAGTCAAATTGTGAAACCCAACCGACTCACGTTTTAACAAGGCCTTAAAATTAACAATTTTTATACAAATATTTAATACTTAGCTATGAAATCTATATCTATACTATTATAATAAAGAGAAAGCGCGAATTTTGTGAGTTTGTATGTATGTCCAGAGCAAACTTTGGAACCACCGCACCTATTACAATAATTCTTTTACCATTTCAAAGGTACATTATTCCAGATGGTTATAGGCTATAATTATTATGTTAATAAATGTATTATGGCTAGATATTATGTGCAAATTTGTTAAAGAAGTCGGAATTTTTTTTGACTCTTAAACGTTTTCAAGGCGTGCGCTGGGTCATATACTGTTATTGGATGAAAATGATGTATGGGTGAATTGTTCCTCTTAAAGAGTTCTAAAAAAAAGTCCGCGATAGCATATGTCTATATTCTAAGGATAACTTACAGTAACCATTTCTATCTTTCAAATATTGATTAAAAATAATGAATTATTTTCGAAGCTTCTTTAACCGATGTGATGTCAATCTATATCTAAATAAATATGTTTATTATCGTAAGTATTTAATTTAGAACATATTTGCCCTTTACACTATACAATTTAAATAAATATCTTAGGAGTTATCGGAAAATTAATATTTCCGCGCGACAAAATAATAAAATGGTGCCGGCTGGCGCGGCGGGGCACGGTGGCGGGTATCGGTGCGGGATATTCGTGTGGTCCCTGTGGTGATCTTATTGACAATCGTCTCCTATAAGAAGCTCACAAGAACAAATATTTAATTTTCAACCCGGACGAAGTCGGCGCGGGCTTCTAGTAGTAAATAAGTACAGAAAAAATTTATAAAGGCAACATAATCTTGGGTTTTACTGAAGTAAAAATGTCATTAATCTCTAATGCTGTAGGCAAGTTTGAACGAATATTAATTTTATAAATGATTCAATTCAATTCCCAAATAAATGATAATTAAATAAAATACACTGATAATAAGTAAGTACAAACTTTATTTACACTCCTTTTATAAAAATATTAATATTTAATAAATAAAACAGATCACAGACAGACAATTATTATCAACAGTCCCTACGTCTAAATCATCGAAACTGAAAAAAGAAATCGCCATTTTTCAGTTTCGATGATTTACGTAGGAGCCGTCATTGTATCCATTAAGTTTCTAATATGTCATAAATAAGATACTAAAGCATCTTTTAGTATAATCTGTGTGTTGTAGTATCTTAATTATTACACATTAAGAAATAAATTAAGTGTCTTATTTATTATACATTATTTACATCAACTCCAACAACTAAGCTTTACGCAAATAGCAAATGCATAAAGCATTAGCACCATTATTTCCTTTAACAATATAATACTTACAGAAACTTTTGATTTTTCCTAGCTAAAAATGATTGCTACAGTATGACAACTGCAATCCTCTGATTCCCTGGTACACTTGCTATTGGCTAAAATGCCATAAATTCAGCCAATCACGTTTGCTTTGTAGCAATTTTTAATGCAGCTTTTACATAATCAGCCAGCTGTTCATATATATTTTTTTTAAATTTATATTTTAGTGAGCAAACGAGCTGGCAGATCACCTGATCTGCCATCTCTGATAAGTTATTATCGCCGCCCATGAACATTTGTAGCACCTGAGGCACCACCTATGCGTTGCTGGTTTTTCAGGAATTTGTTTGTCCACCCCTCCCTTGAATAACCCCATGTTGTAATTTAGTGGAAATACCATCGCAAGAAATTGATTCCACAGTTTCACACAGTATGTGGAAAAAAAGATCTGGCACAATGGATGGTCGAAGTGCTCCAGGCACCCAGGTGGTGAGGGTGAAATTGTGGTCAGTGCCGAGCAGTACGGTCGTAGAAGAGAGAGGGTGGAATAAGGTCAAATAGCTCTTCAGAACACTCCCCGTTGTATAGCCTATAGTTTATACAAAAATATATCTCACTACACTTCTGAGTCTGAGCTACCCGAGCTATTTTCATCTCGTATTTGATTGTGTTGGCTTACTTTTTGTATACTGCTTGTTAAATGAGGTGTGAGAGGTAGGAGACAGCAATTTGAATACATAAGTGGATCCACCAAAATTTCATATTCATTCATCGGAACATCTCCTAACTTGTAAGGTACATAACAAGCTGACTGAGATGGTTGTACTTTTCCTGGTATAAGATAACCTTTCAGAAGTGCACGTCCAATGTATAGTGTTTCTTGATAAAAATTATCATATCCACCCACCACAGCACCTAGTGGAATTCTTGTGGACGTTGGTATCCAAATACAATTGTATCCACATAGGACCTGCAAACATTTAATAATAATAGTTTAGTTTTAATAATAATATAAGTAATCTAAGGATTTTTTTTATTCATTGACAAGATAGTCCTTGACTGCAATCGCACCTGAGGGTAAGTGAGGAAGCAGTCTAAGATGGTAGCGGGCTAACTTGGAACGGGTATGGCAGTGTAGATTCAATCCGTCTTTTTTTTTTTTTTTTTCAAATTGCCCTCGCCAGGAACTGAATCTGATACTTCCCAGTTATAAGACCACTGCGCCAGGAAGGTCGTCAAATTGATTGACATCTACGCAAAACTTTAGGTTCTTCTTCATCAACCGACAGACGTCCAAGGCTGGACAAAGGTCTCATGCATAAACTCCCACAGGTCTCGGTCTTGCGACGCCCGTATCTAGCAAGCAGTACCAAATTGACCTCTATCTCCGAAACATTAAGGAGCACGCACAAAAATTGATGACACCAAAAATAAACTTGTGCACAAATTACATTATTATTATTAGCATTTATCACCTCAAATTTCTTCTTCTCTGGAGTGTCATACCATGAAATATAACCTGATCCATGAGATGGTACATATTTGCCAGGGACCAAAGACCCCTCATGCTGAGCCCTTATTATATATAACATCTCATTTTCATATCCTCCAATCAAAGCTCCCTCTGGAAGCTGTCCATTCTGTTCTACTTCTGTCCACTTTAAAGTACCTCCTGTCACATTCTTGAAAACTGGTTTTTCCAATTTTGGCGGCACTGCAACATACAAACACATTGCAAATTGGATTTTGGAAATTAGTGAGTTGCTTACTGCTAATCTCTTTTTCAGAGAGATTTTATTGACTTACAATATAGTTTCCACTGCATGGTTCCTCTGTCACCAAGGATAGCAAATGTAACATATTGTATATCTTGAGTGAGCATCCTCTTAGATATGAGCGGAATCCCATCACTGGTCTGACCAAATTGTAAACGTCCCTTATGCCAAGATATCCAGAACTTATTGTATTCATTTCCGGGCAAAATATTGGGGACATCTCTAGCATTACCCACACGAGATCCATCCTTTTCTATCCAACATTGATCTAGTTTCATAACAATCTACAAAAGAGAGTTGCATAATATTATGTATTGAATGTTTGCATATTATTATTTTAACATATTTTTTTTATAATGTATTGTTATTTCAAAAAACTAAATATATGTGAAAAACTTAAAATAAAAATTCTGTAAGTATTTTAGAAGAAAATAAATTTTACAATGGCAAGTGGCTATATTGTAAAAGTGAAAATTTTCTAAAATAAAATGTTAGTCTCAACAAGCTAAATAACAATTTATTGAATAACAATCCAATTGAATTATCTTGTCCAAGAAGATGCATAATATTGTAATGGTTTACTACTCATATTTTTTCTGTGTGGAAGCCTTTGTTTCCGTACCCGTAGTTATAAATGCTCTATTCATCTGCAATTTGCAACATTCCCTAGTACCATACATAAGTATGAATAAAATTATAAATGTTCATATTACCCAATAATCACAGGTTTTACCCGGTGCTTTGGCCAGTCCCACTGCTGCTCGTTTTTCACCACTGCGCATATTCCTAAATTGTGAAATTGAGCGACCTTTAACGGAGAATGCTAGGGCACCACTAGTTATTTTATAAAATCTAAGCTGTTCTTTAGCGTAAGTAGTGAACTCTGAAATAGGTAAGTATACTTAATATTATGTAAGTAGGTACTTTAATAAAACTATAAGGGCCTTCTACATAATTAAGGTTTTCAATGAACATCTAAAATAAACAAAAATATTTACCAATGAGATCACCCATTGTAATGTTTCTATAGAAGTTCCACACTCAATGCATGAACTGTGCATATCTATAACCCAAGAGAATGTAATCACTCCGTTTTATCTACAACTGAAAGTTTTTGTAGTAAGAAATCATGAATTTTGAATTTTATAGGTTCATGTTCAAACCTTATCTTTTGGCTTTGTTGGTTGTAGGGATGTCCAGTGATTATATTCTCTTGGGGGATGTCAAAAAATAATCGATTATGAAAAAAAATCGATTTTTTCCCCAAAATACTATTAGGGCACGAACACTTCAAAGATGCCTCGCGGTCGCGGTCGCTGCTCGATACCTCAATGTCAATATCTGGATGTTTTACATGGATGTCGGTGCGAACATGCTGGTTCAGTCGCACCTGGATGCTTAGTTCAGGTGCTCACACAAGCTAAAGCAATTTTCTTCCATTCCTTGGCTAAAATATATTTTTTTTATTCGATGACAAGATAACCCTTGACTGCGATCTCACCTGATGGTAAGTGACGATGCCTAAAGTCTAAGATGGTACCGGGCTAACTTGGAAGGGGTATAGCAGTGTAAATTCAACCCTAATCCGTTTCTATACGCCATCGTGCCGGAATGCTAAATCACTTGGCAGCACGTCTTTCACGTTAGGGTGGTAACTAGCCACGGCCAAAGCCTCCCACCAGGTCAGACCTTATGTACCAATTTTAGTTTAGTTATAAAAGAGTTGTGCAAATATAATATAATATTTATTTTAATGAATAATTTTCTAAATAAGTAGGTACCTAAGTATATTATAATAATTCTTATTCTAAGTTTATTGGCACAAATCCTATAGAGCTTTGAAAACCATAATTTATAAAAAAATCATAAAATAATACATCATATTATAATTAATATTTGAAACGCTATACCTACATTGTATTTATTTTATTAAATTAAAGTGTATTCGAGGCCTAAAGTAAACGATGACGGGAGCATCAGTTCGTCCTTGAGAAGACGAACCGATTCGACCAATCACAAGCCAGAGCACATCGATGCTTGCAGTCGACCGCGATGTAAAAACAAAATATTTTGTTTTCGCGTATGCATCGAGGTAAACATCGATGTGAAAAGCGATATATCGCAGTGAGGTATCCTTCGGCATGTTCACGCTCGTCTGTTTGTTTTAAATTCATTCATTCATTTGTTTTAAATGGAGGTGGCATCGAGGTAGCGAGCTAAACCGCGACCGCGAGGTATCGCAGCGAGGCATTCTTGGCTTGTTCCCACCCTTAGGTATATTAACGCCATCTGAACGATGTCCAGAGTGATTATATTCTCTTGGGAGATGTCAAAAAAAAATCGATTATGAGAAAAAATCGATTTTTTCCCCAAAATATTATTAGGTATATTAACGCCATCTGTACGACGTCTACATGGCAACCCTTCTGTGCCTTGAAAATAATTAGTTCATCTAACTAATTAAATGATCACTAGATGGCGTTAGTCAACGAATTGTTTTATCGTGTTTTATTTTATCGACATTTGTTTATGTCATAATTATTATCATCATTTCAATGTCAGCACGGCCAGTTCAGTCCCATACAAATTTCCATAGCCTTACAAAATCTTTTCCACTATGATGCATGACAATTTTTACAGACATCTCTATATCTACATTAGGTACCTATATATAGTATGAAGTATTTATAGATCTACAGTAATCTATGATTCTCTTGATGGCTGACGCCCAATCGACGCCATTATTATTGTATTTGGTTTTTTTAGTTTAATTTTCATATATTTCTGTCCCAGAATAGCAATTGTTATTTGAATTTATTGAAATATAGTGCAAGTGTTATGTGCCCGTTATAATAATTCGCGTAAGGACGCTTTTTTTTATAAGTTTCCACAGTGTGAGAAAAGACAAAGTTTTATGGTTTATATTATAAAAGTGTTTAGGATCTTATGTGTTTACCAGTGTGTTGTAATTTGAAAAACGTTTCGTGAAACAAATTATTAAAAATATGACGTCTTAATTGGTGCCTAACATAAGAAAAAATTGGCGTTCCAATTACGCCTACATACAAATCTCACGCACACATTGACAGTAAACAGAGCCGGACTTCGAAAAGCGAGGTTCAGCGAGGTTGAAGGGACTGGAGAGTATTTAATATCTGTAATTTGAAATAATATGGAAACTACGGAAAGTTGCCATCAAATTGTAGGTTAAACCCTTATTTTACATTCTGTAAACTTAATTCTATAAATTAATTCTTAATTATGAAAATGGATTCTAATGTGCTAAGTTTCGCGGTTTTGTAATCAAACAAGTAATAATGTTACAAAATAATATTTAATAAAATCAAAACAAAACATGATTTACAAAATCTACCCAAAAGATATATCTATTAGATAAATAAAACAAAATCAAAAAGCAACTTTTTCTCTAATATCTTTTAGAAATACAAACATTGACAATACGATAACATCAACAGTAGTTTAATTAACTCTTACATTCTATTCAGCCTGTATCACTCATTTCAATAACCTTATTAGAATAGTATTACACATTTTAAACTTATAAAAATAACAAAATAAACCATATGTCTCAGTCTTTTCAATAACGTAATAAGGAATAGTATTACTCTATACTCTTTATTAATAGTATTACTAGGCTGTAAATTTTGCAAGTCCATCAAAACTTGATCTCCAGCAGCTTTTCTTTCTACTGGAGCTTTTACTGATGATGTAGACATATGCTGAAAACAAGAGTAATAAATTATCAGTTGTCTAGTATTAACAATTTAATAGGTAATACAAATAGGTACACAGCTATATATGTATGGGTATAGCTGTCAATATTTACGTTTAAATGGCAAGATGTTTTGGGTTGGTACCTAAATATAAGAACAACTAGAAACTTACTTGTAATGATGAATCAAAAATCATTGGGATTGCATTAGAAGTAAGGACGGTACGAAAACCACTGCAATCCACTAAATGTGCTTCAAAATGTTCAGAACATAGCACACTCGATGTTTTGTGCTGCCAATTTATTTTATTCGTCTGCATCAACCAGGCATTTTTTATATTTTCATCCTTTGGAAAGCTGAAAAATGATTTAATTTTATAATTTATCCTTACTTTTATAGAAATAGAAATAGAAATATTTTATTTCAAATAAACTTTCACAAGCACTTTTGAATCGTCAATGAATCTACCACTGGTTCGGAATGCCTTTCCCACCGAGAAGAGCCAGCAAGAAACTCGGCGGTCGCTCTTTTCAAAAAAAAGTAAAAATTTTACAATATTTAATGAAACTATGCTATGTATTGCTTCCACGATTAATTTTCCTAAGTCCAATACAATACAAATAAAAATTAATACAATCCAATACATCTTAAAACAGGCTGGCAAAAACAGACTAATTATTTAATCAAAATATACCCACTAAACAAAACTTGCGCCTGAATACGGCCCTGTCAAATTGTACAAGTATATGAAACGACAAACAAGATCCTGATATTAATTAATTGATAAATATTGCAACAGGAATATACTAGAACCAAAATTACTATAACTGTCTACGAGTTTTGCGTATATAATAATTAGGGACTGCTTCTGCATATAACCAAATTACGAGTCTATAGCACATCAAAACTTACCGATGAAAAGTAATTGCAGGTGTTTTCCTATACGGAGAATTGCCACACAGAGGTGCACAACACTTCACCATTTTATTTCAGAATTTTTGATTCTTTAGACTCGATTTTAAAGCAAATTTAAAAGAATAAACAACTCGCAGGTTATGTTGTTGTTTTTGACAAATTGACATATTGCACCATACTGCTCTTATTTGTAGCTTACGAATTGCCTCAAGCTCAATTATGTCTATGAGTGCGTAAGTGTTGCAACAACAGAAGTAAAAGAGATAGAATCATATATTTTTTGTTGGAGAGAAGCAAGCGAAGATATTATTTATTCGTTTAGATGTAGTTGTGAAAATTATGTTAGGTCTGCTTACTCTTATATGTTTGTGGGGTGTATCTAATAAACAAAATTAGGACATATAAGTATATATTAGACAAGATCATAAAGACTTACCTGAAATTCCAAAAATGTGTATAACAAAAGCGATAGGTATTATGTTATTTCAAAGTGAATTAAACAAATATTTTTAAAAAATTTGTTTCTTTATTTCCTATTTTTTATAAATTATAACCTATAATTATTATTATGGGCAAGGATGGCAATAGGTAGATACCTACGGTACATACCTGTGGTAGATACCTATGGTACATACCTATGGTAGATACCTTCATAACAAAAATAAAAATCCATAGACAAAAATAGAAAAAAAAATTGTTATTACGCCATTGGTTACAGCAGTTTTCCAAAATGATACATTAGCCAATCATGGGCCTTGATTTCGAGGGTTTAAAATTTGTAGGGCACTGAGCCATCTGATACGTAGTATCATAGTAATCTGTGAATGTCAGTGACACGGCCAGTTCAGTCCCATACAAATTTCCATAGCCTTACAAAATCTTTTCCACTATGATGTATGACAATTTTTACAGACATCTCTATATCTACATTAGGTACCTATATGTAGTATGAAGTATTTATAGATCTACAATAATCTATGATTCTCCTGATGGCTGACGCCCAATCGACGCCATTATTATTGTATTTGGTTTTTTTAGTTTAATTTTCATATATTTCTGTCCCAGAATAGCAATTGTTATTTCAATTTATTGAAATATAGTGCAAGTGTTATGTGCCCGTTATAATAATTCGCGTAAGGACGCTTTTTTTTATAAGTTTCCACAGTGTGAGAAAAGACAAAGTTTTATGGTTTATATTATAAAAGTGTTTAGGATCTTATGTGTTTACCAGTGTGTTGTAATTTGAAAAACGTTTCGTGAAACAAATTATTAAAAATATGACTCTTAATTGGTGTAGGGTGTATCTAATAAACAAAATTAGGACATATAAGTATATATTAGACAAGATCATAAAGACTTACCTGAAATTCCAAAAATGTGTAGGTATTATGTTATTTCAAAGTGAATTAAACAAATATTTTTAAAAAATTTGTTTCTTTATTTCCTATTTTTTATAAATTATAACCTATAATTATTATTATGGGCAAGGATGGCATTATAGGTAGATACCTACGGTACATACCTGTGGTAGATACCTATGGTACATACCTATGGTAGATACCTTCATAACAAAAATAAAAATCCATAGACAAAAATAGAAAAAAAAATTATTATTACGCCATTGGTTACAGCAGTTTTCCAAAATGATACATTAGCCAATCATGGGCCTTGATTTCGAGGGTTTAAAATTTGTAGGGCACTGAGTAGGGATGTAAAGCGGTAATATTACTTTCGTAAAATTCGGTAATTTACCATATTTTACGTAAAATATAAATAAATTACGTAAATTACGGTAAAATTGGGTAAAATACGATTTATCTCTCTAACAAAACTATTGTGACTAGGGTTGCCAGACGTCCCGTATTTCCCGGGACATCCCGTATTTTAGACATAGTTTAAAATGTCCCGGCGGGACTGACTCTGTCCCGTATTTGAACCGTACTTCGTTTTTCATTATGAAATCGATTTTAATTACGATTATAATTACACAGTCCTACAACGAAATTCCTTTTTGAAGTTCAAGTAACGTTTCTCCTAGATTTTTGTGAGTTGAGGAAATATTTTTTTTTATTTTGCAAAATTTTTCTACATGAATATAGCATGACGGTGATTTTCATTTAGTTAAACTTATAATTATGATATAAAATGAAGTTTGTCTGATCGGATGGATAATTGCCCTGTTTATTTATTAAAAAAATATATAGATTTCTTTGAGTTCTTAGAAAATCTTCAACAAAACGCAGCTACTATGCGCGTATACGTGCTAGTAGTAAGCATAATTAGGTAATGAAGGTATTTAAGTTTTTTTAACTTTTAAAAAGAAAAAGTTCCTCAAGTTGCACTAGTATTTTAAAATGTTCCTCTTGACTAACTATTCGGATACTAAAAATAATACTAACTATCCATCTATTTCTTTACTTCTGGTTGTTTTTTTTTTTTTCTTGAATACCCCAATACATTCTTGATTTTTATAAATGTGTATTGTGAAAAATTCTGATGTATTCTGATGTGATAGAGCCAAACTGACTTCAGATTCGTCATTAGGAGATTCCAAAACCCAAGAAATCAGCACTGACATCAAAAAAGGAAAAAATAATAATTTGTAGGTGTGTTATTACTTATTGTATTGACGTTTACAGATACCCATGTTCAAACAAATAAAAATATGTTAAAACTGACTCGATCCTCGGAAAAATATTAAAAAAAATGACACTAAATAATTTTGTTTTTTTATTTGTCCCGGGTATAAAACTGAAATCCCGTATTTTTTTGCCCATTTGACCATTTGTCCCTTATAGGCTGAAAAAAAATCTGGCACCCTAATTGTGACCCACACTTTTGCTTGATTTCGTGGCATAATTTACTAAATGCACGTATAGTGCAGTCAGTCAAAACAATTCAACTGATCGCCGATCGGCTTGCCGAATGCTCACTGTTCAGTCGGAATGGCAACAGCGCAAAACATAAAGGCAAACTGCACTAAACGGCAACGTCGCATCGTGCGAGTCGCGCCGCGCGACTCGCAGTACGTATGTTTCAACTACACGCTCGTCTCACTCCCCCGCCATACTTTTCAGCATACTGTAGGATTCTCTCACGAAGGCAGGTTTAAAATAACCAAACACAGCACTATTTAACCATAAAGTTATTTAATCACTCTCACAATCACTGTCACAATATAATAGATAGTTAACACATTAATATTTTAACACATACACAATATTTAAACTTACTAACACTCCGAGGGCAGCGTAATAGCTAAAAGCCTGCGATGATACCAACTGACTCTTATCGCTCCATTTTTCCTTTTTTATATTAACGCAAGTAAAGCGGGAAATTAGAGGGAAGAAAGATCTTCCAATCGCTTGCATTCGCTCCAACGGATCAACCAATCGCATGCCTTTTGCCATTCGCAGCTAATTAGATCAAGCATAAGATTTTTGCCGGAAATGACGGTAAGCGAAAATAAGATCTCTGATTAACAAACGTTATAACAGTTTACAATATTATGGTTGGAAAATAAATGATATAAAATTATATGAAACTAGACATTATTACTAATGCAATGGAAACCGAGTGTCAATTATTTAATTATATCAAAGGTATTATGTAATTATACTTTGTTTCACTACAGAAGTACATGTCGTTATACTTTAGTATATTTAATGACGGAAATTGAAATCAATATCCATATTTCTATAACTTATAAAAATAGAATTCTCAATAAAGTATCTCCTTTTTTATATTTTTATTTAATTATTTTACAATTCTCGATCCTTACTATATTAAATATCTGACAGCTCGGCCGTCCTGCAACAAAACACGTCCCCGTGTTTTAACTCAATAGGTAAAGTGAGTAACAATATTTTAATCTCCTAATGTCTACAAGTTGGTAATATTTAATAATATAGTTATTGACAATGATATTCCATACAACATAGTAAATAAAATGTCATTGGTTATTGATCATAATTACACTGGTCAATTTTACCTATTAAAACAAGTAAGAGTGGTTTTATCAATCTAATTACGACTAAAACTAGTTACTATTATTGGGCAGTCATGCCCTAAATTGTCAAAGGCGTTCATGCCTTCATCATATTACGAGCGTTCATGCCGTAAATGATGTCACGGGCGGTCCTGCCCTGAAGACGGGCGGTCCTGCCCTGAAGACGGGCGGTCCTGCCCTTGAAGACGGGCGGTCCTGCCCTCAAAGACGGGCGGTCCTGCCCTCAAAGACGGGCGGTCCTGCCCTTAAAGACGGGCGGTCCTGCCCTTAAAGACGGGCGGTCCTGCCCTAATAGACGGGCGGTCCTGCCCTGAAGATGGGCGGTCCTGCCCTGAAGACGGGCGGTCCTGCCCTTAAAGACGGGCGGTCCTGCCCTAATAGACGGGCGGTCCTGCCCTAAAAGACGGGCGGTCCTGCCCTAAAAGACGGGCGGTCCTGCCCTAAGGTCGGGCGGTCCTGCCCTAAAGTTGGGCGGTCCTGCCCTAAAGTCGGGCGGTCATGCCCCAAAATCGTTCATGAGTGTCAGCCCTTAATTATCTGCCTTTATTTTATCAATGATATTGCATATTACTTGAACGTATACTTTATACTTACTAATTTATTGAACACATCATCAATCATAATTACTCAATAATTGTTACAAATCATATTTATTTCAAACATTATAGGTTAAACATTAAGCTTATATTCAACATAATTTATAAACCAAACGTACTCAATAAATCACTATTATTTATCAGCAATCATTCTGCTTAAATAATAAGTTTAATCATTAAAAAGTTTTAATAACTATCAGCGTAACTTATTCTGTATCACTAGTTTTGTCATAATTTTTATGGCTACAAACATTATTCTAACAGTCAGTCACTCTCAAAATTTGAACCATTTGAACTATCTAGTTAATCTTTTTTTTTGTCGCTATGATCGCTATTATCTGAAAAATGATCAAACATGACCCATGGTTGTATTTTATCAATGGCCACAACAGCTTCGTATATCCCTTTTTCCCTTTTTTTTAGGGTTCCGAAAAAAACTTCGGAACCCTTATAGGATCACTTCGTTGTCCGTCTGTCTGTCAGTGTGTCACCACCGTTTTTCTCGAAAACGGCTTATGATACTAAGTCGAAATTTATACTGAATATAAAGTTCAATGGTCTCGTAGTGTTTTAAGAATATCAAGCTTATAGCTTAACTCAGTGAAAAGTTACAGCTTTAAAACCACGGCTTTCTCATTATTAAAACAAATTAAGGGACATCTTCCAAAAATCGTTTTTTTCCATACCTAATTCTTAGTTTCATAGTAAGTGCCGTTATATTTTACAAACACCAGCTTTAAAGTCTTACAAATGACGAACATATTGATATCTCTAAACATAGTAAGAGTAACTTAAACAGCTAAAAACCAAATAAAAACCTACCACTTACTATGACTTTTAAAGTACTGTAACGAGAGTAAAGTACCTGAGGCTAAAACACACTATCCGTAAGCTGCGACTGAGAGCCGCGACAGATAAGGTTTCACAGTCGTTTGAGATCAGCAGGCCCAGATTTCTATCGGCCGTCCGAAGACTCAAGAATGGCCCAAGGTTACGTCCGCGACTACGTCCGGTAGTGTGCACAATTCAATGTAAATTCACTATCCAGCCGCGGTTGACGCGTCGGATAGTTTGTTCTAAGCCTAACTTTTTAACGCGTCACAACACAGAACTGTCACAACTTTTGTAGACTGACCTCTATAATTACTCTATGATTTGTAGAATAGACCAGGGGCCCAAGTCTGCTATTGCAATTGTAGTTACATTGCCTATCAATGACATCCCAATTGCTACTTTTAGCAATTTTGGTAGTCTACTAATTCAATGGCGTCACAATTGTTTTCCGATGGTTTGCCACTGACACATTTAGCTTTGAATCTAGCTTAAATAAACGTTTTTAATATGTAGTTTTTTTTGAAACTCATTTCGGCAAACGCTTTTTAAGCTAATAGCAATACCGAGGTATGATTGAATTACAATCCAATTATAAAAAATCAAACGACCATTGTGAATTTAGTAGACTACGAAATTTTGGACCATGATAATTGTATTGTAATTGTATTGCGGATCAATGACAATGACATGTAAAATAGCAGACTTGGGGCCCAGGTATGTAATAGAATCTGCAATGGCATATACAATAAGAAAAATATTTTTTATCTATTACCTATCTCTTTAATTAATTTATGCCGTCATATTTTGTATTCTCATCACACTATCACATATCACACTAATTAAAAAGCCGAAAGTTTGTATGTGTATGTTTGTGTGTGTATGTTTATTACTCCTTCACGCCACAACGAATTAACCGATTTAGCTGAAATTTGGAATGGAGATAGCTCATACCCAGGATTAAAACATACGCTACATTTTATCCCGGAAAATTACAGAGTTCCCATGGGAATTGAAAAACCTTGATCCACGCGGCCGAAATCGCGAGCATCGTCTAGTATAATCCCTCCATTTTTTTGTAGAATAGGTAGATATGTAATAGAATCTGCTATGGCATGTACAATCCATTGTTAATCATAGATTAAAAATAGAGGTCAACGCAGTCTTATAACCCAGTTGTCAAAAGCTGTCATGTCATTATTATTAAATAGGTAACGTTAAAATATTTCGAATGTTCTCAGTTCTAAAAAAAATCAGAGATATACATATAACAAAGCATATAACGATAGGAAATGAGTTTTTGAAAGATATTGTAACAGTGTTAATGAGAGGATGCGTGAGGATATTTAAAGGTGCGAAGGGGTGGTTAGCTAAGGGAACTTTCATCAAGGGTGAAGTTGAATCTTTGGTGGAACATGCCGAAAAGACATTAATTAAGCAGGAGGTTGACCAGTGCATAGATAACTACCATCCAGTCCAAGTTAAAGCGGCACCTCAGCAGCTCAAGAGTTAAAAGATGAAGTGTCCATAGCACAGCGGCTGAGATTATTGAAGCAAGGCAATACATTCGTTAAAAAGAAAAATATTATTAGAGCAAGTAAGGAGATAAAAGAACAGTCGTACAAGAATAATTACTCAGTGGATGGAGACGTACTCTGCAAGGATCCAGGACAATCGTTGGTCATACCCAAGCAATTGGAAAAAGAAATAAACCATAGCAATGGACATTTTTCAAAGAGAAAGAAGAATTGGAAATATAAGAGGTGTGGCTCAGCTGACCATATGAAAAAATGGCCGAAGTCCAATAGTCGATAGAGATTAATAGTAGGTAAATAGTACTGTGAGGAAAGAATGAAGGTGACTGTGTTGAATGAATGTGTGTGTATTAATATAGTTAAGTAGATGTATGTAGTTAGTTTTGTCAACAGCACCGCCAAGTATATTGTTATGTGTTACACTGATAATATGTTTGTACATGATTTTGTTATTACCAACTTAAGAACAAATAGTGAACTCATAGTGAACTTGTTAGAATAAACTAAGGACATTTAAATTAGATATAGAAATTAATAATAAGTAGATGTTTAAGTTAAAGTAATATTACTTATTAGCCCACAGGCTAGATGGTAGTATAAAATAAAGCCACTGTTACATGGTGCTTTATGGTAGGAAAAAAAACCAACTTAAGTATACCTATGGTTTTTTAAATTCAATTCGAGATCAGTCAAATTTTATTTTATTTTGTAAAAGAAATATAATAATTTGTGACCATGTATACTTAATACTTACTAGTGTTTAGATTCCTTATAAGATGTCATTCTGTATTGGTTAACTTAAGATGTATTATTGTTAAGTATGTATGAAAGCTGTATTGTTTAACTTAAGGTGTGTTAGTGTTGAGAAGGTATGAAGTATGCGAGGAAATATGAATATGGTAAAGATGTACGAAAGGGGAAGGTATGTCTGGGGACAGACATTGTTGCAGGATGACCGAATGTGGGAAACGGAATGTATGTAAGTGTATGACAGGGATATATGCAATAGAGACTGGGAAGTATTGGAGATAAAAAAGATTGGCAAGAGGGCGTATGGAGTTAAGACGTGCTAAGGAGTGCTAAAAGTAGTTTAAATAAAAGAAGTTAATATATATTTAGTGTTTTTACTTTGAGCTATTCCCACATTTATTAGAACATACAATACTATTACTGCTTGTTTAGACATGAAAAGGGTCACAAAGAAAATTCTGTCAAACATAGAGAACCTTTTGATTGACTACCTCGAATGCTTTAAAGACAGCTTAGACTTAGTTTTACAAGTTATACATTGTCTTATGGAAGTAACTCAAAGAGACAAATAATGGGATGAAATATGGAGAATGGGAATGTGAGAAAACTACACAACCCCATTGAGTTTGGGCTTGTTTGATTCATCTTGATAAGTACTCTAGTCCTAGATGATATGCAGGGTCTGATGCTGAGACCGGAAGGCGTCTATAGGAACTGCAATAATACTGCGCACTTAAGCTGTCATCTAGTAGGTACCTAATTAATACATTGGTCAAGAGTTTCGGAACCCTCAGTGCGCGAGTATGACTCGCACTTGACCGGTTTTTTTTTTTTACAATCTTATCCAAGCCAATGTGACTAATGTCATCGTGTCATTGTTTAACTATTCGCCATCAAGGTGTTTTGGGAACTGCCCACCTAGCAACTCTAGGAATAAGGTCGCGTTTTTCAAAAGTAGCCCTCAATGAATTGCAATCGTAACTATTTTAAATTCTAACCTCCAGTAATAAACTTTGATTTGTTTTTGTAAAGTGTTAACTACAGCCAGCGTTTCTAATTAATATGACGTAAACTACATCAACTACCATCAATTCATTTAGAATTATTTTTGTTCCCAGTATCTAAAATTTCGCGGGCTAGAGTTTCACGCAAAAGAGTTTTCGTGCTACCTGAATCTATAAAACAATTTATAATAATTTCGTTAACTATCGCCTTTTTTTTTTTTTTTTAATTCCTTATCACCTTTATTGTCATTACAGTTTTACTACAATGGTTATTGTGGTATATGTAGGTAGATAGAAAACTTTTAGTATGTAGGTAGTCTATAGCTTGTACTCAGGTTTGTCAGTTTGGAATACATTCGTTGCTCGGACTATTTATATATTATATATTATACTACTACTATATTATACTATATTATTACTATTTATATATTATTGTATTATTTGCATATTTTACAGTTATCACTATTCACTAGCATTTTGAGGTGGGTTATTATCTTTTAACTCATTTTTGGTACATTCGTGAGAGAGATGCCCCAGAAATTTACATTTCTGGCACCTTTTAATTGGCTTATCACATTTATCGCTAAAATGTCCGGCCAACCCACAATTATAGCAGGTCATGTTTGATCGATTTTCGGTTATAGCTTTTCTTTGGTCATTCGTATTAATAATAATATTGTTAACACTTTTATCTGATTGTCTATTTATTTTAACACTCTTTAAAAACGATAACAATTTATTTGGATCTTCAAATTGAGCAGCTTCTGCTCCCATTCTAACTGATCGGTCCTCTATTCCAAAAACAATAGTATCCACGGCATTTTTACCAGTAATTCCGCATCGATTCAACAAAAAAGACTTCTCATAAAAATATTCCTCGAGGGACTCATTAAATTTTACTCGTTTTGAGAGCATTTCATGAAGTAACTGACCATAATTTTCTTGAAAAGGGAATGCTTCTATAAGTTTACTTTGCCATTCTGTCCACGAAAAAAGGAGAGAAGGCAAACTCTCATACCACTTTTTAGCCAAACCAGTTAGTTTTGACAATGCAAAATGAATAGTCTGTTTTTCAGTCCACTCAAAAATAGTCGCACATTCATTTACTTTATTTATCCAACTAACAATAGTTTGACATTTTTTTGAAGGATCGAATTCGGGAACCGTACTTGATGCGTTAAAAAAACGATCCGTATTATTCTTGGTTATAGTTGAGGACAAAACCTTTATGAATTTGCTTAAATCGTTATCGTTTTTATTACCGTCACTACACTGATCATGCTTCGACACATTATGTTGAAAATGAACGTTACCTTGATCACCGGATACCACTGGTTGTCGCCGTACTCTATCCACGCCAGACCTGCGGTTGGTAAGCGTCAAGATGACTGACCAAAGTGACCGATCGGTGTCAAATTTTTCCAGCATTTAGTACCTATTTAGTACTATTTAATACCTTTGTTTAAATATTTGGTACCTCAATAGTAACAGAGAAATTTAATTTACTAAGTGGTCAGCCATCTTGACGTCAAGATGACTGACCACTTTTGAGTTTCCCCATAAGGGCTTAGTATTGTGCATATGTTTCTGCACTATGATTTAGTACCTATTTGGTACCTACACATATATTTTTTCCAGAATTTTTTGACAAAAAATAAAGATTTTATTAAAAGATCAAGTTTTTCTATATTAATAACACTATGAAGTCTGTAACGAGAGCAAAGGGAAGAACTGCCAAGTTTTCACTACAGATGTCACTCGTAATTCTCAGCCATGAATAGACGTACATAATATAAGAAACTAGTTGATGCCCGCGGCTTCCCTCGCGTGGATTTAGTTTTTAAAATCCCGCGGCAACTCTTTAATTTGCCAGTACAAAAAGAAGCCTATGTGACTCTCCCGGTCCTCAGCTATACCCATGCAATTATAACGATCGATCTGTTTGTGCGTCTTGCTTCAGCGGTGAAGAAAAACATGTAAGGCAACCTGCCTGTCTGAGCGTTCCTCATAATGTTCTCAAAAGTGTGTGAAGTCTGCCAATCTGCTGTGTGTTGGTTTGTCCTTCAATCACGCCGCAACAAAGCGGGTCGACGTGATTTTTGCATGGGTATAGTTCGAATTTTTGCATGGGTATAGTTGAGGACCGGGAGAGTCACATAAGCTTCTTTTTGTACTGGCAAATTAAAGAGTTGCCGCGGGATTTTAAAAACTAAATTCACGCGAGCGAAGTCGCGGGCATCAACTAGTTTCTTATAATTATGTACTTTATTCATGGCCGAGCATTACGAGCGACATCTGTAGTGAAAACTTGGCAGTTTTTCCCTTTGTTCTCATTGCATACTTCATAGTGTTATTTGTATAGAAAAACTTGATCTTTTAATAAAATCTTTATTTTTTGTCAAAAAATTTTGGAAAAAATATATGTGTAGGTACCAAATAGGTACTAAATTATAGTGCAGAAACATATGCACAATACTAAGCCCTTATAGGGAAACTCAAAAGTGGTCAGTCATCTTGACGTCAAGATGGCTGACCACTTAGTAAATTAAATTTCTCTGTTACTATTGAGGTACTAAATATTTAAACAAAGGTATTAAATAGTACTAAATAGGTACTAAATGCTGGAAAAATTTGACGCCGATCGGTCACTTTGGTCAGTCATCTTGACGCTTACCTGCGGTTGCGGTCCAGGCTCGTGGTTCGGCTCCGACGGCGGCGACGACGGCGAGCGTGATGTCGACTGCGGGGACGGCCGCGGCAATGACTACGATCACTGCTTTGACCGCCGCCTCTGTGGCGAGGTTCCCCTGAAGGGGATCGTCTGCTTGACGACGATGATGACGTTGATGATGACCCACGCGTTCGCCTGGGTCGTTTGCTATGCCGATGTAACGATCGGCTTCTACGTTGCACAGGGGGTGTCATCATTAACTTATAGCCTGTAGGCGTGTTCTCGACCCGCTTCTGAGATTTGTAGGATTCTCTCACGAAGGCAGGTTTAAAATAACCAAACACAGCACTATTTAACCATAAAGTTATTTAATCACTCTCACAATCACTGTCACAATATAATAGATAGTTAACACATTAATATTTTAACACATACACAATATTTAAACTTACTAACACTCCGAGGGCAGCGTAATAGCTAAAAGCCTGCGATGATACCAACTGACTCTTATCGCTCCATTTTTCCTTTTTTATATTAACGCAAGTAAAGCGGGAAATTAGAGGGAAGAAAGATCTTCCAATCGCTTGCATTCGCTCCAACGGATCAACCAATCGCATGCCTTTTGCCATTCGCAGCTAATTAGATCAAGCATAAGATTTTTGCCGGAAATGACGGTAAGCGAAAATAAGATCTCTGATTAACAAACGTTATAACAGTTTACAATATTATGGTTGGAAAATAAATGATATAAAATTATATGAAACTAGACATTATTACTAATGCAATGGAAACCGAGTGTCAATTATTTAATTATATCAAAGGTATTATGTAATTATACTTTGTTTCACTACAGAAGTACATGTCGTTATACTTTAGTATATTTAATGACGGAAATTGAAATCAATATCCATATTTCTATAACTTATAAAAATAGAATTCTCAATAAAGTATCTCCTTTTTTATATTTTTATTTAATTATTTTACAATTCTCGATCCTTACTATATTAAATATCTGACAATACATACGTAGCCGGTAATTTTACCGTAATATATATAAATTACCGTAAAATATCCGTATTTTACAAGCTTTTTCGGTAAAATTACATAATTTTGCAACCGTAGCACTGAGCCATCTGATACGTAGTATCATAGTAATCTGTGGTCAGTGATAAACACAGATTACTATGGATGAAGATTCGCTGTTCAAAACAAAACTTCAAACGACAAAGTTTTGAAAGTGTTTCGTGAACTTTTGTAACTGAGTGTTTAGTGTTTTTACTATTGTATATTTTGGTTGTTTTTAAATAACAATGTCAACGACAAAAAGGCCGACGAGTAGTTGGCGTTGTTAATATTTTTGTATTGAAAATAAATCTGCCAATGCTCAATGCCCTTTAGTGATTTAATAAAGCTGTAATTACATAATAGATTTTTTATTTTTTTAAATAGGATAATTAGGAAAAAATCGATCAATATTACAAATAGATTATAGTGGAAAATGAGCTGATGAACTTCGCAAATTATAGCTAAGGTCTACCTCGATCACGTGAGCTTTCAAACAAGAGAGACAATTTAGAAATTATAAATTCTCAAATTACTCTCGCCGGGAATCGAACCCGAGACCTCACAGTTATAACTCACAGCACTCATCACTGCGCCAGGGAGGTCGTCAAAAAGTTATTTTTCCAATATGGGGGCGGAAGCCGCGAAAGCTCAAATTGCAAGTCGGAATACTAATGAGATTGAGATCATCTCACACTGTACAGGGTAAAGAGGATAATTTTTTTTTTGTCGAGAAACGTATGTTAGGTCTTGGTCAAGTTCAACATAGCTAATATTCTTTAAAAAATAGACCAAGTTCGAGATGGACCCGCACACGAAGGGTTCCGTACCATCGTACAAGATTTAACAACAGCTATTTAGCTAGCAGAAACAAAAGTTTATTGTATGGCGAATGTAATGTATCCTCTTTAATTTTTAACTTTTTTTTATTACTTGTTGTTAAAGCGGCAATAGAAATACCTATACATTCTGTGAAATTGCAATAGAAATACAAATTCTGTGAAATTGTGAAATAGATACAAGCTCGCCGACAGACAGACAGCGGAAGCTTAGTAATAAGGTCCCGTTGTCACCCTTTGGGTTCGAAAGCCTAAAAAGATATTTATGTATATAATAAGTATCTACCTACTTACTATATTTATAAATATCTGATGAATCTGCGGGAGCTTAACCCTCGATAATGAGCTTACGAGCCGTTGAAGTTAATAAGTTTTCTATTTACGATGACCTCATTAATTTCGGAAGACAATTTTCTGAAGTCATTTTAATCTGGAAACTAGCCAAGTCGACGACGAAAATTCTTCCGTTCCGACCTACTTATTTCTTTACTAACGTACAATACTTATTTTAAATTTTAAATAGAGCAATAGACTAATAAATAATTCGTTGAACAACATTCCATGACATAGAAGATATTCATTGTAGGTACGAGTACTTATATTTAGATATACCTAATCTGCAATCTTGCAAAAATATTTCATTTCATTTTATTTCTGAAATGATAAATAACCGATTTTTGATTTTTCTATGCCATGGATCCTTGGTAGGGCTAACATGCGCGCCACGAGAAAATTTTCTCTAAATTTTGAGGACCTCCCTGGCGCAGTGGTGAGCGCTGTGGTCTTATAACTGGGAGGTCTCGGGTTCGATTCCCGGCGGGGGCAATTTAGGAATTTATAATTTCTAAATTGTCTCTGGTCTGGTCTGGTGGGAGGCTTTGGCCGAGACTAGTTACCACCCTACCGTCAGACGTGCCGCCAAGCGATTTAGCGTTCCGGCACGATGGCGTGTAGAAACCGATTAGGGGTATGGGTTGAATTTATACTGCTATACCCCTTCTGAGTTAGCCCGCTACCATCTTCGACTGCATCGTCACTTACCATCAGGTGAGATCGCAGTCAAGGGCTATCTTGTCATCGAATAAAAAAAAAATGTTTACTCGTAATCTTTATGTAAATCTCTATAGACAATCGAGTGCTCAACAAGGCTGCGCTGTAGTACAAACGACGTGAGGTGAGATGCGGGAATACGCACTCCCGTTCCGCAATTAGTCTGTCTGCGACTAATCAAGCACATGCGGGTAAAGCGGGCGGGAGGCTCGTGGCTTTTACGCCTGAACTCTAAAATCTCGTCGCATACTAACGTTTAAAAAGCGAGCAGCAAGGGTATTAGAAACTAGCTTTTGTTCGCAGCATCGTCACGTAGAGTTCTATTTTTCAAACCCCTATTATTTTTATCTCCGTAGGGATTGAATTTTCAAAAATCCTTTCTTAGCGAATGCCTACATCATAATAGCTCTCTGTATGCCCACCTGATCCGTCCAGAGCGGTGCGTTGATAGATCAGTCGGTCAGTCAACTTTCCCTTTTATATATTTAGATGTACATAAGAAAATATAACACCTTTTCCTTTAAGACGATATCGTATCCTAGCAAATAAATCGTAAAATCGATTAGGTAGATCAATATTTAGATGAAAGGTTGAAACAATAAAACACACCAATTTTTACCTTATAAAATTATTTTTCATTTTAATTTATCCTAAATTTACGTACAGTACAGTATAATTTTAAATTATTCATAACAATTATTAGGTATTTATTATGAATTCACATTTTTATATATAAGAAGTAAGTACATAAATAAGTTGTGCTTATATATTACTGTGAATGAAATGCACTATCATGGACTGTATAATGACATCTTAATTTTCATACAAGTGATGTTATGATATGTGTCACAATATAAAATAGATATACTTACATAAAAACAGGGTCATACTTATAACAACCTTTAAAGGCAATTTCTATGCGTACCTATGTTCATAGTAAATAATATTTATTCCAAGACAAATAAAAAAAAAAACAATAAATCTTTTTCATACAAGCAAAAATATTTTTATTTGTGTCAAAAAAAGAAACAACTAAAAAACTTCTCATTAAGTTTTGTAAAATTCGTTGAAAAAATTGTTTAAAATATGCACAGAAGTTTCCTTTTGAAGGTTGTTTGATGGCATTTTAAAATTCACTTGTTTCCAGACATACTATATAATTATTAATTTATTATGATATATAAGTAAAGATTTATTAATAATTGAATATTGAACCTTTGAAAATTCTCAATGTACCCACGTAATTATACTTTTGAGTAGGTACTTGATATGTTTAAGTAACATAGAGAGACTACGTTTATCATAGCAGATTCAAACTATTTGCTATCAATGACATAGTATAATATCATGGACATGACCCTCTATTTTATTTTTTATAAAGTATATTATGTATGGATTGTAATATATTCTATTTAAACAAGAGTGTGTCTATGTTAAGGCAAGATGGCCACTTATATGGCTTACATGGTTCATGTTTTTTTTTGGTACATTACATAGGTATCTTATATATTAATAATATAATATTCTACTTAAAATTACGGTGTGTATATTTCAATATATTGGACCGAACCGTAGTTTTAGCTGAGACACTGCCATGATAAGAGATCCGATCCGCTCGATAAATATTCAACAATTTTTATTACTCTTCGACATAATAAATAGTTATTAACATGTACATTTACAAATATCAACAAAATAAATTACGAATAACAGCATATTATAATAATTACAATTAAACTTACACGCTACGTTTCTTTAATTACTATCTCTACTGCCCTTAGCTTGTACTCTACTCCGACGCTGGCCGAAACTTTTTATACTTCTTATGTTCCTATAGAGACAGAACACATATAGCCTTTATCCTTCATAATCAGACGAAGGGAATTTTAAGCAGACAAGCAAAAGGTTCAACCGTAAAAATAAGTGATATTTTTCAATTATAAATCTGCAATCTTAGCAAAATTGCCAATTAATTTTGTTCTATTATAACCGAACAATAATGAAGGTATCACTATTTGTCTATGCTTGATATTAAGTATATTTTGTTAGACATGGATATTCTCGATATTCTGGGTAAAACTCTTTTGAATGGAACCACTACGTAGCAAAGTTATTTTCATAAAAACCTACAAATTATTTAGGGAAATATCGGTCATAGTTATCAAAATGCTATTTGTATTTTATCAGGCCATTAATTAGTAAAGATCGTATGTTGATATTCAATTATTTCTTTTCTTTTTAATTAATTTAGGTAAAAGCACAGCCAGCGGAAGTCAATACTCATTAACATTACATGGACTAGTAATTCTTTTATTCTAACTAGTAAGTACCCTATACCGCTTTGGAGAACAAAGTAATTTTACGACGGCATTAATTATTTATTGTAATATCTATTTAAGTAATGTGTTTTACATTAATAAGTAATTAATTTACTTAGAATTTAGGTTATCGTGATTGGTGTAAGTATATTTAAATATAAAAACGGATATAAACATTTTCCAAATGAAATAGTCGCAGTATTTCGAGTTCAATAAACTAAAGTAGGTTTAAAAAAATAATAATATTTTCATAAGTAATTGCATGGATTTTGACTTGATAAGATTTAGACCACAGATTTAGACCGATCATAATATGCATATTAGTTTAATGAAGTTTCGGTCCAAAAGTATTCGGACCCAATGCATAACCGTCTGGATTCTGGTTATACCCGATTTTATATTCAAATAATATTAATATATGTTTACTTATCTAAACTAATACATAAGCCCTTTATTGCTCTCCTCTAACCTTAAGCTAAACCGAGTCCATCTTAGGACGTATTGAGCAATATGGACACGATACTACGGATTTATAAAAGCTAATTTATTATTAAGTATAACATAATAATAACCTTTGCCTATTTATATTATATTTGCCTACATTTTTTTTTATGTAAATTTACGCAATTTTGTAATATAAATATTTTCTAAATAAGTTCGAGTTTATATTTTCGGTAATGTGAGCTTTTCAAATCACATTTTACAACTGTTAAGTACCAACTTCATTTTTAAATCTATATACTAAATGTAGGTATATATAAATATTAAGTAGGTACCTAAATATTATCTATGCCATGTTTAAATAGATACCTATGAGAAACAATTATATAATTAGATAAGCTCGAACTTTATCATGAGCTACGGCAAACTAACTAGAACAAAAAAAAAATTTAGACAATATGTACTAAGTGTCCAAACACTTGAACGTACTTTTGGATTAAACAATAGGTATATTTTCTTTAATCACGCAATAGGTAGGTATATATACAAAAAAAAATACATACTTAATCAAAAAGTAAAAACAAAGGGAAGATGTATTTCTGGAAGTATGAAAAGCTTTTGATTGCCAGTTTATCATAAAAAACTCACATTTCTGCTTTGAAATTTTTAAGAGCTGCCTAAGATTTTCCACTGAACTCGGAAAATCTTACGCTATGAACAATATTTTTTAAATTATTGTCATTCGACAGCTGTTTCCTTTTAACTTGTTTTAATCTAAAAAATATATATATAAGAATACGATTATTACTTTAAAATGTACCTAGCCGTAGTTCTAAGACCTCTAAGAAATATTTTTTTGGTAAAAAAATAGGTGTTATATTAGGAAGTTCAAATAATGAGGCAAGATCATCGTTTAACATAGCTACGTATGAATGCTTGCGCACATCCAGACGTGTATCATGATCATTAGGACTTAAAATACACTGTGATATGCAGTTGCAGATGCAGTTCGCAAATCCGTCCTAACAGTGACGGAACGAAAAATACACCATACAAGTGATAAATAAAATACACTACGTAGGGTTGCGGATGTGCTCAAGATATTAACTATGTATATTTTACGCGTGTGAAGACACTTTCTGGGAATTACTTTTATTCAAAACTCATTCTTTTTTTCATAGGATAGATATTGCGTTAATTAATTTAAACAGAAAAACATAATATGTGTGTATTGAAGGTATTGATTGTATTTTGATAAAATTAATTTAATAAAATTTTGATAAAAGCAAAGCATAGTTCGTGGTCTGTCTTGCACTAATACAGCTAAAAGCTGTCACTCTATTTTTCTTTTTCAGTTTATTTGCTACGTCTAGACAATATTCTTATTCATATGAAATGTAACTATGCAAGATTCGACTTACTTTTCCTAATCCCTTCACCGGACTGCGTATATTTATTTATCCTCATCGTGTCTTATATCTAACATAAAAGCTTAGAGCTTTGGTCATTTATTTAATATATATATTTGGTTGATATATTGTAACGATAGATTGTATTTGGTTTAATGCGGTAACAAAACGATACGCGTTATTAAGCCACAGATACCTATAGGTACAAAACTGTGTTCCGTTGCCGAGCGGTTAACGATGCGGCAATCGGATTCATTTACGTTTCAAATATGTAATTATGAAGACGTGTTGTACGTAAGGTGTCCTCCGATTGGTCGGTCTTTCCGTCTGATTGCGTTGCAACACAGCATAATAGGTATAGGTGGTTGCTATACACATACATATGTAGTTGGGTCGGAATATTCGACAACAAACTCAAATATGTAGCTACCTATCTGGATTTATCTTCGTCGAATATTTTCGTCGCCATAATTATGTCTCTCTCCTGAGCGTGTAATACCGGAATTATCTATATGTGTACGCGGTGTTCCGCGTAATTCCGTTATTAATTGATGACCATAATAATTTGAAAAAAAAAAAAAAACAAAACCGAACTTTCATCTGATACCAAAACCTTGTTACGGCGAGCCGACTATGCGTATAGCAATTCTAATGTGTCTGTAGCTTCATTGGGGACGCCAAGAATTCTCTTTTTCATAATAATAAATAGTTAATTCCTCTTTATCAGAATTAGACTCATATCGTACCTACTAGAATTTGCGAAGCGTTAAACTGGATTGACGCTCATACCAATTACATGGGCAAACGCTAGTATTTCCTTTTAACACCGCGTCCTTGTAAATTGTGGCTTCATGCCTTTTTGACATCATAATTTTTTAGCTAATTCATACATATTTAACTAGAAATTGTCGCAGGAACTAGGAAGTCTCTGACTTCCATTATTTGAATAGAAAAGACATAAGCTGAAGTTTGGTATCCATTAAGTTTTTGCACCAACTGTGCTCTCGCATTTGCAACTCCAACGGAAACAGTATACGCGCGTATCGATTAGAAACTTGAATCGGCGTACGCTCGTATCGATTAGAAACTTGAATGGGTGTACGCACGTATCGATTAGAAACGATTCGAATCGGAGCGCACTCTTGGGCCGCTCTGCGTACATTTCCTGATCGCGCAGATACATATTAGATAATTTTCCACTATTGGAACACGTTACAAGTACGCAAAATTGGTGCGCGTATATAGTTCACTATATGCCTTGATTACACTTGGTCGTTAGCCCGTATTAGGGTCTTCGAATGATACTTTTATTCACAGTGCATGAAATTGGAACATGGAAACGACGAAACCGGACGAGATTGACCGAAGGCGGGCGCATTCGACCCCGTTTATTTCACTTATCGTTTTTATAGACATTTGAATTCGAGCGAACGACCAAGTGAACCTAATTGCACGATAAGTTTTGAAGGTGTTATGTATCTATCCTAGTCTTCTAGTTCTGCTGCCAAAATTACGCCATTGATTTTGTCATGTAGCCACATGGAGTTGTTAAGTTACTGCATGCGCGCTTCCTGAAGTTGTGGTGGGTACGCGAGAGGGGGCAGAAGAGGTCCTTGAACTCCTCCACCTGGCAGTGCGTAGTATTGAGACACGTAGCCCGCCCCGCTCGCCGCTGCGGCCGCTGCTGCTGAAACATGCGACATTCTTACAGAATACTATCTACTTTTTAAGCAATTAAATATCACATGCTTCAACGGTGAAGAAAAACACCGTGAGGAAACCTGCATACCAATTTAGGCCAGCACGGTAAAGTATGGCCTATAACCCTTCTCCAAAAGGGGAATAATGTCCTCCTGTTATAATAATGTCCCCCCGACATGTTTGTTCTGTTAAGAAAAACAGGCAGAAGACTATACAGATATTGAGAAGTAGAAGTAATTAGAGAAGAGATTCTTTCATTGACATAAAACCTATCGAAATTAAACTCTAGAACTTCGAATAAGTCGTAGGAGTATCTTGATCATTTAAAAATATACGATGCGTTTTTTCGTTCGAAAGCGGCACTGAGCTTAGGAAAAGCGACTAAAAATCGCAAAAACGCCGATCACCACTACTAAAAGAATCGTATCTGCCCTAGCCCTTATATGAAAAACGTTTACAAACCTGCAGCAGTAGCATAAGGATCGAATCCAGCTGCAGCATACTGTTGCTGATACGCCGCCGCGCCCTGCGCCGCGGCCGCTTGGTACTCGTACAGATGGTTCGCAGCGGCCATGGCGGCCGCGTGCTGCAGCTGCGGGAGCTGCACGAGGCCCCCGGCGCCGGCCCCCACGCCAGCCCCTACCCCCCCGACGGTCCCCATATAACTAGGGGTCCCGTATACGTAGCCCGGGGACAACCTGCCGATGAATACCGATCATTTATCTTCACTATATCACTACTCCTAGTACGAGTCTGCACATCGCCAACTTTGATCGATTTCGAGCATCGACACAGTAACGTCAGTACCAAACGGACTTTTTGAAAGATCCTACAGATGCAGGCTGCTGATTAAAAAGAACTCGAGCCTTGAACAAGCACGTTCATTTTACATTGACGTTGTAGTAGATACTTATTATCAATTTAAAATGAATCTCGTAATTCAAGATGTGTAAACTCGTACTAACTTCTAAAGGCTGGTAACCACCGCTGGTAACATAGGCATCAAACGCTCGAATAGAAATCTCGACCGCCTGATGTCTGGACCTGCAATGACCACTCACGGCTTGGCTAAGAATTTCAGCTACCGTGAAAGGCCAACTTTGAAACACGAAACACTTCTAACTGTCATCACACGCAATAAGTACCTAGCCCCATTTGCAGCCTCGATAGGTACGAGCAGAGTCTTGTTATGTTAGTAGACATCTATACGGTTATGTATTATGTAAGTTTGCAATTCGCAGTTGTCGTGGTCGAACCGCCGCCGTGCGTCATTGGCAGGAAAGTTGAAAAGAAAAAATTCGTTAAAATGAGCTATCGGTATCAGAGTCGCGACGAAAATAACCGAATGCCGTCGCCTGTTACACATGTCCCTGCATCTCTACAGTCGAGATAACTAAGACTAAGGCTCTCTATAAATGCCACTTGCGAAATAGTATAAAAAATACATGCGTTCGAAATTCGCTTATGGAGATGTGGTGAAATTATTGTGAACGCGTTTTTAAAAGTAACACCCTCGTATTGAAGGGAGGAGAATTGAAAATGAGAAAACGACAAAAATGCCAAATGCGCTTGTTTCCCGCTCCGGCGATGACGGCGGGCGGTCAAGTCTGTTCAAGAGCGCTTGTAGTACGCGGCATCAGCACTTAGGTACGAGGGGTTCTCGCCGTCTCGGCCGGGACTACGCTACCGAGTTCACCATTTATCGACCGCTTGTCTTTTTCCAACCTCATACTCTCTAATAGAGACGGATTGATGGATGATCGACGTCCATAGCGGACTTGATTAGCTTGGTACGAGGAGTCAAGACTAGTGCGCATGCGTGGTACACGCCCGGCGTCAGGCCCCGCCCGCCCAAACCGCCCACCTGTGGTGTTCTAATCTCATTCGAGAGTATCATACCTACATTGGCTCCAAAATATTGGATAGATCTTGTATTGTACATAATGTGCATTCTAAAACCATTAATCTCTCCGAAAACCCTATAAGTTCTAAATTATAATATTAAAATAAAAACTTATAATACAAAAAAACACGCGTCAGAGCAATATAGATATTAAAAAACTGGCGAAACGACACACAAGCTGTCACATCTACAGGTACAAAGACAATCAGAACTAAGTTATATTCACCTCTATCTATTTCATCTGTTAGGAACCTACGTTTTAAATTGTAATATTAAAACAATTACTTACATGCACACCTATGAGTATTAATAATTAAACCACGTGGATATATCCATACGAAGGCCATCGAAGCCAAGGACTTTGTGTACCTTTGTTTCTAATAAATTGGTATTTGAAAACAAACTATTAATCGAAAGAAGCTTTCACTTAATGATTGTACTTACATTAGGGTTGAAGCTAACTATTTATTAATAGGTGATATTTTATGTGGTGGCTTGCGTCACCCTGACAGCGGTGCCCGTTTGGTACCACGTAATTTGTCAAGTACAAAATATCATGATGAAAATTACTGACGGAACGACGACACGGCAGCGGTGGGAGAAAAGAGAGCACATTGCTTCTCTATAATGCGCTATCTCTTAACTTATATGCTCTGGGCCACCGATGAATATAATAGATAACAGAATAACCCTTCTTGGGAGCCATTCACGTTTCGGCGAAAGCACGTCAGCCTACGAACATGGTCGGTGCCGCAATTTGTTGGAATTAAACTGTCGTAAATCGCGGGGATTATATACAGCTTTGTTTGAAACTTGTGATCGATTGTTACGATCGACGGAACGTGAATGGAGCCTTTAACTCGTGACCCGTATTATTTCATTCGACATAAAAATCTACAATTACTTTTACAAACGAAAACACGATTGACCATAAAATTTAGAGACGTTAAATGTACTAACATTCACTGATACAAAAATAGTCTTGAAGTGAAATAACTGGTTTTTCTGTTAAATTCAAATACAGTTTAGTGAATTAATCAATCAGTACAATGAAGCGTGGTTACTCGTATTTATTTGAATGGGAATCGCAGAGAGGGTCGCGCGCCAAGGCTGCAAGGGAAATTCGGTTACTTTGGTTCTTAGTAAGTGTATTAAACGAAATCCACCACCAACAAAACTCAATTCAAATCAACAAAATCTTCACGAACACGGCATAAAACATAAAATTAAAGAAAACATTGAGTGTCGAGACGATGCGAACAGTGAAGGCGCTGAGCGGCGCGGGCGGCATGGCGCGCCGACGCCGCCCATGCAACGTATAGCTTCAAAACGTAAACATTTAAAACCCAATCGACTAATTCACACCCAAAACGAAAAATCCACTCTCACGCTCACGCTTGCCATAGATACCTATGTGAAAATGTTTGAATATTTAGTCTAGGTGTGGTCCGCCGGCCGCCGCGCCGCAGTCGTCCGGGGACGCCGCTCGCCTCATCTACCGAGACAAAAGTCAGCTCAGCCGGTTGCTCACTTGGCGACGCTACCGCCGTGTCCACTTACCTACGCCGTGCAGACACTTCTATCAGCTAATAGAGTCTGAGCTACATACAGTGAAGTTGCAAATATATGATTATCTAAAAGAAACAAAATTGAACTACATTAATTCTCATCTGCCTATCTTATCTGATGGATACTGATCGCTGCAAAGTTAGAACCTATCGTTAGACCCTGTCGAATAATGTGATCAGGTCTGATTTTTGTCTCGTGAGATGTTTTCGAAGCGGCATGCGGCGCCGCTTGTGCTGGCAAATATTGAAGTGTTGAACCATTGAACATTGATGCGATACATTGCGCTCAGGGCGGCGAGGGTTGTTTAGACTTACCCGTAATGCGCCGGCAGGACTGTGGGGTAGCCGGCTCGGACGCCCGCCGCCGCCGCTGCCAGGTTAAATCCTGCAACAAACATAGCCAAAAATAACTAACGCATCCTAAACGATGCGACAGGGAAATATTGGAACGATTTCGGTGGAAAAATATAATCTGTCATCGCGTGCGCTCTCGAGAGATGCTATTTCGATTCCCACTTAACGGAAGCGGCTAGAGAGGACTCGAAACTAAAATATATCTCATCGGGATTGGACCACTTCCAAATGACACAAGAGTCAACTTAGCGCAGGCGACGTCAGAAATGTTAATTTCTTTTTATTGCATTGTTAAGCCGCTCGAGGCGCATCTATTTCGGTCGCCGCCGGGGCTCGCGCTAGCCAGGGACATGGCTCTTGACAAGAAGACGACTCGCTCGCTATAAACGGCTATAAGCCGTTGGCATCAAAGCGCATATCGCAAATGCCTGACAAAACATCTGACAGTGCCACCAACTTATCCGCTAAGTCCGCTATTTTAAAATGTTATCATTCCGCTCAATTCCGCTATCCAAGTGTCCACGGCCTCTGCTGCTGTCAATTCTTTCTACTGTGAGTGCCGTACATTGAAAACGCAGTACCGCTTTATTCGTAACTTTGTTAAGTAGTAATATTAAACTCAACCTGAACAGATAAGTAGGTGGGATGAAGGGCCGAGATCAATACTCGCGACTATAGCTCACGAGAAACACCATGCGAAGAATATTTTAATTTAGCTTCTAATTTTCTTTCTTTTACGCCTGTAATTGACAACCATACTATATTTATGTAATAGAATTTGTCTGTCTTTCTTGTATGGGAAGTTGTTGGTGTAAATAAATAAATAAATAAATATTCTTCGTTTAAGTAGGTAGCGCTTTTCAAACATCCCTATGATCACCATCTTTATAACCATAAACATCTCACTACTGAGTTTAGATCTTCTCTCAGTCCTCAAACAAGGAGCATACATATGTTCCACCTCGCAGGCCCAATGCACATTGGCAGACTTCTCGTACACGTGCAAGTTTCCTCACGAGTTTTCCTTTACCGTTGAAGCGTGTGATATTTAATTGCTTTAACGCACATAACTCCTGAAAAGTAAGAGGTCTGAATCTCTTAATCATCTCCAAATCTCTAGTAGGTATAACTACTATTGTACTGTGAATCTTTAGGCCACACTCTCATTCCGCGAGACAGATTTATATCAGAGCATATTTCGACCCCTCCGTAGAACAAAGTCTCATCTGCTAAATTCATAACTTGAGATTTGAGCCTTGCAGAAGTGACTTTTAATGCCCAAATTTCAAGTTGTGAATTTAGCAGATGAGACTTTGTTCTACGGAGGGGTCGATTTGTGTCTCGTTTTGTTCTCTGTCTTGAGTCTAAGCGGAGTAAGAGTGCGGTTTATAGATTTCAGCCTAAACATGAGACTTTAAGCTCACGAATCACGGTATTGTTTATTGGTATAGATAGATTAAACATACTGTTTGTAGGTTATAAATCTGCTGACCGCTTTGATCGTATAAAGTACATTAATTGTTTCATAGTATGTATAAAAATTTATATGCTGATTTAATCTCCGTATATAATCATAAATTTTTTGGGGTTTGACTTGTTCTACTCTAGGCCGTCGTCGATTATTTTGTTTTTCCTGCAAATTCCTGAGATTAATTTAACTTTTATAGTTTTGTTTTTGGAACGAAGTTCCTTATCGCGCGTTGTGAAAGGGGGCTAGACGGAAAAAATTCTTACGAAAAGTTGTCACGACACTTTTTGCTATAGTAAGCTATTGTAAGCTGTGCGGCGTCGCATGTTTCTCTGTCTGTCTCTCTCTCTCTTATAGAAAGCAAGCCAGATATTTTCATTTCTATTTCGCATTGAACTTCGTTCCATCCGGGTGTCCCTTGACACCTCTCAAGTTTTTTTATTTAATTTTTATATAAGTACTTTTTTACTTTCTTATTTAAATGTTGAGAATTTCCTAATTTGCTTGAGTGGTCGATGGATAAAACACAAAAATATATCGTTAGAACGGTTACCAGTATCACCAATGTTTTACAGAATTCATGGGTGTCTATTTCTGAACCACGCAGTCCGTGTAGTATGATAATAAGTGTAAGGAAGTTCTTATTGCAAATAAGGACTTCCTTGTGAAAGGAAATACCTCCTTTTTGATAGCTTTTACGCTTTTACAATAATAAGAAATAATGTAGTATACTGCACTATTTTAATTTTTATTAATACATAAAAAGTGTTGCACTTTATTCTCTATAATAAATAATAAATATTGTGGGCACACGTGCTCCGCCCATGTTTTCGTTCTATCTCGATGTATTTCTGTAGTTAGTTTATTTAGCTATTTTGGTACTTCTGTAATTTTTAGGATGTGCCCAATTTGAAATATACAGCACGACAATCCAAATAAATGGCACATGGCATTTGATTGCAAGCGATAGATTAATGGCTAATGGGCATAGAAGCGTGTCCCATGTCCGGCTCGGCGGTTATGGTAAAATTTCCCCCACAATTACACACGAATACGTCCGGAGCGCGCCCGGATGCAGTCGCGGTTCGGCTGCCGTGATAATGTGCGACCTTCGGTTTGGTACCGTACCGACTACCAAACCAATACAAGCAATCATGTTTTTTTTTGAAGAATTAGCCAAGCTGAAGTTGACTAATATCCTTCTATTCCAAATAAGCGGGAAGCTTGTGCTAGGAGTGGGTACAACAATAGTGCAACGGATGGGGAACGGGGATTGAACCGTCGAGCTATCAGTTTCAGTCTTGAGGCTTCATACATGTATAGGCATATGCGAGTATTATATAGATTGCTAACGACATATATTGGAACAAAGCTCGCAAAAAACATACAAAGACACGAACTTTTTTAGAACTTTTTGAGTGGTACAAAAAGCTACAGAAAAGTCCACCTGTGTTAAGTCGACGTCGGTCCGCCAGTTACATAATAATAGCAGGTTATAGTAGTCGTAACTTACATGTTTGAAACTTTGGAAGTACTTACGTTAACATTAAGCTACCGATCCAATATCCATTTCAAATTAACTTCCAACTTTACGGAAACAAATTAGGTAGACACGGATACAGCAATCGAAACACCTTTAGAAATAAAAAGCACCCTTAGAAATAAAAAGGGTTAGCTGGTATCGTGTGGCGTGATGGGGCCAGTGACAGACGGATCGATGCCGTGGCATTTGACGGCCGAGGTCGAACCACTAACCACTGTCCACCACTAGCGTTATCTGATTCAAAACTTTTTTTTTTCTCTTCAACATTGTGCTACGGCCTAAAAACGATGTGCTTTGTCCGTGTGTGACCTAGTTAGTCATATTAATCGATTGTCAACAGACTATACAGTAGGTACATTTTGAACTTTAGATAGACAGATAGATGGATAGTATTTTATTTTTATTTTTCCACGAAACATTTACAAATATAATAAGCTTACATCTATACCAATAAATACATATTAGCTTATAGAAAAAAAAATTACAATAAGGCTGAGCTTAGGTATTGTATTGTAGTAGTAAAACAAATGATAAAATTCATGCATTGAGAATGAGATAAAAATTGAAAATCAATAATCGAGGCCCCAATTCGATGCGTATTTTTAAACACCGTAATCATGAAGAAATTTTACTCCAATCAGCAAACCAATGTTTGGATAAATACCCACATTTACGATGTTAATTTTCGTCTGAGTATACGGAAGTTAAAACAGTTCCTACATGTTTAATTTAGGAGTCGATAAAAAAATTTAACCGCTTGTAGTATTGTAAGATTAAAATTTAAAATGTCTTTCTCTATTTAATGTCTTTTCTCTCTCTCATCTTTTTTAAAAAAAATTTATAGTTTGGGCGTCTCTTCATTTTTAACCGACGAAAAAAGGAGGTTCTCAATTCTTCGCGTATATTTTTTTAAGATGTTTTAGCATTAAGTCCGCCTCTTGTACTATTTTGTGCAATAAAGTGAATAATAATAAAAAATACTTCTTCAGCTTGACCAAGCTTGACACAGAGACTAGAAGAGATTCTAGGGATTTCGAAACGCCACCGAGGCATTAAGTATTGTAAAACAAACAAAATACATACGGTCTTATTTATAAGAAGTATGTATCCACAGATAATATGTACCAATTATAAAGACGCAGAAGCAGTATCATTAGCTAGTAGCTTTGCTAGTAGTCACGGCTGGCCTTTCCTGAAAAGCGGACCGCACACGTCCCGGTTAGGTAAATAACGCTTTATTTTACTGTTTTTGCTGGGTTTCAAGAGTCCTGACTCGGGTCGACGAACTGCAAAGCCGACACCGAAGCTTAACGACGCTTGTAAGGATTCCACGGAAATACGATTTTAGACTCAGTCGGCACCGGCAAGGCGGTCTATTGGTTCCTCACTTTTATTGTTCACATAAATATATTCGGAAAAGAAATTAAATAGTATAAGGAAGTTAGTTTAGTTCAGCCTAGTGGTTAAGTCTTCGGCCTCCTTTTTCGAGCTCCGGGGTTCAATCCCAGGAACGCACTTCTGAATTTTTGGTCGAGATATGTGCATGTTAATTATTTATTCGAATATCACTTGCTTTAACAGCAAAGAAAAACAATGTTAGGGAACTTGTAAGCATGTGAGTTCTCCATAATGTTCTCAAATGATTGTGAATTTAATGAAACCTGTAGTTTTAAAGAAACAATATTTCAAGCAAAGTAATGGAACATCAGATTTCCCTGTAGTCGTTAAATGCAGTTTACGATTTCAGAATTTGCGTCAAGGTGCCAGAGAAGCCAAACCAAATTCTACAGAAAGACGCAGAAAATTGTTCACCACAGTCTACGTCAGGGAGTTATTATGGCACTAGAGAGCGCAAAATGGCCAAGTGATGTCAAGAGATACTATTCGAGCTTATGACGTTCAGTATTATTGGTGTTATTCTTTACACTGTCGTGATCACTATGTTTATTATAATCTTGTACATTTTTCGGCAATATAAAAACAGAGAGTCTATCTAATAGTTTCAAGTTTACATCTTCCTAAGAATCATTAGGGGGAAGCTTGATGCCTGACAGCTTTTTTGGCAGCCTAGCAAAGTCAGCTACGATATAATGAACGGAATCATTAACGATTGGCTTTCCATTCACTCTTTTTTATTTAGTAATATTATGCAAAACTGTAACATGATTGCTAAAGAATCAAAAAATTACAAATATTGTGAAAATGCAAAAAATCATCACTTTCGCATCTACAAAATGACTATTTAGAGATTTTATGGGCTGCTCCTCATAGATTTTATCATCTCACTGACTTTCATACCGACACTAGCTCGTTTTGTTAGTATACATTGTAATTTGTAACACAAATATGTCGTACAAGTTTACTGGTCCAGGAATAGACGTGGGCCAGTCGTGGCCCAGTTTTGTGTCCAAACCGAATCTGGCTATCGAGAATGACAGTTGGCGTGTTCGCTGGCCTTACTTTGATCTCGTAGTCTAGTGTAGAGACATGTCTCAAGCACATTCGACCATCGATCCGGTAACGATTTATTAGACACGTCGGATAAATGATTACCTACAGTTTTAAAGACGTGCTTAGGTTGCTGGGACTGACATTATTTTTGGAAATAGTTCACTACTGTACAGAAACAAGTATACTTTGTTATTATTACACTTTGTAACACCAATATGTCGTACAAGTTTACTGATACAGGAATAGACGGGGACCAGTCGTGGCCCAGTTTTGTGTCCAAAGTGAATATGGGAATCGTGTATACCAGCAGTTAGCGTGTCCTGTCTTACTGTTCATCTCGTCGATGTTTTCTCTAATACAATCGACCATCGAGCCATCGATTCGTTTAGCGGTTTACTTATAAGATTCGTAATAATTTTTGCAGCAGGATTGTCTATGTGATTGTTACACAATCGATTGATTCGCCGACTCATCCATGTTTTCTCTTACACAATAGACCATCGATTAGTTAACGATTTACTTATAAGACTCGTAATAACTTTGCAGCAGGATTGTCTATTTATGTGATTGCTACACAACCGATTGATTCGCCGACCCTTTCTCGTTATTGGCTAAAATGTGTTGTTGCACGCTATAAATTCAGGCCATCTCCACAATAGATCCAGCTTTTCTGCAATGGACCAGCTGAAATCTAGAAAATTGCAACTGACGCAGTATTTTCATTTTCAGTACTGAAAATGAAAATGTCAGTGCCATTTGCGCCTCGATAGTGCTAGAGAAGAATTGACGTCAGCGTCAGCGCCGACTTCTACAGACGTCATCAGCATTTGTTTGATGCGCCCGATACAGGCAAATCTTGCTACTGAATTCTGACGTCACATGCATACTATTCTTGCAATATTTTTTTAAAGAGCAACCACGAACCGCCTAGTTTCTTGCTGGGTCTTCTGGATTGGAACGGCATTCCGAACCAGTGCAGTGGTAGTTTGATAGATTTACTTGTCGATTCAAAAGCACTTTATAAAAGTTTATTTCAATACAAATTCTATACTATTCTACTTTATTCGGGAGCGGAACGTCTCATGGGATATACAGATGCTTTAGATAAATGATTAGGTACACTTTCAGTATTACGATGCGGGTTCCTGAGACAGTCATAATTTCTGGAAAACACGTGCGCGGGTTTAGCAAGTTAGTCACCTTCGTCTAAGCTCGGTGTCATATAGCTTCTATATGTCCAAAAATATACTAATTAGTCACAATCAACGAACGGAAATCGATGATTGTATGAATATAAAGTAGGTGGGCTATATTCTTGGAGCTCTTGTAAGTAAGCGTGAGGTATTGATGTCTGTGAACTGTAGCAGAAAATAGCTTTGGGGTCTTTTTGCATCAGACAAAAGAAAAACTGGCTAGAAAATAATAAAAATATTATATTTACGAATAGTAAGACTATTTCGCTGTTAATGAGTAGCTAAGAGCGAATGTAAGAGAAGAGAAAATAATGATGATGATATTTACTCTATTGTGAATGAAATCTTTTCAGTTTCTATTATACCTAAAGTTTACAAAATTTTCTAAATCTTAGTTTTTGATTTCATAGAAAATTCCTCAGTGAGCTTGTTTAGCATAGAGCATGAAAATAAGGTGATTTTTTGTACATTACTAATGAAAACCATTTTCGCTTTTTTGTAAAAATCACCGTTGCAGCAAATAAGCGGTAGAGTATTTGGTACATATTTAAATATCATATGGTAAGGAAGCTGTAAGGTTTACTAAAGCGCAAAAGAAAAGAATGCTGGAATCCACCAGGACCAGACAAAAGAGAAGCTAGCGAGAAAATATGTGGTGTTGGCGCGCAGCCAGCGCTTGTGTCGCGGCAGAGGCGGCGACGCTCCCAAAACTGCGTATATTTAGACAAAATAAAGAGCCAGCCGAAGACAAAACGAGACGCAACTCTTGTTTTATAAATAACCGAGTCGTTCGCCGGACGGACTGCCTCGCTCACCCAACCTCTGCTCGCCAGCTGTTGTACATAAATAATAATTAAGACAACGAAGAAAGCTACGTTTTTGTAAGTACTAAAGGGCATCAAGATTATGGGCATAGAGGAATTTTAATCCAAATAGAGCAAGGTAACTTTCTGATGCCATAAAATATAGATATTGACCAGCGGACAACTTAGCCCACGACTTCTAATCACAATCGTCAAATCCTTAATCCCCACAGATTCGGTGGGCAGAACCCCTGCAGCATTAGGATTAAGGAGTTGGGTCCTGGAATTCACGATGTAGTCTTTACTTGCTACCTACAATAACTATTCATAATAGACTGTTCCTAAATCCCCATAGTTTAGGGAAATCCAGGGCAGTACCCCAGCATCCGGATTGAGGAATTGGAATCGAAGTTTTATAGGAGCATTTCACAGAGTTTTTGTATCGATTAAAAAAAGATTCACGCAAATCGGTTTAGAAATCACGGAGATATCGATATATGTACATAGGTAGAATAACATAATATCTTGTTCAAAAGTTGGTTAAAAATGTAGCCTATGTTACTCCCGATAATATCAGCTATCTACCACTGAAAGCCCCTTCAAAATCGGTCCAGCCGTTCCCGAGATTAGCGGCAACAAACCGACACTTCAATTTTAATAAATGTAATACTACAACTTGTAATGTCGCTAGTTAAAACAGATGGCGCTAGCTGTAGGTTGGCACGCGATGTTTATTTCGTTAATACCTTTCATAAGACGCTGCTTCACCAAATGCATTTTATTCCAGGCACCTCAACTTTATTTATTTGTATAGATGCATAGATTTATTTCTACAAGAAATGGAATGGCATCAAGAATGCTAACTCTATATCCGCATTGTATTCTGTGAGTAAAAAGCGAGCCAGAGCTTTCGTCACCTGAAGATTTACGATTGTAATTAATCGTAGACTGACGCGCATTGGTTTAACGTTTGGACGTGTGTTAGGTAACGTCCAGACAGGAATGTAAAAGCTTGAAACCTAAGATTGTCTAACAGACAATCATACTTTGATTAGGTTTCTTCTTCATCTCAATTCATCACCAGCCTACTTTTAAGGCTATCTAGGAATTTATAATTTCTAAATTGTCTCTGGTCTGGTCTGGTGGGAGGCTTTGGACGTGGCTAGTTACCAGCCTATCGTTAAAGCCATGCCACGATGGTGTGTAGAAACCGATTAGGGGTATGAGTACATAGACATACCCCTTCCAAGTTAGCCCGCTACCATCTTAGACTGCATCGTCGCTTACCATCAGGTGAGATCTATCTATAGTCGAGGACTATCTTGTCATGAAATAAAATAAAAAATTAGGCTCGCCCGACTTCATTAATTAAAAATACTCGTGTGTTTGAAGTCGGTTTTTTGAAAAGAATTTTTATTAACTTAGGCAACACTCCAATTGTCTGAATCCAGAATTGATATTTACCAAACCATTTCAGCTGAAATTGCCCGTAAACGGTTTATAATCAATGCCCCATGGTAGTAAGGTTTGATCGGCGGATTACGGGGCTTCGTGCGGACGTCGCCACTAGGGATCGTGTTACCGCGGGGCGGACCTCCTCACTCGAGCCTATGCCAACACCGTAACAATGGCTCCACGAACTTCCCTTTCCGTTTTCAAACCTCGTTGGCCACCCGCTTTATTTTTGCTTGTCACACTTTCTCTCTTGATGCATTACACGTGAATATATCTACGTCATTGTGTTCGTCACAAAGTGAATTTGAACGGGTTAGTGAACTCTGTATTTTTAAATTCTTTGATTCATATTTTGCTACCTAATGCCAGCGACTTCGCACTTGTGATTTCGTTTAAAAAATCCCGTGGGAACTCTTTAATTTTCCGGGATAAAAAGTGCATGTCACTCTCCAGGTTTTAAAAATTCTGGATTTATTACTCTCTTTGACAGTTCAGTCAGACACAAGATAGTGTATTATCTATGGACACAAGTTTGGTGTCATTTAACAATTTTTTTTTTAAATATTTCAATTTTTTTTTAAACATGACTTATGAATACATATTATGATATAAATAATTCTCCTACTCCTCAAAATTAAGAGAATGTCTCACCCTGTGGTCTCACCCCTTGCCCGTTGTGCTGTTGAGGCTTAAAATATTTCGATCACAGAAAAAAAAGTTATAATATTGTACTATATTATATCGATATATGGATTTCGTTCTTTTAGCTCGTTAGCTACAGTCACTAGGTATAATGTGCCTACCTTGACTGAATAACCAATATCCTATTCATAGATTGGCCCCGCTGGTTTATCAATAGTTTAGCCAACTTTTCGATTACTTGGGCTTACTTGAGAAAAGGCTTTGTTATAAAAAAAATAGTATTCACGATAACGTATTTAGTATGTAATGTTACGTAGAACAAGTGATCATTAGTAGGTATGCCCTTGCATTATTGCCAAGGTGCCATTTGGCGCAGACTCCAAACAATAGACCGGTGTCAATATAGGGATGCGCCTTATTTAAGAAGCACCTATCGTGCGTCGCCAATTTACTTAATGAAATTAATGAGACAAACACCGCGTCCGCATTATAGTGAAGCTCTACCAATTATTTACTTGGAACACGTTCAAAACTGATATTATTAGTCAAGCAGTGCTGTTTTACGTGTTACTAGGTGATATCCGCGACTTTGTCCGCGCGGATAAAGTTTTTTGAATTCCCGCAGAAACTCTTTAGTTTTTCAGAGATAAAATGTAGCCTATGTGTTAACCCTGGGTATGAGCTATTTCCATTCAAAATTTCAGCCAAATCGATTCATTCGTTGTTGCGTGAAGGAGTAACAAATATCCATTCAGTCATCCATCCTCACAAACTTTCGCCTTTAAAATATTAGTGTGTCTAGATTTTTTCCCGCGACTTCTTTCGCGTGTAGTTAGGTTTTCAAAAACTCCTCCTCCAATGTAATTATATTATGTACCTACTAGCTTTTGCCCCCGCGACTTCGTCCACGTGGAATTAGATTTTGGGGTGGAATTTTCAAAAACTGTGACACACGTACTTCTTTATTTTTAACTGAAAGCTCAAATACCAACTTTGATGGAAACAGCTTGAAAAATGACGGAGTTTCATATAAACTTCCATCCCCTATTTAAACCCCTTAGGGGTGGAATTTCCAATAATCCTTTCTTAGTGTGCGCCTACGTCATAAAAGGAACCAACTTTAAAAATTTCAAGTTTCTAACTTGAGTAGTTTAGGCTGTGCGTTGATATCTCAGTCAGTCAGTCAGTCAGGACTTTGAATTTTATATATATAGATGAGGCACGTACCTGTTACAAATATTAATTTGTAACAGGTACGTGCCTGTCCAATACAATCACCGTTTTAACGACTGAAGTGATCTGAAAGATCAAACATTCTGAAGTTTTATGTTTAACTTTTATTTGCTTTACTCGATAAAATGCCGACCTACCTTTCTATACTGCCTATAAAGCTTAACCTTCTGTTACGTTAATGAAGTTGCCGGCATCTGCTAGTTTAAGAATATCTTCCTTCGTAACAATATAATTAAGTACACCTTATTACCATATTTACTGGGAAAAACAAAAATGACCACAAAATGAAAAACGGTCAAGAGCATAAACTAAATGTCGCAAGGGCGAAATCATGGGCAAAAAGCCTTAACAAACTTATATCTTCACCGTTAAAACGGTGAAGGAATACATCTTGAGAAAATTAGCATGCCTGACAGTTCTTTCTAATGTTACCAAAGGTGTGTGAAGTCCACCGATCTGCACTTGGCCTATACGTGTTGGAGTATGGGCTAGACTTTTTATTCGAGATGAGATTTGTGCCCAGTAACTGTCCGGCGCAACGGTTGGTGTAAAAGTGATGATGATGATGAACAATATTTTATATCTATACCTGTCTGTATCTATGTCACTGACTGACTGATAGGCAATGCATAGCATACTCATGCAATAATCGATGTGATGTACGTTAAGTAGTGATTTTCCCATCTCTAAACTAAGATATAGTATATGGTTAATCATCCGTGTCTCTAAAGGGATGAATTCAAAACCTTCACGCGGATGAAATTACGGACATCATTAGAAGTTAGATAATGATAACAATTTGATTTTAAAATGAACAAGATTAAGTTTAATTTTCATTAAATTGTTTACAGCTCAAATCACATTAAACTGTGAGCACGCGACGTTTTAATTGCTGTAACTGCACGTTTCCGTTCATACAGTAAAATAAGTCATGATTACTATGTAGGCAGATACCATCACGTGGTCGCGTGGTACCGGAGTCCGGCTAAGCCAACCATTATGGCTTCGCCTCATATACAATTACAAGTACGCGCAATGCTATCGATCAGCCTTTCATTTCGTTGTGCTAACACCATTTCGCTCTGAAAGCTAATTCTGCTCTCATGATTCACTGCCCAGCCAAAAATACGGCAACACCCGAAAAAATACAGAGTTCGTTGTACCATACAAATGAGGCACATTTTTGTTTGAATCAATATCGATCACGGTAGGCGGCGCGTGCGGACTCTTCAGTGCATTCAACGTTTTTATCCCATAGTGATGTGCCACTCGAAAGATGTAGTTCATTACAGAACCTACTGTCATCAAGTTTACAAAGACATACATCATCAGTACAGTACAGTTTTTGTCTGCAAAAAAAATCTGTAGTTTTGCTAACAAACTAAATATTAAAATCTTCATTGGTGGTTTATTACTCGTAGCAAGTATTTCATCAAGGTATTGAATTTATTTAAGTACTGCAGAACATGAAACTTCGCTCTACGCACCTCAGTACGCACCTGCTTACTGCAAAATACGAGTAAAAGAGAAAACCTCATCTCTTTTGAAATTAAGCACTGTCTCGCTCGGTTCAAAAAAGATACAGCTCTTAAAACCTCATTCCAATCGTGACACTATTTTTGTTTCTGAAACTGAAATAAAAATTGTAGCATGACAGGACAATAAAGAGAAAAGAAATACATGTGCAATTTGTGCAATGTACATAAAAAGCGTAAGGACTGCACGGCGAAATCAAACTTATGCCCGAAATATAAGACACTCCTCACACCTTGCATGAAATGAATATGTATCACACGAAAAAGACAAAGTAGTCGGTACTGACTCAAAAATAGAACTAGCTCTTCGTGTCCTATTTAGAATGTACTCTCAACACTATTGTATCCCGAAGCCGAAATAAAAGTAGTGGCATGACAGGACAGTGGGGAGACATGCATAAGTAATGCACAAGCGAAGGGCGAGCGTCGCACGCGATGCCGACGCCAAATGCAGGGCGGACCCCTTCCCGAACTAACAAACTGAACTCTTCATTAATCACTGATGACTTCGGCCTTTCAATTTCGCACATTAGTTTTGCGGTCCGTTTTACACGTCGTACGCGCCGCAAACAAACGTGAATTTTATAACACAAAGGAAACTGATTAGCCTATACACGAATTCTGAATGCTTAAACATAACAGCAGACATGTATAATTAGTTTCTCTGTTCTCAGCTTTATAGTGATTTAAAGTACAGTATACAAAATGTATGGAAGTGTTCAAGAATCATATTCAATGGTTTTGTTGTCTGGCCGCCACCAGCACCTTAGGACCCCGACGATCATGAGCCCTCTGAACCACGTGCCATGCTCATTTCTATACGTACTTTAGCTCCGCGACTCAATGAGTTAAGTCGGTTCTTTGGTACTCCTACGAATCTCCTCATTTTTGATTTACAAGTACATTATATAAACGGCAAAACCTTGGAGTTCAAACGAGGCTAACTTGGGTAAGCCCTAGTATCAACACAAAAAGGAAAACACTGAAACCCTACCTAAAGCCGTCTCCAACCGCCCCTTATAACGGCCCCTGTCCTCACATCTAATCTATTATACCACAACACGTCAGACAAACCACCATCTGAACGTGAGGGTAACTATCAAACATATCTAAGTAGGTATTTAATTAATTACACTCATCTAAACCTACGGGTAATATATATTCGATTAGGGCGTGATTGCTATCACCACCCGTCAATCAAATACAACGACCTAGACGCGGGAGCATCCAATAGCCGTATGAGTCTCTGGAAGAGACTGAATTAATAACGTCCAAAGCGCTGTATTTATACTAACGGCGCGGCACCAGACCGGCGCCTACGTTGTCAACAAAGTCAAACTACCTACTACTAATTTTGTCAAAACTACCTTCAAGACAATAAAGTTGTATAATATCTTTACTATTTCAATATTTCGCTAACACTAGTGAGGTCCTACTCAGTTCTTGCGTCTTCATAATTTCTTTGACAGGTGTTAATCGATTATTTCGGAGGCCGACTGCACTCAATAATTCAACATGTCGCCCGGCATGTTTGGACAAGTGCCTCTTCGGCCCTCATCAACACTCCCATATAATAAAACTTTAACAATGTTTTGATATCCGACGTCTGTCCGCCTAAAAATCACCCAATGGAAGACATGACGTATTTTACAAACTAGGTTAGATAGTTTCACAATGGTTAAAAAAGTGTGAGCGAAATTTTGAATGGTACCTAAGTTCCTTATAGATATTCAAAATGTTCTTGTTAAGCAAGTACAACAGTACATAAAGAGTAAGAAATTTTGAAACAGCTAAACAAATATGAAATGTCTTGTCTAAAAATTCTGTAAGTATCGTAATTTAACGGGCTGAATAAAATCGAACTTCTATTGTATTTAAGTAACGCTTAAGTAACTACTCTTTACTTGTCGTCTTCATCCACTCACCACTGTACACTTGTACACTTGTACAGTGTACCTACCTGATTGCCGTAAGTAAATGAGCTTAATAAGAGCCAGTTATTTCGAAATCAAACACAGATGCTTCAGTTTTATTCATCTGTATTGATTTGAATTCATAATCCAAACACACATTTTTAAAAAATTTATACACCTAATATTTGTCTTCGGAACAGATGAACAGATTTTGAACTCATCAGTTGTACCCACTAGTTGAAATGAGCCGTATTTAACTCCCGTCGGAAAAAGAGGAGTCTGGATCTGTTTGTGGATCTGTGTATATATCTGTTCCCTGTTCAAGCGGTTGAACATTATCAGCTCATTTCTTACTTGATTAAAGGGTTTTACAAGCTTTCACAGGTGCAATTGATTTGAAATCTGGAGTAGGTACTGTTACTTGGGATTATTTCCAAGACATGGCAAGATATCCTTGAGACACGGCCTTTCGGTGGCATGATAGTTAACTAATGCGTTTATTTAACAATCATTCCGATATCCATCTCCTACAAAGACAAAATCATGAGCTTGAGCAAATCTTGAGCTCACGCTGCAGCAATAAATAGTCTGTGGAGTCCCAACTCCTCATGCAACTTAAAGCAGATGTGCTTTTAATGATAGTATGATTAGATGTTAGATAGAAGGTGATCGAGGATCTGATTATGGAAGAGAAAACTGGGTATCAGCCTCAGGATATCAGGTAGGTATACCGTAGGTAGTATATAGTAGGTAGTATCGTAGGTACCGTAGGTAATATAGTGCGGCTATAGATTCACATGTTGGGGAGTTTTAAATTTTCAATTTACACTTGTAAAAAAGTTTCTACGCGGACGAAATCTCGTGCGTAAACACGCAACAAACAAATCCAAGGAAACGAACGCGAAGATATACCCAGTTTTGAAGAAAACGTAAGCAACTGAGACGATCGCGGATTAGTGCTTATTTATTTTGGCGCTGAGGCAGATGTGCGCGCGCCGAAGACAGATACGGGTTTACGCCTCTATCAATGTCAGCGAATAGATTTTCATAAAAATAATATTATGAAAATGCGTTTATATTCAGTTTATATTACATTAGGTGTTAAATTACCCACATCTTTGTCAGCGCGGAATTACTCTATTTCATGCGTAGGACAAATAAAGGGTCCTTGAGGCGATAGCTCTGCATCAGACTATTTCTTTGATCGACAGATTAAATAGTTCTATAATATCAGCTAATAAATAATCGAAGCCTCAATAGCTTATCGGTTATAGGCACAATTGAAAAGTGAAAAGTTTCCCACCTTTTGTCGTACCCAATCCTAACACATGCTTTCCACTTATTTGGAGGCGAGAGGAGAGTTTGTTTTGGCCAAGATTCTTTTTCAAAAATAAGTTACCCGCGTCTTGGTCAACGCCGAATTACTGTTTTTAGGGCTCCAAAATCACTGTGTTGTCCGTCTGTCTGTCTGTCAGTGTGTCAAGACCCTTTTTGGGCCACACCTGAAACAAGTCAAAAGAGACCAAACGATTTGTTGAGGAGTTCCTGTGGATGGTTGTGAGGGGAGAACCCACCTCTCTCGGTCTGAATTACTGTAAAAGTATTTTCTTTCTTTCTTATCTGCATATCAAACCCACCTCTATCGGCCTGAATTACTGTAAAAGTATTTTCTTTCTTTCTTATCTGCATATCAAACCCACCTCTATCGGCCTGAATTACTGTAAAAGTATTCTTTCTTTCTAATTCGCATACCAGCTCGTTTGTATAGGTACTAGATATATTAGGTACAACAACAATAAGCGAATGGTTGAAAAAGGAGCTGATAGCTCTTGCACTGTATTGTTGTTTATAAAAGTTACAGACGAAACTAGTGCAAATCGTGTAAAAACTGGCTATTTCGCGCCCAGGATGTTCTATACATATAGCACTAGCAAACCCGGCGAACTCCGTTTCGCCACCAGATTACATGCTATGTATCAGAGATGGCGCTGTATGTGAAAAAAGATTTTCCCGCTTTTCTGTTGAAATTTTCCCTGAATTTCCTTTGCTATAAACCTCACGGAGCCCGAGACCTTTCCAACGAATGCAAAACCGTGGAAATCGGTTCGTGCGTTCTGGAGTTATAGCTTCAGGAAGGAAAACCCGACTTATTTTTATATAATAGATTAACCACAACTAATCGTACTTGTAAGAGACATGTGACAGTGACAGTATAGGTAGCAAAGAAGTGTATGGCTTGAGTCCACCCACGTCCGCAACCTTCAAATAGTTTTATTCAATATAATCTGTAATTTGTAACTGTAGGGGATCCAATAAGCCAGGTATAGTAGCTCTACAGATATGGTAGCAAACCAAATCTGCTACCCTTACATTACATTAGAAGATCCCTCACAATATGCAATCGTAATATATTCAAATAAATAAATGGAAAAAAAGAGACGCTCGTTGTAGTTGCAAATCAAAATGACGGTCTTCAGGTAGTTAAGGGAAAAAAATCTAAAACGCATTTGTCAACGCCGGATGCCTCTCTGAACGCGGTTAACGGTTTTAAGACCAGTTGCAACACCTTTTCTAAAAAACCGGCCTAATAACGGACATACATCTCTTTTGAAAGGCTCTTTTGTGCCTGGATAAGTGTAAGTACTGGAGTACTGAGTAGCCCTAACAGGGTGGGAACAAATGTTTAACGTACTTTGGGAACGTTAAACAGAGTTTCTGCCCGATGTATTTATGAAGTATAAACACACATTATGTACTGCCTCGTAAACCTTAATCTCTCAAGACAAACAGCTATAGACTAAACACTGCCTTTCGGTGGCATGATAGTTAACTAATGCGTTTATTTAACAATCATTCCGATATCCATCTCCCACAAAGATCAAAACTATGTCTTCCAAAAAGTTTTGTCTATCTTCTATCCATAGTCGATCTATTGGATCCTAAAAGATTGTTAACTGTTCTGCTAAAATAAATATACCTCTATTTTTCCAAGTAAAATAAAAATTACCAGAAAAATCTTGTAACTAGGCAAATTAATCTGGTTATCACTCCAAAACATTCTTCAATAAATTATCCCATAATGCTTCAGTGAAAAATGTAGTAAACACGTATTTAGCGAATTTCACAAATAGCTAACTATCAAACAATAATTTATGCAAAACTGCTTATCAACAGTTACACTAAGACCTTAAAAACTTGTTTTTTAAGTGTTAAATGTGTTAACACACAACAATTTTGTACGAAAAATTGTAAAATAATGTCAACTCGATCGAAACCAAGTTACGTCGATCAATCGCCACACTCGATGCACTTTCTACTCCCTCTCTCTCATAGTCCGATGGGACGGAAATTCAACACGACTGGGGAGAGATTAGGCGCAGGACCTACATGATCTCTAAGGCACAGACGTAATACACCACCTACTGCTTAATTCGGGGCTAAAATGCTGAGAATTTCTTGAGAAAAAATTCCAATAAATTTTTTTTCCCGATCCGGGAATCGAACATGTTAACCACTAGACCAACTGAGCAGTAAATGTGAAATAAATCGATTTAGTGGCTATTGTCTGTCGAGATTTGCATTTGTATAGATGTAACCGCCGCGCCGCCATCCAACTGATATCAGGCAGTAGCCACACTAAAATCTCAACGTCCGATATGAACCCTAACCCTAAAGTTTATTAAATAGGGGTAGAAGAAAGAACGCAAGCTCTATGTCGGGATTATCCTGATATTTATTGACCGTTGCAAGAACTTATCGCAAAAATGTATGATGTAGGTACATATGAGTTGTGATTTGTGAATATATTTTATATCGGTAACTATTAAAGTTATTATAGACGAGTGGTATTATATACGTATAGTGGAGGTACCCAAATATTTTCAAGGTTTTATAGTACAACTTTGTCAGCGTCAAATTACGGCTCTTTATATGTATAGTAGGGTAGACTGGGTACGGTTGTAACAATTTCCCTTTGAACACCCACAGCATTGCCAATATTGCTATAAACAACTGTTATAGCACTTGATATAAAAGATTGGTTATTTTTCTTTAAATTAATTTCAAAAACACATGCACAGGTGAAATAATTTAGCAGATATGAATAATTTTATTGAGTGCATGCGATTGTTACAACCGACCCCATACCAGGGGCGGTTGTAACAGTAATGGGGGACAGTTGTAACAAGCAGAAATAATACAGAGCTGAAGTATTTACACCAGCTTTATTATTTAAAAACGCTTAAATGTACTTTAACTAGTATCACAATATCTTATAGCCCAGTCATATTAGGGCTTTCACCTCGGAATGAAAGATAATAAGATGCAAATTGGTATGAACCTTTGTTTTGCCATTCTAAATGTTGTCTCAAAAGTCACAATCGTTATCGTGTCCGCGTCTCAAGATATTCAAGGTCAAAGGTCACAAAAATCGGTTTTTCGCGAATATCTGGCTTCCTATCGGTTAAATGAGATTTGCATTTATTATAAAAGTTGTAGGCTATAAAATTCCCTACAACTTTTGTTTAAACTTTTTTTTCATACGACCAACCGTTTTGAAGGTAGAGCGCGAAGAGTGCACATCGTACAGTCATATACGGCCTAATGCAAGGTCAAGCGTGAGTTATGGTTATCAGTACGTTATAAAGTCAATTATTTACTTGGAAATTATAATTATTAAACAATGCCTATTATTTATGTACTAACTATTAATTATTTATATTTAATTAAAGTAAGTAACTTGATTATTTATACATAATTATTCATATTTAACTATTTAAGTATAAAATATTATTAATTCTGGATTATAATTTTTGTGTTTTACATATTGGATAGAAATTGAATATTTACGAAAATGCCGAATTGCATAGTACGATAATGCAAAAATTATTCTCAAAAAGTTAAAAAGTCTTCTGATAGTGTAACTTTTCATAAGTAAGTTAATTAACTTACTTATGAAAAGTTAAAGTTACAGTTAAGTTTAAAAACACACAGCCTCTGAGAGACAAGCAAGAAAAAGGTACAAATCACTTAGAGTTGCATATACGTGTTTGCAAGGCATATTCACTATGCCTGCTCCCCTCTCACCCGCCCGCGCGCGATCCAAAATTCCGACACAATTGTTATTCCAGATTGCTTGTCTATGTAATTGAAGTCATTGGTCCCGGCAATTAATAGAAAATGGCATAGGGTAGGGACAAGTATTTCCAGGTATATAAGTATTGAGAAATTTACGCGTTTTAAAGAAAAGATATATAATGTCGTGTTAACTTAAAATAAAACTAAAATATATAATCCAGAATTAATAATATTTTATACTTAAATAGTTAAATATGAATAATTATATATAAATAATCAAGTTACTTACTTTAATTAAATATAAATAATTAATAGTTAGTACATAAATAATAGGCATTGTTTAATAATTATAATTTCCAAGTAAATAATTGACTTTATAACGTACTGATAACCATAACTCACGCTTGACCTTGCATTAGGCCGTATATGACTGTACGATGTGCACTCTTCGCGCTCTACCTTCAAAACGGTTGGTCGTATGAAAAAAAAGTTTAAACAAAAGTTGTAGGGAATTTTATAGCCTACAACTTTTATAATAAATGCAAATCTCATTTAACTGATAGGAAGCCAGATATTCGCGAAAAACCGATTTTTGTGACCTTTGACCTTGAATATCTTGAGACGCGGACACGATAACGATTGTGACTTTTGAGACAACATTTAGAATGACAAAACAAAGGTTCATACCAATTTGCAGCTTATTATCTTTCATTCCGAGGTTGACCCCTTTTTTTACCTAATATGACTGGGCTATTAAACCCATTTTTAACAGTTATTTAGGTAATTTTTTAGAGTAAAAATAAATTAACAAAAATAGATAATATTTCCGCTACAAATACTTCGGTACTCAACCAAACGAACATAATATCTAATTATTATATAAAACAAAACTAAATAATCAATAAAATCTAAGTTTAAAATGAAATCAACAATTAAATTTATTTTTTGTAGAACTTTATTTTTTACAGCTTGCTTCAAAGACGCCCCCAAGTTTTATTTCATTATAGGTGTTCTTGTACAACATCGCTTTCACCTCTCGAAGTCTTTTTTACGCGTTTCCTAGGCATCTGTAATGCAAAAATATAGTAAAACTAATGTTACAACCGTACCCATGAAAATCGTTACAACCGTACCCACCACCTATTTTGGCAATAAAACGGACACAGGCATGAGGCCTAATAACGTATATAAAAACGAACCAGCTCATTATAATCTCTAAAATACAACAATTCCATATATTAATACTCAAATATGAAAATTATATTAGTAGTCACGCTATATCGTGAAGAAATTCATCAAAAATACTTACTTTTGGTTGCCAAAACACAATAGGCCTTCGTCTAAACGTTATAAGTGCGCAAAGTGCGACGCAACACTTTGAATCATGTTGGCACTTGAAATCCGCGTGTCTCTCTCTTTGTACCCCTTCCTGTGTTGTTTATAGTTTCGGAAATATTTGAGTTGTTTCAACCGTACCCCGTTACAACCGTACCCAGTCTACCCTAGGTAGGTACCAATAGTCTCTAGGCTAGACCACGCAAAGTAGGATGGTCTTGGCGAAACTGTAAGGATTCCTTGTTGTTTATTTCGGAACCCTGTAAACAGAAATTATTTTTTTTCAATGATATTTATTATGTTTGATAACATTACATTATTATTATTTTATTTTGACCCTTGACATAAGTAAATTAATTTATTTTTATTAAGTACTTATTCTGTACGTGGTAGATTTTTTAAAATTTATTTTATGTAATATTTTTGACATTCGTAAGCGCTTTTGTAAGTCAGAATCGAAGAAAAATAAACAATAAACAATAAAGGGTTTCTGTGACAAATGATCCAATAGTCATAATATAAATTTCCAAAACTAGAACTGTCAGAAAAAAAGTGTCGTAATATCTGGCCACCCTAAGTACAGTGTACCGCACGGTGCAGTACAGGGGAGGGTGGGCCTGGGAAGGGCATATGGCGGGACCGGTACGCCACGGCCAGGTGGCCGTCATGCGCGCCCGCACCCATTGTGCCACGCGCCCCTCGCCAGCGCCACGCGGTAGCTGCGCGCAAACAATACTTAGCAGCCTTCGCAAACAACCTCCCTGGCGCAGTGGTCTTATAACTGGGAGGTCTCGGGTTGCAGTTTGGGAATTTATAATTTCAAAATTGTCTCTTGGCTGGTGGAAGGCTTTGACCGTGGCTAGTTACCACCCTACCGTCAAAGACGTGCCGCCAAGCGATTTAGCATACCGGCACGACAGAGTGTAGAAACAGATTTGGGGTATTGGTTGAATGTACACTGTTGACTTGTCATACCCCTTCCAAATTAGTCCGCTATCATCTTAGACCACATCGTCACTACATCAGGTGAGATCGCAGTCAAGGACTATCTTCATCAATCAAAAAAGATTTTTTTAATATAGGTACATATTAACCATGCTGAACTTGACTCCCCTAAAAATAAGCGTAAAACTTGTGCTAATGGTGGGTAAGACAATAGAGCAATAGGTGGGAATTGAACCCGTCGACCTTTCATTTTTCAGTAACCGTAACCCTTTAACCGTTGGACTAGTGAAATCTAAAGGAAAGTAAGGCTATAAGTAGCTTCGGTTTCGTGGAGGGTCATCTCTGTCACTCGTACCTTGGTCCGACAGAAACAACTCTTTAGACCAGATCATTTTCAAGATAAGTGGCATTTGTAATTTCATTAAGTACAGGCATTGAGTGTAACCCTGTGTAACCCTTTCACAAAGTTTTCGTTTACACGTTCCTTACACGGCAGCTACACCCTGTATTTTTTTTAATACATTATAGGCACACGCTTGACCACTTCACACCTGATGGAAAGTGATGCTGTGTTCTAAGGTGTAACACGTAATTTTAATTAAACTCTTTTACCTCCGAGTAAAAACTTATATTCGAGGGCCGAGGAACTGAACGACAAGCATTCATTCGAGCAACCTTTGTTAAACTAGGTTGAATTAACAAACACCCAGTGTCAAATAACAATGGTTTAACAGGAATCAGTTAGTTTTCACACCTCTCCAACCTTTGAGATGAGTCGAGTTGGCTGTGGATGAATTTAGCAAATGCTACTGCATTGTTCTTTGAGAAACTGTTTGCAAATAATACAATGACGTCCACACAACAGCTGTGACAACATTCGAATGCAGACGTATTCAGATTCTTTTCACCCCTTGCGAATTTTTTCGATCATCAAAGCGAACGGTAACGGTTTTAATTATATTATTTGCTGCAATTGGGTACTTGAGTGTTGTCAAAATGTGGATATTCATGGATTACAACCGAAAATATAATATGTAAGAATAACATTTGTAAAAACAGAAAATGAATTGGTTAAAAAACAAATAAGTTATAAGCTGTTTTACTGCGGCTGTATACGTCTCTTTCTAAAACGTTTTCTATGGAGACTCCATGGAGCTACTAGATCGTGACGTCATGATTAAATAGCGCTCTCTTTGTCTAACAGGAAACTTAAAAGCTCTATATTTTCGAGACTAGTTAACATATTAAAAAAAGAAAACTGCTAAATTTTGCTAACAAATTCAATACTACGTTTATATGAAATATCTTAAAAGCCCTGAATGAAAAATCTATGTCAAACCTTGACTCTGGTTTATCATTGGCTTTATAATAAAATCATAATGGCTACTGAATTACATTGTTATCTGCGTTTAATCTATCTGTGGCACATTGAATCCGATACTGTTTTCGGTGTAGAAGATAACGTTACAATCACAAGAACGATCAAACAAAGACATTACCTAATCTTAAATAGATACGAGCTGATTAATACTTTATGTAACAAGAATAAAGTTTAAAAACTGTAAACCTATGGAAGATTGGATGTAACTCCGTCGTATTGATTTTGTTCATGTAAAATGTAACCTTTGTCACCCGGCCCATAATAACGAATTGATTGATTGATTCATAAAATCGGCTCATTAGTTTAGGCGCTACGTTAGAATATCCTTACTAACATTATAAATGTGAAAGTGTGTTTGTTTGTCCATCAACCACGCCGCAATAAAGCAACGGGTCGACGTGATTTTTTGCATGGGTACTGGGCTACTTTTTATCCCGGAAAATCAAAAAGTTCGAGCGGAATTTTTAAAAACTAAAACCACGCGAGCGAAGCCGCGGGTATCACAAGTACGTACATAAAAATAAATAAATATATACAAATACATACATACATACATAGACTGCTATAATCATAATCCACCCTTTTGGCTTTGCCTTAGTAGGTAAAAGAATCAACAGTGTAATTTTCTACGAGTTAGTGTTACAGATACCAAGTCTTTCAGATAGGTCGATTGCTGTTATCAACTGCAGGTACAATTCAATAACAACAGGAAGTATATTGTGCATGTCATACCTGCAAAGGTTACCGCTATTGTTCCATTCGCTACATTCAGTTGCCATCACACTAATATGAAAAGGACAAAGGTTTATGTGTGTCGCTATAATTGTTGTTCGTTTTTATGTAATAACTGAAGCCTGAACTCATGTACGTACGATTGTTGATTATGTACATACTACGAGTCGAAACCATCGTTTAAGAAAACATACATTATACAAGGAAACATATAAGGCAAACGAATGCAGAGTACCCCGGTTCTAAAATCTACGCCACTGGTTTAAGAGCTTACAGTATGCCAGCGTGCCACGTTTGATCGTCCATATCAATAAAAATATTGAATCAATAATATTGAAAGAAATATATAGTAAAGTTGACGATATAGACTGAATGTTGTATTAAGTGAAAACACGATTACTAAAAATTTTCTCGATAGAAAAAATTCACAAATTTCCCTCTGAATTTTACAAATAAAACGCAGTAGTCAATGAATACTTTACCTATACTAATAAAACTTAAAATATATACTCAACTTAGTACAATAAGTGTCCTATACTATGTATTAATTCAAATTAAGTAATTTTTTCGTTATTAGAAATGAAATTCTGAAAAATATTGCGTGTGGGGCTGTGGGCCGATGGGCGACTCGTGTCCACCGCACGAATTCATTCACGCTCCGGCGTTAGCACGGGGAACCTGCGTCGCTTGTTCTCACGCGTACCTACCAAAATACGTATATTATCTAAGAAGTTATAAGTGTAGTGAAATAGGAAATAAGCGGAATAAGAAAAATATGACGGAATTGGAGAATAGAAAATGCTAAAAACATGAATCGATTACTACAATAATAACTTTATTGGCTCTTGTCTGTGGAATAGGTACATAGTTTCATACACCTACCATCACTAAATATTATGGTAGTTTTCCCAGTTAGTAGCCACGGTCAAATTATTTTAGTAGTATAAACAAAAGACTAGTTATAGCCTATTTTGTTTGTTACAGATTGCAAATACATAGCTTCCTAAAGGTCTTCCTTAGGCTTCCTAAGTCTAAGACTAAGTCTAAGACTAAGACTAAGTCTATGACTAAGACTAAGTCTAAGACTAAGACTACGTCTAAGACTAAGACTACGTCTAAGACTAAGACTAAGTCTAAGTCTTAGACTAAGTCTAAGTCTAAGTCTTAGACTAAGTCTTAGACTAAGTCTAAGACTATGATCTAAGACTAAGTCTTAGACTAAGTATAACTCTATGTCTAACACAAAGACTTAGACTTAGCCTTAGACTTAGACTTAGTGTTAGACTTAGACTTAGTCTAAGTCTAAGTTTAATTCTAAATCTAAGTCGTTCACTAAGTCTAAGACTTAGACTAAGACTAAGTCTAAGACTAAGTCTAAGACTAAGTCTAAGACTAAGTCTAAGACTAAGTCTAAGACTAAGTCTAAGACTAAGTCTAAGACTAAGTCTAAGACTAAGTCTAAGACTAAGTCTAAGACTAAGTCTAAGACTAAGTCTAAGACTAAGTCTAAGACTAAGTCTAAGACTAAGTCTAAGACTAAGACTAAGTCTAAGACTAAGTCTAAGACTAAGTCTAAGACTAAGTCTAAGACTAAGACTAAATCTAAGACTAAATCTAAGGCTAAGTCTAAGTCTAAGCTAAGACTAATTAGACTTAGTGTTAGACTTAGTCTTAGACTTAGTCTTAGACTTAGTCTTAGACTTAGTCTTAGTCTAACACTAAGTCTAAGACTAAGTCATAGCCTTAGTGAAAGACTTAGACTTAGACCTAGTCTTAGTCTTTGCTTAGACTTAGACTTAGTCTTTGACTTAAACTTGACTTAGTCTTAGTTAGTCTAAGTCTAATTCTAAGTCTTAGTTATTAATAATATATAATAATATTAGTTTCATTTTATTTCCATACCTATGTACTAGAGGTTCGCTAAATGTATCATATACCCTATCGTACGGCGCGTGACCCATGCCGCGTGATGAACTCGTGCGAGTGAGATAGCTGCAACTAAGCGGTGCGGGCGGCTGCACGCTGGGCAGTGAGGCGGGGGCAAAATTTGGATTCCAGCTGGCATACTGTCGACTCTTAATATGACCTCAAAATCACTGTTCAGGGCCGCAATGAATAAATACAACTACCCTCATAGATTGCCAGTCTCTGGAAGAAGATTATTTAAGAAATGGATTCCAGAATTACTATCACCTCAATCAACTGACGTTTACTGCTGTAGTGTAGTGCTATCTAATAGAACCTAAGCTAATTTCTGAAATATCGATATTTTAGAGATTCCCACACTCCACAGTCTCGTTCCGAAAAATCGAAATCATTGCATCCTATATGTTTCGGAGAATATTCGTCATTCTCATCTCAACCGATAGACTTTGTCGATGCCGATCTAGTGCAGTTTGTGTCTCTGGACACAAACTGCACTAGAGCCAGCCAGCTCTACCAGCTGCCAGTGGCTTGCTATTGCTATATCGTCGGTCTACCCAAGGGATCTTCCAACGCTGTGTCTTTACATCGCATTGTCGCTAACTATGGGCTCACTAAGCGGGCGATAGACCTTAGTTCAGAGTAACCTTTCGGTATCAAATCAGAAATAAAAAGATCCATAGTTGCTGATCTTAGCTCATGAAGAGTCTAAAAGCTACATTTGTACCTACCTAAACCAGTTATGGAACCTGGGTAATGGACAGGAAGAAACTAGGGGAGAGAATACTTTCCGCCTTTATTGCGATAAATAAGTAGGTACATAGATGTGTTTTATACTTAGGTACATAAAAGAAACATTTCAATTCTATTTGCAGTGTGTTTAACAAGATTGTCTTTTTGCACCTGATTTTATATGGCTGCTTTCAACTTGCAAACGGAACGAGTAAGGCTGTAAATTCTGTAATTTAAACAAGGCTAAACTTCCTTTTATCTCTGATTTTTTTCTTCATAATGATTATTTATTCATTCTTTACTATATTGGTTTAATAATAAGATCCAATTCAAAGCTTTCGTTGATGAAAAATCTATTTTGATCGAGACCTCTTATCACACCCAACATAATATTATTAACATACAAACAGTTGAATAGAAGTACAACCCCCCTTAGCCTTTGTGTTTAATTTCAACTTGGCGAGACTAGTCTATCTCCAAAAGACCATGGGCAACCATAGGTGGTGAAGAGTAATCCTAAAATTAACAAGCGTTAATTTCAGTTGTAACTTTTAATACGACTTTATGAGCTGTCATGTACGTTGTACCTAAACCTTTCTTCGCCGGGTGACGTGTTGCCATGATTAGCGGAACAATCCCCTCCGGAAGTCGCTAAACGCTCGGAACCGGAAGTTAGTAGGAGGCTCGCTAATTGATTGGAATATGCACGCAACCCTTGTGTTGCGTTTGCGGTAAAATGTTGGTAACACTTCAATTTACGAGCCAACTGTTGGTATGATTTCCACGTTTTCATGGTACCTATGTACTAGATTGTTACGTTCCCTCAAATATGGTTGAGCGAGGCAATGGCTGGATCATGCGTCATGCTCGTGAACGGGTGCCGCCAACGGGAATGGGTCTGCTTTGTGTCTACCCATGTTAACATGTGTTTGGTTGCGGTAGGTGTGCATTTTTGAAGCTTCTGTGTGGAAACATTGTGTGCATAGCCTAGTTCTTTTTAACAATTGTAAAAAATTTTTTTTTTGAAAAGAGCAACTGCTGAGTTTCTTGCCCGCTCTTCTCAGCAGAATTTGCATTCCGAACCGGTGGTAGATTTTTGACGTTTCATAAGAGCTACAAGTTGGCCTACATGAAATAAATAAATTTTGATTTTTTTGTTTTTTTATTTTTTAAAGATTTAATCAAATGACACACCAACACACCGACACATACATGATCAACTAACTGAACCAGTACCACATTTCCGCTACTCCAAAGCGTGTACTGATTTTAAAGCCAAGAGCATTAAATTTTATTTATTTAGAAATTGTCGACTGTGAAATGATATATTATATTTACACTATTTTAAGTATTTTACTTATAATAAAAATGTTTAAAAACTTTCAGAAGCAAATATTAACATTATGTTTAAAAGATAAAAATAAATAGATATGAATAACTTAAATTGCCACCCGTCATTGCCATCAATTCACTAAAGTGGATACGTTCACACTCGAAAGATAAACAATAAAATAAAATAATATCACCGCCCGATAGCCATATAATCTCATTATCTTAGTACATTATCTACCCAAAAAATTTTAATCAAAGGCCAAATTGATTCATATAGGTACCTGGTATCTATTTAGCTAACGTAATCGTGCCTTGACTGTTTTAATTTTTTTCTGAAAGAAATTGATTCCTCCTATTGGAAAAAACGTTTTGATTATTTTTCGACATAAGGGAAGGATCTTTCAGAGCGAATATTATGATTTATGATGCATAGGAAGCAACAGTACGGCTGCCCCATTTTTTTTTTTATCTACATTATAGGCACACGCTTGACCACTACCACACCTGATGGAAAATGATGATGCAGTCTAAGGTGTAACGCGTTTGCCTAGAAGATGCCTATTCACTCTTGTTTTAAAGATACCCAAATTGTACGTGTTAGGAAACACAGATCTTGGAAGAGCATTCCAGACCCTAGCCGTGCGAATCAGGAATGAAGACTTAAAGCGCTTGGTGCGCGTAGGTGGAATATCAACGACATAGGGATGGAAGCTCACCCTGTCTTGCAGTGCGGTGGTAAAAAGGTGAAGGGGGGACAAGATCGAAGAGCTCCTGAAAACAACAAGCACTGACACTCATTGACACTCGCCGAAAATTTCAAAACCTAAGTAGTCAGTATAATTCACTACAGGAGATCAATTTTGGAGTTTAAGATTCTACGGAGGACCTCACAGTCCCCTCTTCACAGTCGCTAAAATTGCGGCAGAGCAAGCAAAGACCAAGAAAGTTATTGATGACACGTGGAAAAGGTAACGTGAGGTGAAAGAGAAAGACGAGATTTTCGTAATCGTAAGTCTATATGAATTATGAATGCTAAATGTTGTTCAATATTACGAGTCTAGACAAGTTTTGCCTGGATTGTGGCCAAATTGGCATTAATATCATGGGAAGTGAAGAAGCATTGAATATTACCGTCTTATTGGGTTGCTTTATCAATTGGCCGTGGTAAATGAACTTCACTGCCAAAGGACTTTAGCAAATCTAAAAATAATTGGAACGAAGTTCCTTATCGCGCGTTGTGAAAGGGGGCTAGACGGAAAAAATTCTTACGAAAAGTTGTCACGACACTTTTTGCTATAGTAAGCTATTGTAAGCTGTGCGGCGTCGCATGTTTCTCTGTCTGTCTCTCTCTCTCTTATAGAAAGCAAGCCAGATATTTTCATTTCTATTTCGCATTGAACTTCGTTCCATCCGGGTGTCCCTTGACACCTCTCAAGTTTTTTTTAGCCTATAAACATGAATCAAGACTAGATATCCTACAGGTAAATAGCCTCATTCAACTTTTACAAGCCTCAATAGCCCAACGGTTAAAGATGTGGACTGAAAACTGAAAGGACGCAGGTTCGAGCCTCACCCGTTGCACTATTGTCGTACCCACTCCTAGCACAAGCTTTTCACTTATTTGGAGGGAAGAGGAGAATATAAATCAAGTTTAGCTTGGCTAGGTAATATTCTTTTTGTCCACCGAGTACTCCGGGATTTCTTGACTGATTCACATTTTTTTTAATTGACAGAGGAAGCTAGCGAGGTGATCCCATATTTTTATGTACCTACTTACTTAAAATAAAGTTTTTAATATTATAACACAATGTCATTTTTCTTTTTTAATATCTTAACTAGTCTCGAAAATATAGAGCTTTAAAGTTTCCTGTTAGACAAAGAGAGCGCAATTAAATCATGACGTCACGATCTAGTAGCTCGATACACTCCATAGAAAAATTCGTTTTAGAAAGAGATGGATACAGTCGCAGTAAAATAGCTTATAACATTTAAGTACATGTATGATTATAACTTATTTGTTTTTTGTCAGATTTATTTTCTGTTTTTACATTTTCGATTGTAGGTAATTAATGAATATCCACATTTTGACAAAAGTCAAATACCCAAGATAATACATCTTCAAACTGCACTGAAAACGTGTAAAAAAGTGGTTCAAAACCTACTACAACATTTAATTCCTCATTATCACATGTCATGTAATAATGACCCCCTCAGCGCGTATTGTCACACGCAAAGCGGAGTTTTTTGTCGCGACGCGCCGACACGAATGGATGAACGAAATACAATATCGAAAAAAAAAAGGTTTCATGTGAACAGTAAGCAAAAAAGTGTGCCTTTACAAATGTTTTAGAACAGCTGAGATGTGATGATGAGATTTTTTGGAGTAGGTACAAGATAAAACTCATTGAAGAGAATTTTATTCCAATCAGAGTTCATATGCAGCACTGCAGTATTTAGACACAGAGTTCCGAAGTTTTTTATTGTTTTTTTTTTGTAGTTAATTTTCAATTATTTTAATATGTGATACTCGTGACATCACAGTATAAATTAAGAAATTCACCTTTTAAATTTTATGGATACTCCACAGATCTGATAATCTGACTTGTGGTATACTCTAGCTCTACATCTTCTTAAAAAAGTAATAGGTCTTTTTTACGTAACAGCTTTACTTCTAAGATTTTTCTAAGATTTTTATTCTGTCTCGGTTTTCTGTCTTTAAGCCAAAGAGCGACACACTTTGGCTAGCTTTTTTGTCCTCATTTGTATTCTAGCTTTTAGTTCTTTCCTAAAAAACTTCGACCTAACGTTCTCGGTTTCCAACACCTAGGTACCTTCTTATTATACCAATGCGTATGTGGCAAACCATTTTTAGTTTTTAGGCTACTTGCTTTATTAAGCTAGAGGCACTTACCGGGCGCTAGGTTTCCTCTGGGTTTAGCTCCTAAAATGGCTAGATTGACGTTTGCTTTCCTGCCGTCGATGATGGGGTTTGGGTCTTTACACGCTCGCTCCGCTGCCGCTCGGTCTCCCATAATTACCTGCAACAGATAAGAAATTAAATACACATTCGTATTTAGAACAACATTTGTCACATGTAGGTACTCTATTTCTTGCCACAGAATTAGATCAACAACATTGGTAGACATCAGATTAGACGCAAGAGCGAGGCCTGTGGTTTTACGTAAGAGGCCTATGTTCAGCAGTGGACGTCTATCGGTTGATAAAGAACACGAAGGTATTCATGAAAAAGTTATTATATATTCCTCGATCTTATTGTGTTTTAACAATACCTATTCCGTGAAACAAATTTTATGAATAATTCTAGAATGACGTCGTCCCATTACCAATTGTAATGCATGTGTGCCCCACAGGTCGCCAGTCGCCACCTCACTGCCGCATCGGACCAGCTCTAGCTGACCTCACGTACAGGCAACAATACAAACAACAATAACGACTTGATCACTAAACACGGCTCATCCATACCTGGTAGGAATATTGGAACCGATCGCATGAAACACAAATGAAGGAAACATGATGACCTTCGGATATCGAAGGTCTGGTATACCTACGTATTCATATAATTAAAAAAATCCGATACACTTTTGTACTTTGTTGGATACTTTACATATTTTTAGTTAGAATTACAATGCAACGCCGTGTTACCTATTATTATGTAAATGAGTGTCATTTGCCTATTGCCTTTGTAGTGGAAGTAAAATACTGCGTTTTACAAAAAATTAGTTTATAAAACTTTTTTTTTATTTGAGGTTCCCTAAATAATAAATAACACTGGATTTGCAGGGAGTATTCGACCATTTAGCCAGAACTTGGCAAGCGCACGCATTCCCCTCTGCCGAAGTACATGTACAAACGTACGGTTCAGTTTATAAGTGTGACAGCTTTTGAATTAGTGTGCGCTCATAGAGACATTAAGTTTTTTACAAGAGTGTGCGGAAGTGAGTAAATCTGTACGTAGGCTGTACGTGATTACCTCACCTCCCGCAGAAAGTGGCAGAATATATTCAGTACTAAATCTGCGTAAAGGCTCGTCCCGGCTAAATGGTCGAAGGCAGTGAGTAATGAGACCTCGCACCAATAAATAAATAATTCGTATACATAAAGTTTTTACGTTTGTCTGTACAAATGAACTTATTGCCGATACGATGGTAGGTACGAAGGTATACAGTGGGTTTATACTGTACTCTGTTTTATTTCAATTTTATATCGACTTTGTATTTTAATTCAAAGGGAAGCCGTGTTATAATTAAAACTTTAAAGCAATGGTTACTGCAATCGCTATCAATACGCTAGGCGAAATAGATTTCAAAAGTGTTGAACAAAAATCGTCCTTATTCATAAAGGAACTAGGTTCGTTTGTTTTAAACTGTGACAGGCACAAAATGTTCAGCAAAGCGTTCAAATTGGAGTTAGGTATGGCACCGATAAGGAATCTTATCGACCAACTGGTAAGTTTTATTGGCGACCTCTTTCGTTCTATTCAATTAATATTTTCTGATATTTTGATGCAAATATTGAAAAAGCATTAAAGTTTTTACTCGACTATGGAAAATTCAAAACGAAGGTTTTAACCTTCTCCTTATTTGATATTTTCAGTCAAACTCACGGTTCAAACTGCTTTTTTACTGATTCTGCATAAAAACCTTCTTTCTCACACTATTGAAAATTCTCCTACATAAAATTAATACCTATTGTAGTAAATATTTAAAACGAACTATATTTTTTTAAGTTATATTATGTTTTTTGTGGCTTGTGTAAACTTTTGTGAGTTAGTAGATCTTAGCGGTTAACCGTCGAAAAGGAACGTTATCATTCAATTATGTTACAAAAAAAAAAAAGGTGTTCTAACCAAATTTCCTAAACAGGTACGTTGTCTGAATCCATGGTGCGAATTAGGTACTTATTTAGTTTCTATTTAAAGGATTTAAGAAGAAAGGAAGAATAGGTGTATTTTAAGCGCTACGGTGGAACATACGTATTTATAGACACATACATACATAGACTGCTAAAATCACAAATCACAACCCTCCTTTTGGCTTTGCATAGTCGGGTAAAAAAGAGAAAGTTTGTACCTATCTGCCATGTCATTAGTAAGTAACACGGTAAACTCATTTTGTTAGGTAGGCACTTGACTGATAACTACTACGTGCATAAGTCAACTTGCACTGATAAAAAAATGTTAACCGTTGGAATTAGCGTTGCCAGACGTCCCGTATTTCCCGGGACATCCCGTATTTTAGGCATAGTTTAAAATGTCCCGGCGGGACTGACTCTGTCCCGTATTTGAACCGTACGTCGTTTTTACATTTTGAAATCGATCTAAGTATTACACACGCAACGTTCGTAAAACGTACTCTTCTCGCTACTAACTTGCATTCGCAGCCCGCATCGACCAATGACAGTGTTAGTGTCAGCATGACAATGTTAAAACTGACTCGAAAAATATAAAAAATAATAAAAAATGACACTAAATAATTTTGTTTTTCATTTGTCCCGGGTAAAAAACTGAAATCCCGTATTTTTTGCCCATTTAACCACTTGTCCCTTATAGGCTGAAAAAAAATCTGGCAACCCTAGTTGGAATACAATTCAAGCCAACTTTGGTGTGATGATGTTAGGCTGGATGAGTTAATTTTGTACTAGATGATACCCGCGACTTCGTTCGCTTGGATTAAGATTTTTGATTCCCGCGGGAACTCTTTGATTTCCTCGTATAAAATGTAGCTAATGTTTTAATCCAGGGTATGAACTATCTCCATTCCAAATTACAGCCAAAGCCGTCCAGTAGTTTTTGCGTGAACGAGTAAGTAACACACATACATACACACACACACACATACAAACTTTAGGTATAAATTATACACGGTCCTTAGAAGCTTTGTCTCTGTTTCGTTATTTACTCCATGACGTGTATTTTGGTGCTTACGAGACGTTCTGTTTAAAACGCACCCAAGTAGTTTTTTTTTATTTTTGTAGGACACGGTCTTAGTCCACTCTTAGTATTCATTTATTTATTCGTTACTCGTGTAGGTAGGTATAGGTATTTTATTTTAATGATGACGTATAAAATTATTCTAACTTCAATGTATTGAAGAAAGGGCACAAGTGTATTTTTACAAAAAAATATGTGGGCCGCCAAATACTGCTTCTATAACAATTTTTTTATATTAACTTATCATTACTAGAATAACATGTATTTTAAAAAAATTTTACATGAGAGTGGTTAGTATGATTTAAGTCATTGATACCACTATTCACGACCCACCCCCTGATTCTGTAACTCAGAGCCTATTAAAAAATGAAAGCCACTGACAAATTTTTTATCCAATGAAAGTTTACTATGAAATAAGTAGTAAATGACATTTCTTTCTTCAAACCTTCAATGGATAAAAAATGCCTATCGTCGTTGATAGGCACTGACTTACAGAATCCTGGAACCAATTAATTGTTCAGAACTGATGAAATTGCGATGTTCTGGATTCAATAGCAAAAGTGAATCTTAAGAAATACTACGCCGTAGTATCCGTAGCGGGAGGCGTGCCTCGCTCAGCGACGCCCAGCATTCCAATTGCACACTTCCATATCATGATCCCAATTCTAGAGGTCTTTATTACGATAAGCATAAAGAATACAATCGAAGATACACCTACTATCTGCACTCGCTGTACCAGTCACGCCTTAACTATTAATTACTTAATATTCATTAAAGCATATTAACGAGTCGATTAAAAGGTAAACTTTATTGTTAAGTGAAATTCAGAATTGGAACCGCGCATGAAGGCCAAAATTACATATGGATATCACTTACCTATGCAAATTTTGACCCGTTTTCACTGTTATTGTGACTTCCAGTTGAATTTTAAAACAAGGTGATCTAAGACTGAAATATTACCCATCGGCTACCATCCAATGAGTTTTCCGAAAATAAGCGAGGAATTTAACCTGTACCAACGCTTGGATGATTTTATTAATAAAATATTTCATGGAATAAAAGGGATCCCATTATTTTAATTAGAAGCCATGGCTTTTCACCAAAGCTGGAATGAGCAAAGCTATGTAATGGAAACGATCATATTAGCTACTGAATTTCGCTGAAACCCTACCCCGCAAACTCTTCACATCTGGGTAACTCAAAGAAGAGATTCTCTTAATCGTTAAAGTCAGCTAATTTTTGGCTTTGCAGTTTCATGTTGACAATCACTTTTACACTGCCATAACCCTTCCAAATTAGCCCGCTACCATCTTAGACTGCATCATTACTTACCATTAGGTGAGATCGCAGGCAAGGGCTATCTTGTCATTGAATAAAAAAAAATAAAAAAATCTATTCCTGTATAAACACAGCTTTTTAGACATCTTGCTGAAGAATTACATAATTTAATTAATCTGAATATCAGAATGATAAATCAATCCCAAATTAACCAACTCGCTGGAAAGCCTCGAGCACCGCAGAGATGTTAGTTCTCTCTGCGTATTCTATCGGCTATATAATGGGGAGTGTTCTGAAGAACTATTTGACCTTATTCCACCGCAACCTTCTACAACCGCACCGCTCGCCACCGAAAACAATTTCATCCTCACCACCTGGGTGCCTGGAGCACTTCCGATGTTCCAGATCCTTTTTTCCACGTACTTTGAAACTGTGGAACCAACTTCCTGCGACGGTGTTTCCACTGAATTACAACATGGGGTTATTCAAGGGGCGGACCAACAAATTCCTGAAAGGCCGGCAACGCATTGGTGGTACCTCTGGTGCTACAAGTGTTCATGGGCGGCGGTAATCACTTAACATCAGGTGACCCGCCTGCTCGTTTGCTCGCTAAATATATAAAAAAAAAAAAAAATGATAATTGACTGAGCAGTTCAGTTCTATTCGTCAAAGCTAGAATACTTTACCCACAAAAACATGCAAACGCAAAGTAACCTGCTCATTTTGCAACGTAAGGGTACAAGACAAATGATTGTGCCTAAAAACCAGTAGTGCTTAACCTGGCTTTAAAATCGTCGCCAGTGCAGTGAGTCGATCATTAGTGATTGATCAGCTGTGCAGGATACAAGCTTTCGATAGCTGATTCGAGATACTTACATAGTTGCTGAAGATGTCTATTTTCTATTTCTTTAACGACTCTTTTCAACTTTTGTGTATTGATTGAGCGGAGTTTCCACACCTTTTCAGTTTTCTCTAATGTTATTTTTTGCAGTAGTTACACAAGACCCGTTCTTGGCCCGCACAGTATCAGATGTCGGTCTTTTGTCTTTAACACGTACTTATGCACGTCCCGTCATACCGCCTCGGTGCTCGTTGAGCTAACCAATTGTTAAACACAAAGCTCATCTTTGACCCGTATTGCTTCAGCCACAAGGTTCGCTTTAATTTTGATATTGAAGACTTTACCCCGTAATCTATCTAGGCTAGGTTTATGCAGAATTCACAAAACTAAATTGTTTAAAGAAAGTACCTACTACAAACGAGTTTTCTGCGTCACTTACTTAAAAAGGAATTTATACATACTATAGTAAGCTGTAGAAACTGGAATATTTTTGACTCAGCTCTTACAAACGTAGGTCCTGATAAAGATAAGCAGAACGTAATAAAGACCTGTTTTTGAGGAGGTCATACAGGGCCCAAAAGAGGGAAAACTTGGCAGTCGAAAAATACAGCACGCTTTCAAATTCAAATTAAAGAGTCAAAAAGGTGAAACTTAACATTTGAGTCAATCTACAAACTAATAATTCTTTTTATCTGCACAAAAATTTTACAATCCTGTTTTTATCCAGTCTAATTAGAATAGTGCCGGTGTGTTGGCGTTACCGGAAAATAGCTGTAAATCTAATACAAATATTGATATAGGAAGTTTGTAATTTACTTTTATAGTGATTAAATAAACCTATTTTACACTGGTTTATGGTCTCATGACTACTGGAGGCGGTTAGAATTTGATTAAAAATATATATCTGTATTATGTTCCAAATACAACCCTTTACTTTTCATAGGTGCCAACCTAGAATATTATTACATATATTCATGATCATGTGATATTGAAGACCAAAAAATGCCACTTTCTTGGCCAAGGTATCTATATGAACAAAGTAGGGATGAAGTTGTAGGTAGTATGTATTTGATTTTGCTGTTCGATTTTGACGCTTGCAGCGCAGTGCGTACCTATTCGCTACGAGCGAACCTCGTAGCTCTAATGTTAACAAAGCCTAAAAACATGATGAATTCCAATTCAAATACCTAGTGTTTCATATTTCCATTTTTTTTTTAATGTCTACAAAGTGTTGGTATCGACGCATTGCGATTATTACAGCTATTTAGATGTCACAGCGAGGGTGCATCGAGACATGTTCCCTCCGTCAGGGTCCCAACCCTAGTTGAATTGAAAATGGGGTTGTGATTCATTTCCCACGAGCCCCAAGTGCATCGCAGTAAGCTTACGCTGAAAACATTTGAGAAGCAAAATTTTTGACGATCGACTTCGTTCAAACCAACATTTTAATTCTATTTAACCAACTTTTCTTGATTAAGCTTTGCAGCGATACGAATGCATTAATCGCGTGTTGCTACGGTTTATCGGATTTCAAGGTTTTTCTTAATATTATTAGTAAATAGGTAAATTATGCCTTAGACGTACCTACTACGTAATCAATTTAATTCGCATCTGTAGCGTTCAATAGTAGATATATCCAAATATATTTCAATCGACTGGTAGATAAGTAAGTACGTACCTATTATAAAGTATGGAAGATCCATTTAGGAGTTGTATTTACTCAAATGCCACAAACGTTTTAGCTCCGGCCTCCGAGCAATAGATTTTAATGCCCGGAAAATGAAAACGCGTGAGTTATGTCTGTTCTAAGTGGTGCAGAAGGCAGTTATGAATTATACACCAAATACACCTGTGTGGCAAGGGCATAACTTCCGTGTTTGATGTTGTTTCGCGATATGTGCCACATGTATGCGTGTGATTGTGTACAGTAACCAGTAGGTACTATACTTACTTAGGTAGCAGGTACGATAACGCCAACATGCGATAGGTACGCTGTTTCGGTGTAAACGCGACACGAATGCGCACAGGCATATTGGTAGCGTTTACAATTCACGTGTCATTTCAGCTGAATAAATTTTCTTTATGTCATTTTCTTTACCACACTTACTGAAATGGATGCACGACTCGAGAACTATAAAGTTAAAGCACACTAATAAAAAACTAATAGGTGAAAACTGAGAGTCTAATAGTAGTAAGGGTGCCGCTGGATTCAAAGCGCAGCGTACAACCTAGGCTGGATGTATACTATTTAGAGAAATATGTCCAGCAGTGGACATCTATCGGTCACTGAATGTGTAATCATGGTGTAATTAAGGACAGAAAGCATGCTTACAAATCCATATCCCCTGCTTTTGCTGGTCTGTCGGTCTGTGATAACTACGGCTTCTTCGATGTCTCCGTACACTGCGAAATGTTCTCTCAAACTCTTGTCCGTGGTGTGGTAGGGCAGGCCACCGACGAAGAGCTTCGTCCAAGTGGTGTCCTTCTGCCCGGGCAGCGTGCCCAGGGCCAGCAAGCCCTCGGGCTCGGGCAGCGCGCCCGCCATCAACATGCCTTGCACCGTCTCCGTCGCGCCGGCCACCTTGCACTCGCGATCACTTTCCGCTGCAGCGGATCAAATACGCACGAGCGTGGCTTCGTAAACACTGGGATGGACGGACGTGAGCAACACGGGTGGTGGTCGAGCGCGGACTGATGCTCGCTCGTCGCGTCGGCTCGGCGCGCACGTGGCTCTCCGGTCTCCGGTACTAATTTTAACCCCCGCCGCGCTCCCCCCGCCGGTACCAGATGCGGAGTCCCGTCCCCGCTGGGCCACATGCGTTGCCCTAGCCCCTGCCTAGTAGGTATCTATTGTCTGCTTTCCTCCTCAGCACATGCGGCGTCTCGTTATCACCACTTTATGTACCTCTCACTAGGTGTGTAAACCTAGGTGATAAGTAAATATAAGCTCCAGCCTCCAGCTATAAGTCTGTGACATAAGTTCAACCTGTAGGCTTCAACCAACCCTTTTTCAACCTCAATATTTTGATTATAAATGATTAGAACCGATTAAATAGCAGAATAACATCGATAAGTAAGTATAAATGTATCTACTACCTACAGAATTGATAATAATAGTTAGGTTGCAGTTAGGTAATATGATTGTTACTATTGCTTCTTATCACGGCGAACATAGTTACGGTGAATATCTACTTATTAATAAAATATGTATACCTATAGTGTGGTGGGTACGGAACCCTTTGTACACGAGTCCTACTAGCACTTGGCCAGTTTTATTTCAATGTAGTATTAGCAACTTAGCAAGAGACTAAAGGTATCAACATTTTATTGTAGGCTATGTTGGACCTTTATAGCACCTTTGAGATCCTCAGGTTCAATATGGAAGGTCCTAACTCCCAAGATATCAACATCATGCAAAGCAATTAGCATAGCTCTGCAATGGGATTGTCTAAATAATTGCTACAGTGTGACGATAGCAATGTGATAGCAATGTGATAGCAATTACCTACCTCTGATTGGCTGAATTTATGGTGTTCTGCTGCATCAATATATTTTTAACCGACTTCCAAAAAAGGAGGAGGTTCACAATTTGTCGACGGAATATTTTTTTTATGTATGTTCCCCGATTACTCGAAGACACCTGGACGGATTTGGAAAATTCTTTTTACGTTTGAAAGGGTATTCTTCCCAAGTGGTCCCATTGTCATCAGGTCAGAATCTGATGATGATGGGATCCTGGAGAAATCGAGGGAACTCTTCAAATTTTATAAGCACACTTGATATACTTATTGTCGACTTCCAAAAAGGAGGAGGTTATCAATTCGGCCGGTATCTTTTGTAAAAATAATTGTTAAGTACATTTATATTATAACCAATAGCGAAAGCGTACCAACAAAGGAGAGGGTCGTCACACTGTACAATCTGGTGTCTGGTGGGAGGTTTTGGCCGTGGCTAGTTACCATACCACCCTACCGTCAAAGACGTGCCGGCAACCGATTTAGCGTTCCGGCATGATGGCGTGTAGAAACCGGGTATCGGCTGAATCTACACTGCTATACCCCTTCCAAGTTAGCCTGCTACCATCTTAGACTGCACTTCCCATCGTCACTTACCATCAGGTGAGATCGTAGTCAAGGGCTATCTTGTCATCGAATAAAAAAAATTACACAGCGGAGCTCCTTGAGATCTTCAAATTCACTATGGATGTTCCCAACTGCCATCAACATCATACATAGCTCCGTAACCAATATTTACAGAACGGGGTAAACATCCGGCATTACCTCTACCTATACCTACACATAGGAATGCTCTCTTATCTCAAGTATCGTAGTTTTTTATAAGGATTTGTGCATTAGAAGCAGATAGGTACCTAGATAACGTCACAGCTTTATCATAGTTATCTATCTATGATTAGAATTTGTGTCGTGTATATGTATGAAAACAACAAAGGTACCAACCTATATATTAAATTAATAATAATTATCTTGATAATAAGCCTCATTTGCGGACTGAAAGGTCGCAGGTTCGAGCCCCACCAATTGAACTATTGTCGTAACCACTCCTAGCTTTTCGCTTATTTGGAGGGGAGAGGAGAATATAAGTCAAGTTCAGCTTGGCTAATATATTCTTTTTAAAAAAATATAATTATGTAGGTATCACTCGTTGAAGCCCGCGGCTTCACTCGCGTGGATTTAGTTTCGAAAAATCCCGCACGAACTCTGATTTTCTAAAAAAATAGCCTATATCACTCTCCCGGTCCTCAACTATACTCATATGCAAAAATCATTGTAAGTAGCGCTGTGTCAACCTGAATTGCACTTTATTGTGTGGTAACAAGAGTCGCTATTTATTTAAATCATTTTGCGGAGTAAATCTTCTGGTTTATAATAATACTAGCGGACCCGACAGACGTTGTCCTGTCTTAACTATGAATATTGAAACTCTTTGACGAAATTGGCAGCACGCATTCTGTCAATGTTATGTCAAACGCCATAAGGTTACATCAAAAAAGTTTGAATTGCAAAAGCGGTTACATTAGAAATAATTTAATATGGTGGTTAAGTTTTCTTAAATTTTCTAATTTTTCGCGCAATTTTCTTAATTTTTTCTTTTTTAAGAACCTTCTCCTGACAATAACAAACACAACAAAAAAAGAATTAGCGAAATCGGTCCAGCCGTTCACGCGTGATGCGATGACCAAGGAAATAGGGATTCATTTTTATATATATAGATTAACCCCTTAGGGGGTAGAATTTTTTAAAAGTGTGAAACACTTACTTTTTTGTTTTCAATTTAAAGCCTAAATACCGAATTTTATGGGTATAGCTTGAAAAATGACGGAGTTTCATACAAACTTTAACCCCCCTTTTTACCCCCTTGGGGGGAGAATTTAAAAAAAATGTAAAATACGTAATTCTTTATTTTTAATCAAGAGCCAAAATATCAAGTTTCATAAACGTAACTTGAAAAATAACTTGAAGAACGAAGGACTATTATACAAACATTCAACCCCTATTTAACCCCTTAGGGGGTAGAATTTTTAAAAACTGTGAAACACGTACTTTTTTGTTTTCAATTTAAAGCCTAAATACCGAATTTAATGAGTATAACTCGAAAAATGACGGAGTTTCATACAAACTTTAACCTCCCTTTTTACCCCCTTGGGGGGCGAATTTCGAAAAATCCTTTCTTAGTGCTCGCCTACGTCATAAAAGGAACCTACTGTCAAAATTTCAAGTTTCTAACTTCAGTGGTTTAGGCTGTGCGTTGATCGTCAGTCAGTCAGTCAGGACAAGCCTTTTTATATAATTATAGATTTAGGTATTCTGCGCTTATAAATACGTATTGGGTAGGTATGCTCAAAAGTGAAAATTCGAAATAAATATTCAAATGACGACCTCCCTGACGCAGGGTTGAGCGCTGTGGTCTTATAACTGGGAGGTCTCGGGTTCCATTCCTGGCGGGGGCAATTTGGGGATTTATAATTTTTGAAATGTGGATCTTCCTCCTTTTTTGAAGTCGGTTAAAAACACTTTGCAAATTATAAAATTGTATTGTTTCTCTGGGTGAAACAGTTGGGAAAAATGCTTGACTTTTTTTCTGTAAGATTTCGAATGGATCAGCTGTTCCTGTCTCTTATTGTGTAACCTTCCCTTTTAAGGATTCAATGAACCTTTTCGATGAAAAGCACGCTGGGTACGTAGCTAGGGATGCCATGTCTACGGTAGTTTCAAGATTGACCCAAAACATTTTTACCCGACTATAAAGACAAAAGGAAGGATTATGATTTTGTATGATGTATGTATCTATTTACGAATATTCCACCGTAGCGAATAAATGAATGAGCCGATTTTGATGGACGAGGTGTCAATCGATTTGGTATGATTGCATCACCTACAGGGGCTACAGGCACTAACATTTCATACGAACAAAATCGAAATGGTAGATGTAACATGCAATATTTCTCTTGACGGGTTTCCAATAGAATCTTTTTAATATATAAAACAATGTCGGGTTTGTTCGAACACTTATAACTCTAGTACGGTACGGCTGAACCGATTTTCATGGTTTTTGATTTGTTGTATTTGTCTCCGTCTCGAATAGCAGAATAACTGTTCTATTAAAATATCGGAAAAATTCACGAAAAAAAAATATGAAAAAATTTCATTTTCTCCTACATTTTTTGATTGCAAGGAAAGTGACATTTTACCCGGGAAAAACAGTAACCTAAGTCACGCGGACCAAGTTGCGGGCAAAAGCTAGCAAAAGCTAGTAGTTTATAATAACATTATAAACGTCTTGCTTGTAATAATGAGCTAAAAGAACTTTCAAATCGCTTTCCCTCTGATTTCTTTCGTATGATTATATCCCAACAATTTCTTTTCTTTTGTCCTCTCTTCTATCTGCGATCAGTCCGTGAACTATGAGCAGATCTGGGGTTCTTTAATCGAACAATAGGCTTTGCACATCCATTGACGGGACATCCGAAAATAGTAGAGCATATTGTGGTTTATTATGCTATGTTAGCCGATGTAGTCCTTTTAAGGCGAAACGTGTTAACACTGGCATCCAAGAGCTGGACGGCTAATTTCAATGGGCTAATTACGAAAAAAATTCAATTTTTTTTAATAGTCTCCAAAAAGGGAGGTTTAATAATGCGAACCCTAGTTGCCCTAGGGTGGGGGTTGGGTTCATCGATCGTCCATTGTGGAGTGCGCGTGCGACGCCAGCTGCGGCACTACCCTTGTCTCTATTGGGGTAGCAGATGGTAGGATATGGTAGTTTTTTATTGATCTAATCTGAAATTTCGCGTCACGCATGACATGTTCTTGATGTGACTTGTTCTATAAGTTATTATAGGTGTACAATAGCTATTGTTTTTACGTTCTTTCTTATTTTTATGCAGGATTGTAATTATTTTAAACTAGACGATGCCCGCGACTTCGTCCACGTGGATAAAATGTAGCCTATGACATTGTAGTGTGTGTTAACCCCGGGTATCACCTATGTCCATTCCCAGCCAAATCCATCCAGTAGTTTTCGCGTAAAAGAGTAACAAACATGTACACATTCACATAAAAAACTTTCAAATTATTTTCTTCCTGTTACCCTTAGAAACTTACCAAAGGCATCAAAGGTACATAAGTTCTGTCGATGAAAGTGGGTCCATCTGGAGTCTGGACCCAGATATGAGATCATTTTTATCCTAAAAAATCGAAGAGATCATAAACTGAAATCTATGCTGACGAAAAAGTATAATTGTAGCACTAAGCACAGTGTTGTCTTTATACTCTGATTCTAGATCCTTTGTGTGCTTGGAGTACCAACTCCAAGTTTGTGTGTTATTAAAAAATAAATTGTTTCCATTTTTAAATTAGCGCCATCTCTATTAGCATTGCTGAATTCGGAGGTTCCTTCACGCGATCGCATTATATCCATGTACCAACTGTACAGAAAACTTCATCAAGTAATTTAGTGTTTAAATTATAGAGGGCGTTATTCTAAAAATTAAGTTTTTCAGTAACCAAACAAGATGGCACCACTTGTCCAAAAAACGCTTTAAAAAATGTAAATTATGAAATCAGTCATACTTGGGTCTTGGGCAATTTCTTTTTACAGACCCTCTGTTACGCTGTACGCATCACGTTGATTACCTACTCAAATATTTTTTTAATATTGAAAATTGAAATCTCAGATGAAATCACCTTTAATATTACAAGATTACCTATGCATCTGTCATGCAGCTGATACAAGAGCATTAGCTAATCAAGATGGTTGTTTCTTAGACTAGAAATAGGTCATACATTGTATACGTAACTTTTAGAGCTAAGATCTTCGTTTATGTATTAACTATCCAGAAATCACCAACCTGGGACCCAAGTCTGCTATTGCAATTGTAGTTACATTGCCTATCAATGACATCCCAATTGCTACTTTTAGCAATTTTGGTAGTCTACTAATTCAATGGCGTCACAATTGTTTTCCGATGGTTTGCCACTGACACATCTAGCTTTGAATCTAGCTTAAATAAACGTTTTTAATATGTAGTTTTTTTTGAAACTCATTTCGGCAAACGCTTTTTAAGCTAATAGCAATACCGAGGTATGATTGAATTACAATCCAATTATAAGAAATCAAACGACCATTGTGAATTTAGTAGACTACGAAATTTTGGACCAATGATAATAATTGTATTGCGGATCAATGACAATGACATGTAAAATAACAGACTTGGGGCCCAGAAGGTGCGATGTTAAGTAGGTATACTATACTAGAGCAGAGGTAGTAGTTAGGATACTCTGTATCGAAGTCTACTACCTACATTGTCAGTTTTGTTTGCAATCGGGTTTTTGTCTTTAGATTACCGAACTTGTTATTTTTATTGACCAGTCTAAAAAATATGAAATAACAAAATTCGTAGTCAGGCGTATGATTCAATCCCTAGATATGAATCCGCTATTGCTACTCCTGACCTTTTGTCAACTGAAAAATGACTCAGAGAACGTCACTGATTGAGATCGAGGACTATTTCGTCATCTCTAATCATAACAACATGACTAATTATTAATAAACATAAACATGCAACTAAGTATTTAATGGTTATTAACTTTTAGTTATCTTAGCTAGTTAGATAAGTATAGCTATTTAAGAGACTTAAAATATATTCAATCTCTTATTAACCTGAGTAGGTATGTACCTAAATAAGTGTACCCGTATTATGCCTAAGTATTTCCTACATATATAGGTTAGGTACCTTTTGTTGAAATTACTTACCTACTAGTGGTTCGGAAAGTGCAAATTCACTCAAGTAGATTCAGAGACAATTAAGTATCTTATTTTCAATTTAACTTTAGAAGCATGGAGACTGAAAATTATCTGTCACTGAACCGATTTTGATAAAAACGTGCACTTTCACCCAGGCCCAGTCTTATCAGCAAATTATTTATCATGAACCGTATTAGGTAGTTACTTGAAATTTTCACAGAATATGTATAGAGTACAGAAATTTACTGTCTGTGTGTACCTACTGTCGGCTTCTGTTATTTCCATACAACAAACTTTTGTCATGCTTTTGTCTATCTTCGATCGTAATATAAATGTTGGTGTTAAGTCTTGTACTATGACAAGGAACCTTTCGTGTGCGGGTTCGACTCGCAATTGACCCTACCTACCTAGTAGGTATAGGTACGTGCAACTACCATCCTACTACTTAGTGACATCATTTATTAGCTGTTCATGACGACCTTTTGCATATTAAGTGACGACATGCATGATGCAAGTATTCTACTGTTATAGGCAGGTAGGTAGGTAAGTACAAGGACAACGCCTATTTGGATTAAGTACTTTGGTTAAGTTATTTTTAAATACATCTAGGTTGATTCACTAAGCAAAAAAACTGTCGGTTACCTACTATCCAACATTACCTGATTGCGAACAAACATGTATCTACCTACTATTATTATACCGCGTCCGCATGTTTGTGGCAAACGGCAAACGCCAAACCTAAACAAACGTTTGCCTTGAATTTGGGAATCATCCGCACGCTTGCGAGGGCGTTTGTATGTTCTGAACAGGCAAGCATGACGGACGTCGAACTTGTGTCGGCTTTATTATTTGGCTTAAGTTATTTTTACAAATGTTTTAAGCTCAGTATCGATCAATAAATCCTACTAAAATGGAATATGGATGGATGGATGGATGGATGGATGTTTGTTACTCTTTCAGCCACAACTAATGAACCGATTTGAATGAAATGTGGAATAGCGATAGCTCATACCTACATTTTAGCCCGGAAAATTAAGGACTTTTCGCGGGAATTAAAAAACCTTAAGACGCTATTCTGGACGAATTTTAGGTATTTGAGGGGGTGCGACAGAGGAAAGCGCGGGGTATTAGTCTCGCCAACCGCGGGGAGCCCCGGACAATGCAGCGCGAGCGCTCAATATTAGCTTGATAGCGGCAAGAAACGACTCAGTCTGGCTGACAAAACTATATTAGGTCTGTACTGTAACTTATTTTCGTCGATCATATTGTAACTTATATGACTCGGTTAGTATGGCTACAGTTTATTTTCAGAGAGAGAGTACAGGTTCGATTCCTAGCCAACACCAGTAATGTAATATTGTTTTTTTAATTTCCTTATTCATTTTTAGCCTTTTTTTACCATAGTATGTATTTCAATATTACTTACATTTTTTTAAGTACATAATTTGAATAAATAGTGTTTTAAGTTAGGTGTTGTATTTTTTAATTTATTACCTAATTTTTTAATCTATATTCTATATATTGATATATTACTAGTTGATGCCCGTGGCTTCGCTCGCGTGGATTAGTTTTTAAAATGAATCCCTATTTCCCTTGTCGAAACATCACGCTTGAACGGCTGGACCGATTTTGATGGGACTTTCACTGGCAGATAGCTGATGGTAGGAGTAATATAGGCTACTTTTTTAACCGATTTTCAAAAAAGGAGTTATGTTTTTACTTATGTACCTACTATATCAATATCTCCGTGATTTCTAAACCGATTTTAACGGGACTTTCACTGGTAGATAGCTGATATCATAGGGCATAGTATAGGCTACTTTTTTAAGCGACTTTTGAAAAAGGAGAAGAAGGAGTTTTGTTTTTCTACTTCTGTATATCGATATCTCCGTGATTTCTTAACCGATTTGCGTGAATCTTTTTTTAATTGAAACAAAAACTTTGCAAGATTTAAAATTAATTAATTAATATCCTTTATTTTTTTTGACGACGTCCCTGGCGCAGTGGTGAGCGCTGTGGTCTTATAAGTGGGAGGTCTCGGGTTCGATTCCCGGCGGGGCAATATAGGAATTTATAATTTCTAAATTGTCTCTGGTCTGGTCTGGTGGGAGGCTTTGGCCGTGGCTAGTTACCACCCTACCGTCAAAAACGTGCCGCCAAGCGATTTAGCGTTCCGGCACGATGGCGTGTTGAAACCGATTAGGGGTATGGGTTGAATTGACACTGCTATACCCCTTCCGAGTTAGCCCGCTACCATCTTAGACTGCATCGTCACTTACCATCAGGTGAGATCGCAGTCAAGGGCTATCTTGTTATCGAATAAAAAATAAATAAAATGTTCTAATAAATATTTTTCTTACATGTTGTATTTTTTCGCTCTTGAGGTGAAAAGTTGTATGTATCACACGATAGCAAAGTTTTTGCTTCTTGTGCCTTTGAATCCCTCACTACTCTTATGATTCTAACTTAGAATCCTTCTCTCGCTCGGGATTCAAACTAGGCACTCGCAACAAAAAAACTTTGCTATCTTGTTGAACAAATAACTATTTCGGGCAAACTATCAATTTTAGAGAAAATTTTTATTTCGTCCCATAGTGCCGCCGCCGCACTATGGGACGAAATAATATAAACCGTCTCATAAATGGTTGGGACGAATGTTATGATTCCAAAGATTTTTCCATGGATTAATATTCTCAGATAATAGGACCTTTATGAATAATGTTGAAAAATAAAAATATTTTAGTTCTAGGTATATAAAATTACTAGTAGGGCGCGTGGGTCCGCGGCTCGCTAAAGCGAACCGCGTGTTTTCTGTTCCCCAAGTAGATCTTCGGATCTTGATCATCTTTTTCCAAAACCACTATTTCATCTTGTACATTCTCTAAGATAGACATCGACGAAATTTGTATGGCCACCATCTTGAATCCGCCATTTTGGTAGTTTTTTTCAGCTCATTGCCAATTGGATAAGGTGTCGAGTGATTTTTGTTTGGGCACCCTCAACCTATCTTCAATACCCTGACCGTGCTCCTCACCCGTCTGCGAAATCCTCAATCATCAGCTCCCTCTATATTTTTCATACAAATGAATTTTTATCTTCTATACGAAACCATCAGTTTGGAAAAGAAACCTTATCTTAGTCTTGCATATATTTTGTATGAAAAAAATAAATTCCGCCATTTTGAATTTTTTTCTATTCATTAAGTAGACTTTCGAGTACTGATCATCTATTTCTAAAAAACCACTTTTAGTTGTTAAATACAGCGCGCAGCGCAGGGGAAAGTTAAAAACAATCGGCATAGGCCCGTCGCGGACCGCGTAGGTGCATCGACTGCGTCACCTGATTTATCGGACGATGTCCACCGCAGGTAGTGAACCTTTTTAGACTCCGCCTCCTGCGCTGCTCGCTATAATAAAAATGGGTTTGGAAACGATGTCCGTATGTTGACATCTAAAATTATACAATAAAATAAAATGAACATAAAATAAACATTATATATAAAAATAAAATATTTTACACTACACACTCTTCTACTTTTTATACTCTCCAAGATAGGCACCGACGAAATTTGTATGACCGCCATCTTGAATCCGCCATTTTGGATTTTTTTTCAGCTCCTTGCCAATTGGATGAGGTTTCGAGTGACTTTTGTTCGAGAACCCTCCACCTATCTTTGAAACCCTGGCCTTGCTCCTCACCCGTCTCAGAAATCCTCAACCATCAGCTCTCTCCGTATTTTTCCTCCAAATGAATTTTTGTCCTCTCTACGAAACCATCAGAAATTTTGAAAAGGAGCCACATAAAGTCTTGCTAAGTCATATATTTTGTATGGAAAAAAATAAATTCCGCCATCTTGAATTTTTTTTCTATTCATCAAATAGACCTTTGGGTCCTGATCATCTTTTTCCAAGCAACCACTCTTCCACCATTTATAGTCTCCGAGATAGACACCGACGAAGTTTGTATGGTCGCCATCTTGAATCCGCCATTTTAGACTTTTTTTCGGCTCTTTGCCAATTGGATGAGGTTTTGAGTGACATTTGGTTGAACACCCCCCCATATATATCTTCAATATCCTGGCCGTGCTCCTCACCCGTCTGCGAAATCCTCAATCATCAGCTATCTCCATATTTTTGTTCCGAATGAATTTTTGCCCTCTATACGAAACCATGAGTAAAAAAAAATTTTTCCATACAAAATTTTACAGGAGAGGTGATCAATGAGTCAATCAGTCAGTCAGTGAATCAGTGAATAAGCACCAGTAGCTATATATATATAGTAACTAGTAGAGCGCGTGGGTGCGCGGCCCGCTGCAGTGGACCGCGGTTTTTCTGCTCTTAGACTTGATCATTTTCTACTAAAAAACCACTCTTCGATTTTTTATTCTTTGTCAAATAGGCACCGACGAAATTTGTATGGCCGCCATCTTGATTCCGCTATTTTGGTTTTTTTTTAGCTCCCTGCCAATTGGATGAGGTTTCGCGTGATTTTTGTTTGAGCAACCTCCACCTATCTTCAATACCCTGACCGTGCTCCTCACTCGTCTTCGAAATCCTGAATCATCAGCTTCTTCCATATTTTTTCTAAGACTGAATTTTTGTCCTCTATTTGAAATCATCGGTAATTCTGAAAAAGAACCCTAACAGTCTTGCATATATTTTGTATATGAAAAAAATTAATTCCGCCATCTTGAATTTTTTTTCTATTCATCAAGTAGACCTTCAAGTACTGATCATCTTTTTCCAAGAAACCACTCTTCCATCTTTTATAGTCTCCGAGATAGGCACCGACGAAATTTGTATGGCCGCCATCTTGAATTTGCCTATTTGGAGGTTTTTTTGGCTCTCTGCCAATTGGATGAGGTTTCGAGTGACTTTTGTTTGAACACCTCCCACTTATCTTCGATATCCTGCCCGTGCTCCTCACCCATCTCCGAAATCCTCAACCAGCAGCTCTCTCCATATTTTTCCTGCAATAAATTTTTGTCCTCTGTACGAAACCATTAGAAATTTTGAAAAGGAACCGTATAAAGTCGTGCATATATTTTGTATGGAAAAAACAAATTTCGCCATTTTGAATTTTTTTCTATTCATCAAGTGGACCTTCGGATCCTGATTATCTTTTGCAAAGAAACCACTCTTCCATCTCTTATACTCTCCGAGATAGACACAAACAAAATTTGTATGGCCGCCATCTTGAATTTGCCATTTTGGAGTTTTTGTTCGGCTCTCTGCCAATTGGATGAGGTTTCGAGTGACATTTGGTTGAACACCCCCTACCTATCTTCGATACCCTGGCCGGTGCTCCTCAACCGTCTCCGAAATCCTCAATCATCAGCTCTCTCCATATTTTTCCTCCGAATGAATTTTTGTCCTCTACACGAAACCATGGGTGAAAAAATTTTTTTATTATGTAAATAAGATCATTCTTATTATTTAACTAGTACTTATTTTTAACTAGCTGATGCCCGCGACTTCGTTCGCGTGGATTGAGATTTCTTGATTCCCGCGGGAACTCTCTTATTTCCCGGGATAAAATATAGCTTATATACTATTCCAGACTATAATCTATATCTGTGCCAAATTTTAGCCAAATCGGTTCAGTCGTTGCGACGTGATTGAGTAACAAACATCCACACTTTCACTTTTATAATATTAGTAGGATGAAATAACTAAAATGACAATAATTATTAATAATGAAATAATTTTTAAGTATTATAATTAAATTTTTAGTACTTATGGAAAATTAAATAATTTGATTTTTGACATGCTCTCACGAAATAAATATTATCTTTAAAATACTGGCGTTTCATTTTTCTAGTAGCTTATACATTCAATAATACGTGTACAAATTTTCAAATCAAAATGTCAAGAAACAAAAAAGTTATTGATTTTCGAGACGGTTTATATGATTTCGTCCCATAGTGCGCCGTCGCCGCACCACTGCCCGCAAGATTCGGAGCAGAGGCCTTACTCACTCTTGCAATGTTCTTGGTTCCTCAGAATTGAGCTTCAAACGTTTTTTCCGACTGAAAATTAAATATTACTTATTATAATTAATTTAAAAAAAAAAAAATACTATTGTCCTAAAAAAATGCCCTTAGAAAATGCAAAACAAACACGGTAGAAGAACCGAACCGGTAACTTCTAGCTATCAACTGTCTCCTACACTGACTAAGCCAAACGTCTAATACAATGAACGACGAAAATAAGGTCTATTATAGTAAAGTACCTAACTAGCTAACTACAGTTTGATAAGCCGAATTGTACGACGAACTGGGGTATTGTACACCATTATTATTAGATACTTACCTTCTTCTTCGTCAACCCTTAGACGTCTACTGCTGAACAAAGGTCTCTTACGTGGACTTCCACAGATCTCGTTCTTGCGCCGCCTGAATCCAGCGGCTCCATGCGACTCGTTTGATGTCGTCGGTCCACCTAGTGGGGGATCTGCCAACATTGAGCTTCCCTGTGTGAGGTCGCTAGTCCAGCACCTTGGAACCCCAACGACCTTCAGCTCTTCGAACTATGTGCCCCGCCCATTTCCACTTTAGTTTCGCGACTCGCAGAGCTATGTCGGTAACTTGGTTCTCCTACGGATCTCCTCATTTCTGATTTGATCTCGCAGGTAATTTGAAAAATACGTAATAATTGTGAAGAAATTACGTAAGTTACCAAGTAATTGAAAATTGATGATGAAATTGATATTTCATGATCCCTTACATAATGCAAAACCTTTACAAAATATTGAGAAAATTAAAAATAGGTAGATACTTACTTTACAATTTCCATCATCTGCTTTTGATATTTTTTATATAGTGAATTCTTGGATTTTGCTTTTTTTTAGGACCCATTTTCAAAATTAGCCTACTCTACTACTTACCTTATTTAAAACTTCATTTTATGGATTATTTATTTACAATTGACTATAAACAAACTTATAACTAGGTAAACTCTATTTAACTTCACTAAAATATACAAAATAGTCTTCAACATAAAACAAAAACAATTTTACTTATTATAATTAATTTTGAAAAAAAAAAAAACACTTTTCCTAAAAAAAAAAACATAAAACCTTTTTTTAGAAAATGCAAAATGAACGTAGTTGAGATTCGAACCTGCAATTTCTAATTATCAAATCGCGACCAAACTAACTGAGTCAAATTTCTATTAGAAAGAATGACGAAAATAAGGTACATTATAGTAAAGTATCACACTACAGTTTGATTAGCCGATTTACGTCACCGTACTACGTACGTTTTCAAAATATTGAGAAAATTAAAAATAGGTAGATACTTACTTTACAATTTCCATCATCTGCTTTTGATATTTTTTATATAGTGAATTCTTGGATTTTGCTTTTTTTTAGGACCCATTTTCAAAATTAGCCTACTCTACTACTTACCTTATTTAAAACTTCATTTTATGGATTATTTATTTACAATTGACTATAAACAAACTTATAACTAGGTAAACTCTATTTAACTTCACTAAAATATACAAAATAGTCTTCAACATAAAACAAAAACAATTTTACTTATTATAATTAATTTTGAAAAAAAAAAAAACACTTTTCCTAAAAAAAAACATAAAACCTTTTTTTAGAAAATGCAAAATGAACGTAGTTGAGATTCGAACCTGCAATTTCTAAATATCAAATCGCGACCAAACTAACTGAGTCAAATTTCTATTAGAAAGAATGACGAAAATAAGGTACATTATAGTAAAGTATCACACTACAGTTTGATTAGCCGATTTACGTACTGTACGATAAAATTAAAAATAGGTAGGTAGACACTCTTATAACTATCACCATCTGCTTTTGTTGTTTTTATTTTGTTCATTTTCTTTTTCGGACCCATTTTCAAAATTTCTACTAAGTACTTAGTACTTATTTATTTACAACTATATTATGGTTTATTTATTAACAATATATTGTATACAAACTTATAACTAGGTACACTCTATTTGACTTCACTAAAATATACAAAATACTCTTCAACATAAAACAAAAACAATTTTCAATTATTATATTTCGCGATGTTATTTGATAGCCGAGCGAGAGCAGCGCCGCGCAGGTCCACCTAGCAGCACGCCTTAGCGATCACTGTCTAATTGAGTACGAGTGACAAAGAAGCCGCTACTGGAAATAAAACGGCCAAGACACAAATTGTGATAAAAAAAGATTAAATTATAATAGTCGCTGTAAAAAAAATCTAAAACTGCCATTTTTTGTAGTAAAATATGACAAACAAATTGTACTTAAATTTTTCAAAAATTAATGTATGGTAACTGAGAAAAATTGGAATTCATGTATTTGCAGAGGCAACTTTGCAATTTTTTTCTATTGAAAAAAGTTTACGTCATTGTGTTTTGGAAACAGGCATCAGGCCAGAAATATGATCAATTGTAACTCCCTTTTTTTTCATAGTATTATGACCAATAGATTTTGAATAAAACGATCTTCTTTCGGCTCTATTTAGCTGATCACCGAACCTTAATCCGCGAGGACGAAGTCGCGGACGTCATCTAGTTGATAGTAAAGCGTCCTCTAATTAAAATTTTCAAAACATATTTCATGTGCACAATTTGTCCAGTTACAGTTTTAGTATAATATTATAGATTAGTAGTAGTAGCTACTAGTATGTTCGAAAACACTTGGTACCTACCTAGTTTATTTATTTGAATAAAAAAATATTCTACTCTATTCTAGTATGTACCTACTCAATAGATATTTTGTTTTTTTTCTTTATCAACCGATAGACGTCCACTGCTGGACTGTTTATTGCATGGACTTCCTCAGGCTTCGGTCTTGCGCCACCTGTACCCAGTGGCTCCCTGAGGGTCGCCTGATGGTGTCGGTCCACCTATTACCATACCATTATATACCATTTTCCGGTGCGGAGTCGCTACTTATTATTATTAATATATAAAACTAATTAATTAATTAAATTATATAAACAAATCGTCTTCAAAAGTCTTCAGTCGACCAGTCATTCATTTTACGTTTTTACCCACTCACAAAATGAAGATTTCTAAAGGTGCGATACGTAAATCGTAATACAATAACACGTCTAATCGCCGCCAGTGCACAAACGAGACTGAGTGCGCCCAAACGTGTGGACGGAGACGCAAGCGCTTGTGGCAAATTCCCTTTGGTTTGCGATCAAAAGACCGACACTCGATGGATCGGCCACAAACGCTCGCAAGCGTAGGCAAACCATGGCAAACGCTCTATCCGCACGTTTGCGTTTGTGAAGGTTTGCCGAGGTTTGCCAAGCGTGCGGATGCAGCTTTAGGTTTAAAAATAAAATAAAAGTTACCGGTCTACCACTTTTATAACTTACAGAATATATTCGGTAGATCCGAAATATTTTCAATTCTTTATGAGGTAAAATAATATCTCTTATGCTAGTAAATGATTTATCATTTCGTTTGCGTGGAATTAGATTTTATTCCGGAAACTCTTTATTTTTCCCGAATAAAAGGTATCCCATGTCACTCTCTAAGTAATATCAACTCAAAAAAAAAAACACTAAACCCTACCTAAAGCCGTCTCCAACCGCCCCTATAACGGCCCCTGTCCTCACATCTAACCTATTTAACCACAACACGTCAGACAAACCACCATCTGAACGTGAGGGTAACTATCAAACATATCTAAGTATTATTTAATTAATTACACTCATCTAAACCTATATTTATTCGATTAGGACGCGATTGCTATCGCAATCCCTTAATCAAATACTACGACCTAGACGCGGGAGCATCCAATAGCCGTATGAGTCTCTGGAAGAGACTGAATTAAATTAATAACGTCCAAAGCGCTGTATTTATACTAACGGCGCGGCGGCAGACCGGCGCCTACGTCGCACATTGTGTTATTTTCCCTCAAAATCGGACATCCCTTTTTTATGATACTAATCGAAACTATAAGCTTTTTTTAATGCTAGAGTAGAACACCCAGAAGTTAATTCTGTTTAGAACCGGAGTTATAAATTTTTAAATTTTTTTCTATGGTTACCAGAAAAAAACTAAGAAATGCTGTAACTTTCTATGTAACGAAAGTTTTTAAGTTTCAATTATAGCATGCTATAAAATCAATTAAGTGCTATTTTAAGAAACATATAATTAATTTCTAAGTGAACAATAAAGGAAGTTATGTTTTTTTTTAACTAATTTTGAAATTAATTTTTTTCTCAGCTTTATATAGATATTAGCATCTAATTTTCACATATTACATTTATTAGTGCTATGTTAACCCGCCTGTATAATATCAGATACGTAACACTTAGGACTTCGGAGTTATTGAATTTTAAAAATTTCATTTTTTGCAACTCAATAATAAACCCTGAAAAACAGAACCCTCCGTTTTCACAGTTGGACAAAAATCCTTTATTTCAGCCACTTGTTTAGAATTTTCTCACGTACATTTGTAATTAAGATCTTTGTGACAACCCTAATATCATAGAAATGGTAAAAACCAAAGAAATCTCATATCTCCAATGTCCTCATAGATTTCTATGTGATTTTTTTTACTAGTAACAATACAGTTACGACGTATGTTTTCAGATAGATATCTACTGCTAATCGTAAATAGTTTATGAGAAAAAAAATAAAATGTAAAAATCACAAAATTAAGAATATTAACTTTATTATTAATACTAAAATGATTTTGTTTAGCTTATAAAATGCCCTGTATATAATGCCACTTTGTCCTATAAATGATTGTATAAATATAATTATGCAATTCTTTTATTTCACCTTTTTCTGAAAATACAGAATTTTCTAAAAAAAAATATTACTCAAATTTTAAACAGAATTAACTTCTGGGTGTTCTACTCTAGCATTAAAAAAAGCTTAAAGTTTCGATTAGTGTTATAAAAAAGGGATGTCCGATTTTGAGGGAAAATAACATAATGTGCGTCGTCAACAAAGTCAAACTACCTACTACTAGTTTTATCAAACCACCTTCAATACATTAAAGTTGTATATCTTTACTATTTCAATATTTCGCTAACAGTAATTGCAAAATATCGGGGTGTGTTCTGAAGAGCAATTAAACTTGTTATTTAACCCTCTGTCTTCTACAACCGCATCGCTCGCTACCGTATACAATTTAACCCTAACCACCTGGATGCCTGGAGCTCTTTCGATCATGCGCAGTTCTTTCCAGATCTTTTTTCCAAGCACCACAAACTGTGGAACCAACACCCTTCGACGGTGTTCCCACTTAATTACAAAATGGGGGTTATTCAAGAGGTGGACCAACAAAGTCCTGAAAAGCCGGCAACGCATTGGTGCACGCCTCTGTTGCTAGTTGCTACAAGTGTTCATGGGCGGCGGTACCTAATGACTTAACATCAGGTGACCCGCCAGGACGTTTGCTCGCTATTCATATCGTATCTATACCAACTAGCTTTTACTCGCGGCTTTGCTCACGTTATGTTCGATTTTTCAAACCTCTATTTTACCACCTTAGGGGTTGAATTTTCAAAAATCCTTCCTTAGTGTGCGCCTACGTCATAAAAGGAACCAACTGTAAAAATTTCAAGTTTCTAACTTCAGTAGTTTAGGCTGTGCGTTGATATCTCAGTCAGTCAGTCAGTCAGTCAGTCAGGACTTTGAATTTTATATCTATACCAATATTAATTCCATTTCCTTGAACTCAACAACGAACTGTGAACTATTTCATTAGTCCGGATCAGCTTCGCTAATTTCAATGAAAATAATAATTATTAATAACAATAAAGAAAAAGTACCTATTCCCAAAATAATATTCTGCAATAGCAAACGCCTAGACTCGTGTCTAACAGCTAACTAAGATGAGATAAGAAGTTCAAAAATCCTGGCACTTGTCCAATGATTCGGGATGGGTAAATTGGTGTTTCGTAGAAATTCGATCATCAGTTTATTAGACAATCTGTTTATCTGTACATCTATACGTCTATACAGATAAATAAAATTGAAGTGTCTATTTGATCAATATCTATCAAACAGATACAACAACAAACAGATAGACAAAATTTTAAAGCAATTTTTAAAATTTTAGTCTATCTGTTTGTTCGTTGCCTCTCGGGAACGGCTGGACCCATTATGACGGGACTTTTACTGGTAGATAGCTGATTTTATCGGGAGTAACACAGGCTACTTTTTTTACCGACTTTCGAAAAAGAACGATAGAATTTCTACCTCCCGGGAAAACGAGGGGTTCCCGTGGGCTTTTCAAAAAACTTAATTCTAAGGCAAAAGCCAGTAGGTATTCTATAAAAATGAAAATCTTTAAAATTCCTAAACGCTGTTCAGCCGCGATATTATCTGTCTACGAGGATATTTAAATTAGAAGAGAGGCAGACTTTTATTTCTGTCTTCGACTAGGTAGGTATAAAAATAATCATAGGTTTTACGTCAGTGCAAATAATTCACAAAGTTTGTTGAACTTCAAGCATTTCCAAACCACAAAATATTTAACTTTTTTAATTCAAAGAGTGTTTCGTTTTGGTACCTACCTACCTTCTTCTTCTTTATGAGCCATATACATTATACCTACATCCACTGCTGAACCAAAATCTCTTGCATGGACTTCCACAAGTCTCAGTCTTGCGCCGTCTGTATCCAGCGGCTCTCTGCGACTCGTCAGATCAGATGTCGTCTATCCTCCTGTCGATTGTCTGCCGGTACCTATTTGAGCAAAGATTTGTTTTAGAATTTGTTGATGAACAGGTAATCAAGGTCTGTTATATTTAGGTAGGTACTACGTTGCTACGGCCTTCACGATTCCAAGTTACATTAAAGGCGATGAAGGTCAACTATGTATTATATTACTTATATTGAATTTTTTAATCTACATAAACGGCGATACGCTTGACAAAACAAGACAAAATAGCTTCAATGTTGTACTCGTAGATACCTAACTAGTAACTAGGTAGGTACCTAGGTATATAGGATCGTGTAGCATTACAAATTTGGATGGTAAAAACTTAAAAACGCATTGAAATTACAGTGTCTGTAAGCAATTGTAGGTACATATTGGTATTCTATAGACTAGATCACCTATCTACTTAGGAATAATAAACACCTAGACCTAGCTATTTAATTGTAATAATTGACCTAGAACTGTGGAACCTGCCTTGCTAATTACCCTGATGCTATCATTCGCAGGCAACAGTTTCATTCCATGCTGAATAAGTTTACCTTTCCACTGCGAAGTAATAGCAACGGCAACAGTCGCTTGATTTTTTTTGTATAATAAAACTGGCCAAGTCCGAGTCGGAACCTCACACATAAGGATTCCGTAGGTACTTTTTAAGCTGTTGCATAGCTTCTATCGCGGGCCAGCGTGGAGACCGAATCCAGAAATTCCGTAACGAAAATAACCTGACACGGGACTCCTCTACGGTGAGCCGCTAGATGGCGTTGATAAAAAATGCTATGCAATAGCTTTACCGCGGCAGTCCCCGAGTGCCACACGTCTTTTTTTTATATAGACAAGAAATACCTAACGATTACCCCACCGTCAGGGGAAACGATGGGGTTATGTGGGGCTTGCACCCACTAAAACCTATCTTTGTTCCTCCACGTACCCTGGCAGTAACGTGGGTTACACTTGGCGGAGTATTCACCATACCACCGCCAAGGTCTTGACCCTCCACTCTTAGGGACGGATTCCATCGCCGTTGGCAGCCTTTAATATTTCGGTGATACATGTACATTGTACAGCTATCGTGATTTTTTGTGGTTCTGTGACAGGTTGGAAAGTGGAAAGAAAGGTTTATGCAGTAGTTTTAGGAAGGTATGCTTCATGTAGCTTAAAAAACAGCTAGCAACTTTTTATTTTGCTAGTGGCAAATTCCTACAAAATATTAAAATGTTGTTATGTCAGGTACCGACCTAAAGGATGACATCATAGCTTCGTTGGAGCCTCGGAGTCCGTGAGATCGGAGATGTAATGCTACGGCCGCACTGACGCCTATCAAAATGAAATTTGCGTTTCGAAGCTTCTAGTAGTTTTACAAGCAAAAGTTGTTATTCTAAATCTTACTATGACAACTTATCAGCTGAAATATATTGGTCATATTGGCGTCTTTGTACGAAGTACGAATAATAATTATTCTGCATTGGAAGGTGAACCGGTGAACGTGAGCCTGTTAGTACCTATATACAGATTACAGAACATAAAACATGGATAATTTGGCCAATTAGCCTAGTTGCTTAATTTTTTTTACAGTATTTTCTACTTTTTTACATCTCGCCGTTTTGGTATTTCTTCGTTGAATAGTTTGTCTTTCTAGCCCAGGTGTGGCTTGGGATCACTTAACTGGTTCTATACCTACTTGTTTTTCGGTTAAAGGCTACCAAGGGGTGATGATTACTGTAGTAGATAAAATGGACAGTTTTGTTGCAGTTTCCTGCTATAAGGCAATGCAACGTGACCATTCAAATTCACAGTCCCCAGGTGTCATCTGACAAACTGTCCAGGTGTCAAATGCTCTTCATTAGAAAAAACACATGAGTAGGAATACCTACTCTAAGTAGTTGAATGAGGGTTGAATGCACTTAAAGCTAAGATAATAATAAAATTAATCTTAGCTTTGAGTGGTTATTTATGTATGTGTATATTGTTTTCATCGCCTTATCGCGAAGCTTCGGCACGATATACGCTGATGCGGCAGAACACTAGCTGTATAGTGTATACGAGTCTACCGACTGCCGGCGCCGACCTCCCTCTCTCATTCCTCACTTCAGTTCAGAGGCCGGCTTCACTCCGAGCTCACGTACTGTTGTTTAATCTAACGGTGACCAAGTTATTTATCTATCTCAACCATGGCAAACATGCTAGGTAAGTAGAAAATGAAATGTTTACATATACGAAAATAGTCGCTCATAAACATTGTTTTAGCGTGCGCTTTTTCAATTATCAACGGACATTTTTAGTGATCGGAAATTGTTTTGTGGTATAAAAGAACTATAAAGAACATTCTAATTTCTAATGTTTTATTTGACATGCCGATTGCCGGCCGGTTGCGGGGAATAGCCGGCGTTATTTTGGCACAAGGCCAAATCGGGTGTGGTGTGCGTGTGCCGGCCTTTTGAATTCGTTAGGATCAATAGCAAGAGAAAATTGCTCATTTCCGCAATATAAAACATTCCTCAGACTTCTAAGAACCAACACAACTAAGAACACCCTTAGGCTAACTTGGCTGCAACACTACGATTTATATTAATTTATTAAACTACCGCCTAATGACGTCTCTATTTCCCATGGCGAAATACTTAATTGTTTGTTGAAGATTGTACTTAAGTACTTAATTGATGATTATTATTATTAGTTAGATAATTAAGAAGATGTTATTGAAATTGTTGATTTGAATCGTAGCTTAGGAAGGAGGTATGAGGTCATCCGTAATAAATTGTCGTTCACAATAAAAACATCTTGAATTGGAGCTACAATGCTATAACTAGTTAGTTTTGTTAACATTTAGGGTGTGGTGCACACGCTCGTAGATTGGCAGTTACAAAAGTTTGAATGAATTATTAAACATTACAGTTATTACAAAATTGAACATAACATGAATGAATCAATGCAAATGTCGTCATCTATGTTTTGTAATTGTAACTGAATGTGTAGCTTACCTAGGTAGGTACCTCGGCACCTTCTCAATTGATCACGTTAACTTAATGAGCGTGATTCATTAATATATATATAGCTGCTCGTGCTGATTCACTGACTCACTCACTCATTGATCACCTCTCCTGTAAAATTTTGTATGGAAAAAATTTTTTTCACTCACGGTTTCGTATGGAGGACAAAAATTCATTCGGAGGAAAAATATGGAGAGAGCTGATGATTGAGGATTTCGGAGACGGGTGAGGAGCACCGGCCAGGGTATCGAAGATAGGTGGGGGGTGTTCAACCAAATGTCACTCGAAACCTCATCCAATTGGCAGAGAGCCGAAAAAAAACTCCAAAATGGCGGATTCAAGATGGCGGCCATACAAATTTCATCGGTGTCTATCTCGGAGACTATAAGAGAAGGAAGAGTGGTTTCTTGGAAAAAGATGATCAAGACCCGAAGGTCTACTTGATGAATAGAAAAAAAATTCAAGATGGCGGAATTATTTTTTTCCATACAAAATATATGCAAGACTTTAATAGGCTTCTTTTCAAAATTTCTGATGGTTTCGTATAGAGGACAAAAATTAATTCGGAGGAAAAATATGGAGAGAGCTGATGATTAAGGATTTCGAAGGCGGGTGAGGAGCACGGTCAGGGTACTGAAGATAGGTTGAGGGTGCCCAAACAAAAATCACTCGAAACATCATCCAATTGGCAATGAGCTGAAAAAAAATACCAAAATGGCGGATTCAAGATGGCGGCCATACAAATGTTGTCGGTGTCTATCTCGGAGACTATAAAAGATGTAAGAGTGATTTCTTGGAAAAAGATGATCAAGACCCGAAGATCTACTTAGTGAACAGAAAACACGCGGTTCGCTTTAGCGAGCCGCGCACCCACGCGTCCTACTAGTGAAATATATACTTACTTAGTATATAGGTACCATATCATTTATCATTATGATTTCATGAGTTTTATGATTTCTTTCATTCAACCTACGCAGCTATTCATGCTTTTTTGGAATGGCAAAGAATTACCTGCGAAATTAGCTTTGGATTTTTACTGTGGCGTGCCGCGTGTGGTTCATTAAAATTCACCTTGTCCTTGCATTCCTGCTCACACATTTTTCATCACAGTTCTGATTGGGATAAATACAAGGTCACGGCTGCATCGTCTACCTTTAATGTAGATACATACAGATCCTAGTCATTTTCTGTCTTCATGCCTGAGGGTCATGGAGATTCTTATACTAATTTTCTTTCTATACCTATATCTAAAGATGATGTAGAGTCCTTTTGATTTTCAGTCATGTGTGACATCTAGGCACATATTCTGTCTTTTCTATCTTGATGATTCAGATTCGTGCAGATTGCTAGTAATTTTCAGACTTCATGATTTGATGATGGTGAAACTAGTCGTTATCTGTCATCATGTCTGAGAGTAGTACAGATTCCTAATCATTTTGTTTTTATATCTAATCTAAAGGTCGTGCAAAATCTTAAGTAACTAATAACTATTTCTGTCTTCATGTTTTAGTTTCGTGCTTTGTAGTCATTTTTCTGTCTGAGGTTCGGATTAATGTGCTATGGTTCACAGCTGACCTCGTTTAGTCCTTGGCTTGTTGGGCGTTGCCTTTCGTTATGTTGTTATTGATGGCCTTGTGAGTTAATGTTATGAGTTATTTTAACATTTCACTATCTAAGTGATTCTTTCCATTTCTTTTCCTGATTAATATGACCGGATTTCGTAATCATCAGGTTTTTAACGCACTATGGATGCAAAACATTACCTACCTACCAGATAACACTCTTAAAATTTTAAATGTACTTATACGACGCATCACGCAACATGTTTGAGCTAAATTATACTAGTAAATTAGTACATGAACTACTTCACTGATTGTTCTAAGAAGGCATTCCATAACATTAACTCACTTTCGTTGGTCATGAATTAAAATTAGAAGGAAAACAACTGATATAATACCTATGTATGATTTTACTGTACTTATTAAGAAAAAATAAATTACTTACTTCATTAATTTCGTTTCTATTTCTTATCGTCATTTACACTTAAGTGAATTTTAATGACTTAGGTATCTATATTCAGTTGGGATTTGGTTCATCCTTTTGCTTAGTATCTTATTTGCTAAGTTCTCAACCTTGAAGATCATATCCATCTCTTTTGTTTGTCGTTATTGAAATTCTTTGGGAGTTCTTGTAGAAACCGGTTAAGTTTATTTATTTTGCAAACGAATACCCAATGTAGGTATGTACCTAAGTATGTTGTTTTAATTAAATTTTACGTGCGCACCATTATATTCGGCTAATTAAGGAACCTAAATGTTTATTTTAAAATTCAAGTTGATAACGGTCGAGTATTCAATATTACCTACAAATTGTATCACATACCTACTTAAATTGTATTGTTTACCATTAGACCATTGGGCATGAGGTAGACATTTAACCGTAATAGCCAACCTGTTATTATATCCACTATATCATTTACCTATTTCGAAAAGTTTGAAATCTGTAAGGAATCATCAACTATCGATGGCATATCGTTTTGTAAGCGAGAGCCATCTGCCAGCTCGATTAATTTCAAGCAAAATTGTACCTAAAAAACCAAAAACAGATAAATATTAAATCTCTAAGTCAATTTATTTGAACACATGATGAAGCAATTAATTCCGGCACAAATAAATAATTTTGTTGGAGACAATAACAAATGTTCGCTTCAATATAAAGTTTCCGAGCCGATGATGTCATAGTGTCGAATCAATAACTTGTACTGCCTGTACTGGGAAGAAACTGGCGTCTAACGATTAAGGAGCTGACCTTAATGTCAATAGTATTGTTTTTCGTCATAGTTTTATTTAGATCTACTCCATGGGGTGGGTGGGTACTTAATAAATCATACTATACTTACTTACCTAGGTATACTTCCTAATTTGTGTAAACCAACCCTCTTTCTGCATCGGCATTCTGAGGATCCTTTTTGGATCTTTTAAGGATCGCATCATATCGCAATCTTTTGTGGATGATTGTCGAGGATCCTCGACAATCATCCACAAAAGATTGCGATAACCATAGTGCAACCAACCATAACTATTATTTGGATGTTGTTTCTCCTTCACGCCACAGCCAACGGCGTGGCGGAACTGATTTTGCTGAAAGTATAGAGAGGTAGCTTATATTAAAACACAGGCATAGGTACATTTTGTACCAGAAAATCAAAGAATTTCCTCCTAAAAAACCTAATCCACGGGGATGAAGTCGCGAGCATCACCCAGAAATAATATGATTCCGAGGTTCAAGTTCAGATAAATATTATTGCTAAGAAAAAGTGTTCGATTCTCTGAAAATGATTGTATGAATGATCAGTGTAACGATCGCAATGACCTCTGATTGGGTGGTACCTTTCCGCTAATGGTAAAAATGCATTGACACAGCAAGCACGCCAAAATTCAGCCAATCAGTCGACATTGCGATCGTTACACTGATGCAATCATTTTTAGAGAATCGACACACGGGGTAATTTGTAAAACTTGTGGGTGCGCAGTGCGGATCGGCCGGCCCGCACTCCGCATACCAACACATTGAATACTAGACTATATTTAGAAATGCTGATAGGTTACCGCTATTGGTGAGCTATTAATTTTATACTGTAACCTTAAAAGAAGCCCGGAGGAAAGGCTACGTACCGCTGTTTACGGAATACTGAGTAGGTAGGAAGGTTGAATAAAAAATATATTATCATTGCATTATTTTGCCCGCGACTTTGTCCGCGTGTCGTTAGATGTAAATCCTGCGGGAACCCTCTGTTATTCCGAGATAAAAGGTAGCCTATATCACTCTCAAAGTTCTTGTCCTTTTGCAATTGCTGCGTGATTGAAGGACTAACCAGGAAACAAGCTAGCAAGAACTAGGTATTTATCATCCCTTTGTAAACGTTACACTAGACAAGCAACGCGTAGGTACCTAAAAGCGAAATTAAGTCGAGGTTATTGCACAATTTTTAATGACAATGTTGTATGACAAGCAATCAGGGGCCCAAGTCTGTTATTGCAATTGTAGTTCAATTGTCTATCAATGACATGACAATTGTTATTTTTAGCAATTGTCACGTCATTGATAGACAATTGAACCCCTGGGCCCCAAGTCAAATTGCTAAAAGTAGCAATTGGGATGTCATTGATAGACACATGAACTACAATTGCAATAGCAGACTTGGGCCCCGGATTTGCATTCAACTGGCCACAAGATTTAGTGTACAATAATAATTTATGTTATATCCATAATGCCCCTGCTCCACCTGCGCTGTAACGCGTAAATTAACACGATAATAAAGGCATTACGCAGATGGGGCCAATATTTTACTGCGTTAAATTTATGTAAAGACGTTAGTCGCTAAGCGCTAATCCATTTGAGTGCAGCCGTTAACACTAACATTAATGCATATGGAGCAGTAACATATCGATAAAATTATACTGTAACAATACTGCGATATTCGAAATATTGAAAAAATTACCCTATCCACTTATAACCTAAGCTACACTTAACCAATAACTATTTGTTGCAGATGTGTCCACGGACGATAATCTACAATACCAGTTCTTCCCGGTATCCAGCGGATCCGTCCAGTTCAAGGTCAGGGCTGCAAATGACGCCCACATTGCTCTCACCATGGGCCCCCAGGAATCTGAGCCGATGTATGAGGTACGTTGTCAGTTGTCACCACTTGCTATACTATAACTAACTTAAAACCATAGAAAGAAGACTGTTGGTTTGTATAAATGCGAACATGTGTTTGTTGGTTTGTCCTTCAATCACGCAGCAACAGAGCAACGGATCGACGTAATTTTTTGCATGGGTATAGTTAGTTGAGGACTGTTGTTGATAATTACGTCGGTTTTATCAGCTGCTTGATTCGGTGATCTGTTATAATGTTGAGTCGAAAAAGTAGTTCCATGGCTATTCCTTGAATGAAAAGGAATAGAAGTCAGCACACAATATTATATGAATGAATAATTTATTTTTTTTTCAGGTTTTCATCGGTGGTTGGGGCAACACCAAGAGTGTAATAAGGAGAAACAGAACGAAACCAGAGAAAGTTGAAATCGAAACACCCTACATCCTCAATGCTGGTGAATTCCGCGGTTTCTGGGTTCGCTGGGACGGCGGAGTAATCTCTGCTGGCCGCGAGGGGGAGGCGGTCCCCTTCATCTCCTGGGCTGACCCGGAGCCTTTCCCGGTCAATTTCGTCGGAGTTTGCACCGGCTGGGGTGCCAGCGGCACTTGGAAGATTGAAGGTTTGTTATCTAAGATCACGTAATCACAAAATGTACCCAACAATCCCGTAAATGATTCCTACTAAATTCACGGTGCAGATGGAGCGGAGTTCAATACGCCCGACAAGTTAGAGTATAAGTTCGGCCCGGTCGCGGCGGGTTCCGTGACATTCGAGTACCGCGGCCCGCACAATTGTCACGTTTGCCTCACGCCTGCGCCCGGCGAAGTCGACCCGATGTACGAAATCATCCTCGGTGGCTGGGAAAACTCACAGTCCGTCATTAGACACTGCCGACAGAAACCCGATAAGGTACTGAATGTTTTGAAGCGACATCGATGTAAAGCTACCAAAATTTTACACGACACTATATCACTCTGAAACTTCGTAGGTAACTGTCCCGACACCTGGTATTATGAACCCCAACGAGTTTAAAAAGTTCCTCATCGAGTGGCGCTGCGGGAGACTGATGGTTCGGGACGGAAGGTCGGGCTCCCTCTTGATGGAGTGGATGGATCCTAGCCCTTTCCCTGTAACTCACTTCGGCGTGCGCACTGCATACGGCGCTCGAGGGAATTGGCGTATTTCGCATTTCAGCAGAGGCGCTGCCCAGCCACGTTGAGTTTCCATGCTTTATGTCATTTGCTTATATGTATTATACTTACCGAGATTATTACTTATGTAGATTGCCAAACTAGTCTGTTAATCACTAACAATTAATAAAGACCGTATATGTAGTAGGTTATTAATATGTATGATTATTGATTGTGTCAACCTTGGGATAAGCTTTACAATGAGTACTGGATTTGATACTTGGATTGTGGTACGTTGGGTACATTTTGTGAATTACTATATATTTTTTCCTCTCTATTTATTTTTCTACTTTGCATGCTGATTGATGTTTGAAAGACCAGGAACAACAGAATTCTTTGAAAATAATTTTAATGCACTTATTCACTTTCTTATAATACTCTAGCGTTCACTATCTACAATAATAAAATTATGCTTTTATCATTTGGTTCAGTATTTAATTTTTGCTATATAATTTATAAAATCTACGGGATTAGCTAATCTAACTCCCACCAGTTTTACACAATCTCTAAATTGAATTAGCAGGTCAAAATAATAATATATTGTAGTGCTATACCTTTTCAGCGGGAGCAATTTTGAAAGCTATTAGCTAAGGTTATTAGCTTTAACAAGAGATATCATTTTTAATTAGTTTAGAGAATGTGTATAATTGTGTAACTCCCATTCATAACTCATTAATTACTTATTAAAGTTTTCATATTTTCTAAAACTTGTGTTTTTTAAAAGTAAGCTTGTACTTATTTTAAATTAATGTTTTTTTATGTCCCCTATTTATTATCCTCCGACATGGTGATCGGGAGACCTTGCATAGTTGGCATGGCTTGCTATTTTCTACTTTTTTTTGTCTGGCTCTGTTTAGACGAGATCAAAAGCCGTTTGTTTCAAAAGTCCACTTTTATTTTAGTCCAGCAGCACCCGTCGGCCCCGCGAGCCTCCGCCCTGTACAGCCCGCCCCCGGGCTACCCCGGTGTTGCCCCCATGGGGGGCGGCGGCGCCGGCGTGTGGGTGGACGCTACATCCGGCCAGGTGCCCCCTGGGGCTGTGGTCGGAGGCCAAGATTGCTCTGGAGAGCCCATCTACGTAACCAGAGCACGTCACGAGGGAGCTTTGATTCCCGGCAAGCTTTGCTCGTCCCACGGGTGCGCATATGTGCCTTGGGGAGGCAAGGAAAACGCGAAGAATGAATACCAGGTTCGTCCTCCATAGCTTCTATAGCAGCAAGTAAATATTTGCTTGTGACTAGACTAGAGTAGATGACGCCGCCACTTTAATCCGCGCGGATTCTTATAATTCCGTAGGAACTCTTTGATTTCCTTTTATTATTAATTATTATGTAATTGATTCGGGATTTATATTATTTTGATTTCTTAATTTTTTTTAAATAATATTTTGAGTTGAATTGATTTTGTTTACATTCATGTTCGGAATTCAAGTTATCTTTATGTTAATCTACATCAATATCAGTTCATTTATATAACTTTATAATACAGGCATTTAGTTTAATTGACGTAGATGAGATGACGAATAGTTGCATCATGTGAATAAGTAAACTAAGTATCTATTGTGTTTGTTCGCATTAGGTGGGCGGCATTATCGCAATAAGCAATAAAGTATCATATTATTCTGTTACCCAAGAGTCATGCGTCTATCTAGCTGGTTTACTTTACTGGTTTCATGTCTCTATCTAGCTTTTTACTTTACCGGTTTCAATTTTGCAGGTGTTGATCGGCGGTCCTAACAACTGGGTGCCCACGAACGGTTCAAACATTCCCCCTGGCGCATTCCCCGGCGGCGAATCCGAGGACGGCGAGCCTCTGTTCATCGGCAGAGTGCGTCACGAAGGCAGCCTCACGACCGGCAAGGTGCAGCAGTCGCACGGCGTGTGCTACATCTCCTTCGGCGGTCAAGAGCTCGGTTTCCCCGACTACGAGGTCCTTGTCGCCTAGACGTCTAACAGATATTATAAGTAAACTGCGTCAATCCAATACGAGCCTATAAACTGAGCAACAAAGTCAATTAATATTAACGCTCAGCCCGATCTCACACGGGGCGGTCAAAATAAAACCGTTGCAATACATCGCTTGAAAAGTTTATCACATCGAACTGACAAAAGGCCACAGTGACGCCTGAAAGGTCGATCAATCGTTCTTGTGCCTACAAATGGCAGCTTCTAACTTATTTCAACGACGACGCAATCCGAAAATGAGAAAATCTCGTGTGGGATCAAGCTTACAGAATTCTGGACGTCTTATGTCGCGTCTGGCAGCCGGCTTCAGTGAAGCCATATATTAAAGTGCCTTTAAAACAACTTGAGATAAAATATGCTGTCGGGTAAAAAGAGCTCGTGCGAACAGAGTAGGGATTTGGCTTCCAATTTCTTCCAGCACGCGATGAGGAATATTGACTAATAAACCGTCGCGCCTCACTTCGTTCCACCAAATAGATTGATTAATCACTAACAGGGCAGAGTTCGTTTTATCTGACAGGCAGTATACTCTGGTAGCCATTTTGTTTTCTCGGTCACGCGTTCAGGTACAAAATTCAAACTTTTAACAAATTGGATTGAGACAGTCTTATGTATTTTGCTGATTAGTGATTATGCTTCTTAAAAGCGTGATCAGAGCTTGTGTCGTGAATCGTGATTGAGCTAGAAGGCTTTATTGATAGATGTATATTAATTGTTAAGTAAATACCTATCTATCGTGGTTAATAAATTCACATTGTGCCTGGTAATTTCATTTTTAATGCACTGCATAATGCTCTCGTAGTAATGTTACATAATGATTACTTATATTGTAACAACCATGTTATATTTTTATTAAATTATTTTTAAAGGCAGAAGTACTGGTTTTTTATTTAGTACCTAACTACCTACAACGTCTGCTTTAAGCGTTACACGTTTGAGCTGAGGCACGCAGCGTCTTTTATTGACAAATAGCTTCTTCAGCAACTTGCATAATCTTTCATACTTAGCTTAGCGTGCTTAGTAATAGTATATAGTATTACAATGTATCACCTACTGTGTGATAGGGGTGGATCTAGGGGATCTAGGGGAAAAAGTTGTGAAGACTTAAATAGCCGTTATAGGCCTATACCACTGATCTTTATACCTTTGCATTTGCTGAACCTTTACAATAAAATTATTAATGACAGCATATCAATTTTATTTGAAGCGCCATATTTGACATGCGAGTGTCTCTGGAACTAATAATATTGCAAATGGCGCACCGACCACTATATTATTTAAAATAGCGTCAAGTAGGTCCAAAATTCAAGTCCAGTGTTAATCATACATTAAAAATAGTGGTCAGAGGCCTACCAAAGATAATCTCTCTTTACTTTACTCTTTGGTAGAAAACCACAGATATTCTACCCTAAGTTGTAGTATGTGTTAGGGCTGTTGATATTTTTTAAAATATCGGATTTTCGAAATATCGATATTTTTAAATACATATATCAACATCGGAGTTTTATATAGGTATCGAAAAAAAATCGATATTTCGATATATCGATATTTTATCAACAACTCTAGTTTGTGTCTGTGGAGAAAACTAAAACCATAGACCACAGTAGGTATTTATAGGTTTATAGCTGTGATTTATAGAAACGGAGTGATTACATTCTCTTGGATTTATAGTAATCTGTGATTAAAACCATATTAAAACTATTATTATTATGAACTTATTAATTCTGTTTTTACTAACTGTGTATAATTATTAATTATAAGTGATTCTTATTCAGATTAAGCTGCCAAAAAAAATAGGTACACTGTGCTCCATCTGTGCTCCGAAAGAACTTTTAATTAAGTGATTTTGTCTTTTGACAATGGGTGATCTCATTGGTTAGTAACTAAAACTTTTCGCTGATTTTTCTTCAGTTATTTAATTTAGATTAAGCAAAGCCATGCATATTATGTTTCAGAATTCACAACTTGGCCTCAGCACCAGCATATCTTTTATAAAATAACTAGTGGTGCTGTAGCATTCTCTGTTAAAGGTCACAGACATGCAGCAGTAGGTCTAGCTAAGAGACCAGGCGAAAAATGTGATTACTGGGTAAGTTTACGATATTAATGCTCAACTAAATCAAGCTTTAGCTTTTCAATTTTAGGATGAGTGCCTACTATAATATAGTTTTATAGTATAATTTACCGAATCTGAAATCATCACTCAATTTGATTATGAGTCACAATATTTATTACTATAATTTTATCTACGTACTATAGTAGGTATAAATTGAAGTAAAGCTATCCTTATTAAATAATATAAATATTTTTAACAATGTGAGAAGAACAATTTTATTATTTCGTGTCTTAATTATTAATTTTGTGTGCTCTATTAATATGACAAATAGAGCATTCAAAAATCAAAATGTCTTGCTTGAGAGTTAGATTGCCTCACCATCAGGGCGGGCTTCATTTTAAATCAATGCAATCAAATCAGGAGAACCAGACTTAGCAACAATGAGCAGGGCATAAAGTTCAAAGAACTTGTAAATATTATTGAGGTAATAAGGTACTTGAATAGCTAACTATACATATGGAGTATATGCAGTGTTTTTGGTATACTATAACTAGGTTTTGACTTCATCGAATTAGGTTTTTAAAATCCCTTGAGAACATATTGTTTTTCCATGTAAAATACTTTTTACATGCTACTCTTCAGGTCCTCAACTGTAGCCATGCAAAAAATTACATTGATCTTTTGCTGCACGATTGAAGGACAAGCAAACCAACGACAAGAAACACTTTCATTTACTTCAAAACTTTTCTATTGTTGCAGATTATTATGGGACATAATCAGTGTTGGGTGGAAATAGATGGAGTACGCACTAGCAAATTTAAAGATGTCCCTAATATTTTGTCTAGACATGTCTTTTCCAAGTTCTGGATTTCTTGGCATAGTGCTCGGTTGCAATTAGGTTACACCAGAGATGGAATTCCACTTATAGCTAAGAAAATACCTGTTAAAGATATACAGTTTGTTACATTCTCTGTCTATGCTGACAGAGGTACCCTGGAGTGGAAACTATATTGTAAGTTATTCAGACACATTAATAAAATACAAAGGTAAAATAATTTCAATGTAAAAATTCTTTTTACAAAACCAACTTCAAATACCGCGACAAAGTACCTATATCAATTGTGCCTATAAAATTTGAAGAGTTCCCTCGATTTTTCAAGGAACCCACCATCAGATCCTGACCTTATGACAAAGGGATCACCTATAAAGTATACTCTTTCAAACAAAAAAAAATTCCAAATCAGTCCAGACTTCTTTGAGTAATGGGGGAACATACATATAAAATTAAAAAAAAAAAATCCGATGAATCAATCTTCCAAGCAGACCTTGCCACTAGGCTATCATTAGGTAAAAAAAAAAATGTGCTTGGTTACAGTGCCACCAAAAATAGAAAAACCACTTATAAAGAAGGTGAGAGGTGGTGAAATGAAGTGGGTGGATGCAGAGGATCGACTTCCTGATGGCGCTTTGATTGGAGGATACGAAAAAGAAATCCTGTATATAATTAAGGCTCCACATCGGGGATCACTTACCCCTGGAAAATTTGTACCATCTCAGGGGGCAGGATTTATTCCATGGGGTGGTGAAATGCATGAGAAAAATAAATTTGAGGTAAGAACTTTTTTTTTTTATCTATTTTTTTTGGGGTTTTTTTCCCGCTGGCACGCCAACCCCATCCAAACGTATAAAAGATACTTACCCTAAATAAGGTAAGAGCTTATAATAAACACTTATTCAGCCAGCATAACACATTACATTTTAGTAATAAAAAAACAAGTCATAGTAAAAAATAATAATTGCAACAGAGCTATGGATAGACGTGATTCTTTTCATGGGTATAGTTGAGGACTGTTGGTAGTTACATCAGTTTTATCCCGGAAAATAAGATTTCCCACAGGGTTACGTAAAAATAAACCACACGAACAAAATCGCTTGGGGTATACTTGAGGACCTGTAGAGTGACATAGGCTACTTTTTATCTGTGAAAATGAAAGAGTTCCCACGGGATTTTAGAACTAAATTCACGCGAATTTTATTCTATGTCATTAAATAGTGCTCCAGGTCCCCAACTATACCCATGCAAAAAATCATGTTGATCTGTAGCTCTGTTGCAGCATGTTTGATTGAGAAACAAGAAATTAACATTATAGAGGTGATATTAGTAAGATTTTTAATTTTTTTTTTCAGGTTCTTTGTGGCTACAATTGTATTTGGGTGTCAACATGCAATAACAGGATTCCAGTGGGTGCAGTTGAAGGTGGTTTCGCTGAAGGCACTCATGAAACACTTTACATTGGACGTGCCATTGAAGATGGCCATCTCATACCGGGAAAAGTGCAACCGTCGCATTCTGTTTGTTACATCCCTTACAATGAAAGAGAAATAGCTAAAAAGGAATTTGAAATATTGGTCAACCCTCAAATTTCCATGCACAGTCCGAACCGATATTTTGTATCTCATATGGACCAAATATTAGAGAACAGACCCGAAGCCGAGGAAGACGATGCTTATGTGAACATAATTTGGGACAATGAAGACTATGCACCCAGCTCAGAATCAGAATAAGTAAATTATGACTGGATTATGGCTGCTACTCCATCAGTGGATATTTAGGCTTTAACGGAATCTCATGGGAATGTAGGTTTCCAGGATAAAAAGTATCTTGTATGTTGGTCTCCAGGGTACAAGCTATCTCAGTGTGAAATATTGTCAAGTGCCGTGAAATGTTGAAAGACAGAGCCACTTTTGGGCTCATTAATTTCATACATATATTATCATTTACAATGTATATAAAAAAATAAATTCAGTCTCAGTATGTTTCTACAGCAACCTGTCTTCAGAGCGCAGGATAAAATAACTTACACATCTGTAATTATTTATGTTACTCAAAAAGTCCATGTTTTTTCTAGACTAATGTCAATGTCTTATTAAACTTTTATCAAATTATAATTACACTTATGTTTCATGATTTTATTAGCCCGAGTGCTGATTGAGAATGTCTATGGAATTAGTGTGTATGTTTTGTATATAATTTTGCTGTAGATATTATTTTATTTTCGCAATGTTTATGCTTAAGTCTAAGATTAAATATTTATTGTACGTAAGTTTTATTGTATGTATTAAATTTTTAACAAAACCGTCATAATTTATTTTTGCTCTAATTTTCCGCACGGCGTTAGCCGAGGCGGCACTGCCTATTAATTATCAAGCTCATAATTGTAATAAGGCTGAACGATCGCATACTAATAAACATTTATCCGATTTGTCTGTTTCTACAGATAGTCGGCTAATCTTCGGAATGGTTGAACCGATTTTGATGGATTTTTCTGTACCGTAGGTACAATTTATGTCACGGGGTTTTGCAATGATATTACCTATACAGGAATTAATATATACTTAATCTATTTTGATCACAGAAAAAAAGAATGTACTTCATGCTTTATTTTGCAGAAATATTAAGTGTTAATTCGTAGAAAAATAAAGGGCTTGATATTAGGGACAAAACAGCCTAACCGCTCTGGTCAAGGAATATACAGTCTGGTCTTGATGAAAGGCACAGCTGCTTGCCTCTCGGAGACAGCGCGCCGCGTGAACGAAGACTCGTATAAAGATTAGCCTGTAGGTAGATATATGTCACTATGGGTAGTTTTTTTTTAAAAAAGAATATTAGCAAAGCTGAACTTGACTTATATTCTCCTCTCCCCTCCAAATAAGCGGAAAGCTTGAGCTACGAGTAGGTACGAAAATAGTGCTACGGGTGGGGTTCGAACCTGCGACCTTTCAGTTTTCAGTCCGCACAACGAACTCAAAATAAATTGGTTCTAGGGACTACATAGGTTGATTACCTAGTCTACTGGCTGATTTTCTTCTTTTGATTTAATTAAAAAACTTGACATCGGAAATATTCTGTGTCATACACTCTCTTTTATTCTTAATGTCAATCCAATTCCAAACTCGATGCAAGAGAAATTGAAAGGAAACAAGAACCTGAAATGTCTGATTTTTAATTTTCCTGTTCATATTAGGACTGTTTCGAAGCAATCCACGTTTAATTAACAAATACAATAATGGCCGATACTGGTGTCACGTCAGGGAACACTACCGACTATGCTGCGAGCGAAGCGCCACCTTCTGAACCTGGGGAAGGTAAAGTTATCATAAAAATAACATACCCACCGAATGTTAAAGCGATATTTAATTAGGTATTTAAGCCGAACAGTATTTGGTAAACGCTGTCATTTAGTCCACATACTACTTACTGTTTACGTCATCAACCTACTGCTGATCGAAGCTTCGCATACTAATCTAGACGTAGGCGAAGTCACATCAGCGAGGCCCTTTTCTTCCCTTCTTTATAATATTAAAAACCTTTAATTTAACTAAGCAAGTACCTATATAAAAAATGTTGGTCAAAGAAAATTAGCTATATTTTGTTTGGTGCAGCGACCCCCGCGCCGCCGGGCGGGTTTCCCCCGTACCCTCCGTACGCGACGGAGCCCGCTCCGCCGTCAGTCGCCGACACTATCATGGCGGGCCGCGACCTGCGAGTCCAGTACAAATCCACGCCCAAGAAGTCCGTGCGAAAGCCGCCTAAACCGGCAAGGCCCAGGTATTTCATTACCTATATTAAAACTAGCTGATGCCCACGAATTCGTCCGCGTTTAAAAATCTCGTAGGATCTCTTTGATTTTCCGGGATAAAAGGTAGCCATATGTATGTCACTCTCCAGATCTTCAACTAGGTATACCCATGCCAACCACGTGCACGCACAAACCAAAAAAAAAAAAAAAAAAACACTCGCATTTTTATAATATTAACTAGTTTAGTGGTTAGCATGTTCGACTGCGGAATGCAGAAAGTTGGCGGTACATGAACCCCGTGCCTCGGAGAGCAAGTCAGGGGCGTAGCTACCGCCGTATTTGCCGTATCAATTATACGGGGCCCCCGGGCCACGGGGGCCCCCAAAGTGTGTAAGGAAAAAGAATAAAAACTTTCTAATTTATTTTATTTTACAAATGACAAAATTCTATAAAGCAATTCCTTTTTTTCCCGCCTTAAGCGTGCGTTCAAAAGTTGGCAACACTACATCGTTATGGCGGGCTGCGGGACTTCCCCGTTTTACTTACTTCATCTTCAACTCAGCGGGGAATCCCCGGGAATCCTTCATCGATATCGCGATGTACGTGTACGTTGTTGTACTTTGCATTGGATGTTAAACCACGGAGTGCAGTGCACTGTTTATTTACGCGCTTTATATAAATGTGCATTACATTGTAATTCAGTACAAACAATATTGTTCTTCTGGTTTAGCAGTATTAGTTACGATTTGTAAAAGAAATGAGTGAAAGGAAAAGAGATTATCCCAGCGGCGCTGAGAAGAGAAAAATTAAACAGAAAAGGGACGAGGTTATAAAAAAAGTGCCCAAAATTTCTTCATTTTTTCAGAGACAAGATACTGTGAGTGATTTAGATTGGAAAGGTAAGTACTACACTACTACCCAACCCATTTATTAGGGGCCCGTAGTGATAAACAAGGAAATCTTTTAATTTCGGTCTGTCCATCTGTCCGTCACAAAAAGTTGTCTCCCCCCTCGATTTTGACAATTATACTGTTTTTAGGGTTCCGTGCCTTGATTAAAAAAAACAAAATTCTAACTTATCTATAGGATCGATTTGTTTTGTTGTTTGTTTATCAGTCCGTATCGTATCGTTAATTGCGTGTTGAGAACTTCAGATGTACAGACTCGCTTTCGGGTTCTCGTTTTGTATGGCCACTACACTACGCGCTGCGTTTAAATAGCACGCAGGTGTATAGTAATGCACGGACGGGCTGCAGGTGATTTTGTATCTACTAATAGGTACGAGCACAATCCGCGTAGAATCTGTGTGCGTCTGAACTGAACACTCTCTAACTGTGACCCTTAGTAACGTTATTTATTTATATATAACTCTTTTTAGTTTAGTATCAAAGCATTCGTATTTATTTTTTAACAATTACTTTACCTCCATATAAGGGCCTCCAAAAAAATTTTTATACGGGGCCCCGACAAGGCACGCTACGCCACTGGAGCAAGTAAAGACAGGTCCTGCGTCTGGTCTAGCTCTTTGCAGTCGTGTCCCATCAGACTATGAGAGTGAAGGAATAGGGAGTGTACCTGTGTTTGCGCATACTTGTGCACTATAAGATCTCCTACACAGATGACTAATCTCGGTGGAGATTGATGCTCTTCTGATGACCTTTTTCGTATCACCACGTTGTAATTGATGACGTGCTACTGTGCGACTCTTTAGTATTGATCAGTGTGGCAATCGCCTAGCTGATTGGCCCATACTCACTCGTTGTTGGCTAAAATGCATTGTTGCAGAAAGATCGCGATAAATTCAGTCAATCACCACAATTGAGAAATTAATATATAGTAATGATTGATGTAGCTTTTACATAATCGGCCTGCTGGTTTGTCTGCAGAGGCCCGAAGGCCACGGACGTGAAGTTGAGCAAGCGCGCGATGCGAGCGCACGCGCGCTGCCTGCGACGCCACGGCGCGGTGCTGACAGACCGGCTGGAGCGCATGGCCAAGCCTCCGCGGCGGGCTATTATCTATCTCTGGCGAGAACGCGCGGATTGTCTACCAGCGGAGACGGTTAGCATCATTCATCACTGAACTCTTTAAATTAATCATTTATGGGAAACATTAGAGGGCTGCTGTCCTACCAGTCCCCTGATTCTGTAACTCGGTGCCTATCAAAAAATGAAACCACTGACATATATTTTTTATCCATTGAAGGTTTGAAGAGAAATGTCATTTACTATTTCATAGGGAACTTTCAATGGATAAAAAATATATGTCAGTGGCTTCCATTTTTTCATAAGCATTGAGTTACCTACAGAATCAGGGCCCTGGTTTTGGACCTACTTGATTGACACCATTTTTAATTTGATTGACGCCATTTTGGCGCTGTAAGCATTAAGCAGATACGAGAGACAGTGGAACTAATTAGGTAATATTTAAAATTAATTTCCATTTTAATGTTGTAGATTGCTCGATTGCGTTCTATGTTAGACGCAGACGAACCCTTCAAACCTGACCAAGCGTACGAATACTTCGTTAACCTTCGGAAGACGAAGAAAAAGGTTGCCACGTGAGTGAACCATTTTGTACCCAATTGGAAATCATTTAAATTACGTATCTAAATATCAGTATCGATTTAATTCGAACCAGGGATTCATTAGTTTCGTAAGTAATCAACGTCCACCGAATCTTTAAAAAAAGGAAAGGTCAAAAAGCCAGTCTTAATACACTAAGATAGGAAGGTACATTATAATAAGAATAGCTTTTTTCCCTCCGATGAGGGAAAAGGGAATCGTAATGAAAAGAAAAAATATAAGTAAGTACTTATATGTATTGATAAAAATAAAATAGGAATTACTGTTTCTCTTCCGGTATGCCGTGTGAGGCTTTTTACTAATATCTACCAACTGGGAAAGACGTGCTGCCAAGCTATTATCACTATAAAATGTTTTTCAGCACACGTGGAGTGAACCAAATGAAAAAGGACATGTTGGCGGTATATGGTGACAAAAGGTTCGCCTGGGCGCGGAATGCCACAGTGGCGTTTGCCAGAGGCATCCAACAGCGGCTCGCGAGACCTGGAGCATATGCCTTGGCTGATGGGTAAATCCTCGAGAAATCTTTAATTTTCCGGGAAAAACTCTCTTGTTCTTGCTAAAGTACAAAAATAATAAAGTTGGCGAGCATTTCAAAATTAGGTAGGCATTTTACATGGGTTCTTTTTATAGGATGTTGCGGCTATCCAACATCATCCTGGACGATATTTGTGGATATACGAACATGAGGCCACCATCCAGGCGCTGCACGCATCCCAAAGCGAAGTTTATGATGGAAATGTCAGACAAAGTAAGTATTTGCTCTTCTCTTCTGGTACTAGTGAGAGGCTTTGACTGTGGGTAGTTTGATAGTTAGGGGTGATTCGTCACTAACCATCAGGCGAGATCGCAGGATATTTTATCATGAATAAAAAAAGGTAGGTAGGTATCCTAGATCTATTGTGACTTTCACAATCTCATCTATGGCTAATAATGGAAAGCTTATGACAAATGTAAATCAGACCAAAAATAAAATAATCTTGCTTAAATGGCCTAGATTATTAGATAATGATTAATCCTGCTATATAAATTTTAATTTTATGAATTTCATCTCTGTGTCTCCCATTTGAGCACACCATGATGACAAAAACAGGCAGGTAAAGCGGTCAAACTTTGTAATACTCGTCTTTTCCGTCGAGAGTTTAAAATATTTTATTTTTGGTAACTTGATAATAGTATCGAGTTACCAAAAAGAAACTATTACCAAAAAGAAACTACCAACCTACCATAGGGTAGTTACCAAACCTTAAATTACCAATCATTTTTTGTTCAGGTAGCAGTCTGGATTGATGAAATCCTTGCAGAAAGCGACGACCGGATGCTGATGATGGACTTTGACGAGGACGACGGTAAGCTAAATTACAACAAATACTATTTTGTGTTTTTTTTTTATCTTTGAGGGGAACAATTGGCAGCAATTTCATCGGGCTAAATCTTCATTCAGTATCTACACAAAGCTTAAAGGTAAGAAACGTTTGAAATTGTGTCAATTGTTCCAAACTCTGTTTAGCATTTTACTAGTCTCTTTGATATGGTATTTATTGAAATCAAATTATCTCTTGAATTAAGTGGAACAATTGCTGACAAATTCAAAATCATTTGCGTAGTATCATGAGTTGATCTCAATTAGATTGGAGCAATGGTTCGCATTTTACCTGTTGGAAATGGCTATCCTAATAGATTGTATATAAGTATTGATATGCACTCACCTTATGTAAAGCCTTTTAAAATAGATAAAAATGTGAAACCATGATGCTAGTTTTCACTCTTAATCAAATCAAAGATCAAATTGCTCATCGCAGTCGATTTTTTGAGTTCGCGATCTTATTACGTCTTGTGCTATTCATGATACTATTAAGTATTGTTTTGGCTTGGCTATTTCAACATTCACTCACGGTTATAGAAGATTGAAGGTAGTATACGTTTTTCTATGGTAACCTCTGAAGAAGTGGAACAAGGCATTGCTGACGAGAATAAGCCTGAAGCAGAAGGTAGTACTTCGTCAGGAACTACGTCATCGCCCGCTGGTACGCCTAACAGTACCCCTGCCGATACTCCGGCAGCCACTCCGGCAGCCACTCCTGCAACCACTCCCGCTGGAACACCCGCCAGTACACCAAAGCCTTCACAGACCACCTTACCCAAAGATTAGGTGAGTTCAGAAGCTTGGACTAAGGAGTTCCATGAGCGAATTTTGTATGCATTTATACGAAACACTGCAATGGTTGGTGTGCATTCTGTTCCATCGATATGCATAAATTCGATATCCCCGAACCGCGTTGTATCTGTGGAACTCCTATCTTTTAAGCTTTTATTTGATTCGATATTTTATGAATTTTATTGAGACAAATTTTTCCCGTAATTATTCTGTTGTTTTGTTATTTTTACACGTTCTTCTTGCACACCTGTACGTTATGTCATTTGTGTTTGTAAGAACTTAATTAAAATAAATAATGTTTTACATGGTCTTTTAAACTCTTTATGATTCTTTTGTAAACTGTGTTAGTATCATTATCTGATGATTTTTTATTGTTGCAGACGTTATAGGAGCTGATGAGTTAGGTGACAACGGCTTCACTGATGACTTTCTTAACATGATGGGCGATGTAAGTTCAAAAAATGCACATGATTACTTAATATTTGTCAGCTCTCAAAACAGTCGTCTAATTCTGTTGTTAAAACTAAATAGGATGAAACATACACCGAGAAATCATCGACGAAAGCTTTTGAAACAGTTCTAGCAGAATACCAAACAAAACCCGAACCGACGGCGCCTACTTGAAACAATTATTTGAACTGAATGTTTGAAATTAACTCAGAATTTAACAATATACCTAACGAAAATAGAACCTATTTAGAGTAAAGAAGTTAAAAAAATTGTAAAATTTATAAATGTCAATGGACTTTTAGTTTTTTAACCCCGTCTTTATTCCTAATGCAAATGAACACGTCTAAGGTAACGATTAATACTCACTGAACATTTTGATTGCAAAAATATAGTCCAGCAAATTTTGCATAAGCTTCCTTAGCTCACTTTAGATACTTGGCAATAAATAGAATATCATTTAGTATCTAAGTATCTCTAAAAATTCATACCTATCTGCTTTTCAATATTAGTAGGTAGGTACTTACTTAATTAATAAAAAATATTACTTATATGAATAGCTACTTTTTCTTTCGCCTTTTTTAGCTTTTTTCATGTTGCTTTGTCCACTTTTTACATTTAGTACTCATTAAACAATAGTATTTTTCAAAAGCAATTTTCTGGGCTAAAAATTAAAATCATTCTTCATTTTTCAGTATTACTTTTACAGTGTTCATTTGTATTGAAGTGGATAATGAAGGATGATTTTAAAGTTTTAGTACCTACTTTTTTAGTATATATTTATTTTCCATTATCCTTCATTCTTTACTTCTGTCCCTTATCATAAATAAATCATAAATCTGGATTAATTAGTGTTAATGATATCATGGTATTTATAAAGATGCTTCTTTTTCAGGGTGGTCAACTTAAAGGACGTGCGTATTTATTTTTTGTTATGCTTGTTTAGAAAAAAATTGCTTAACTAAGCTTATTTTTACCAATTATTTCAAAAATCTATTTAATAACATTATTGTTTATTTTTACAGCTAAATCGGCGTACTTAAAGTTTAGTGGTACGTTTTAAGCTATCTATCTACCTACTTATTTTTAAATACCTACTCGCTTTTGTCATATCTTCGAGGTCTCAAAAAATAAGAATAAGAATAAGAATTTATTTATTGACATAAAGATTTACAAATTTCTATTGATAATGAACCTATATTTTAAGTTTTTCGTATAAAAACTACGGTAAATTTCACATTTTTATTCTTGTTGTTAATAGTTTTTAATTTCTAACCTCTCAATGTTTTTCCAGGTGAAATGTTAGAAGCTTTTATGATTTTAACCGACTCTATGTATAAAAAGGGCCAGGAACAATTGCTTTCTCATGGCAAATTCAATCAAAATTACACTGAGGCAGCCGATGAGTAAGTTTTTAGTAATATCGATAGTTTTGTAAGCCTTACGACAGTAGGTACGCATTAAAAATTAAATTAAAAATGATTGAAGTGCCTAAATAACATCTAATAATAAATGGTGAAACAATGAACTTTTACTAACTTTTGATGAAAAAGTCTTCATAATACACCAACGGTTTCACTGAGAAAAAAAAAGTAGGTAAGTGTAAGTACATATAAGGAATATTCATTCTGGATGAATCACTTTAAATGTGACTTTTCCAGAAGGTACATATATGCTATACCTACGTAATATGTATGTACTTGAACAGTGACACTGTATAGTCGGCATTATCACTTTTCAAGTAGTAAATCTCGCTTTAGTGAAAAATTTATAGCCAGTTTCATCCAATTCTAGTTTCATTTAATCGTCTTTCTAGATTGAAACAAGCGCCAGATTTCGATGCGACAGAGTATAATGCAACATTAGCTAACCAGATCAAAAAAGATTTGGACGCTACAGCAAAACCTGATACACCACGTAATATTGCTCCTGCTATGGAAGGTAATTATAAACTTACGAATTTCTTTGGTAAGTTAGACGGTACAATAGTACATATTTTGATTTCATTGCTAGATTATTATTGATGAAGCACATTTAATGAAAGGATTAAATATTCAAATTCATGTTTTTCTGTTCATCTTCTTCACTAAAATTATTGACTATAGATTATATATTAATCATGGACCATATAAGTCAATGTTTAACATTTAATTAGCAGTAAAATTTTATTAAAAGCTTCTGTCTGTTGTTTTAGAAGTGATTGAGATCTGCTCAAATTATCTAGCACAGAATGCCGAGTACAATAGTAAGTCCTTTTCCTAAGATGACGTTATCAGTTAAAAATAGACCTTTACGAATATTCCCTGTACCTATTAACTAATTGTAGAGGATAAAGGACCAGCCTTTAAATTACTAGTAAAAGCGATGCATGCTAAAGGCAGTGGACCGTTGTTTACGAAAGGAAAAGTTAGCAAAACTTTCACTAGCGCAGCAACACAGTAAGATTACCAATAATTTTAAGTAAAATAACAAGTTAATTTAGAAAGCCAAGATATAATTTAAGAACTTGATAAAATATTTTATAGATTAGAACAAGCTAAAGGTTTGGAAAGCGATCATGATGACCCCAATTTATCCCAAGAAATACATTCCAAACTAAAACAATTAGTTGACACACAAACTCCAGCTGAATTAAAAGCGGAAATGACTGGTAAGATAATAGTGAATACTCAGTATACTAACTAATTTCTGTGTAATTTTATTTTAAATTTTAATTAATTTTACAGATACCTTAGATATGAGTTCAAAGTATTTATCGCAAGCTGCGATTGACCAGAGTAAGTATTTTTTATTCAGATGCTGCTTAAAAGTTTCACATTTTAAAGAAAATTTTATACCTAAGCTTCTATTTTATTCTATTTAATGTTCTTTGCAGTTGAACGCGGTCCGGCATTTGATCTGCTAATAAAGGAATTAGAAAAATACGGGGCGGATCCATTTACACCGCAGTTTTCTCCAATTGCTTCAAAATTTGCTGCTGCTTATGTGTAAGCTACAGAGTTCTATAAATCTCATTTCAAATATTTTATTATAAATGGACGTAAACAATTAGATTTGGAATGAAATTTTGGACGGAAGATTTGGACTTTCATGAAAACGTTAAAATGAAGACAAAAAAAATAAACTAGGAAAAGTAAACTAAAACACAAACACAAAATAGTAAAAGAACTAAATAAGAATAACCATCCTCTTAAGCAAATGAAAAATGTAATTTTTTTTTAATCACAGATTAAAGTCGGCGCCTGGTTTTAGTGGAGTCACACCAGAACCGCAAACTGCACCTATTTTTGTCGAAGCATTACATCTAGCTGTCGACCCTGTTACTCCTACATCGCTTGTTAACGATATGAATGGTTCGCTTACATTCCAATTTCAATTTAAATGAGATTTGTATATTTTGAGTATTTTTTTTAAAATATGATATGTATTCATTCCATTACAGAAGTTATAAATAGATGCTCAAACTACTTATCTGCATTTGTGAGAGACAGAGGTAAAACTTGTACATTGTTTATATATTATGTTGCTTTAATAAGTGATAGATATACAGTAGGGCCCATATATATTTAAATGCGTATGCAATTCATTTTTTAATTAAAAAGTTTTTTTAAAGATAAATCTTTACAAACTCTGCTGAAGATGATGAAGAATAAATCGAGTAACGAATTATGCAAAAGGGACAACTTTAACATGAACTATGGAACCGGTGCAGCTGAGTAAGGAACTATAAAATTATCTTTCATTGTTACTAATAGTATTTATAGTAGGTATTTGTGTATTATACATGATAATCTTTTTAGAATTGAAAGTGCTCCTCTTCTTGTGCCGTTTGCTCCAATCAAAGATATCGCAGACGAAGCAAAAAGTAATTTAAGTCGAGATATGCAAAATGAGACGCCACCTGCTTTGCAACTATCTATGAAAGGTTTGCGTATTAGATTAAATTAATTTTATTATTTACTGAAGATAACAGGGATAACTTTTAATTATTTGGCTTAGTTATTTTAAAGTGTGTTAATAGAAATTAAGTTTCTCAACATATAAATTTTCGTCATTTATATTTTTAATTTCAGCTTTAATTCAAGATGTTTCGAGATACCTATCACAACCATTTGCTTTAAGAAGTAAGTTGTTTATTTTCGAACCACAAGTATATTCTATTGTATTTTACTTATAAAATTAATATTGTGCTGGTGCAAAAAATATTTCTTTGTAAACTTTACAGGTGGTATTGGTGGTAAACGTTATCCACTGAATTTCTTAGCAGCGGTTTTGAATTCATTGGGGAGTAGACCCCTTTTCAAGCACAAGGCGTATGGACAAACTTACGCGGATGCCGGTGAAGTGTAAGGAACTTCTTCAAATTAAAAATTAAAATTAGCATGGTACTCACATTGCAACGAAGACTAACAAAATGATACCGCATAGAAGTTCAATTGTCGGTATTTAATGAAACTAAATCTATATTATATATTTTATCAGATTAAAGTATGCCGGTCCCCTCGAATCTGACCCTAAGGCTGAGAATCTACAGTATGAAATTGTATCAGAAATGCACCGCGGAGTGCCCTCTAGGTTAGCTCCGACATTAACTGGCGACTTGAAAGGTAATTTAATATACTACTTTAAAATCTTTCAACCCATCGCAATAACCCCCCGAATGGCCAAGATTACTAAATTTTTTTTTTTTATTGAATTTCAGGCACGATGGATGATGCTTCTAAACACTTAGCCAAAATTGGACATGAAAAAGGTACAAAACTTCTGTAAATGTGAATGACTAGATAAATGCTTAATAAAAACTTTTATATTATTTTAGGTGAAGCTTTGCAGCATTTAGTAAACATAATGAAAGAAGAGGGAGATACACCTCTTGGTCAGTTACAGGGATATCAGCAAACTTACTTGGATGGCGCTAGACGGTTATTTTTTTTAAAACTTATGCATTATCAGATACAGAGCGAAGACTCGTATAAAAGCTAGCTAACTGGCTAATTTCTGAACGTAGATTTCATTTTTAATATTATGGCTGCAGGATTGAAAACGCAAAAAGTTTAGCCGCAGAAAAGGTGGATAAAGGGGCTTACGAATCTGTGCGAGGAAAACTTACCAGTCTAATCGAAAAGAAACCATCGAAAGAGCATGCAAAGCATATGGAAGGTAATGTAGTTAACGAGCATTTACTCTTTTTCATGTATTATACTTATTACAAAAATGTTAATAGCACCAATATTTCATTGAACTTAATATTTTTATAGCTGTTGTGGACGAATCTTCGAAATTTCTCGCTGCCCCGTTCCCAGAAAGTAAGATTTTTAAAATACATATTAAGCTATTTAATTCAAAAATTTGTGTTTAGAATAAAATATTACTAGAAATATTTATGTAACCTTTAAACGCTTCCACAGGTAATGCAGAAAAACGTAGAGTGTTGGCGGATTTAATGGCACGTAAAGGGGATGAAATTTTAGGTCAAGAGGGTATTTATAAAATAACGTACACTGAAGGTGGAGAAGAGTTAGTATTTTTAATATGAATATGAAATTAATAATATGAAAAAAAAATTGTCAAATACTCAATTGGCAAATTAAATATTATCAATACATAAGTAACTTTACAACTTATAATTTAAGAAAAATAATTAAATTGTATATCTATTTGAACTAATTATTCCTCAGAATAATGCGAGCACCTATCGGAGTTAAGCCAGTGCAAGATGTGAAAGCAAAACAGGAAATGGTTGGGAAACTTAATGCTGTAATACCTGATAAAAAGTTACAGGATTTACTTAAAGGTAGATAAGCTTGATTAATTTTAAGAACTGGTTTGTGCGTATTTAAGGGTGCAATTAGACGATTCATTTAAAGTGAAGGGCTACAACAATGAAAGTTGTATTAAAATATTTAGACGCTTCGACGACGAAAATGAAAGAAAGAATAAATTATCTTGTTCCTTTCTTACATATATTCATTGTATTGACTACTGAATTTACTTTGTTTTTTGTCGTAGACCCTGTGAATGAAGGAGCAGCTCATTTAACGGATTTAATAAAAGGAAGAGGCAAGTGCTTCTATATACTAAGTTAAGCGTTTGCTCTAATTAAAATAAGAAGTGATAAATTGAACTATATTGTAATTCTAGGAGCGGCCATGCAAGTCTTACATGATGGGTTGGCCAAGGAAAAAGACAAAGACTTTTTGACTGCCGGGAAGTTTTCAAAAACTCACGCACAAGCAGCTCAAATGTAGACTATACTTCATACTTTAATTTTTATACTAAAAGTTTAATGTGTATTAAGATCTAATCATTGTTTTTTAATCTTTTTTAAAGGCTAGAAACGGCCCCACATTTTGGGGGACAGCGCGCTTCACCTACATTATTAGGCAAAGTCAGTGAACGTATCAATAACATACCAACATCTGGAGCTCCCGAATTAGCAAAACAACACCTTCCAGGTATAAATTAGTGATGATAACAATAATTATTATTATTACAAAGAACCAACGGACGACCAGAGAATTTTAACCTCAGCTTTATTTAATTTGATAAAATATGATTTAAATAGATATGATAAAACTCGCACTAAACTTTAATTTCCTCAGGCCTATTTTGGGTTATGTTTTCAATATACAAAATTCAGCCGTAAGTTAATGTACCTATCAAAAGCATAGTTTAAATTGAATAGCATTAGAAGACTGCGTTTCGTGTCGTAAGTGCTGGTCCTAACTTGACTTCTCCTGCTTAGCACATTTAGTGTGGAGTTGTGGACATGGCAAATAATTAAATTACTTATGCAATTAGGTACTACCTACATTTTAAGGTGCCTATTATTTACAGCTACCTCCGAACTGACGTCAGCATACATCGCGGGAGTGGCAACAAAGGAATGTAAGTGAAAACAGAACTCTACTACATATTACATATAAATATTTCATTTAAACTTCAAGAATTCATTCACTCCAGAATTTTCATATATAATAAGAATATACTATAATGAAGCTTTGGCTTAGTTTCTATTTTAATATTTTCCACCTTAAGGTTTTGTTTATAATTTAATTAATTCTTATTTTAATTAAGGCGGTTTGGATGAAAAGGCCCTTGCGGGATTATTCGGCAGTACTATTGGAGGTGCAGGAGGAAAGGGTATAGGTGCAGGAGGAAAGGACATCACAGCAGGGTAATCGTCAGTGATGTTATGGTTAAAAATGTAAAATGTTCCTTTTTAAAGTTATTAGTAGGTAACTCGGTAACCAACGGAGCTTTCATTGATGTCACTTGCACTCATAACAAGCTCATTCTTTCAAGTTTAGCTAGCTTAATTGCGGTAAATTGCTAATTTAATAATGGTACTTACTTGCAAATGGACAAATGTGTCACGCGAAATTAACACGTTCCCGAATATTTTGCAAATCTGTAAACAAGCACTAGAAGTGCCGATATTTACTTAAATATCTACATAAAAAACTTTTCAGTTCTGCATCAGCTGCAGCGCTTGGTTCCAAAAGTGCTAGTATGGTTCAACAAGGACCGTCAGGAAAGGAAGGTGGGCTTGGAGCTGCTGGTACCAGTGCAAGTGATTCGCGCTTTGGTACCAGCGGTAGAAGGAGAACACCAGAAGAAGAAGAAGCAGAGAGAAGAAGGCGAGCTCGAGAAGAAGAAGAAAGACGACTTCGACGTGCTGGTAGCTAGCATATTTACAATAGGGCCAGTAGCACATAAGGCAGTTAAAGTTGTTACTGTGATAGTTAATTTAGACCACCAAAACAGCTACTTTGGGTCGGGCAAGTCATGGGTTTATTAACTTTAGTCCTTTACCTTAACTACCAATTAATAAATCCTAATTGAAGTTTTGACTGTTTTCAATACAAAAATTATCAGAACATTATTTCTTGGATAAATGTTGCTCACCGATTAGGCCCATACGTTTCTACTTTGCTTGTTTCTTGGTGGGCAAATTTAACTTGACACCTGACATGCAACTGGCTAATAATAATCTAAAATTTTACCGAAGATTTATCAAATTTTTATTATTTTCCAGGTGCTCAAGGTATGTTATTACTGAAAGATTGTTTTTGATGAGAATATTATGCAACAGTTAGTAACAGCTTGCGTATAAATAGATTTCGATCCTGAGCGCGAAGAAGCGATGCAGATTCTGCACAAACAATTGCGTGCGCGAGGCGGCGAAGTATTTTATAAGCAACCGCAAACGGAATTGACCCACACGATGGCCTCTGAATGGTACCTATTTAAATATGTACAGTATTTTCCCATTTTAACTGATAATGTTCTGGGTCCATATTGTATATTACCTATACAATACCACCAAAACACGTTATCAATTGGTACTACCCGTTTTCGATTACCGGACCAGTTATTATACAAATGAATTAAATTGAAGTCCGTGATTTCGATGTGATGTGATAACTGCCTCTTCAGAAAATATGAAAATTTGGACAAATGATCAACCCCAACAGATGTTTTAAAAATTTGTGTGATCTGGGCTACTTGGTAATATTTTTTGTTCACATTTGTTATTAATTTATCGTCTTTCATTAAATACAGCACATTCAGTTTAGATGAACCATCTTATACTGCCCTAGTCTAACTCAAAAGTCCTATCGCAGGCTTTCAATGAAACCTCCCATGAAAGTAGACAAGAGTGTCAAAGAATCTGGAGATACCGCACGTCTTCATAAGAAGTTCGAAAGGAAACTTAGTGCACTTGTTAACAAAGTAACTCCTCCTCACATGATCGATACAATGCAGGGTAAATACTTAATTTCGTAAGTATACCTATTGATTTGTTTGAAAGTTTTTGATAAAAAAAAATAAAAATTTAAATTTGCAGATGTCATTATCGAGTCTTCAAGGATTCTCTCGGAATATTTTGTATCCAAAAGTGAGCCCATCTCATTTTAAATTTTCCTGTATTTAGAGTGTTTATTTGGTTTTGTGAGTATTTCTTGGTAAACTACCCAATAAATGTCTCGCCGAACCCCAAATCGAACTTAGACCTTCCACAATAAAAGAAAAAGAAAAAAGGAAAGGAAAAGAAGTAAAGAAGACCAGGAAAGCTACTCCTACTAATCTGACTAAACTAGCTAGTACACTTACAAAGAAACTTGAATGTACATAACATTTTATTTGTAGACTATAAGGAGCTTGTTCGAGTAGCTCTGATATCTGAAATGCAGAAGCGGGGTAATGAGATTCTAATAGAAGTGGATGGGGCTGTGGAGACATATTTCTTTGCAGCTCAAAGGTATCAACCGAATTAAGCAAAACATTTTAAAAGATAAGTTAAAAAGAATCCACTTAATGCTGATTCTTTTTTGGCATTGCGAAACAAATCGCCTAAATGTAGTCATGCAGTATATTTTAAAAAGGAGCTCCTAAAAGCTTTTCTTTTGTTACCACACATGATAAGTTTTAAAAAACCGTATAAATAATGATCAGGTCATAAAATGTTCAAAACGTGCCGACAATATGAACACCAACATTTTGTTAAAACCGTCCTCACATTTTTCAAACGAAACTCCTCTTGCGAACTGCGCTCCAATGCATTGCATTGTGAATAGTACGTTAAGTGTGTCTTAATGTTACAATACGATCCCCCCTTTCATGCTACTTTTAAATTGAGTTTGATTTCTGCCAGATCTGCTTTATAAATAACCTTTATCGAAATAGGCTAAAGTTGACCAACTCACTGGAAGTAGCGGAACCGTGCTCTCAAGTGGCATACAGCCTCACAAAGAAGCTAGAAGACATGATACGGTGCCGATCCATGGCTCGAAAACTGACCGCAGCTATGAAAGTTAAGTATTATTGATTGACTTTTATTAAAATCTATTCAAAATTAAAAAGCCTAATTACGAAGTTACCGGTAAAAGCTAGATAGTTTATAGAATTAATTTACTATTGATCATCATATGGAAATAGTTTATCAGTATTGGTTTTTAATTTGCTTGATCCTAACTGATTTTTTCTTTCAACTACAGATCACATCAAAGACGCAGCAGATTATTTGTCGGCATATGTTACAAAAGCAGGTAGTTATGGATTTATATCGGTGTTTTAACCTCATGTTAAAATATTTAATAGTTGCCATATTAGAAACGAAATGTTACCCTAATGGGATGGAAAATGATTCAGAGCTAAATCAGAACCGTTCAAAATTTACCTACTGTTAGTTGTGTTGTAAAAATATCTGTCACTTATATAGAAAAGTCAAATTATGACGCTTACCCAAAAATTAATTTCTATATAAATGTTTCTTTAGGGTAATACCAAGTAACATAATACATATTAACTCAAGGCTCAGGAACAAATAAAATATATGTTTTAAGCGTTTCACTCCATTCCAGATGCAAAAATTGAAGCATATGTTACGTTACTCAATGAAATGGAAGCAGCAGGTGACACTCTCCTCATAGAAGGCGACATCCCAAAATCCTATAAGGATTCCGCAGCATAGTAAGTGTAAGATTTATTGCAGCAGTCGTGTACATGTACTTTAACTTTATAGGTCATATAGGGTACATTGTTATATTCATCAATAGCTTCATTGTGATCAAAATGCTCTCATGTACTGTGTAACTCTGTAGGACCTTCAGGTATATATTTATAAGTTAAGTTCGTGGCCTGCGTCATCGTCGTCGTCTTTCTGTATTTTACATCACGCAATATTTTGTGATGTACAATGTGTTTTAATTTTTTAACGTTCTTCATTTTAGTCTTCGACAACTGACTTCATTTCAAGATGAGATAGGACAATCAAATTCTACTTTGCAATCAGCAACTGAAAGCAAGTTAAAGAGTCTCATGGCGACCGTTGCTCCAAGAGGATATAGTGAATCTGTTATGAGTGGTAGGTACAATGCCGTATTAAAAAATATCACTACTGATGGTAAGTGAAGATGCATCTTCACTGCACTTAGGCTGCAGCCTAAGATGGCTTGCCTAGAAAATGCCTATTCACTCTTGACAATCATTTTAGACTATCGACAAAACTATAAAAAGTGCATCAAATGTTTGACTAGTTCACTATTTCATTCAAGCTCCCGTATTATGCGTGCGTTTCGACGTTTGATAGAGTTTGATTATTATTTGGCAACGTCTCTATTGGTCGCCTCATTATTTGTTTTAGGTGTCATAAGTGAATCGACTAAGCTGCTAGTATCTTATATTGTACTACAAGGTAAACTATTGATTTTATAATCAGTATTACAATTAAAATATGCGTGTATATATGTTGTATTTTTTTAAATTTGCAAATAATTAAGTAAACATTATAATTATTGGAGGACGTAGATGATATAAAATAACTTTTTGTAGGTATAAAAACCGAGGCCCTTAAAATCCTAATAGAACACATGGATGAACGTGGACATAACGTTTTATTACGTCACGGTACACTTCGGAAAACTTATTCAGACGGTGCTGACATGTAAGTAGAAGGTAAAGATATATAAAAACGTTGAAAAATGCCTAAATTAATAAATTGTAATTTTGTTAATTTTTAGATTGCGCCCAAAGAATGCTGATCAGTTAGGTGTGCTAAGCGCTGATCCGGTGGTGGCAAGAAAAATACAAATTAAACTGCGAAATTTGATGTATTCTTGCACGCCTGATAAATATCTAACGCTTATGGATGGTAAGAAATTTCAACTTCAAACTTTAACGTGCCTAATCTGACTGACCATAGTCATCTTCATAATCCTTTTCATTTCACTTTACTTACAGATGTAATCGAGGATGCTACATTATACCTTGCTGTACACTTCTTACAACCACGTAATAAAGTTTTCATGAGATAATGCGATTTACCACTTATCAATAATCACACCAACATTACTGCTTTATTTTTATTTTTAGGAGTCATTCAAGTTTGCAAGTGCATGAAAAATGTATTCGTGCAATGTGAGCTCTGGTGTGATGAAATTTTACGGCGTGTGGCTCGGCCGTGCTGCACGTGTTCACGACACGTGTCTGCACAGGCTTTGGCCGATCTCGCTCCCGGCCAGCAAATAGTCGTGAGTCCCAGTTGCTCTCGAGCCTATGCCTCAGGCATCGAGATAACTCTAAAGCCCTGTCCATCCAGACCCAGTAAATATTCGAACCAAAGTGGAAGGCAGCCATGCCCAGCAAAAAATCCAACTGAGGGCTGCAAAGGCAGTACAACACCTTCGTATCTATTATATTCTAGCGCATACCACAATCGCTATCCTTATACTACTAGTCCAGAGAGACTGCAATCTACTTCAGATTCCGAACAAGTACAATCAACGTTTTCTCCAAACACTTTTTGCTCGTTACCATTATTTTCGGATTCAGTGAAGCATGCTCCTAGTTCTTCCGAAAATTTAAATATTTTGGATAGACGTGAACCGTTAACTATACCAGAAGAACAAAAACAAGAAACTGATAACTCATCCCCTGAATCATTTCACACACCTCCAAGTACGACTTCGGATTCTCTTCATACTGCTAAGGTATTTTGGCAAACACCAACTACAATGTTTGCTAAAGTGAATACTCAAGTTGAAAGACCAACAGAACCGTCGACATACAGTAGACCTATTGACTCCGTGGCATTGCCTAGAAGAATGGCTGCAGTGAAACGTGGATATACTGCCCGTGAGTACCTTTTACACTTTATTATTTACAGTAATAATAATAATTGATACTACAGATTGTTCAACGATTTGACGTTGACAGGTGCACCAATCGTGACGACAGACCAAATGGCAGACTGGCATGCAATGATGGTAAGTTTGATGTGGAATGTTCAAGCCTGGCGTGCATGGATACAGGATAATATAAATCGACCAGTAAGAATTAGGTGCCACTGCGAGAACAATGCAGCAGGTAAAGTAAATGCGAAATACGAATTGCCTACTTGAATTACCCACTTGACTGTGACTTAATAATGTAATTCTAGGGGAACTAGAATCTTGGACAACATTCCACAGAAGAGTGTCAACGGAAGCTCTTCAATGGAGACAATACAATAACTTTAGTCGCCAATTGACTCTGCGCTTAGCTTTGAGATATAGAGATAAGAAAGTAAGTAGGATTTCTTTCTGCTTGATTTTAGCTCATCATTCATTGGTGAAATTGGAAATTATTCTATTTTATGTCCATCTAGATAGTGTCACCAACACGTGCTACGGTTAAAACGGAAATTTATCTGGAGTGTCAGAATGAAATGTTGGAGATTATCGACATGTTCAATCGATGGACGCGATGGTTGACCGTGGTCGTAAGTATCTAATCTATTTGTAAACTAACTATATTAAAAGCTCTCTGTATTTATTAATAGAGAAATTATCCGTGCAGGTAAAGGAAACTGATTCCATACCACAACGAACAGATTCCCAAATGCCAACATGTGAATTGTAAGTAAGATATTTATTGTATAAACCTAGCTGAAATAAGCCTACATAAAAATATTAATTATCTCTTTATGTCAAACATAGGCGATGGAATTATTTTAAAAAGAAAGTGGAAGAGTATTTGGACGATTGGAACAAGTACAACACTCATTTGAGCGTGTGTTGGGAGCAAAAGTACAGGGCACTTATATCAGGTAAGTTCGAGCTCTTTATCACAGTCACCCGTCAACTCGTCTGCTTTAGATTTATGAACCTTTGTGCCACTTTTATAACACTATTCATCATGTTGTTCCATGACTCCAACTTTTACAAACAGACAGACCTTTCAAATAGAACAGAATAGAGAAGTTTTTTGATCCAAATAGTGCTTATAATCTCCAACTGAATCTACCACTGGTTGGGAATGTCGTTCCAACCGAGGAGAATCAGCAATAAACTAAAATGTGCATTTTAGTTGGCTTCTCCACAGAAATTTTGAGGGGCTTTTGATATTTCTAGATTGGATACCAGCGGCGTCGTGGGGCCAGCCGGGGCCGGTGTGGGTGGTGAGCGCGTGCGGGGCGGTGCCCAGCGGGGCCGTGGCTGCCGGGGTGTATGAAGGCGAGGTGACGTGGGTCGCCAGAACCACGCACAGGTACATTTTCAAATTCAAATTCAAAATCCATTTATTTCATATAGGCCAACTTGTAGCTCTTATGACAGGTCATAAATCTACCACCGGTTCGGAATGCAGATTCTGCTGAGAAAAGCCGGTAAGAAACTCAGCAGTTGCTCTTTTCAAAAAAATTTTTTACAATAGATAACAAAACTATGCTATGTATACACAGTGCTTCCACAATGAAGCTTCAAAAATGCATACGCAGGTACACACAATCCCACGCATGTCAAAATGGGCGGACAAAGCAGACCCATTCTCGTTGGTGGCACCCGTTCACGAGCATGACCAGCTCCATGATCCAGCCGTTGCTTCGTTGCACCGATATTTGATCATCAGTAAATCCCTTTTGTAACCCATTTAATATTCGAGGTAGGTATCACAAATAAAGTTCTGCAGGGGAACCAAAACCGAAAGTAAAAGAAAGGTTATCGTCGACTGTGCATACGAATTCTGAATTTCTTTGGCCACGTCTCTTATTCATCTTTTCCGCTGGTTTCACTAAAATTTTAATACATTTCTTGCGCAGATGCAATGTTCTACCTGCAGCCCTTCATCCATCAAAACACTGCTGCATACTGTATAGTGACGGAGCAGTACATCACTACACAAAATATCAAGTAATACTTAAATCACTTATTTAGCCTCTTCTATAGAACTTTAGCAACGATTAGGAAAACAGAATTTTATAAGAAGTTACCGGCAGAAATAAAATGAATGGGCCAGTTCAAGAAGCCTAGGGCCTTTTTGAATGTCCCAGTTCAAGGAGTCCATGCGTTCTATTTTTTCTGTTTTGGAAAAATGGACTTAAGTTTAAAAAGTCTCAAAGTCCATTTTTTCTGTTTTGGAATAATGAACTTAAGGGCTTCTTGAACTGGGCCTCTATGGACTATGGACATAGAGAATTCTTGAACTGGGCCATGGATTGGACTCGATTCAAATCGATCAAAAGATTACGTCATTTTTGATATTTAAATTAAAAGTTTGCTAAGAAATTAATAACTTAGAAGTCGAAAAAAAAGATGGTGATGGTACTTTTCAAAAGACAGAAAAGGTGTACACGAACGAACAGTCATTTAGGTGCACGCGTGCAATACAATATGTTCTCACTACGCTCCCTTTCTGATTCCAAAGAAATGATCAAAATCAAAACATTCCAAACCATTTCGATTGATGATAAAAGCACATAAAGTTTATTCGAATACAGAACTTTTCTATTCTATTCTATCCATGATCAGGTGATGTGCAACGCGGAAGTGTCATGGGTGGCGTGCCGCGCGGCCGCGCTGGCCGGGTTGGACGGCGCGGGCACTGTGGGCGACATGGGCGAGATGGGCGCGCGAGCGGTGCGGGTCGCCCACGGCGTGCACGTGGGCCGCGTGCACTACCGCGGCTCGCACCTCGTGGGCGCCGTTCACGCGCCCACGTATCGCTGCCATGTCGTCATATTCGGCCGACCGTTCGCCTTCAACTGTTTCGAGTTACTTGTCCTTTCGCAAGACGATGGCTAGTACGCGTTTCGTTTTTACAAAATTATGGTTTATGGAAATTTGAAAGTTTTTGTTTTCAACTACCATGTTTTAGATCGGATTGAAATTGATATCGGTAGTAGTGATTTAAGATCGCAGATTTTAGAGTCTGTGTCATCTTTAACAAGGTCAAAATTTAAGCCATCTGAATAGGTAGAAATGGTTTTAGATCGAACAAATATGTATATCTGCAAGTGCAGAAATGAAGTCTCTTGGCAAAGTTGAAATTAATAATACGAGGATTCTTGTACCGTGTATTTGAAGATTTTGGCAGAAATGCTGTAAATTCGTTGTGAAGTCAACCTAACTCCACAACAATTTCTTTGAGGCATATTTTATCAGTCATAAGAAATATCAAATAACGAAATAACTTCTTTTATAAGAGTTTACCAAATTGAAATGTTTAGACAAATATATAGGTAAAGTAAGTGTAGCTACGTACCTAATTGTTCTTATGTTTGACTTTAGAACGTTTTTCAATTGTTTTGAGTGGCATTTTTATGAGTTTTATTTGGAAATTTAAATAAATAATTTATTTTTAAATCTATTTTATTTCATTATAAACTACAATACAATAGAAATCTCTCTTAGAAACATTTATATTTTATTAAGGCCATTGGCGACGAATACTTGAGCAATGATAGACCACGTAAAAGCAAAGTTATCCATTCGCATTTGATTAGATTCAACTGATGCTAAGTTCCTTCTCTGATACCTTGACAGTCTCCACGATTCCCTCGACGCCAGACAGCCGCACCGCGTCTCCGGTGGTGAACAAGTCGGTCGCGTGCGTTGCACCCACGATGCAAGGCAAACCATACTCGCGGGCTATTACAGCTCCTGTAACAATAACGTACTTTATTTATCACCACATAGTATAAAACAAAGTCGCTTTCTATGTCCCTATTTCCCTATGTACGCTTAAATCTTTAAAACTACGCAACGGATTTTGATGCGGTTTTTTTTAATAGATAGAGTGATTGAAGAGGAAGGTTTATATGTATAGTAACGTTCATTAAATAGTGGAGAAATACTGTTATTTTTTAGGTTTCTAATGTGATGTCATAAATAATTACATTTTTTCCGCTTACATTGCAAACGCAGGCTGAACCCTACGAGATTTATCAAAATAATGTAATAAGTATTGTACACATTGAAAAGGTCTACAGAAAACTCCGCTTATGGTAGGTATATGTCTATCTCTTATGGATATCCCACAATAAAATTTTTTTGTCATTTACTTGTTACGACAAATAATGGCTAATTTTCGAAGCGATTTTAACCAATACAGCATTAATCCTTATCTAATTAAATACATTGTTGATTGAATATAGATCTATATGGCCTTTTACAGCATATGATTTGAAAGAATATTTTCGAAGATATTACAGATTTAAAAATTGCGGGACGTAGCGTTTGCGGCGTTTCTTTTCAGTGAATGACATAGGCTATATATTTTATACCCGTGCGAAGCCGGAGCGGGCCGCTAGTGTATTTATATAGTAGTAAAATTAATAAGTGGTCAGCCATCTTGACGTCAGAATGAATGACCATTTATTAAATTAAATTTCTCTGTCAATAATCAGATACCAAATATTTAAACAAACGTATTAAATAGTACTAAATAGGTACTAAATGCTGGAGAAATTTAACGCTGATCGGTCACTTTGGTCAGTCATCTTGACGCTTATCCAAAATGGCGTCAGTCAAGTAGGTCCAAAACCAGGTAGGATAGGAGTCTCCCCAATTATAGTCTATCGGTTGATAAAGAAGAGAAGAATCGTAATAAGTACTTACCGTGTGAGATCAGTCCTCCCAGTTCCGTAACGATGCCTGATAATAGCGGGAAATAGGGCGACCAACCGACATCCGTCGAATGCGTTATGAGCACATCTCCCTGTTGTAAGTGGCTTATCTGTCAATAAACATCAGTGGTTGAATGGGGAAAACAACTCCATCAAAAAGATTTCAGAAAACGAAATTGAAAGTTATAATAGCTTTTTTTTATTATTATTATCTTAAATTTTAGGGGGCTTTCATCCTATCCAATACTTACACGATTTATGTAACTGTAATGAGTATTTCGAGTGTTGTTTTTTGATTCGATGCAGCTCCCATACAACAAGCTGCATTGAAATGCGAAGCATAACCGAGAGACGGTTCATTTCGATTCAGCTGTCAAATTCGAAATTGGAATTTTTCGACAGGAGTAGATAAAAGAAATAACTGTCCAGCACCCTGATTACGTAAAAATTTGCAACAGCAACAGCAATAGCAACGCGACAGCGATCGGCCGCAAAACGTCACTAAAAATCGTATTACGGAAGCCAATCGCACGTCTATTGCTCACGTGTCGATACTAGCGCCACTCGCGATAGGACGGCAATAGATGTAAACAAAATACACAGTTTTTATCGTCGTCAGTGGTTGAATTGTTATATTTTTTATTTGTTTTGTGTTGTGGTCTGTGGTAAAACCCTCTCGAAGTATTTGGACTTCCTTTCTTCTCCATCAAGCATCTCTAAAGAAGAAAAGTACATTTTGCAATAGGCGAGCAATAGACGTTCGATTGGCTTGCGTAATACGAATTTTAGTGACATTTTGCAACCGATCGCGTAGTGATTGCTGTCGTGTTGCTACTGCTGTCACTACTGAAATTTGACGTTTGAGAAATGACGTTTGACAGCAGAAGTGACGTTTGACAGCAACGATTGCGCAATTTACGCCTGTCGCGAACCTGTCGCGAGATACGTAATAACCCCGCGGGTATACCAAAAGAAAGTCACTGAAATTGCAAAATAACTGGCGAAGTACGAGTCATATTCGTGCATTGAGGGTTCCGAAGTCCGAAACTATTGAGGATTATATTCTCTAGTACTAGATGGCCAGTTTTATTGAAGAGTCCCATCATCAGATCCTGGCTAATTGTCCTGTAAGAGTTCATACCTACCACAGACTATACCTACGTATATATATGTAGGTATACTAAGTCTACGGTTCATAAGAATCGCTAGGTAGTTAACGAGATTTAAACTAAATTCCTACCTCAGAAAGATCCTTAACAACACAAGCTCTTGCGATGACCTCTCCACCACACACCGACGTCGCTTTCAACCTCACTCCTCCGGCAGTGATTTGTGGCTTCTCTATCGTAAGAGGTTGTGGCCAGCCTTTGATAATCTCTGCGAATTTCAGCTTACACCAACCTGGATAATACTGTTGACGTTGGAAAGCTCTGCAATTTGTGGAATAAATATTAAATCCCTGTAAGCAACATCAAGCCTAGCCGAACTGGCTTCGGCAGCCAATCCGACCAAAACGATAGGTATGACCGATTTTGAAAAATTATTTTTCTGAAAAAGAAAATAATCTCAAAAGATTTTAACCGAACCGGTGGTAGAATCCCGACGTGCCATAATAGCCACGAATTGGCCACCTACCTATGAAATAAATAATTTTGATTTTTTTTTTAATTTTTTAATGGTGTATGATTCCTTGTTCCAAGCAATATTTTCCTTACTTTTTTAATAACACTGGATTCCTTGTAGTGATGTAGTCTCTAAGTTCGTTGACTCGGAAATAGAAAACCAGGTCTGGATGTGGCAAGTACCAGCTCCTCACGAGCAATCGGCCGAGACGCAGAGCCGCGAGGCGCAGCTTGTGGACGGCGAGGATCAAGTGCGCCTTGGTCGCCTCGCGGTGACGCACCGCGCGGTGGCATAGAGGAAGAATCCATCGGAGGACTTTTCTAAAACAAAATTGAGTATTTGACTGTTGTCTAAACTTGAACACTTACAATCGGAAATGTAACATGTAAGAACAACATTAATTTTGTAAAAACAGAAAATACATCGGTCAGAAAACAAAATTAGTAAGTTATAAGCTGTTTTACTGCGAATGTATCCGTCTCTTTCTAAAACGAAATTTTGTATGGAGTGTATGTAGCTATTGAAACGTGACGTCATGTTGCAATAACGCTCTCTTCTAACAGGAAACTTAAAAGCTCTGTATTTTCGAGACTAGTTAAGATATTAAAAAAGGAAAATGACATTATGTTAAAATATTAAACTCTTATTTTAAGTACCTAAGTATATAAAAAAATTAGTCAACTACCTATCCACCCAATCGGCGAAGCTTAAATTGTTTTGTAAGTAGGAGAACGTGCAAACAAATCAAGACCCGAGAATTTACAAATTAAGTTTTCATTTTACCTTTTATAAACTGTAATGGAAATTGTGAGCACATTGAGGTGCACCAGATTCATAAAATAAATATCAACACCCACCTTGTGCTTGATTTTTTCGGAGTTTTTAGAGAAGCAATGATTTCAGCACTAGTTTTGACTTGGTGCTCTTCTTTGGCCGGTTGTATGTGCATAAGCACTTTCATCAACTCTTCAGGCACCAATGTCCACGGTTTTGTTGCCAGATCGAACTACAAAATACAGAAAAGATTTAAAAATCCCACGAATATCTTGCTGGTAATGGTATTAGGCTAATCGTTTTTAAGGCCACGCTACTTGAGGGATTTTCCGCACAATCGTGTTAGGATTTTCTAAAAATATTAATTAGTTTTGCAAAAACTAAAGCACGCTGATTTGAGGAGTATGGTGCTGTCCTAAAGCTAATTATCAAAACCATATTTCAAGCTATGATCCAAAAATCGGTAATTTACAAAGAAATGACGCCATTTGATAACTAATAAACGACGTTTTTCATATTGCTCTACCAAAAACTACAGCGAAGAACATCGTTAAGATGGATCAATATGGAATTTTTTTATAAGTAAAATAGCATCAAAAATCGTATTTGGCCAAATGGTTGGTTACAGAAAGTCTAAAAAAGTCAACAATAGATCTCTATTTCTCCATAAATAGAAATTCTGGAACTTATTTTTATCAATTAACTCAGGGTGGGTTACTTATTTTAAAATATCTGTTGCTACCTATACTCGGACTTATAATTCGATTCCACATTTGACATTAGCTACTGTCATTTTGTAAAATAATGATACCACATAATTATAATAGTGTAGTGATGAACACAAAAATCGATAAACAATCGCGATTTATGTTTATGTAATCATAATATTGGTGTGCCAATTAAAGACTAAATTATTGATTTTTATTTAAATAAATACATAATTATTCATAATAATTATTTATTAATTAGTAACCGCTGCTTTATTTTATAAAAAGTTAATATTTTTGTTTTTTATATTAAAAACAAAACTTATAATAAAAGAGCCTATATATCCCATGTTGTCAAAGAAGAGGAAAAAATGAGTAGGCTAGATATGTTAATTGACAATATCACAGACACATTTATAATAAATGTTACAGAAAGTGACAGCGATAGCGATGACGGCGACGATTTATAAAATAAAATATTACCATAATACATCTATTTGTTTTATTTCTCATGTTCCTTCATTTTCACATTTATTTATTTATTTCACACACAATTATTAAAGAAAACTCTCAGATCCTTAATAAAATTAATCGTCATAACTAAATTATCCGATCAGAAATATTTAATTTCCTGATATAGTACTTAGTTTCTATTAAAGTAGTAGTTGTTTAGATATACTACTATAAACGAGAGAAATCGATCCGGAAATATTCCATTTCCGTATCGAATAATTTCGCAACGTCACTATTTAGTACTTGTCATTACGTTGCAACACTGAAATTGTCAAATCTGGAATCGAATTAAAATTCCGACTATAGGCGTGTTTCGATAAAACTATCTTCTCTGTTACTCACTTCCATAATAGCTCTATGACCATGCTGCTCTAAAAACGTCCAAACATCGTTATACACGTGCGGCAGATTATTTTCGAGCCACGTCATTGCAGTGTTTGGATCCTGACTGCGGAACTCCTCCAGTTTGCCAGAATCTCCCAACTTGCTCGCAATTCTGGCCAGTGCGTGCGGCACCTCCGCCGACAAAACGTCTCCTGAGCTCAATACCTTCCCAATTTCGTAACACGCTTCAGGTGAGATATCTACGAATAATTTCAAGATGAACTAAATGTTCTTTAAATATCGGAATGAAAAAAACCAATCAATTATTCGATTTACCATCTATTTTTATCTTAATAAAATTTATTTCTTTAAATATTCTTTTAAAAATAAGGTTGGCTGAAGAAGATTACCTAAAACGATAAGGTAGCCTTTGCGCATTTTTTTATGTCTATCTTCTCCATCAGAATTATGTATTTCTTTATCATCAGAATGGTAGAGTAATTCAAAACCTACCCATCCTATTACAATTACTCAAATATTTATATGTATTTCACTTGCACCATACACATCATACCTGATTTATCTTTTCCATTTTCTAATAACACGTTCATCGCTATGAACTGCGTGAAGGTGCTTGCTGTGCTCGTTATGCCGTGGTTCCTGGTATAATGCATCATATCCTTTTCTGCTGCTGTAATGTTGTTAAACAGTTCCAGCGGATTCTCTGTATCGGCATTCAGGTTCAACTTTTTCACGCACTTGATTGTATCATTCATCACCCATTTTGAAATGATCGTGTTCTGTAAGTAATGGCCACATGGTACTAAGTTTGTTGACACAAAACTTTAACGGAGACTATTTTCAAGGCAAAATGTATTTAATTTCCCTGGGATAATATGTCTACAACAAAAAATGTGTTTGTTGGGTTCCAAGTCGCTGGAATGGCACCTCGCACCATAAAGCCCAGCGTTGACAGAGTTCCACAAGGTGGACAGACGTCAGCAAAATGTTGCAGATAGCTTTTGGATACAGGCATAACAAGAATGCGACATTTGGAAGACACTACAAGAGCTCTGTGTGAACATCGAAACAACACAGTGTGTAAGAAAAATTCGTCAATTATTTTTCCTATCAATATTGAGTGTGGGTTTTTACAAACGTCAACTGTCTTATTCCACTTTCATACCTACATACCTTTATCATGTCTAGAAAGATAAAAAACTTGTCCGTAAAATGAGGTTGTCTTCTGTGTAACGCTGTTTGGAGTATGTCATCGTCGGCTACTTTGTGCCCGTGGAGGGACATTTCCAACATGCGGATGTTAATGTCTATCTCCTTGTTTACCCGTCGATACAACGACTGTGGACATAAATATTTATATGAATGTTGGCTAAATTCATGACATCTACGCTTGGATATTATATTCAGCTATGTTCGGAATATGCCTGTAGATGAGGGATCAAATCAGAAAATAAGGCCATCAGTGGGAGAGCCAGTGTTACAGACATTGATACGTTTCGAAGAAGCAATGAAAGTCCATGATGCTGAAATAGTGGACCCCTCCGTCCCCCCCTCTCCCTGCACCTCCCTGACCCACTCAAGGTGGATGGACGATCTCATCGTGTCACTAGCCAACCAGACACGGACTGAACAAATTTGAGTTCTATGACAATTATTTTTAAATACCTACGTGCAGCAGTGCACGTCTATGTATTGAGATAATTCTTTTTCGGCAATTTTCTGGTTTGCCTAATTTCTACGACAAATTCCGTCAGTCAAAATGGCTACAGTCTTTTATTAAACACAACTTCACCAATTCCCAAGTACGAAAACCTGCTCGATCAGTGCTGGCCTTCTGGGTTTATCCATATTTCTTGACTATCCAACTAATTTGAAAAATCTTACTTACATTGTATAAAGCTATAGCACACCGATTGTGGGTGACAATAATGTTCTTGTCATAACCATCGGCATCATTGTCAATCATCAGTGTTGCGATGCCTTTCTCCAGAGGGCGGTACACCATGTCGAAGCTCAAAGGAGTTATTGGTTTTGGGAGGACCTCTCCGGTGTTTGCGAATGTGACGAGCTCGTCATCTGACATAATGGGGAAGTCCAATTCATGCAACAACTCTTCTTCTGTCCATCTGTCCAGGAATGTGATCGGCCGAGCTTGGAGCAGGAATATATCGTCCTAGTAGAATAGAAGTACTTTAGGGCAAAAATAAAGTAGAAGCAGGAGTAGAGCGATAAAACGACAGGGAGATTGCGGCGACGATATGCCCACCTTTTCTCGCTGACGTAAGGTTTTTTCTGATTTGTGTATCAGAAGCTTTTGTCTCGTTAAAGTCTAGACGTTTCAGTCGATACCGAAATTGGGGTCCTGAGATGGCCCATTTATGATGCAAACATCGTCGCGTTAACGCGTTAAAAAGAAGTCATACTTTTAGAAAAGTTAGATTAGGATATGGTCCAACATCCCAGGGCCGTCAGATCTTACTTATTTTCCAATATTTTTTAAAGTATTTGGCGGAAATTACCACCGACGAAAAGTGTCTGGCGACATCGATTATTTATCTGTAATGGTTTTCTGACAAACATACATAAAAATCTACACGCAGTTTTTAAGAAAAGTCACCAATGTTTTTAGCACCTGATATTTGTAAATTGGCCGGCGGCCCAAGCTATCAGGTAAGGTTTATACCTTCAAAGTACATATACGTATTAACTAATACTACTCAATCGCACACATTTGGTTATTTAGAAAATAAGTAGGGTCTGGCGGTCCTGGGATCTTGCTCTATTAGCATAAATTAACCATACTCACATCATTTACAGCCCACTCAATATCTCTTCCGGCGCCCCAAAGGGTTTCCTGCGATACAGCTATTCGAGCAAGTCTCAAAATCTCCGATTCCGATAAGCAAGCTTTAGTTCGTTCAGATTCTGGAACACTTTCCGAATTGACGCCATCGCTGTTTGTAATCACTCGATGTGTTTTGGATCCTAAATCGATCTTGTCAATTGATAGTTTGTCGTCGAATCCGCGCTTTACAATGATCGTATCCGGTTCCACCGACCCCGAGACTACACTCTGCAATTTCAAACATAAATACAAACGTTCCCTGAACCAATTTTATAAATAGAAGTCAAGTGATTTGTGACAAATTTGCATTTAATCGGCTACTAACTCCATTCACACATGGCACCACCAGCGCTTGTATAACCACCCTATCACACCTCCCACATGCCTGACCATTTTGCCTGCTCTTTCTGACTTTTTTCAAGCTATAGTTTCATCAGCGCCGTTACCACCGCTCCGCCGCTACGCATACACGACCTACTTCATCGACGTCATTTTGAATTTGATTGACGCCATCTTGGCGTTGTAAGCATAAATATGAGTGAACCTCTATAATATAATTAATCCATGATTTCATGCCCCATATTATTAGTTCCAGAGACACTCGTATGTCAAATGTGGCGCTTCAAATTGATCCATAATTATGGTGTCATCTGTATACGGACAGCAAATTCAGTGTTGTGGGTCAGTGCTGTAGAAGGAGTCTACTAACCTCTCCCAGGCCATAGTTGGCCGTGATGAGGATCCTGGTGGGGTCTCCGTGTTGCGGGTGTCGCGTGAACATGACTCCAGCTGCGCGTGGCACCACCAACGCCTGTAGCACCACGCCGCCGCCGCACATGCACGGCTGACCGTTCTGCCTTTACATCACAAAATTCAATTTTAGCTCTTATGATACGTCATAAATCTACCACCGGTTCGGAATGCAGACTCTGCTGAGAAGAACTGACAAGAAACTCAGCAGTTGCTCTTTTCAAAAAATAAAAATTAAAAAAAAAATTTACATCAGGTAACCAAACTATGCTATGTATACAGTGCTTCCACAATGAAGCTTCAAAAATGCATACGTAGGTACATATAATCTAACACATGTCAAGACGGGCAGACAAAGCAGACCCATTCCCGTTGGCGTTGACAATTTATAAGACCATAGCGAAAGTAGGTACTTTTTAAACGACTTAAAAAAAGGAGGAGATTCACAATTCGTTGGAATCATTAATTCATTCATCTCAATCGCAGGTCCAGTACTGGGCAAGGTTTCGACAATTAGAAGGGTTTAGGCAAAAGCCACTAGGTGGACCGATGACATCCAACGAATCGCAGGGAGTCGCTGAATTCAGGCGATGCACCACGAAGGCCTATGGAAATCCAAGCAAGAGACCTTGACCAGCACGTAAATCGGTTGATAAAGAAGAAGAGGAAGAAAATCTAAACAACACCTACCTGCGGTAGTACGCGCTGGTGAACGCGAACATGGACGCCCAGCACCTCTGCACGGCGTGCAACACGTCGCCGTCACTCACACACCCCAATATGGTGTCGTTCTGCCCGGCCGCCGACAGCGCCTCACTGTCTTCACCCACCGCTGTGGTAAACACAATTTTTTCTTTTTTAATATAAATAGCGGACAAACGAGCAGGCGGGTCACCTGATGTTAAGTGATTACCGCCGCCCATGAACATTTGTAGCACCAGAGGTACCACCAATGCGTTGCCGGCTTTTTAGGAATTTGTTGGTCCACCCCTTGAATAACTCAATGTTGTAGTTTAGTGGGAACACCGTCACAGGAAGTTGATTCCACAGTTTCAAAGTACGTAGAAAAAAGATCTGGCACAACGGATGGTTAAAGTGTTCCAAGCACCCAGGTGGTGAGGATATATTACTTTTTAGAGTTCCCTATCCAAAGAATATCCAACGGGATGCGCGCAGAAACAGACAGACAGACAGACAGACGACAGACAGACACACAGACAAAAAATTTAAAAAAAAATGTTTTGGGCTCAGTATCGACAATAAAGCATCTTCCGATTAAAATTCTCAAAATTATTTAATGTACAGAATTCGTCCCGTTATAGTTTTATTATATATAAGTATACATAGATACCTGAAGATCTCACAGCAAATCGTAATTTAGATCCATATTTTTTATCCGTAGCTGCCTTCCGTAGCTCTTTCAAATGTTTTAATATTTTATCTTTAACGTCTTCAACGATCTCGGTTGTTACAAACAATTTAACTGCTCTGAAAAGAATTCAATTAACTGTGTGAGTGTGCGATTCGGGAAATTAAATAATACTTGTTTTAACAGTGAAGGAAATCAGAGAGTTCTTCATAATGTTATTTTTTTTTAATTTTACTTAAAAAAAAAAAAATTGTTCTCAAAGGTTTGTGAAATCTGCCAATCCGCTTTAAGCTAGCATGGTAGACTTTTGTCTAAACCTTTCTAATTGAGGAAACCTTGCCCAGTACTGGGCTTGCGATGGAGATGAATGAATTATTCTATAGATAATATAAACATAAAAATTCTTTTTAAAAAACTGACTTCAAACGCCATTACGAAGTATAATATGTATATCAAGTGTGCCTATAAAATTTGGAGAGTTTTCTCGATATCTCCAGGATCCTATCTGACCTGATAACCATGGGACCACCCTTTCAAACAAAAAAAGAATTTTCAAAATCGGTCCAGGCGTCGTCCAGTAATTGGGGAACATACAAAAAACAGTTATAAAAAAGAATCCGACGAATTGAGAACCTCCTCCTATTTTGAAGTCGGTTAAAATGTACTTACTTCTCGCATTTTTCCTTAAATACAATCTCTTTGTAATCCTCGTTTGCTGCCTCAATTTCAGATATAGCGTTAATCAGTTTAGGATTTTTTTCCAGTTGTCGGGTTAGAGCTTTCACAGTCAAGCAAAATCCTGGTGGGACGCAGTAACCCTGAAAACATAATTAAAATGATAATGGTGCTTCTTGGGTTCCACTATACCAAATTTCATTCAAATCCGTTCAGTAGTTTTCGCGTGATGCGCGCACAGACAAACAGACAAAAAATTCAAAAAAAAAAAACTGTTTTGAGCTTAGTATCGACAATAAAGCATCCTCCGATTAAATTTTTAAAATATATTAATTTTAATGTACAGAATTCGTCCCATTATTGTTTTATTATAAGTATAGATATAATACGTACAAGGTTAATTTTAAAATACCAACAACCGTCTACAGGCAACTTCTATACATCAAAGTAAATAACTTTTGTTGCAAAACTTTTTAAAATTCATACAACATATTCAATGGCAGGATGTAAACGGATATAAATGATTGTTTAACAGCTGTTATACCTACATTCTAAAGAATAAAGTGTTATTTATTTTCTGTTTATTAATTTTAGCGCTTTTGGGGCGGCAAAATTTTAATAGCCTACTGGTGGCAAATGAGTAAATCTGGCACTGCTTTTGTGGAGTTTACTGTATACGAGCTGCATTAAGCATTGTTAGTTCTACCTCCTTATCTTGTACGGAGGCCAGAAGAGCAAGCGAAGCTCCTTTGCCCCCCACTAAGTCCGTGCAGGTAGCGGCCGATGCGTCAAATGGCAGGCAATAGTCGACCTCTCCAGTTTGTTGTTCCCCAAGAAATTTCAATACGGGCAGGGGAGTTATATTCGTCTGTGTAGCTGATTTGGTTTCTGCAATAATTTCGTATAAATTATTTATTATCATTAAAGCTATGGTACGTAGGGTTGTTTCCTGCTGCCCTATAAAAATTTTCCCTCGATTTTTTTTCTCCAGGATCCCACCATTGTATTCTGACCTGATGACAATGGAACCTCCTGGGAAGTATTCTTCAAACAAAAAATGAATTTTCCAAATCGGTCCAGGCGTCTTCGAGTTATCAGGGAACATACATTAAAAAAAAAGATTTTGAAAAGAAATTGAGAACCTCCTCCTTTTTTGAAAGTCGGTTAAAAATACTCGTAGTTCTAGACTTAAAAAAAGTTCACTAAATACCTAATCTATCATATCCCAATTCGAGAATTCCAGTGCCATGCTCTCCGTTGATTTCAACGGCAAAAGTCCGGTACACTTGCTCCTGCTGGTGTGGAGGGCCACTGAACATACCCCCGCCTTCCTTGTCGATCCTCAGTATCACTTTAAAAGTACGGCTGTTTGATGCTGTAACGTTATAATTTTTTTCTTTTTAACAGAAGTTTATAAACTATAATAATATAACTTAATGTAAGGCAAAGTAATCATGATTACAGTTTTAAAAAAACTAAAAGGTTAAAAAAAAGATAGGTCGTGTTAAGCTACATAAAGTCTCCGATAACCATGTCGGAAGATTATCGGCGGAACATAATTATATTAAAAAAAACTTTTTAATTACTCATACAATAGAACAAAGACGTAATTGCAAAAAACTTGAAATTGACTTCTTGACATTATAAGCATGGGTGTACGTTCTTTCGTTCATGCATAAGGAGAAATTAAAAAAAATCCGATTGTTTTACTGTTTTTTTAAAGCCTTTGAGCCAAAAGCTGAGTACGCCTATAGTAATAGGAATTAAAAGTGGATGTTCTAATGTTCTATCCAAGGAAATCTATACTCAAGTGGTTTTTCACTTTAGTGGTCGCGTTTCAGTTTTTTAGGTATCTTACCCATCTGACCTTGCTTAACTAAATAAAATTAAAATATTCTAACGTTAAATTAAACTATGGCAAAAAAGGTACTTACTGCTAACTACAATGGTGTAAGTATTTGGTATTTCAGTGTTAGCCTCGCAAAAATCAGACAGTACCAAATCAGTTGAGGCTATGCTCTTCACCGTAAAATTGGGAAACCTCACGCTACCCGAAATGCATCTGCAAAAAAAGCAATTAAAAAAGAATAAAAAACTCGACTGCTTCATAGGAAATCAAATGAAAAACATCTTTAAATTGTCGTAGATCGTAGATTTAGCGTTCCGGCACCATGGCGCGTAGAAACCAATTAGAGGTATGGGTTAAATGTACACTGCCATACCCCTTCCAAGTTAGTCTGCTACCATCTTAAACTGCATCGTCACTTACCATCAGGTGAGATCGCAGTCAAGAACTATCTTGTCACTGAATAAAATAAAAATATCAAATTTAAAAAATCAAAAACCCGACTGCGTGAAGATTGAATTTTAAATAAAAACTGAAAGGGAAAAACAAGTCCTACTTACATACATAGACTGATAAACAAATTACCCTCCTTTGCATGCCGCAGTCTGATAAAAAAGAAAAATAATACGTACTGAGTGAAATTTTTATAATACGACAAGGCCCGTATTTGCACTGCGGTGCCATCGCTCGCCGCCGCCGTAACCGTGACCGCTCTCCTCAGGCCCTTGTTGCCATTAGACCAACTCCGCTCCTTGGCTCCACGTAAACGCAGGTACTCGCTTCTGTCCACAGCACCATTTGTATCAAACGATTCAAAGCGACCCTGGAGCGCTCCCCATTGCATCCAGCAGCCGGCGCCTTCGTCGCATTTGTTGCTACGAATAAAAGTTGGGTTGGAACAAAACAGCCGTACCAGCTATATACCTTTGTTCTTTTTACGTCGAGCTGTGTGTGTTTGTCTCACTGGTGTTTCCATATACTTAGTTATTAACAACCTCAATAGCCCAACGGTTAAAAGTGTGGACTGAAAAATTCAAAGGTCGCAGGTTCGATCTCCATAAGTACAAGTGAAAAACCATACTTAAAAACGTCGTAAGCGCGCGACCACGTTAGTCGGTTACACCCGCAAACCAACTAATACACCCTTCACGGATTTGTTTACCTTTTAAGACAAGTAAGGAAAAATATATCATAACAGCTATACCTATTATAAACTATTGTTAAGAATATTTACAGCATTTGTGGCCAGCTGCCATCTCGCCAAGGCTCCAAAGCCATGGTCTCTGCCGCGAGCTGCGCGTTCCAATCTTCTGGGTGACGCACGGCACTTGTTGCTGACGCCCATCTGAAATGACATTTTTTGGGTTTATTTTCAGAAGTGCTGATATAGCTGATGCTGAGATAGCCTAGATATTGGAAGGCAACATTTACGGAACGCGATGGTTCCCATCCAATATTATCTATGCCCTTGTCACACCGGCACCTATTGGTAAACTCTTGATGATCTGCGGGACGCGGGACAAAAGCGCGCTCAACCAATAAGGTAGGTGACTAACGTAAAAGCTGGTCTGCGAGGTGGACTCGCTCCCGCAGACCATCAGGAGAATCGAAAAGATGACATCAAACGAATCTCATGTAGCTGATTGAAAACAAGAACACAAACCGTGTGAAAGACGCTGCAAGACCCCTATCTCCAGCAGTGAACGGTTTATCAGTTCACGAAGAAAAGGTAGAGCGAATAGAGCGATGCCTTTATCTTGCAGAGGGTTATAAATAAAGTAACGAATAGGTAGTAAGTAGACGTAGACTTACATTAGATTAAACTTAACGTGTGACGTAACGTTATCGTGAACTCGTGTTAGAAGTCCGTTGTACGTAATCCTCAAGTTTGTCTGCGACTCTAATATTTGTATCTTCAATCCGCCAGCGCTCCATCCATCTGTTGTATTGACCCACTCGGAGATAGCTGTTTCTGGATGCTCTGCATAATTAGAATCACTGAATATGGATTATATAACGTTTTAATGCAAGTAATTCTCTGGTGGGAGGCTTTGGCCGTGGCTAGTTATCACCCTAACGTCAAAGACGTACTGCTAAGCGATTTAGAAACCAGTTTGTTTCTTTATCTTAGAGATTTTTTAATTTTATTATTAGGTAGTTTGAGGAAATAATATTTTACACCAATGCGGCTATTTTAATTTTTGCAAAGTAATTTAGGAGTGGTGAGTAGTATAGAAAGCCGGTTTCAGCTCACTCCCAGCCTAGGCCAAAAAATAAAAAAAGTGTGCCCAGCCCCCAAAAAAAGTGCGCCTAGGCCAAAAAAATAGTGCAGCCAAGGCAAAAAAAAAGGGTCAGGGCAAAAAAAGGCTGAGGGCGATCCGGAAAAAAAGAGGCCCGCCGCAGGCGAAAAATTTTTGGCTAAAATTCCAATAAGACGAATTCCAATTGGAATTCCAATCATTGGAATTCCAATTGAAGAGTTTAGTATTTCCACTTCCTAATAGATGGCGCTGCTTGTCAAGGCATAAAATGGTACGCTACTGTAAGATAGATGGTGTAATGGGGCGACTTAAAATGGCACGCTACTACAAGGTAGATGGCGTTGAGTGTTTTAAGTGTGATATATTTTCCGTCCTATTTCGTGTTGGATTTTCCATTCCCATTGGTTATGAGAGTGAGAGAATGTAGAGTGCACCAGTGTTTGTGTACACACTTGTGCACTATAATACCTCCTGTCGTTAAACTTGTATCACTACCAGACAACACTTATTGATATCGCATAGAACCTAAATGCCCGGCCTACGGCCGGGCAGCGGAACTTTTATGTTTTAACCTAACCTAACCTAGCTAGTAAATTAGGTTAGCCTAATTGCTCGAAGTGCTCCAGGCACCCACTAATGTTTGTTACACAAGAAATTCATTCCAAAGAATCGAACCTGTCAGTTAAACAGAGCGAGCGCACTAACCACTGTACCAAGGAGGTCACATACCTGCTTGCTTTGAACAAAAGACCCTTTTCCTTTCGTCGCATTCCTACGTTTTTTTTAACCGAATTCAAAATAAAAAAGGTTATGCACTTTATGTTTGCAAAATACGAATTAAAAGTCAATTAAACGTTTAAAAAAATCAAATAATAACTTCTCTAATTGATGTTCTTTTGAATGAGAAAATATAATTCTATATTGATTAATCATTTATAGATTTAAATATGATTATGCACTAATTAATGTTTGTTACACAAGAAATGCATTTCAAAAAATTGAACCTAGGACTTCTCATTTAATATAAAACCATAACACTCACCACTGCGCCCTTAGAGGTCTTCATGCGCTTTCTACCTGGTAGGACAATAGACCCTTGCATTCCAACGTTTTTGTGTTTTTGATGTTTTTTGAATGAGAAAATAGAATTCTATATTGATCAATCATTTATAGATTTAAATATGATTATGCACTCGCTAATGTTTGTTCCACAAGAAATTCATTTCAAAGAATCGAATCCAAAAGTGTGCATTCGGAATAAAACCGAATTCAAAATAAAGATTATTCTGTATTTATGTAACTCGTACGTTAAGTCGTAAGTAAGTACAAATAAAGGTTTCAAAAAATCGAATAACAACTTCTGAATTAATAAATGAGTGAATATGAAAAACGGTAAACTTGAAAATACTTTGAGTAACTAGCTATTGAATGGTGTATTTAGATCACATCTTCGACACGTACGAACTTGGTTGATTTTTTTGTACTCTTTACATCCCCATTATCTTTGGGTAGGATATGGATACAAAAAATTATATTGCCTACAGATGCATGGGACATCAGGCACTCAAGACATGTTAATTCATGTCTAAAACATGTGTGTATAAAAAGGCCCCATTCTAGTTTTCTATCATAAATTTACCTTGTGTCAGCTCGTGAGCATCTCTATAAAGTCTTAAATATTACTAATTACCAGTCTAGGAATATTGTGTTGTGAATCTACATATTTCCGTTCATTATGGTGGTAAGTGCGTAATTATACTTGTTATTATTTAAATTATATTTGTAGCTAACATATCGATTCGTTATTATTGGGCTACTTTTTGAAATTTTATAAATATAATTAGTTTATTACAGTAATTACATTACAGTATAATATTATAAAGGCTAAAGTTTGTATGTGTATGTTTGTTACTCCTTCACGCCACAAGAAATGAGCCGAATTGGCTGAAATTTGGAATGGATCCAGGATTTAAACATAGGCTACATTTTATCATGGAAAATTAAAGATTCCCTACGAGAATTAAAAAAACCTTAATATACGCGGACATCATCTAGTGTAATTCTATAAATTGAATAATCTCCTTTTTATTTCAGGACTCGGAAAATGAAATCAGTTATAAGAATTATTATTATCCACTCAATGTGTCAGATGATCAAGATGCAAGTGATTGTATGACAAATAATAAAAAGACTGCTTCAAAAAGGATCAAAACAATGGAACAAAATAATATAGATGTGTTTTTTGAACATCCAAAGAAAAAGAAGAGGGCAACTACTTCTTCATCTGTGGCTCAGGCGATTGATGGAGGTCTGTCGTATATCTCATCGAATGATGCTGACAGTACAAACGCAAGTCATCTCATCAAAATAGATGTCTATGACATGAAGAATCTGAAAGGGGTTTCACCTCTTGAATACTGGAAATATGCAGATTTACGATTAAAGTACTATGTGAATTCAGACGCTGATAAATTTTATCTCAGCACTCGAGATATTATTTACAACATAACAAAGCAGATCGCAGGAAGACATGATTGTAAAAAATATTTTGTCGAGAGAGATAACAAGCAATAACAATAGCTATAAATTATTCCATCCCAAAAAATAAAACTATTTAAAAGATAGCATCGTTACCTGCAAATCAAGACCCATGTCACTTAACGTAAATAAATTTTTAAAATAATGTGCAGTCTCCCTATACCTGGAGTTTTTGTTGAATTAGTTAACCGAGTCCCCCACTCTTCGACAACAGAACAAAGTATAAAAGTGTTTTGCCTTGAGAGGTGAACTTCATATTCCATCTCACTACGTTCAACTACGAGTATACGATGTCGTCTCAACCTTCTCAACTGTGTGAACTGAGCGAGACCATTTACGATACAGAAATGGTTTCGCTATGTGAAGAAGCAGAAGCGGAACTGAATTTTGAAGATATGGAGTTGTGTGAGGATTCACAAGATGGGGATCATTTTGCCTGCCTAAGCCCTAGTCCGAGCCTTTACAGTCCAGTTGACTTCATTCCAATCGAAGATGCATTATTCGGAATACGAGGAGGACCAACAACTGATGATGAAGACTCTGAGCAAGATCATTCGTTTTCATCACAGCGTACCCTTAAGTTATAGTTAGTTAGTATTTAGGTAGTCTTATGTTTATTTTTAGTAAAAAAATGTTATTTAAGATTTGTATATAAATAAAACTATAATTATTCAAAACAATATTTTTTATTTCATCTCCTTATAAATAAAGTTGTAAACATACATTGTAAAAGTTGATCATTATACAAAGTATTATCAGTAAATATATTAAGGAATTGTGACATTGAGATGTTGTTATATTTAAAATATATATAAACTAAACAATACATTCCACAAAATGAACTTAAATAGTTCTGAAGTACTTTGTTATTATGGGTCCACTTCTTACAGTTGGTTTTTAGGAACATTTCATGATAATCCGTTGGTTTTCGACCAAACGAATCAAAATATTCACCGACACCATTAGTATCCACATATATTGCTACCCAATGAGATCCAGGTTTTGTATCTGGATCTAAATTGGAAATTAAATAAGCTGGTGGTGTTAAATATATCGGTATCTTATTTGCTGCAAAAACATTGAATTGAATATTGGGATCGATTATTTTTAAATATTTTCCAATCTCTGCGGTATTCATTGAAACTAAAATTGAAATAAATTTAGAGCAAATAAGACTTACAAATAAGATAATCTTCTTGATACAATGAGTGATTAACAAATGACTTAAAAATTGAATATCTCCATTTTTATATTAAATTTTTAACTATTGTAGTCTAAATTAACATCTCGATTTTTATTAATTTCAATTACGTTATCAAACTCTGCGTATACAATACAATTAAGAGTTGTAGTTAGAGCTCTTTCAAATCGAACTTCAAATCTTACACTACCTCGTTTTATGAGATTCCAGTGGGAGTTTGAATTAGCAGATAAATCAGGAGTTAAATCAAAGGCAAGCAGACAATATCCATTATTATACTCCTCCTTAGAGACATCATTCCCTTCATTCAAAAAATGAATTCCTGTTCCAGAGAATAAAGTATGATATGCACTTGTGAACATATTATCATCAAAAGAGGGTGTTAATGTTTTTGATGGTATAGATTGACCATCAACATATAAACCGAACAGATTAAGACCGTGATTACCAAAATTAAAAGGATTAGTATTTAAAGTTCCATTGAAAGCTGAGTTTCCTACGAAACCAATAATACATCTTTTGGGAATTTGTCCTAAAAATACATTATCAAGCATTTTTCCTTGGATGCCCGATGGGATCGTTAAGACTTTAACTTCAGCACGAGTGATAGGGTATTTTGCAGTTGTAGTAGCTAATACTTTCTCATGTGCAATTAATACACTCGGATTGATCCGAACTTTACGCATTATAAGGCTAGCACTAGATATATGCACTTTGAATTTACTATCTGCCATTGAACACATAAGATTAAAAGTATCTTTAGAACGTACTAGTTTTAGACGCATTTCAACACCGTTGATTAAAAACTTATCTTGATTAAAAATATCAGCGTGTATGTGTCCAATCATTTCAATAATTTGACTTTCCTTTGCTAATTCTTCTCTTTTTGCATATCCCTGATTTGAAGCATCACATGAATCCATTTTTGAGGCTGTATCTTTATACCAAAGCCCACAAGTAAGATGAGATTTCTTAGCAGCTGTACCATAGTTAAGCAAAGTCTCGATGTAAGCACGATACCCATAAGTGTTGTTTGGTGGTGATACGAGTTTTTGATTTAAATATATATCAACCTGACTAAAAAGCGAATGCAGCCAATTATTAACTGGAGCAACATTTGACGTCGCCGCAATGTTAGTTGCATCAGTATTCTGAATTTTAGCTTTTATGTGAAGTAGGGTATGAGATAAATCAATATAATCATCTCCATTTCCTGGTACTAAAAACTCAATGGGTCCATCATCGGTCAATGATGAAATGGGGTTGTAATGGATCCACTGACCTCCTTCAATACTAGTTTGAGTCGATGGTAGAGCAAACAAATCCAACTCAGATTTTACGCATTCACAGGAGTGATGATGTAAAAATGACATTTTTTAATTTTAACTTTTATGAAAAATATCCTGAATATTACTTTGTTTAATTTTCTTAGTACCGCTCCGTTTGAGAGTGTTTTTAGGAGTGATACGTTTCCGTTTTTGTCGTCTAATTTTATATCCTGATCCTCTCATTATTGAATCAATTTTTTTGTCAGCTTTTTCTTTTAAATTCGAAGTTGCTGTTTTTAAACGTGACCTGATAGATTCATCCATTGGTTGCACATTTAACATATCAGACAGTAGACCCACACCAGCATTCAAAGCTTCTTTACCCACAACTTTTGCACCACTTTTCAAAAGTGGAAGAACAGATCTGAATAGTCCGCCCAAAAAACTACCAATACCGTGACCTCGCTGATAAGGTGCACCTTTATAAATTGCACCTACACCTGTACCAGCTTGATGAGAATAATAATTTAAATACGGGCACGGCATTTGAAATATGTGTATTCACTTGATTCTCTTAAAATGTACTTTAATACACGTTGTCCCAAACTGGAATGGTACTTTTCGACCTGTACTCGTTCTTATATCTATTTCTATCACATCGAACTCTCTACGCATGACAGGTACGTAATGAGGCGGTGAAAAAATATGCATTTTATTTGCCCCGTATACATAGACTGTAGGATCTAGTGGTGCTATTCTGAGAAGAGGGGCCATAACATCACCAACAATCTGTGGTTCTATTATATCACAATAAATGAACAATTGAGATGGTAATCCTAATTTTAAATTATAAGGATATGTTCCGATATTATTTTGAATTAGATTTGTATTTGGTTCAAAACCAAGTTGTAAATATAATTTGGTTGACAACTTAAGTACATCAATTGCGTTATTCGCACATAATACTGATACTTGCTTCTTTATTTCATCATAGTTAAACATTATTCCAGCATCTGTATTTTTATTTAATTCAGCTACAATATGTTCAATGCTATCATAGTTCATGGCAGGAATACGGTTTCTATAGTGCACTAAAGAGTTTATATCTTCATCGGGTATTGTAATCCACTTTGATGTATAAATAACATTTTCATAGTCTCTAACCGTATACATAGTGCAAGGATATTGAAATTCTACAACTCCAACGTGCCATTCACCTTCCAAAATAAGCGATTTTGGTAATTTTGTTGAGAACGTGGTCGTCGTGTTTTCCGGGAAGTATTCCATTGAACTATTACTAAGTAAAGTTAAATAAAAATTGTCTTCCATCATCCTATCTGTTTAAGACTGGATTCTAAAATCCAACTGTTAAATTTGTCAGGATAACCTTTCCACTTGACAAGTACTTCTTTTCTGTTACCTGAGTAGCGAGACCGTAGTATTTTATCAATTTTATATTGAGTGGTGGGGTTATATGTAACTTTTTGTAGTTCATTCTCATAAAAAGTACCAACAATAGGTTCACTTTGTAGATCTTTAAGTGTGTAGACTACTCTAGACATGCTATTTTTTATACCAGTTATAATAAATATTTCATCACTCCAATTTGTCTCATATCCTTTTTGAAAAATGTGCTTATATTTTGTTATCCTTACATGATCTCCAATTGAAAACTTAGACTGTTGTTTAGCACTGATTTTATTGTATATATTTCCATATAAATTATTCCAAACTGTCATGATGTTATTAAAATTAACTTCAAACGGACACATTTTTATGCTTGAATGAAAACTATGATTATAAGAATAGAGTAAATCTTGTAAAATGTTAATATAAGTATAGGTATTTTTATGTGTAAAATAACGCCACATTTTAGTTTTTAATGTCCTTTGAAATCTCTCAACTATACTTGCTTTAATATCTGGGTTGTTGGTTGTGTAATAATTTACATTTTTACTTTTAAAGTACTGTCTAACATCTTTTGATACAAATTCAGTACCTTTATCTGATTGCAAGTGGGTAGGAGTAGTATTAGCTTCAGTAAATATGCTTTCAAATGCTTGTTTTATGCTTTCAGAATTTTTCTTCTTTAGTGCTCTAGCGAAAGCGTATTTACTAAAAACATCAATAACACAAAGAATATAATTGAAACCTTCATTATATTGAGAATAAGTACGCATATCACTTAAATCTGCTTGCCAAAGTTCATTAAGATTAGATAGAATATATTTATTCCGGGGGAATTTTCGATGCACAGGCTTATGTAAAGTATAAGTTTCCTGAGCTTGCAACCATTCTTTCACTTGCTTTCTATTCATTTTACCTTTTAATGCTCTTTTTAATTTCTCTGCACTTCCGTAACCAGCGGGATTGGATACATCATAATAAATATCTTTTATGTCTAATATGGATTCCATCTTTCCCAAATGTCTTGTTTTTTCCTTAGTCTGTATGATGAAGTTTTTGGACTTTTATCATCAGATGGAGAACTATGTTCTCTGAATTTTGGAGATATGTTACTAATATTTTCAGAAGCTTGAGGATTACCAATACATATTAAGGGAACCCCTATATCTTTTATAGTTTGGATAAATATTTCCCATCCATTAGGTTTGGAGCGTTTTAATGGTCTTAGGGTATAATTCACTAGATCCACTATATTACTACCATCTACAACTTCATTATCTACGACTATTGATCCATCCTTTTTCCAGCAAATTTTTTCTTTATTATTTAGCAGAGCATTTAATAATATATCACCTTTTTTCCTATACGTTTTCGGTATTAATTTGTTTATATAAGTAGGGGAATATAAAAAATCAATTGGTAGCCCCTGTACGTGCTTATCATCCTCTGATTCCTCATAAACTGTTGAATCATTGTCTTTCATTTCCTTTTTAAAGATACTGTTATTGTCATAGCTTCGATCGTCCTCCACAGTCACTGGTAATTTAATTGGCTTTCTCTCTCCTTCAGTTATATGGAGATATCTCTGTAAAATTTGTGTGTACAGTGACCATTTTTCACGATCATCAAGTTTACTTTTCAGTATTTTTTGCATTTCTTTATCTAATCTTGATAAAGAATCGTCAGATGCAATATTTTTTGATTTTAACCTTTCAATAACCTCTGGTTCAATAAGAACCATTTTTTTTGCGTGTTCCATTTTTTATATTAAATTAAACAGTCCACTTAAAACAGCTCCCAAAATAATAGGTAGAAATGCTCCCCCTTTCTGAATTATAATACGTTTTCGTGATTTATTTCTCCCTTTCTTTATTAATTTTCTCAGAATAGTTTTGTGTTTTTTTAACTTGGCCTTCTCACAATCCTTCAAAGGTAGTTTACCATTTAGTATATTGAAAATACACTCACAAATACAATTGATTTCCTCGTCCTTACAAGCTTTCAATAAGGCTGTGCGGAATTTCGGTTGAAGTGTGTGTAAAGCCTTTAGTAAATTTTTGTGTGTTTTTACTCGTGCAGACATTATTTTAGAATGAATCTGAATACATATTTATATTAACTTTGTAGAAAAGAAACAATTCAGTTTTACAGAAGATTCTCTTGTCTCTTTATTGGGGGTATTTTCTTTAAATATTTCTTTGATATACTCACAAACACGATTAATTTCTTCTTTCTTAAGAGAGCGAAGTAAAATTTTACGATATTTTGGTTTAAATGTTTGTAATGCACACCTTAACTTTTTTGAATCTAGCGTGCTGCTTCCTTCAACCATTATTTGTTACTGACAAGAACTGAGTGATGTAAACCATATTTAAACCCCTTTTTAGGGATGTATACCACACAATCATTAGAGGTACTATCTATCTTAGTTTTAAAACGACATGAATCATTTGTATTTTGCTTTAAATCAATCATTAAATAACCATGAGGCTCAGTAGTGGCATCTTTATAAGCCTCTTCAACAAACTTTGAATTCTCTGGAAATACTTGACGTGCTAAATGACGAATTTGTGTTCGATCTCTGGGATTTTTAAAGTAAATTATGTAACTTGTATTCAGAGAAATATCTCGTTGGCCTTTCCCTTGATGAAAAAGATTTTGTGTGATATAAAAAACACTTAAATTTCTGTGGTGACTACCTTTAGTAAAAATATCAACAACACGACCATCTGACTCCCTCATGAGATCGTCAAGTATAATTAATTGAGGATGTTTTCCATCAAACATATTCATTTCAGGAATTCCTTGAATGTAAGTTACATTTTCTAGATTATATAGAGGCTGCATTTCATCGTAGCACCATAAAACTTGATCAAATCGTGTATTACATATATAATTACAGTGTTTCAAGAAATTTGTCACAAAATGTGATTTACCACATCCACTCGGTCCAGCAACTATAGCAGTAAATGGATGGAGAAAATGATACATGTTCAAAATACGTGTTGCTTTAGTTAAATTAGATAAAGAAATGGGGAATAAAGTGACACAACATCGATTTAAGTAATACATTTATTTATAATTATACAATTTATTTTTCTATACAATTTATAACTTAAGGCTACATCTATCCATTCTTATAATTACTTAAAAAATATCATCAATGATTCTTACTGCTAATCATTATTAAACGACTTTATTTTGTAATGACCCCAAGCTAAGGTGTTGGTAGAGTTATTAACTAAAAACCGTTTTGTATCTGAATGTGATAATGATATTTTATTCGTTTTTTGAGTAAATATTATATGCTTTATCGATCTGAATCTATACATCTCACATAGTTCATTTTTTTTGTTCAAATAAAACTGTTTTATAATTCTGCATTTTGAAATTTTTGGTAACCGATTTGTTTACACCTTTTGCCTTAGCAATGAATTTATTTTGTGCATTAAAAGCATACACTTTTGATCTCAAACCAACAAATTCAGTCATAATGTTACCATTATTTTCATCCTTGAAATAGCCAATTTTTTTTTTATTCATCAAGGGAATATCAAAACTATTATTAGGGGGATAATCCGAAGTATCGAAGTATTTATTTAAGTCAGGTTTAATGTCATCATAAAAGTTATCAGTAAAAATCTGATATATGAAGCTGTCAGTGTCAGTATATAACATTTTACAATTTGAGCCATATTTCTTTTTCATATACTTATAATGGAAATCATACATAAGCGTTTTAGAAATATCTAAAATACAAAATCCTAAGTAAATAGGTTTATTGTAAAGTAATTTCGTTTTTTTCAATTGTATAGCAACCAAATTTTCCGAAAATATTGAGACACTATGAAATTCAGGTCTCGCAATAAGTTTTTGAACACCAACAGATTTTCCCTTATCTTCCCAATGTGTACATAGTTTAACATCAACACGTTTTTCAATGTTCTCCATTGTTTTTCCGAATATTGAATTATTCATTAACTTATAGAAATCCTTTTCAAAATCAGATTGTGCAGATGTACGCAACTGTGTATTTAAATCAATATATTTTTGTAACCAAGGACTTTGATTAAATTTTAAAATCCTATGAATTTTTTTTAGTTTTAAGCCCATTTCTAGACACTGTACAAGATTTCTATAATGAATAACATACTTAGTTTTATCAAATAGATTTGGAACTAATTTTATAGTTTTACTCCCTCCAGCAAGTATATTCTCTGGACAAAGAGGAAAATCGGTATGTAAGTCATGTAAAGTTTCAGGGTATTCTAAATCTACTTCTAGAATATAACCCACATCAGAATCAATTGGTATGTTGAAATTAGTTTCACAACTTACCCATTCAAAAGCCCCCGTTGGAAGGTATTGAGACATAGCCCAACCATATAAATTATTAGCATCTAAGTATGTGAGATAAGATGATTGGATTTTCTGATTAAAATTTGCCATGTGCTTATTATTAGCTTGCGCATAACGGTTACTGCACTGTGAAACACCGCCGCGTATACCTGATTTCACAAATGCAATTTTTTCAAAATCTGTTAGTAAATCTAACGTTATTTGTGTGTACTTTAACATTGCATCCCAACTAAGACCTGGTGCAGTATAATATTGCGCAGGATCTAAATCATAAGTTTTAATACATACATTTCTAAAATTTTCAAATATATCTGCTAAAAGTAACACATCCGTTTTGAGATATAAATCAGAGTAATCACTCATATTACGACATTTAAAATGATTCCAAACATCTCTAGCATGTTTATAATCCTCATTTGAAACAGTACTGTTTGTAAGTGTACTGAAAAATTGATCCTGTGTTGGGAGTGACGTTAACTTTAAGGAGTCAAAAGATGTCATACATTCGTATGGGTATACACCCTTACGTTTTAAATAATAAATATCTTTTTCACTTTGAAAATTTCTTCGCAATTCGATGAAGTCTTTATCATTTAAATTATTTGTTAAGGATTCTAGACTACTAGATAAAAATTTAAAAGAATCAATAAACCTCAATTCAATTTGTTTGTCCATGATTTTTATCTTTTTTGAAAATGAAATATATCGTTCTTTATTTTGGGGTATGACATTTATCCCACCTTCTGAGAAATTCAATGCGTGCACAATGAAATGAGCATCATAGTTACTAAGGTTATGTAAAATTATCGGTATAAATTGAGGAATTTCTAACTTTTTACTACAGCTTTTGTGACAGACACCTACTAAACCTCCGGTGTATTTATTATATGCTATTTCGTAATCCGATTTCAGTTCTTTTTCACATATATGACATGTGGATGTCCTAGATAATTTTTTGTTATCATTTGTTGTCAGAGGTAGTGGATAAACTTCAATTAAATGCTCATCATAAATTCGTTTTATATCATCATTTAAAGTCTCCATAAACACTTTGGCACAGTCGGTACCTGTATAAGTTTTATATACTGATAGACTATTATTAAATGTACATTTGATATAGTATCCAAAGCTATATACTTCATGTTTTTGAAAATTTGCTGTGTATGAGGTAGTTGGATCATTATCACAACCTTGTATAGGACTTAAAAATGCTTCAAAATCTGCGTAAACAACAAAAGGCAATTTGAGCTTTCTTTCATATTTATTAAATGTTAGTTTAGCTTGTGTGATATCGGGCAAATCAGTTCTAATATGATTACAATCAAACTCTTGATGGGATTTCAATTTAATATCTGATTGAAAATATAGTAAGCAACCATCACAAATAAATACAGCATGGATATGTTTGGTTAATTGTCGACCAACTAGCCTAGAAAGATTCTTTATATAACAATAATGACCATTCGAACCATTATTTACGTATAATAAATTTATGTGTTTCTGTTTTCGACATTTTGTGAAATAGAGAGGACCAATAATCTTCGTAGAATTGCTTTTTGTGTCATGTTCAATTCCAAAAACATTTATACTAATATTATTTAAGGTTTCAAATTTGTTGATATCTTTTAATTGTACTGGAAATGGAATATTTGAAAAATCTAAAGAGTTTTGTTTCGATATATATGAAGTTACTCTGTCGGCATTTTTTTGAACAGGATACAAAGCGGAAAGTATAGCCCATTGAAAACATTTATTGTCATTATTTTTAACATTAATAATAGCAAGTTTATGTTTAATATCTATGGGTAAATCTATATAAGAGTTCCCTTTTAAAGGGTTTAATTTATTTATATTTAAATCCACATAATTAATTTTTTTAAGACTCCAACCACTATCTTTCTTTTCAAAATTACAAACTTTACTCGAAGTTTCAGTTAATAAATCCGAGTAAATGATGTTAATTTCATCACCTAAACAGAATGTATAGTTACACGTTTGAAAGTCAAAGGAAGTTTCTAAGTTTTTTGTTGCCTGAATAAAATCTCCGTTTAAAATGAAGTTAACTTTAATTAAAGTATGCTCTTTTAAAAGCGTATGAAGCAAGTCATGAACAGAATTTTTAATTGAATCAAGAAAAGCTTCAGGTGTCTGAAATTGTGAATTATTATTGGAAATCCTGTATGTTGCTATTCGTCGACCGAAGGCATTTTCTATTAATTGCACATTGGTTAAGTTTTGAACCGAACTATTAAGAAGTACGTTATTTATATGTTTTTTGCTTCTAAGGTGGTTAGAATAGTACTTTTGATTCACATTTATTTTACAGTAAGAACACTCGATACTATGATATTTTGTAGAACTTACAAATAAGGACGATTCTCCCCCCGTTGATCTTGCTGTAGTCAATGGCTCCGTAGATGTAGAAGGTTCTTGAGAACATGGTTGCTTACTCGTAGAGTTTGTGACTGTAGTAGCTTTTCTTTTCACTCCGGCTCCAGTTTGCTTTGAACTGAAAAATAAAAATTGATATAATAAAACATATTTTCTATAAAATAAACGTTACACTAATCTTTTATTTAAATATAATTTACCATTTGTAACACACATATTACAATATGCTTTCATAGGAAATACACCGTCAATTTCATCAGAATGAGGAAAAATTGAAGTACGATGACCACTACATGGTGTATAAAACGGTTTAATCTCTGGGTCATCTAACATCCATCTAGGGAGTCTATCAGAGATATACCACAACCGTATGTATCTATGCATCTTATTTAACACAAATGATTTAGAAAATACACTTATTTCATCATTGGAAAAAGCTTCCATTATTAATATTTTTCTATCACAACTTCTCTCTGAATGAGTGTAGCTAACGTCTTAACCGAGTATTTATATGTAAATAGCCCCTCCCCATCAGCGTTATGTTTGAACAAGTTTGAACTGATCAGGTTGATGGTAGCTGTTAGATTAGTAAAAATTTATAGTCGTGCACCCAAGCCTCGATGAATCGTTTGAAATATAATAGATTAAAATAAATACTGTTCATGGAAAAAATGATGAATAAAAAATACTCACGAATAAACTTGATTTCGGTCGGCTTCCATGCATATGTTAACTAACTCGGCGTTCAATTCTGCTTCTTCACAATTTTCAACCAATTCTTCATTGTAAACAGAGTCGTTAAAAGCACACAGTTGACACAACATTGTTGTGGATAGCGAGATGGAATATGACTTGATTGTGTTAGAACAGCACTCTTTTATAATTTGTTTCGTCTGTATTCACAGACAAATAGTAGGGAGACTGCACATTATTTTAAAAATTTATTTACGTTAAGTGACATGGGTCTTGATTTGCAGGTAACGATGCTATCTTTTAAATAGTTTTATTTTTTGGGATGGAATAATTTATAGCTATTGTTATTGCTTGTTATCTCTCTCGACAAAATATTTTTTACAATCATGTCTTCCTGCGATCTGCTTTGTTATGTTGTAAATAATATCTCGAGTGCTGAGATAAAATTTATCAGCGTCTGAATTCACATAGTACTTTAATCGTAAATCTGCATATTTCCAGTATTCAAGAGGTGAAACCCCTTTCAGATTCTTCATGTCATAGACATCTATTTTGATGAGATGACTTGCGTTTGTACTGTCAGCATCATTCGATGAGATATACGACAGACCTCCATCAATCGCCTGAGCCACAGATGAAGAAGTAGTTGCCCTCTTCTTTTTCTTTGGATGTTCAAAAAACACATCTATATTATTTTGTTCCATTGTTTTGATCCTTTTTGAAGCAGTCTTTTTATTATTTGTCATACAATCACTTGCATCTTGATCATCTGACACATTGAGTGGATAATAATAATTCTTATAACTGATTTCATTTTCCGAGTCCTGAAATAAAAAGGAGATTATTCAATTTATAGAATTACACTAGATGATGTCCGCGTATATTAAGGTTTTTTTAATTCTCGTAGGGAATCTTTAATTTTCCATGATAAAATGTAGCCTATGTTTAAATCCTGGATCCATTCCAAATTTCAGCCAATTCGGCTCATTTCTTGTGGCGTGAAGGAGTAACAAACATACACATACAAACTTTAGCCTTTATAATATTATACTGTAATGTAATTACTGTAATAAACTAATTATATTTATAAAATTTCAAAAAGTAGCCCAATAATAACGAATCGATATGTTAGCTACAAATATAATTTAAATAATAACAAGTATAATTACGCACTTACCACCATAATGAACGGAAATATGTAGATTCACAACACAATATTCCTAGACTGGTAATTAGTAATATTTAAGACTTTATAGAGATGCTCACGAGCTGACACAAGGTAAATTTATGATAGAAAACTAGAATGGGGCCTTTTTATACACACATGTTTTAGACATGAATTAACATGTCTTGAGTGCCTGATGTCCCATGCATCTGTAGGCAATATAATTTTTTGTATCCATATCCTACCCAAAGATAATGGGGATGTAAAGAGTACAAAAAAATCAACCAAGTTCGTACGTGTCGAAGATGTGATCTAAATACACCATTCAATAGCTAGTTACTCAAAGTATTTTCAAGTTTACCGTTTTTCATATTCACTCATTTATTAATTCAGAAGTTGTTATTCGATTTTTTGAAACCTTTATTTGTACTTACTTACGACTTAACGTACGAGTTACATAAATACAGAATAATCTTTATTTTGAATTCGGTTTTATTCCGAATGCACACTTTTGGATTCGATTCTTTGAAATGAATTTCTTGTGGAACAAACATTAGCGAGTGCATAATCATATTTAAATCTATAAATGATTGATCAATATAGAATTCTATTTTCTCATTCAAAAAACATCAAAAACACAAAAACGTTGGAATGCAAGGGTCTATTGTCCTACCAGGTAGAAAGCGCATGAAGACCTCTAAGGGCGCAGTGGTGAGTGTTATGGTTTTATATTAAATGAGAAGTCCTAGGTTCAATTTTTTGAAATGCATTTCTTGTGTAACAAACATTAATTAGTGCATAATCATATTTAAATCTATAAATGATTAATCAATATAGAATTATATTTTCTCATTCAAAAGAACATCAATAATGAGAGAGAAGTTATTATTTGATTTTTTTAAACGTTTAATTGACTTTTAATTCGTATTTTGCAAACATAAAGTGCATAACCTTTTTTATTTTGAATTCGGTTAAAAAAAACGTAGGAATGCGACGAAAGGAAAAGGGTCTTTTGTTCAAAGCAAGCAGGTATGTGACCTCCTTGGTACAGTGGTTAGTGCGCTCGCTCTGTTTAACTGACAGGTTCGATTCTTTGGAATGAATTTCTTGTGTAACAAACATTAGTGGGTGCCTGGAGCACTTCGAGCAATTAGGCTAACCTAATTTACTAGCTAGGTTAGGTTAGGTTAAAACATAAAAGTTCCGCTGCCCGGCCGTAGGCCGGGCATTTAGGTTCTATGCGATATCAATAAGTGTTGTCTGGTAGTGATACAAGTTTAACGACAGGAGGTATTATAGTGCACAAGTGTGTACACAAACACTGGTGCACTCTACATTCTCTCACTCTCATAACCAATGGGAATGGAAAATCCAACACGAAATAGGACGGAAAATATATCACACTTAAAACACTCAACGCCATCTACCTTGTAGTAGCGTGCCATTTTAAGTCGCCCCATTACACCATCTATCTTACAGTAGCGTACCATTTTATGCCTTGACAAGCAGCGCCATCTATTAGGAAGTGGAAATACTAAACTCTTCAATTGGAATTCCAATGATTGGAATTCCAATTGGAATTCGTCTTATTGGAATTTTAGCCAAAAATTTTTCGCGGCGGCGGCGGGCCTCTTTTTTTTCGGATCGCCCTCAGCCTTTTTTTGCCCTGACCCTTTTTTTTTGCCTTGGCTGCACTATTTTTTTGGCCTAGGCGCACTTTTTTTGGGGGCTGGGCACACTTTTTTTATTTTTTGGCCTGGCCGCACTTTTTTTTTTTTTTGGCCTAGGCTGGGAGTGAGCTGAAACCGGCTTTCTATACTACTGTGGTGCCATAAGTTAAATAATACCGGTAAACTTACGTGGTAATTTATATTTTTCGCCATCTTGTAATTGGAGATATATAACAACTTCGGCGATGTTTTTCCGACCGCACAACTTGCGTATTCTCAACAAGGCTGAAGATCCATCTGAAGCTGATGCCCTTACTGAGATATCGTCCCAACCTAGCTTCTGGTCCTTTCGCGGGCCCTCACTTATTTGCCGTAAGGGCAATTTAGATTTCCAGCGCTTTACAGCGAACAGAGCCAGTATTAACTTTAGACGATAGTTCCATCCTGTAAAAATATCAAAGACACAAAAAAAATTAGTTCACTGATGATTAGTGTACCAGTAAATTGTATTTTTAATAAGTATATTATATATTTAAAATCTAAACATGCTAAAATCGGAAAGACTGATTTTCGGACGAGAGTAGAGTAGATTCGCACATGCAAAAGCTTTAGGTATTGTAGTGAATCGTTTCAATTTGGTTTTTTCGAAATATCAGTTATCGTTAGGTGATCTTTTAAAACTAGCGGGCCCCTAGTCTTTGTAAGATCACCAAGTTAAGGAACAGTCGCACAAAGTTAACCGTGCCCTCAAACAAAATATGTTAGGCTGGTACCTAATCAGTTTGTGATAGAAAGTAGACTCACCCGGTTCTCGATAAAACCCTTTCCTTTTCGTCGGTTTTCTTATAAGTATCAAGTAAAACACCACAGCGGATGTGAACACGCCGGCTTGCAGTAGTACATCAAATAAATCCATGTAATAAATATTTGTAGGTCGGTAAAATCACGTCAAATGTTTATTTACGTTACCATGAACGCTAGGAAGAACAAAATAATATTAAAGGCCACTTATTTCAATCACAAATTGGTCAAACAACCGAGCTCCGGGAAATCTTCTATACGATTATTATATGTCAAGGGCGTGAGACTCGACTATAGTAGGTAATTGCTATCAACGTTGGTATGTTTCACCGTGATTAAACTTAAATTATTCAACGATAACAAATACAACAAATGTTATCACTTGTTCCTAAGCGTTCAATCAGATTAATCCATTTCGACTTTAGCTCTGTTTATGGGTGACGGAATTGTTGTTGTTGGATTTTTATTTTTATTTAGTTTTTTTAGAGCCGATTTAGATGTACTTAGCTTGAAAATCGTGTTCTCATAATTTGTTATTCGCTAATTAACTTTCTATAGCATTAAATGAGCATTTAATCTAACACTATCTATTCCAAATCAAAGCTAGAAAATCAGTTGTAATCAACGCCAAATTGTTACAATAGGGTGGTGTAGGTATCATATTGAAAATCGTGTTCTCATAATTTGTTATTCGCTAATTAACTTTCTATAGCATTAAATGAGCATTTAATCTAACACTATCTATTCCAAATCAAAGCTAGAAAATCAGTTGTAATCAACGCCAAATTGTTACAATAGGGTGGTGTAGGTATCATATCGATAATAATTATTCAAGTAAAATAAGATTATTAAAAATGTAAACATTTATTTAACATTGAGCACAACCCTGCCTTCAGGAATGCATATTACTAATTTATCGGATAACCTAAATAATATTAATAGTACAATTAGTACAATATTTTATAAAACCAAGTATTGTCCTCGCCAATCTTGTTGAACGCTCAGAACTATGCGAAGAGATCAACCGATCTCTAAACGAGCTTAAACATGCGCATGATAAAGTGTGCGCGTCCTGAGGCTGCGTCCCGCTGATGCAATCTATCTTGCAGCTATGTTCCGACCATTCAAGAAGATTGGCGAGGACTGACATTCTTTTTAAATACTCGCAAAATGAGATTTGCATAACAATTCATTCATTGCAGCAATTATAACAGTCTAAGATAAGATGCGCTAACGGCTCCTATTCGCTATGACATTAAAATCGTACCACCCGGTTGAGGACTGTGAACTGTTCGATCCAAAACCAAGAAAATATGCTCCAAAATAGTCGTGGCACAAAAACTTTACCATATAACATAAAATATTTCATTACTTAATCACAACTTTCTTGAACAAACAACAAAATAACGTCCAAAAATTTATTTCGCGCGCTATTTACGATTTCAATGTGGTAGAGAAGCAGAGAAGCCAGAGAAGCAGAAATATTGTGACAGCAATATTCTAATCAATTTAACTATTTAGCGTCTACACCACAATACAATAGTACCAATCAGAAAATTAGATTTCAAGTCCAGTCTAAATATAATACTCAAACTAACTTAAGCTTTATTACACCAAAAAATAAAAAAAACTTACATAGAGACAAAACAGAACAGGAGACAAATGCTGGGTGCAAGGGCGGCCCTATCACTGAAGTGGTTTTTTACAGGCAACCCTTTTAGATTAATAACTTACTGCACATTTTGATAATGTATATAATATTATGATAATGATTTTGATGTATGTATTACAAAACAATGATTATAAAATCACATTAAAAAGATTCAACAATTTGTGTACGGAGGTACATTGTTCTACGCTATACAAGTGAGTGAACTGGATTTACATAAATAAATAAATAACATTCATGCATTTCCTATACAATTTTTCTTTCTTGACCTAAAACATTATTTAACTTATAATATAGAACAAAAAATACGATTTCGGAAGTATTATTATATAAAAAGACTTAATTTCATAATATAAATTCGTCACGTGGCTTAGCATTCAGATAACAATAATTTACTAGGTCAACAATGTAATGTATAAGAATGTATTATCTTAAATAATCTAAAAGTCAAATAAAAACAATCACTTACAAAACACAAATAAATTATTTCATTGTAATTTTGTCGATAAAAAGTTCTATCGATGTTTCGCAATCACTTAATGATTGTGGTCATGGAAGTTTTTTATATATGTATTTATTTTTATAGATAGGTACTCAACTGTTGTTTTTTTTTTTTCAAAGCATTTGCTTTTCATATTTATTAAGCCATAATAAAGTCAAAATATTTATTCATAAAAACAATATTTAATTATAGTAGGTATGTGGACGGATACCTAAACATAATATGGAAAAAGCAATAAGACTCATAATCAATGACATTATACAATTTATGACATCAACTGTCATATTTGACAGTTCCTAGTTGGTTCCTGGATATTATGGACATAGGATACTTTATCACGGGAAACAAAAAATCCCACGGGATTTTCCAGAATCCTAAATCCACATAGTCGGTAAGTTATGTGATCAACAAAAGTTAAAAAAAAAAAAAAAGAAATTTGGTATTATGTAAGAGCTTTCCTAGATGTCATAAAAAGTAAGATTGCCATTGAGAATTGCTAAGTATATCAGAACCGTCTGCAATGTTCTAGTTAGCACCATAGCCTCATAACGACACGCTGAATATTTTTTTCTAAAACTCTACTTAATTAGGATTTTGGTTATTCTTCTTTTTTCTTGATAGGTTCCACTTCTTCAGGGTTCTCGTCCATACTGGACGCTGTGTCCATACGAGATTTGTCTACTGGGTATAACCTAGGAACAAAAAGATTATATCAGGTGGGTCAAAAGGTTTAAGGATATCTATTATGAAGAAGAAAGACTAAAAAACTAAAAAAAAAAATTTAAAAATTTAATTGATTTTTTGGTTGGTTGGTTGATTTGGTTGACCTCTGGGTCTGGCCAATAATATTAGTCTAAAATATCAAATTGGCATAGGAAAAATTACAAGAAAAATATGTATGTTTTTGTTCTCTTTCTATGATTAGAAAAGAACAATATGCAAGGAATCTTCTTCCATCCGTTTCAAATCATTACATTTGACGTTTTCAGGCACTCTAACGCCACTCGCTTTGTGGTCCGATTTCAGTCTGTCACTTTTCCCCACTCTCTCATCTTGATAAGTTAAATAATTTGCATCCTTGGTATGATATGACTGATATCATTGGTAGGGTACTTTTTATTCTAGCAAAAATATCATGATCCCACGGTAAAACAAAGAACGAGCATACATTACTCAGCAACAATGGAACTACAAGTTATTTAACAGCAAGCGTGGATTTTGAAATTCAAAAACTTTTTGCAGCTTGTCAATTACTTGTCGTAGCCCAGTCATTAAAGCCAAAACCCGAAAGTAATTAGTAACTTGATAAAATTTTAGGGGGTTTTTAAAGAAGGTAAAATAACTTACCGTGTTTTTTAATAATAAACAATGTTCCGTATGTTGCAAAACGCTGCAAATTTAATACACGTTACAAAACGGTAAGAACAACCTAATTATAAATTTGCAGCGTGTTACTATTTTTTTACCCTTGTTAATAACAAATTTCATTGTTTTTTAATAATAAACAATGTTCCGTATGTTGCAAAACGCTGCAAATTTAATACACGTTACAAAACGGTAAGAACAACCTTATTATAAATTTGCAGCGTGTTACTAATTTTTTTGGCAATGTTATTAACAAAAAACCCTTTTCACCCCTTTTCAACCCTTTCCGTACACCCCACAACGCTGCAAAATCACACGGTAAGTTATTTTACCTTTTTTAAAAACCCCCTAAAATTTTATCAAGTTACTAATTACTTTCGGGTTTTGGCTTTAATGACTGGGCTATCGGTAATACTTCCTGTACTGAAGTGAAATAAAAGGTGATGTAATTTATGTGATTTAAATTCTGATACAAGATATATAATTTAGTGCTCTCTAATGTCTGAAATGAGCCACCATAGAGAGACACACCACATAGCTCAGGCGGTAGGTAGTTGACAACACGAACTCACCATCTCTGGTACAAGTAGACAAGGAACACCAGATCGTCTCGGAAACAAGCGACGCGGTGCGCGGTGGGCATGGTGATGATGAAGGCGAAGACGTCGTCGATGAAGGTGTTGAAGGCCTTGTACATGAAGGCGCGCCACGGCAGCGCGGCCACGGAGCGCAGGCGGTAGTTCACGAACAGCTGCGGCAGCATGAAGAGGAAGCCGAACGCGTACACGCCGTTCACAACGCTGTTCAGCGCCCACGAATACCAGCTGGGATACACGACAGCGCATTATTCCGCGGTGTTTGTTTCGTATGACTCTTACTTTATAGTGTTAATGCAGATACAGGCTATATAGGTCAAACGGAAATTACTTATAATGTGAACATTGATTTGAGCAAGGCTTTTGACAATATTTATCACAAAAAGTTTCTAAACAAAATTTTTATTAAATAGTGGTTCAGGTCCAAAGATTGGACTTAAAACTTAATCTTTCAATCCACAATTAATACATTAAGAAATTATTAAATTCAATTTATAATAAAATTAATAAATGGGTGTGCCACAGGGAAGTGTCATGGTTCCAGTTTTATTCACAATCAACATTATTGAATTGCCAAACATTATGTTTGTGGTGTCTCTATCAATAGTTTAGAAATTAATAATACAAAAGCAACTCTTTTTTTTTATTTTAGACTCGTAAACGAATTGTCTAATTCTATTGAAAGCTTAACGGCAAGCTTTAGTAGTGCAGTTATTGAATCTTGCTTGAGGTGATCACAATATAAGACCTTTTCATACAAGTTTTATATCTAGTTGCTTTCTGCTAGTCTTACCTCTTATGGGCGACGTAGAGCAGTGAATATATTGCGCCGGCGATACATAGTGGGTACAACAGTATGGAGAGGTATCGCATAGCCTCAGCGTCTGCGCGCGCGGTGCTCTTCTCACCGGCGTCAGAATCTCTTTCGCGCCAAACGCGCAAGCGCCACACGCGCCACCCCGGGAACGAGACTCGCAGATGAAGCACCTTTGTTACCTTCCACAGCTGTTAAATAGATATATGTATTTTAGGATCATTGTGAACGCAAACATGTGTCGCTTTCAAAATAATTTTTCAAAAATCATTACTATTTACTAAACACTGAATGAAAAATGCAGTCTCACAGTTAATGTCCTCCTCCATAAATCCCATTTATATATTGTATAAATAAGTATAAATTGTATAGTTTTAAACAGTATTATCAAGACTATTGTTAGACAAATATGTAATGAGTTATAGTCAACCAAGATAATATTGCATAGAAGCAGTGACATTAGGAGCTAACATAATATGTCAGCACCATATATAATTCTGGATAAAAATTCCTAACCTAACACGTGTTTCGAGTAGTTTTGACCAGTTATTTAAAAATTAATAATAAATATTTTTACTTCATATGAATGCCTCACTAGTGAAATAAAAATGAAACTAAAAAATGTGATATGTAAATGAAAATTACAAACCTCTATGATAGAACTAATACCGGCTGGTACTAGCACCAGCAATGACGTCTGCTCATCCAGAAGATAAAAGAAGATGACCAGCTGAGAGAATGCGCGCCAAAACACTGTCCTGGCCGACAACCCAGCTAGCGACCTCTTGCGGCGCCAGAACGATACATCGTTCTTGAACGCCAAGAAGTCAAAAAGCAACTGCCAAACAAAAGATAATAGACAACCCAAACCCATTTAACGTCTTCCCCCATTTATCGACGCGGAATCGAATTGAGCTGAGTTCTACTCCATTCTACTCCTTGCTTTATATAGTTAAATTTATTAATTGGAAAATCAGTTTTCACTCTGACCATAGCCATATCGAGTTTACCAAACAGCAAGATGTCAATTTCACCACAAATTCAGTCCCATGTTCCATAGTAAATATGGGGAGACCCTGCGGTCACTTCACATTGTTGGAATGGACATGTATATGATTAGTATAGGTATGCTTTTTATCTTATACTAGCTTTTGCCCGCGATTCATCCGCGTGACTTAGATTAATGTTTTTCCGGTGTGAAAGGTCACTTTGCTTGCCATAAAAAACCTATTCAATAATAAATTTATGAGAAAAAGAAAAATTTTTTTTGTGCATTTTTCCGACATTTTAATATTTATTCTGCTATTCCTGATGGAGACAAATATAACAAATCAAAAACCATGAAAATCGGTCCAGCCGTTCTAGAATTATAAGTGTCTATCTCATGAAGTTACGGGGGCTTTACTTGTGGTTACATTGTGTACATACATATTGCGTAAGTGTGCGTGCCTGTCAGAAGCCCAAGTGGGAGCGGTCAGGCACGAGCAAGCTCTTGCTCACACTTATACAGATACGACACGCACACAATCATGAGCCATGCGCCGTCGTGATTTGCGAGAACTGTAATATATAATGATATTTACTCACATGACAACTGGCAATTAAAACAGTAGCTGAGAGCAAGTACAAATTTGTGTCAGCAAATATTCCCTTGACATCATCAATATCCTTGTCGCTAAAGCCCAACACGTGAAACTGTTCTAGCGCCAAACGCACGTGTATGGCTAGCCGTAAAGAACCATACGAGGCGGGTGCCACACTAACTGTGACGTTCACTTCTGATGTACTGCTATTTAGTAGTTGTAAATGAGAGATTCTGGACTTCAGCACATTGTGCTGGATAATTGGAAGGAACTTCTCATCTCTGACTCTGCAACAGAATAATAATTTACCTTTTTTAACCGACTTCAAAAAAAGGAGATTCAAAATCAAAGAGTTCCCGTGGGATTTTAAAAACTAAATCCACACGAGTGAAACAGCGGGCATCAACTAGTCTCTAATAATTCACCTCATATATGGATACAGTTCTCCAGGTATTTTGTGGACAGGCAGATTCAAATTGTCTGTCAGAATAGACAGTGGTGCTACAGTGGCTATATGTGCATAAGGCTTCACGTTTTTGTCTTTTCTCTTTTCATTGCTCTGTAAAATATTAAAAGCAACAATTAAGATGCATTAATACATTAAAATACAGTTAATTCAACCTCTAAACTTTTATATTATGTTTTTAGTAATTTTAACAAGTTTTGTAAATTAACATGCAGATTAATAAATAACTGATTATTCTTTAAATATCTAACACTTAAACATATTGTAGCTTATGAAAATCATTCATTTGTCATTCTTGTGCCCCCTTCACTGTTTTACCACAGAACTTTGAGAAATTCTGCGCGATGACAAACCATAAGTGGTTGAAATTCAACCTACTTGTAAGAAACACTTCTGTTCTGAAACGAACAGCTAAGGTATGGATTGCACTTCCAGTAATTACACTAGTCAACAAATTTTTGTAACAAGAAAAGTGACTTCCGATTTTGAAATACCTACCTACCCTCACTATAACACCGTATTTATTTTGTTTCGATTAGGTCTAGTTTTTGTGTTACAGCTACCTACCCAAAAATAAATTTTTATCTTTTTTATCTTATATGTTCAATTCTGGACCTTATGTGTTTTAGTAAAGTGCTTGTATTTTGTGTTTGCCTCATTAAGTGAATCTTAAATTATAGAAATAAAGTGTAAAAATGATCCTGTCAAGTTTTGTTACATTTGTGGTGAATTTTCTTTTAAAACTCAACGGAGAAACTTGACGCCATAAGTAAAAAAATTATATCAACTTTATTTTTCAACCAGGACAAAAAAAAATTAAATATGCATAGTTAGTACAATCTCATAATATTGATCTGATACTATTTTTGCCACCTTTTCATATAAAACTTAGCCTTATGAAAAACTTCGTGAAAGTAATGAATCAATTCAATAAGAATTTTAAAAAAATCCTTAAATCAGTGAAGCAAAAATTACAGAGGGTATTTGTAGTGGTATTTGTAGGTCCGGAAATTAGAAAATTAATAAAAGATAAAATTTTTAAAGAAAAACTCTCTGAAATGGAAAAATCTCCTTGGGAATCTTTCATGAAAATGACTTCTAATTTTCTCGGAAATCATCGATCTGATGACTATAAAAGTACTGTTGAGGAGCTTTTAACTACCTATAAGGCTTTGACTTGTCTCATGTCTGTAAAAATACACTTCTTGCACTCTCATTTGGACTTTTTTCTAAAAATTTGAGCGCCGTCAGCGATGAGCATGGTGAAAGATTCCACCAGGTCATTTTTAAAATAGAAAAACGATACCAGGGCAAGTGGAGCCCACATATGTTAGCCGATTATTGTTTGACTTTACGATGAGACGTCCCTGAAGCAAAATACAAAAGAAAATCATAAGATACGTGTATTTGTGACACTACAATAGCCTATGTATGTTAATTAAGTTTATTAAAACTGTATTTTTGAAAAAAAATTATTACAACAAAACTATTCGTATTGGAAACATTTTAATATCAATTCTATCATCTTCAACCTTGCTCTAGACATAATTAGTTAACAGTTTTCTTGTTACACACAAAAGGTCGATTTTTGTTGACCAGTGTTATTATAGTAATAATTATAACAAGGTTACTTACATCAGATTGTAGCAGGTTAAATGTTGCTGCCTGCGGCTCAGTGTGCGTAATCAATGATAAAGTATGCACAGACTCTGAACGAAATATGTCTATAAAGTCATCGTACAGCCTCCGCTCATCTAAGAGAACAGCGTGCATAAATAAAGTTCCATTATTACGTGTCTTGCGAGGTATTTTTAAAGTTACAGTCCTGTAACAGAATTAAAAGAGCATAACAAATGCACTTACTGTTATTTTTTTTAATATTCACCTACCAAAGAAAGTAACACTCACATGGTTGCTGGATTAAGGTAGTCAAATTTGAGAGAAGTATGCACTTTATTAACAGATCCTTCATACATTCCATTTTGATAAGGATGCTCCTTAACAGACGTATAGAGCACAAGATGCTGCACTGGATTTGAAGCCAAATAATTAGTAAAACATCTTTCGCCACGACTACATTCCGGCGGTATAAAAATTTCAGCTAAAGTCCATATTGTATTAATCACATAACCGGCAAATATTAAAGACAAGATTAAGGATACTGAAATATATTTCATAACTTTAGTTTTAAGGTGCTAATACTGGTGACTTATTTTAAATTTAATTCAGAATTTATGATCCAATTTTTTGGGTTTTCGATTTGTAAATTGTTTTCTGACAGTTGATTTTGAATGTAGGTTGACAATTGACATTGACAATTTAACTTTATGGTTTTGCCACAGAAAATCAATATCAGACACACTACTTCAGACAGTAAAGACGTAACTTAAGAAACGGGTCAAACATTGAAATTTCCTCGTAAGGATGATTTGGAATCAACGTCAATAGTGAGTACTCATTTCCGATGATATTATAATCGATTAACATTATAAGTGCGAAAGTTTGGATAGATGTTTGTTACTCAATCACGCCGCAACGTCTAAACCAATTTGGCTGGACGGAATAGCACATGGGCTACTTTTTATCCCGGAAAATAAGAGAGTTCCCACGGGAATTGAGATATCCACGCGAACGAAGTCGCGAGCATCAACTAGTAATTGATAAAGCAAAACTCTGGGAGACTTCAATACAATTTCAATGACGTCATAAAGGTATCGGAAAGTAGTCTTTAGATAGTTAAAGGTAATGAGATGAGCTGATGGTTTAATGAAATAAAGAGATATCTAAAATCAACGACTGACAAGAAGGTGATTGGAGGTTTAACCTTTTTAGAGTGCCCCCAGGTCCCCCAGATCGCATATTGCGTTCTCTATCTCAGTGGCTATAATTTAGTTGCTAATAACTAGAACTGTCAAACCTGCATTTTGTATGGAGAAAGTCTGAATGGAAATGTCAAAAGTAGAGAATAGAACGATTTATCGTTAATCGTGTCATACCCACAGGTCATACCATATTTTTACTGTCGCGTTGCTCGACACGTAATATGTGTACTCGACACACAATGTAGCTCCTACAAAGTTACCCAAACTGACTGTACAGATTATTTCCTCAATCTCGATTTCAGAAGATTCGACTTTCGTAGCAAATTTTTTTTATTTTTCTTATTTTACTATTAACTTGTAATTTATTTTAAAACCATTTTTAGAACTCGTATTATTTGTTAGGTCAATTTTATAAATTTTTAATATATTGCAATTTTAAAACGACTTCCTATTTTTTTGATGTAAACAACACTGGGTAATTTTACAAGTCGAAGGTGGTAGGAACGTAATAAATCGGTGTCGTCAAGGAAATAATATTGATGTTTTGGAGAATTTAGGAAACTTTTCAGGTATGTTTATTACACCATTGATGTATTGCAGTTGTAAATGAAATTCCTTTAAGTTTCACTAACATAATAATATTATGGTCTACCTATGTGGCAACTGGTTGTTTTGACAGTTGTCATTGAAGAAGATGTTTAATATATTTTTGTTTATATTTCAGGATGGGCGATGGTAGTTCTAAAGCCTATAGATAAATTGATTATGCAAGCCGCTAAAGAGTTAAAAAATGGTAAAGAACCAGTTCCGAGCGCCCCCTAAATCAGGTGGCCATGGACCATAAAGAATTAGGCACGAACTCATCTGTGGGTGCAGGCGTCAATGATGGCAGCACTAAATTTGCTCATAACAGCCCAACGGTACATTCGAGCAGAAACAAATCATACGATGTGGGGTCAAACTCGTTGGGCAAAGTGGACGCGACGGCCGCGCGCCCGTGCGCCATCATAGGCCCCGACCGAGTGCTGCCGCCGAACCCCGATGATACCACGTACCTAAAGAAGATGCCAGGTGAAGCATGGCCGCCCCCCGAAAACGTTTATCGCCGTCCACCTGACTATCCTAATAAAATGAGTGACTATCAACCAACCCGAAACATTTCGCCGAGACAAACATTCCAAGAAAATATGCAGCGGATTATGGTTCCACCGACATTTAGTTCTATAAAAAGTAGCGATGAGTGCAACTTAAAAAATACTAAACCAAACATGCCTCAGGAGGTCAAGTACTGTGATGTGCCTTATAATGTAAATTCTGTGAACAGTGAACATAAAAGTGTCAGAAATAATGACATTCAAATGTCTAATGTGAATCATTCTTATACTAGGAATATGCCTCCACCCTATGGGTGGCCTGCCGGTGTTAATGTTCGGCCTTTGAGGCCCTATGCTGCTCCAGAGTTCTACCAGTACCAAGAGTTTCCCAGTTGTGCTGGTCCTAGACCACTGACAATGATTCGTCCACACCGGCCCCCGCATGAAGAAAGTGCTCAGGTTTATTCTGAACGTTTATATCAGGATGCTAACATTCGCTTCAAACCATATCCTACAGTGAAAGAAAAGCATCAACAACCCAGGTATGATTATGCTAGTAATTATCCTAGTACATTCCACCCACCTGCCTCAATCCCACCTCACAAATATGACTTGCAGAAAACAATACATGCACATCCATACCCTATGTATCCTCCCGTACCATTTAAATACTTAGACAGGAGGATACATGAACCTTTTATTGATGGATATCACAGGTCCCACAGTCAGCAAGCTAATTTTAACACATATCATAGTCAAGTCATACCTCCTCCTTATGGGCCTATACCAGGGAACTGCATGCAGAACAAGGCTTATTCAGATGCCTCTTCTAAGCCTATGAATGTTAATAAAATACAATTTGAAAACAATAATAAAGTTTATCTTAATCTTGAGTCACGAAATAAAAATTACTCTGTACCAGAAAATTTATATTACAGTGATATGAATCATTCTCAAGCTATGAGGGGTGAAATTATATTACCCACCCACTCAACATTAAACATTCCTTCTATGTCGCAACATTCAATTTACAGAAAAGATAATACTCCCTTAAAACCCTATGACTATAACCCTAACTATAGAATTTTTGATCAGTCAATCAATGTAAATCACTCGCTACAAAGACTACCTCTGCAGTTTTCGCCTAACACTATATCTCCTGACTCAAATACAAGTAATGATACTGCACATACTATTGGAACATCTCAGGAAGATTGTGGATATGTAAGTCAATCTTCAACAGCAAGCATAAGAAGCTTAGACTCTGGAAACATGCCAATGCCACATGACATTTATAGAAGACACAGTTATAATAACTATGACATGATTCGGAATACGTTTCATCCTATGGGTCCTATACAAATTCCTAAAAATAAAAGTAGTTCTTCAACTAAAAAAAATCTTGATGTCAGACAGTTCTTACAAATGTGGAATGAAGGTGATGAAGAAATTAGTGAGGCCAACAAAGACACTGCAGGCCATAATCATGTAAAAAAAATCTCTTCTCAAAGTGAAACTATCAACAATCATGAACAACTCTATGTTCTTGGATTAGTTAATGTGCCTAATGATCAACTTGGTAAATATGACCATATTCAAAAAATATCTAAGTTACCTGAAAATATTAAAGGTTATAACAGCATTGAAATACTCAACCAATATGAAGAACTCCTAGAAACACCACACGTAAGTAATTATAATAGATCAAGAGAGTATAATACCTTTTTAAGAAGTCAGATTGATAAGGAAATAACAACAAAGATGCCTCGTCCAGTGTCACCATTGGATGTGGAAGCAAAAATAAGTCAGTCAGTTATTCATAAAGAAGTGGGATGTAATTTTGAAATAAAGCCATGCAGTCCGGAAATGTTAAATGTAGAAGTTGCTGCACCAGTGCAAAATATACTAGGTGAAAGGATGATTGAAAAAGTTGTTAATCCAATTACAACCAAGTCACCAAATTTGATTAGAGGTGAGACTAAGAACACAGTGAATGATGCAGTCAAAGTAGCAAGTTGTAAAATGATAAGTGATCAATATTCGCCCAACAATTCTCCCAAGAATACAAAACCTAGCAGCTATAGTGTGCAAGATCTGGAAAGGAATGCTGGTTTATGTTTAGCTTCATTACCACAGCTTGACAATGATATTGAGCTTAACTTCCCGGAAATAAATCAACAATTCATTAAAGCAAACCAAATGGAGTCTAATGTTGCACCAGGCTTACAAACTTTTCCACACATGGATTTAGAGCAAACAAATTGTTTGCCACATGAGACTAATAAAAATGATTCTCAAAAACAAAATCCATCTTCTCAATTGGCTGTTTCTGTACCAGATAAAGAAGTTTCCAAATTAAGTAAATATAGAAAAGGTAGAAAATGTGAGCTCAATAATTCATGTACTATATCAAAACAAGTTACTGTAAAATCTGGTGAGTGTACACCAGCGGTACAAAGAATAGATAGCGTAATAATAAAAAATCCTGACACTATCAAAACACAAGATAATGAATCTATCAATTCAGCTATTGAAATAAATTATAGCTTTCAAAAAGAACCTAAGCAGTCGTATTCTTCTTTGGAATATCAAAATATGGAAATAGATGATTTAACTTGTGACACTGCTATTGACTTTAGTTTAAACAAATCTGAAGAAGAAACGGCTGTTAGTTATTTAAAAGCAATTGATAGAAATATTAATGCTAATTTATCGCCACCACTAGAAGAGTTTAATGAAGATTGTTTAAATGAAGACGATAATAACATGGCTCTTACTTCTGGTAGTACTAATGAACAAAATACGTCCGCAAAACAAAATATTAAACTTGACAAGCTCGTTGATAATCCTCAAAGTGAACATCCACAATGTAACAGAACTGAAGAATATAAAAAAACAAGTCAAGAAATAGATCATAACAAATGTGAAAGTCTGATTAAAGTGCCAGTAAAATCACCCAAACTTATTTTAAGAAATAAAGATTGTAATGTTTGCAAATTGGCAAATGATGAACCAAAAACATCCTTAGATGAAAACTTAACAAGTGAAAAAAATACAGAAACACCTGAGCATAACATCCAAGATAGCAGTACTAGCTGCCAAGAGTTAATTGAAGAAGACTTAGTTACAAAATATCCGGTAATATTACAATCAAAATATAAAATAGACATTGAAAAAGCTGAACCTGATTTGGGTGACGAAAGCAAAACAGAAACTGATTTGTCCAGTTCAGTGAAACTTGACAAAGAGAATAGTGAAGGGTATAATGGTGAGGAGTGTAGAGTGAGCATAAAAAACGTAGTTTCCGAGATTTCATCTTTCACGAAAACTTGTAATGATAGTATGGATATTACAGAGAATCCAACTATAGAAGAAGTTTTAAAAGATTTATCTAATCAGGATACTGACAAAGTGGACACTAAAATTAGCGCTACATATAGCATAGTTCAAAATGACATCTGTGAAGATTTTATGACCTCAAATAATTGCCTCAGAAAAAATGAAGATGAGTTTAATGAAATTGTATCAAATGTATCCTTAGTTAATGAAAGCAATAATGAAAGTATCGATATAGTTTTAGAAAAATCTGATACTGGGACGAAAATTTGCAAAGAGGATTATGTAGACATTTACCAGCCAGTTAACAGAGAGTCTAATATAAACAATGAAGAATCGGCAGATGTAATAGTCTCAGAGCAGGATCCTGAAAAAATATTGAAAAATTCTTCTGATGATATATCAAATTATTCAGAAGAAATTGATTGTGTTAAAAACGAAACAGATCTTCAAGAGTTAGCAATTAAAATAGAAAAATGCAGCCCACAAACTGTGTTGAAGTCAACTGAAGAACTAACTCAGCTAGACAATAACGTTCAAATGGTGGTATCTGGGTTTGAATGTATATCTGACAACAATCTTTTAAATAATAGTGATAAAATAGTATTTTCTACAGAAACAAAAAGATCTTCTGAAGAAACTAAATCTATCAAAAATGATTGTGTAAAAAAGCTGGATTTATCTGCTGTTGATTGTTTATCTAATGAATTGAATCGAAATAATTATAATGTTCAAAATGAAATATGTATTCCTAAAGATGAAACAGAAAGTGTAACATCTGCTCTTGAACTCGAAAAATCTAAAAAACTAATCAAGACATCATCTACTACAATGGAACAAAAGAAAGATGAAAAAAATAAGAATTTAGCTGATTCCGAGTCTTTCTTTGATAAGGGTGTACTTGCTTATACCTTTGAGGAATCTAGTTTGTCTGTTAATAAATCACTTCCCGAAAATACCGATGTTAAAATACCAGAATTGAAACAAGACGCAGAGGCAGAAAGAGATCTAGAGACAAATTACGAAACAAACAAAGAAAAAGTGTCATCTGAGTGTCTATCTTATAAATCTTGTATACCCGCTAATATTATTGAAGAAACTAAATGTTTTAAAAATAAAGGAACAATTTTATCAAAAGAGACAGATATAGAAAGACATTTACACACCGATTATGAAACAACTAATATCTTTAAAAAACCTTGTCTATCTCCTAAAAATGTAACATATTCTGAAAACCTTCCTCTTATAACTGCAGAATGTAGACATGATATAGAAGTAGACGATGATAATATACAGGATTATGAAACGCATATGGATATAGTTGAATCTGAATTTTTATCTGGAAAACCTTACATAAATTTAATTGAACCTGTTGAAGAGTCTTCAAATTCAAGTAATAAAGTAATTGGAGAAACTTCAGCCGTTATAAGTCTGGAAACTAGACCTAAAATAGAGGCTGACAGTAGTATACTGAAGAATTTGAAATCGTGTGTGGATAAAGCTGAATCCGAGAGTTTATCTTATTTGAATTCTCCTAATTATGTTAAAGAAAGTTGTTTAGGTATTTGTAATGAAACTTCAGAACATTCTATTGGTGAAAAAGAAGACAGTAATAAGCCAATAGAGATAAATGATAATGAACTCGTCAGCGTTGTAAAATTAGATAAAAATGACCCAAACTTAATACACCCTACTTCAGTATACAATGGGATAGGACCTACTTGCCAAAAAGAACTTTTTTCTCCTTGGTTTCAGAAACTTTTAATGTTTAGTGAAGGTATTTGCAAATTAATTAAAAACAAAAATAACATTAAACAAGACCATATCTTTGGTAATAATATCTTTGAACAAGAAGATGATCTTTTAAATAAGAATGAAGTACTGGTTTTATCTGAAAATAATAATATAGATGCGCTTAATTCAAGGGATGATGAATTGTGTAGTTTCGATAAAGAAACACACTTATCAAATGTCATGCATATTGCAAATGAAGTTTTACAATCTGAACATGACAAAAAACACGTTACTGAACAAGATAGTGGTAGTGACAAACAATATAAAGGTTTTAAAAATCAAGATACAAAATTACTCCCTGCTGAAATTGAAAACAGCGCTGTTCTTAAACCGCGAAAGATTTCTAAAAGATCTTTATCGGAATCAGCATTAGAAACGTATAAGGATAACGATAATGAGTTTGTGAAGCCATGCAAGCGAAAGAAATGTATAAAGGAGAACCAAAGCATTTTAGAATCGCATATGATAACTGAAGACATTTGTAATATAATTCAAACGAATCGAAGAAATTCTATATCTACATTTTATAATGAAGATAATGTTTACATTGTTATAGACAATGATTTAATTTTAACAGAAGAAACTGATGATTCAGATAAGATATGCTACACTGAAAGCACTGAAGAGTTTCTGACAAGCATAGAATCAACAAATTGTGAAATGAATTTAAATTTAGACACAGTTTTATGTACAGATGAAGCAAATCAAGTTTGTGAATATTCGAATTCGATTCAACACGTTGAGGAAAAGTCTATTGATGATTGGGTAGATGATGTTGCTTGCATAGAGACTGTGTTTAGTGAAGATGTTGCAGAAAATATCGTTATCGATGTCCATGCGTCGCCAAAAAGGGCCAACTCTTTAGATTTAGAAAGTGTTGATGAAGAAACAACTGTTTTCTATGATAGTGATCATATAGATAAACTTAAAAGTATCTATGGTCGCACCATATGTAATGATAATACCCAATTGATTGAAACTTTATATAGGACACCACAAATGAATGTTAATAAAACTCTGTACCACATTGAATCTCAAGATCCAGAAGAAAGTCTTATATCAATCAATGACAGTTATTTGGAATCAAACAAAACCATTAACTGTACTGACATTTTGGAAACTGGAATTTCCTCTTTGAAAGTATTTGATAATAAACAAAAAAATAGTGAAAATTTATCTCTTCACTCACAGTGTAATCAAAACTTTTACCCAAATTTTAACCATGACAGTGATTTTAAGTTTGAAGAGCTTTCTACTGAGGAACAAGAAAATAAATTCATAACTCATTCATGTGAATCGAGTAACGATTATTTAACATCAAATGTTCCAAAGGAAAATTCAAGTTATTCCTGTTCTAGTTCACCAGAGGTTTCTTCTACTACTTCAGAGGAAAAAAGTTCTAGTATCTTATTAAAAATAACAAATTGTAATGGTTCAAGAGTTTCCCAAATTAATGAAATGAGAACTGATCCGCTAAATAAATTAAGCTATAAGCTAACTGAAAAAGGGGAATATCAGAGTTATAGTTCTAATTTTAGTTCTTCTCGAACATTAATAACAAAAGCAGCTCAAAAATACATTCCACCCTTAAAAGAAACAATTTATGATCTCAAAGTAAAATTGCCTTTACCTCAACATCGTCTTCATACATTAAAACAACTAAAGATAGCCAAAGTGGAACCAAAGATAGCCACTGAAAAAATCTGTACTGTTAAACCACTTATTTCTAAAAAACAGAAGCCCAAGTTTGAAGATGTTCTAAAAAGTATTGATGAAATTAATTTTAAAAGGCATAAAAATAACATCAAAAAGGGAAAAATTTCAATTCCTAAAGTAATAATTAAAAAAGCTGAAAATGGGGCTCACTATGCCAGTAGCAAAAGTATAAATAGACAAGAAACATATAACCCAGATTTAACAGGTCGCAAATGGCAACCTTGGGTTTTTCTTGAGAAAAATAATTTCATTGATAAAATGGCACTTCAGAATAAAGCAAAAGCTGTATATTGTCACAGAAAAAACAGTTATGTTTTACAAGAAAAATTCCGTAAATATAAGTCAGTTTATAACGCTAGTTTTGTTATATCTCAACCAAATTCAGAAACAAAAGGAAATTTAAAATATACAATTAGATTGAAACATAGTTAGTTTTTAATTAAGTTCATAACTATTTCAGTTCCTTGGTAAATGGAGTAAAAAACATAGGAAACTATTGTTAGAATGTTCCTATCCATACATCCCACCACTAAATGGTCTCAACCTTTGTCTGTTTATTCCTTCAAATCTTGTAGTAGGTCCTGAATCTGTGTCCTGTTATTGTCAGATTTATTTACCTTTTATTATAACACCAAATTAGCCCACTTTTCGTTTATAGTTACCTTGCTAAGTTCACTATTAATAAAAATATTCAATATTTTTAATATATTAAATTATAACCAAAATCAATACTATGTGTGATGAAAAGAAATCAAAGAAATATTTTTAAAGTAGGATGCATAGTCCATACATTATTTGTTTTAAAGTATGTAATTTGATAAGATCTGTATTTTTGTTAAATTGTGTATAACGATTTTATTATTGTTATTTTATGCTATCATTCCATTTTGAAGTTTATCAATAATTAATATTTTATTTTACTTTATTTAGATTTTTATTTGTAATTATTTACTTAGTAGTAAAATCATATAAAATTCTATTACCAAGCTCCAACAGCCATACTGAGTATTATTTATTCCTACAAAAATATTTGTTTAAAGAATGTAAATAATTTTACTAGGACATTGTGTAAATAAACGAATGCTGTATAAAAATTCTTATATTAAGCCACTTAGATATTTAATTAAATAATTTGTGTGTACACCAGAATTTGTTTTATCAATGATTTTGTAAAATTTCCTAATGGCAAATATGTTATTAAAAAAATGTTTAGTTTTAATAATAATATATATTAAAATTAATATATTAAATAGTATATTAAATGTTATTTTGACATCACCATATGTGATGAATGATAATCGCGATTGCTCACCTAATGTTAAGCACTGCAAATAATATATCGTATGGGATAGGTAGAGAAAAATGTAATTTTTTTAAAGTACAAAATATAGGTATCATTTAATAATAATATTATTCGTTTGTATATGTTTTTTATCTATAATCTATATTTTCTTAGCTGTCAAAAAAGGTAGTTTCGCCATAGATAGGCGTAAGATATAAAGCGCATTGCATAGGACGTGCTTACTGGAATGACGAATGAAACCGTGCTACAAGTGAAAAACCAAACTTAAAACGTCTTAAGCGCCGCGGCAGTCGTCGGTTACGCGTTTCTTCCAAACATTTTCTGCAATTTGTTTACCTTTTAACATAGCTAAGGAAAAATATATTACACATTATTATTATATTAGGAGTCTTTAAGTGGCATCGGTTAGTAGCGTGCACTTCATAAAATTAGAAAAGTACTGCTTGTGTAGGTACTATTCACACCAATAGCTAAGTAAACTAAAACTAACATTGAATTGAAAAATGGCCTGGCTTCGACTTCTGTGCACGCCACTGTCGATTAGTATTGTTTTGATGTCTAAATGTCTGTTAGGCTTTTAGTAAATTTCGGTTGCGTCACGAAAAAATAGGACTTAGTTTAGCAAACAGGATCCAACCCACAAAACTTGGCAATAGAAAAGTTAACCTTCATTCTTTTTATTTAATTTCACAATATATGTTTGTGGGTTAGATCCTTTTTGCATAGCTACAGGGAATTATTATCTTTGTGCTAGAACAGTTAGTTTGTCTGCTGTTAAACAGAAGCGAGTTCGAAGAAAAGTGGAATTGACTATGAACGTCGGTGACTTCCACTTCGTGACGTTACTAACGTTCGTAGTGGATGTAGTAAAGGCGTGGTTAGTAGTAGCAACATTATGTTCAAGAGTTATAAACAAAATGGTTTTAAAATGCATATCAAAAATTGCGGGAATTGGTGGGAATCGAATCCGCATCTTTTGGGCATCGCGCCCTGTGTGTTGACCACTTCACTTTAGACCACGGTCAAACTGCCCGTCAACGCTGAAATTAGTGATATTCATCCACTTTAATTAAACTGATTGGGTTTGGTTGCCGCCGGCCGCGCAGTTTTTGCTATTGCATTTAAAAATTCAGAAATTTCCCTCGAGTGTTGGTAAACACTTAAAAATATGTTTAAATGTTTTATGTAAAGACCTATACCAATACTCACATTTATTGATGTTGCCTTTAACAATTTATCAAAAATGTTGAAGTTTTTTTTATAATTTTGTTTGGAGGTCATCCCTAAACAATACTATTATAATATGTTTGTTCTGGTAAGAAAATGATCATTCCATTAAGAATTTTTAGAAAATTATGGTAATTTATTGGGAAAACTCCATTTTAAAATACCGTTTTATAATTAAATAGCAACTAATCACTCAGTACCAATAAAACGTTTTACACAAAGTGCCTCTTTCAACATAAAAAGTTAGATATAATCAACAAAAGTCCGCTTGTAACTTCATAATGTGATAATAACTATTATTATATTACTAATAAATCAAGGATTAAATTAAAAAATTTTGATAACATTAATTATTATTATTGTAGAGATAATACTACAATGATAATAAATAATATTTATAATCAAAGATTTTTATAATTTAAAATAGAGCTTAAGATGAGTATTAACAATACCTATCAGTTAAATTCACGCCATCAATATTAAATTTTATATATCATCAATATTAAATTAATTTAGTAAACATGCAGAACCAATTTCACACTTTTTTTTTAAATTATTTTCAACAAATATTATAAACACATTAATCACACAAGATTTAAGTGAGTGTTTATTTCATTAAAAATTCCTGTGAAATTATATTAGCTGCAAAAGTAGGCAGTTCCTACTAGACAGAACACTCGCAAGTTTTTAAAAATCGAATGGAGCGCGTTATTTAATTCGATTAATATTATATTTTATGAAGTAGATGTAAAGTATTCGACTTAAGAATTTTATGAATCAATTTTGTGCCTGAAAATTAGTATTGTGCTAAATTACTATCTACCCACATGATATTAACAATAATTAAGATACCTACTGTGTAGTTTGATTTTTACTTGGTATTATTCCAAGTGAGAGTCCAGCCTAGCCATAACCAAAGCAACCTATACTTGTGTACCAAAAACGTTTCAAAATGAAGTCTTTTGATCTCAAAAAAGCACTCGCCTTTTTTTCAGAATTGGCGTTTTCGTGCCTCAAACATGATTTTAAATGAAATACTATTTTTATATTGTATACAGGGTGTTAAATAAATATATACCAAATATGTGCTTTTATGTGCAAGTGTTGCCTTCTTTAAAAGTAATATAACATAAATGTAAGTTTGTAAGTGAAACTTTTAAATTTGTATGTTGAATGAATAATAGGACTGTTTAATTTTATTATAGTTTTTATAAATATCACTATTCCATAAGGTGGGTATTTTTAGTATAAGACTAATTAAGTTTTACTATGAAATGTACAAAGATTATTATCTTGCTATTCGAAATAAATGTTTATTGTTCAGTTACGTTATTGGATAAAAATACAAGATGGTATTTTGAGTCTGAACTTTAAAACATTGATACTGATGATAAGATTTGTTTACTTGTTACTAAGTTTCTCTTTGATTTCTATAAATTTCTTTGTATGTTTGTTATGCACTATTGAGTGGATTGTTGAGTTTTACGCACTTATTCGATATTGTTATTGTATAAATATTTTAATATGGTTAAAACACTATTTAATAGAGGGTTACGGATTTAAAGTTAGTTAATTAAAATATTTCAGCAGTTTCGTTTTGTCGTTTATTTTAAGCATATTTTATTATGCCAGTAACGCACGTGATAGTGTTTCGTGATAGACGTAATTATTATTAACCACATTCGCTCTTAAATAAATTGAGAGAATATACATTGTTATTTGTAAGTGCAGTATGCGAGGGATTTAATTTAACGGGAATTATTGTTTTCGAGTGATACCTAGTTTTGAAAATTGTTTTAAAATTGACCAAATAAATGTGTTCTAAATAAAAATGCATAGTTTTTGCAATCACCCTTTATTATGCAGTTTATTATACAGGTATGGTAACTTTAACAGCTTCTTGGCGTATGGCGCTGATCAATTCTTGGTTAATCAGGAACACGAAGCGAAGTCCCGCTATCTGCGCACAAGGAGAAAATCTCATTAGCACAATTGATACCTTACAGAACCGCAAAACCGACAAACAAGAAACTGAGATAAAGTTCTAATGCATTAACCATGTAGATACAGTGTGTCCAATTCACAAAATCTCTAAACTAAGGTGACAGGTCTAAATCTATTGCTATCCTTTTCCGAACAGAGCATTATGAAATGGATAAAGATAAATGGATGGAGTTAGATTTTATTACTTTAGTTTAGAAATTGTATACAAAAAATTAGTCGCAATATCTATGCAGTTCAGTTCCTGAAAACCATAATGTATGTTTGTACTACGCTGTGATATAGATAACAATTAACAACCTTTAGATTTTTTTTTATACAATACTAGCTTTTGCTCGCGGCTTCGCTCACGTTAAATTCGATTTTTTAAACCCCTATTTTACCCCCTTAGGGGTTGAATTTTCAAAAATCCTTTCTTAGCCTACGTCATAATAGCTGCCTGGATGAAAAAATTCAGCCCGATCCGTCCAGTGGTTAGGGCTGTGCGTTGATAGATCAGTCAGTCAGTCAATCAGTCACCTTTGCCTTTTATATATATAGATTAGCCAAGCTGAAGTTGACAACTATTCTCCTATCCCCTCAAAATAAGCGGACAGCTTGTGCTAGGAGTGGGTATGACAATAGTGCAACGGGTGGGGTTCGAACCAACGACCTTTCAGTTTTCAGTCCGCACCTTTAACCGTTGGGCTATTGAACCTTAATTAATTTAAAACATTGAGCGAGTTAAAAAAATTTCACATGCACACACATCTCTGTTCCTATAGTAGGTAAAACATTTTACAAGACTTTCATTTTATTCATTGATTTAAATGTATTGTGATATTTAAAAATATGCAATTGGGCCACTTAGATACGAAACAATTATTTTATAAGTAAGTATATCGTATGCTCAATAATTGAAGTTTCACACCGATACAGGTTTGTGATTGTTTCTGGTAACTACTGTTACTATGTACTGTACCTACTACGCCATAAACGAAAATAATTTTAGGAAAACTAGAGGAAAACCACAATAATAATCATGTTATTAATAGGTAACGATTGGGACCGCGTAACTAAATAGTAAATTAAAGAACATCTAGCGTCGAAATAAAAATAAGCGCTCACCACTTTTCAGCCTTGTAGTAGATACTAATCGGGAAAGACTACTACTAGATATGAAAAATAACGTATATGCATGCGTAACATCGGGTAATGTTAATTCCGTATTTTTATATGTACATACCTAATTAATTTTATTCAGTCATGTTTATTAATTATATATTTTTTTGCAAATTGACGTAAACTGTTCATAAACTCCCTCGACGTCCTTTTGACGACCTCCCTGGCGCAATGGTGAGCTTTGATGTCTTATAACTGGGATCGATTCCCGGCGGGGGCGATTTGGAGATTTATTATTTCTGAATTCTCTCTGGTTTGGTCTGGTGGGAGGCTTTGGCCGTAGCTAGTTACCACCCTACCGTCAAAAACGTGCCGCCGAGCGATTTAGCGTTCCACATGGTGTCGTGTAGAAACCGATTAGGAGTACACTCTTCCTCTTCCCCCCTTACACATACAAAAAAAGACCAGTGTTTTTACAGAGCAGTTAAAAATAATTACCTCGATAACGCTGTTGTGGTTGAGTTTAACTTTGTTCCCTTGAAGTACTGGCCGCCCGTCGACGAATATCGGGCGTTTGCCTTCCGAGGACATAAAGAAATCGCCGCTGTTCCTGAGGCGGATCGTCGCTTGCTTCCTCGACACTTTCGCCGCTGGACCCTCCAGGCTCAGGTCCACGTCGATTGTGTGGTCCCTCGTGCTTCGGCCGACCGCAATCTATGGAAAAAAGTTTTGGGTTTATAACAGCCCGTACCACATTGTAATAAGATCCGCAGATTTTTGTAATAGTGATATAGGTTTTCTGGTAAGTACCTAAGTATGTAGGTAGGTACAATTGGATTTGCAAAATGAAAGAAAAAGATTTTTAAAAAGAAAGAAAAGCAATTTTCTACGCTTTTAAAAAGCTCTCCTGTAAAACTCATCTTTTGCAGTTTCGTGAAGCCATAAATATGACGTTATGTGATTATATGTTATGTTACATAAAATGTTAAAAGAAAACAATATGAACTATAACAATTCGCCAAATAACTCGTATGACTCAACTAAAAATAAATCTTTTCAACGACCTCCGAGAAACATCCTGCTAATTATTGCTAATACCACGAGTATATTATAAGGATTAACTAATCAAATACAGACTACATAGGTACATTTAATTTTCTGTATCGAACGATTACCGAGAAAATGCCAGTTGTTACAAAATGAAGGACAGTCAGCTACGAGGTTGCCAAGTAGCTATACTTCGATGTGACTAAAGGATTTGCACGTGTCAATATGATCTATAGGCACTAACGGCTGAATAAAATTTTGAAGTCAAGAAAAACTCGCTTCGGGTAAAATTTGACCCATAGGAGCGGAATGAATAACCGCTTCCGGTTAAAATTGACCCATTGGAGCTGAATATTCTTGGGCCTAAGAGTCCGAACTGATTTTAAGGATTTGAGGACTTCCCGGAAAACTGATGTCAGTGGCAATTTAGCAGGTTGGATGGGATTTCTTATTGCGAGTTTAACAAAGTTTAGTATTAAAATAAGTAGGTTTCAAAATTCCTTATCCTTATTTCATAGCTGTTAGTATCCATGTCGGACAACAACACGAACCTACAACCTATGTGGTGAATCAGGTAAGAAGCGTTAGTAGGTTACAGCGGTAGACACTAGATAACGTTCGCTAACGTAGGTACAACTACCTAAAAGGAACGGTCCTACCGTGCTACCGTAACTAAACGAAGTAGCCCTTGTGTACTAAACCTTAAAATACGTGAAAAATGTGTACATATTAGGTAGGTATAACTTAGTTACACAGTTAATTCTAATAAAATGTTATAAATCGATAGTTTCAGAACGTTACCTCGTGAACACGTCGTCGATAGTAATCGCGTGCGGCGCTGAACCAATTATTATTTTGTGCGTATGCACAGCCGCTGATTAAAATGTTTAATTAAAACACAAAATCTGTGCAAATAGGCAACGCATTCCTTTATCGGACTGTACTAAATGTTTGCCACAAGGTCGAGGAAAGATCACTTCTATACCTACACTCAGCCTACGGATAGGTAGGTACGCCGATAAAATCCACAATATAACTGAGCATTGCAAATTATTATGCTGATAATGATATAGGCAATAGGCATAAAATGGTACATCATAGGTTCTCAACGTGGGCGATAACGTCCCCTTGTGAGTTTTTTAAGACTTGGACTTCATAAGACCTAGAGAAAATTAGGGGGCATTGAGATACCACAGAGGAAGCATGAGCAGTTGGGAAAAATCAGTCTAAAAAAAAACACTAAGCACGTACTTAAAGGAGGTAAAGTAATTTCAATATCGGTTTTTTTATCATTGTATTATGTATTGTAATTATTTATATCGTGTGTGCGAGAATTCAGATAATTTGTTAATTAGGGAAGTGGATGAAAATTGATTTGAAAAATTCCATTCAGACCTAAATTGGACGATGTGAAAAAGATTTATTTTTAATTTGAATTACTTCAAAACTTCCGATTTAATGTGAAAGTGTCCCATATACCTATAAATAAAGATTCGCGACAGACGGTAAGTAAAAAAAATGTTAGGGACTCTAGAAAAAAAAATATTCTCAAAGTGGGCGGTGGGCAAAATAAGGTTGAGAATCTATGGTATACATAATGCAGGATCTACCCACTCTAATTATATCTAAAAGTACAACTATCTAAAATATTTTTTCATCAACTTTGAAACTCAATCTGACGACCAAAGTCGCCTAATCGATTGATTACCTACTTCTAGTATTTTAATACGGTTAAACCGTAAAGTAACCGGACAATACAACAAACAAAAGTGGCATACCAATTTAACTTGCTCTGCCGCTTCAGCACTGAATGATTGAACGTAGGTTTGTACCAGTTTCTTAATTTTTTTTTAATATGAATAGCGGGCAAACGAGCAGGAGGGTCACCTGATGTTAAGTGATTACCACCGCCCATGAATACTTGTACCAGAGGCACCACCAATGCGTTGCCGGCTTTTCAGGAATTCAGTAAAAGTGCTTACCTATGTACTACCAGTCTATTCTCCTCCTGTCTACTTTTTAACCGACTTCCAAAATAGGAGGAGGTTTTTTAAAATTTTTTATGTATGTTTCCCGATCACTCGAAGACGTCTGGACCGATTTGGAAAATTCTTTTTTGTTTGAAAGGGTATATGCCACAGGTGGTCCCATTGTCATCGGTTCAGGATCTGACGATGGGATCTTGGAGAAATCAAGGGTACTCTTCAATTTTTTTAGGCACAATTGATATACTTTGTAGTGATGGCGTTTGAAGTCGGTTTTGTAAAAATAATTTTTACGTTTATACTTGTAGTTATTTTAAAGCGTTTTTAAATAAAGACCTACATGTAACTCGCTAAGTTCGAAATACAATACAAAATGATTATAACAATCGACAATATTATAATTAGATAGGTATTCCAAGTAGTTACGTATTAAAATTTTAATTGCTTGATAAAAATACACGGTACCACGGTTCTTGTATATGTACTGTTATCGCAAAAGATAAAACCAAGTTTATACCTACGTAAGTAGCTTAATTATTTCAGTTATATAATTTCAGGTATTTAAACAAATACATATCTTTCATTACAAGTGCATAGAGACAACATTTCAGCAAAAATTGTAAAACTTATAGTTCTTGTACTTCACGAGGGCGCGTGAGCTTTACTTATGGTTACGTCGTGTACATGCACAATGCGTAAGTGTGCGTGCCTGTCAGGAGCCTAGGTGAGAGCGGTCAGACGCAAACAAGCTCTCGCTCACACTTATACAGATACGACACACACAACCATGAGCCACGCGTCCTCGTGAATTTAAAGAAAGAACTATACTAACTTTTAAATAAATATTTTAATGTGACTATCGGTTATGATCACAACGATTAATTTTATCTAATAGCTATTTGTTTAATGGGATAAATACAAAGGGGTCATCAGCGTCCACATATTAAGAAGTTAATTCAAAATTGCGGGATGCGTTAATTATAATATGGCCAGTACCTAATTATTTAACAAAGAATTTATTAATGTCATTTTGTACACATCGACTTCACAACACATTAAATACCTTATCAACACTATCTGTACTTATTGTTGTACTAGCTGATGCCCGCGACTTCGTCCGCGTGAATTGAGTTTTTAAAATCCCGCGGGAACTCTTTGATTTTCCGGGATAAAATGTAGCCTATGTTTTAATCCAAGGTATAATCTATCTCCATTTTAAATTTCAGCCAAATCGGTCCAGTAGTTTTTGCGTGAAAGAGTAACAAACATACACACACACACACACACATACAAACTTTCGGCTTTATAATATTAGTGTGATGTGATGTGATGTGATATGCGAAAATACATAAATGTTTGTTTATTGGTTTGAACGGAGCAACGACGGTGTCTACGTGACTTTTTGCGTGGGTATATTTGAGGACTTGCAGACTGAAATAAAACAAAAGATTGCTGCGGCATTCTTTAAAAACCGGTCAAATGCGAGTCGGGCTCGCATACGAAGGGTTCCGTACCAAAAAACGACGAGAAAAACACGTCTCTAGTAATTTATTTTCATTTTTATCATTTGTTATTATAGTGGCAACAGAAATACATATTCCTTGAAAATTTCTACCTATTATACGGATCATGAAATACAGTCCGCTGACAGATGGACGGACGGACAGCGGGGGCTTAGCTATAGGGTCCCGTTGGCACTCTTTGGATACTGAACCCTAAAAACAAGTCAACGTGAAGTCGTAAGGTAAAGCTTTTTTAGTATAAAATCTAAGTTTTATAGAATTTATGCACTAGGTATTTGTTGTTTTTAATAAAAAACAATTAAGTATGACTTTATTTTATCATTGCTGCCTGTTTCACAACCTACTAGTCCTATTAATTAATTAATTAATTAATTAATATATTATAAATGCGAAAGTTTGTGTGTATGGATGTTTGTTAGTTGTGACTCAATCATCTCGCAATGACTGAACCGATTTGGCTGAAATTTGGCACAGAGATAGATTATAGTCTGGAATAACACATAGGCTTCTTTTTAACCCGGAAAATAAGAGAATTCCTGCGGAATAAAAAACCTTAATCCACGCGAACGAAGTCGCGGAAATCAACTAGTAGGTATAAAATAAATATTAAAAGTACCTAAATAAAAAAAAAGTACAAACTTCTCTGTTTTCATGTTGATAGTACCACTAAATAACTACTCGTTAATTTGTTAAGACAAACAAGATAATGGTGTTGACGACCAATACGGCTGATAACGTTATCATATCAGAGTACATGTAACTCAATAAGCAGACGCTGTGAACAATTCAAGTTAAAAATATACTACTGCTTATTTTAACTGTGGCTTTATTTCAGTTTCATTCGTTTTAACGCAAAAAATTCCACGTCGAAAATAATTTGTGTTTGCATTTTTTATGCAAATTATGAAACGAAACGTTACAGACGGTGTGATTAGTTGAAATGTTCAAGGTTCCGTACATACGAGTTTTTAATTTTAATTTTCAGACTTTTATTGGAGATTTTTAGGGAAATGCCTTTAATTAAAACAGCCATACCCCCTTCATCTGCATCTGCATCGTCACTTACCATAAGGTGAGTTCGCAGTCATGGACTATCATAAATCTATACTTATAATAATAAATAAATAAAAAAGCCTTTTATTTATCCTTAATCAGTTACAGTTACATGAATACTTTATACAATACATATAATTATATTTTAAACATGGATTGTCAAATTATTAAGTTATTAAATTAAATTGGCTACTTTATGATTAAATTAATTATTAACTACTATCATGTCGTGAATTAAAAATAGTTGGGAAAGAAAAGACAAGGTTTAATGGTTTAATATAAATAATTGTACTTCGATTTTAAGACTAATCTAATCATGCTATTAATAAGTAAAAGTGTATTTGTTTCACGCAGCAAAGAAGCAACAAATTTAATATTGTTAAAAACTTAGGAGTGTGAAATAGGATTCTTTATATTTAGGTACATCATAACCAAAAAGGAAGAAGTGAGTAGTATTTTTGGATGCACGAATTCCAGGTAATTATAATATCTACTATGTCAATATAGATTTAAATAATTGCAGAAGATAACATTTATCTTTTGTAATATATATCATTATAAGTATGACAGAACTTGTACTCTTGTAGTAGGTACTTAGTGCAAGTTATAACAGAAGTTTTTAGTTTAAAAAACGCATAGGTAACTTGTATAAGTATTATTCTTTATACAACAAATGATGATTCCCATGTTTCGTAACATGATTCCAAGCTAACGTGGCATATCTAGGTATATCTCCTATATCTATACAAATAAATAAAATTGAAGTGTCTGATTGTAATATCAAAATAACAGCTTTTTACTGAATGCATATGTAAGTAAATACGTTACTTATAACAAAAAAATAATTTTTAAAATTTTTGTCTGTTTGTTTGTTGCCGCAAATCTCGGGGACGGCTGGACCGATTTTGACGGGACTTTCACTGGTAGATAGCTGATGCTATCGGGAGTAATATGTTACTTTTTTAACCGACTTTCGAAAAAGAAGGAGCTGTGTTTTTCTATCTATGTATGCCACAGACAGACACGTCAAACTTATAACACCCCGTCGTATTGCGTCGGGCCGGGGCTAAAAAACCCACAATAATAAATTTTGAATAGTACAATATTATTTGAATTGATGGTCAAAAAGTGGTTAAATCTTCTACTACTACGACTTGAATACATACTTGGATTATTACGAATAACATACTTATTACGTACGTAATATTATTTTCACCTCTCTAGCTCAAAAGGGGCGCCTTTGCTGCCCAAAACCAGTGAGCAAAAGTCGTTTTTGCTCACTCAGTGAGAAAAAGTGTTTTGAATATAGAACGCATTGGATTGGCGTTTCTTCAACTCATCGTCTCAAGAAACGTTCAGAAATTTTGTATCTAATATTGCATACCCCATACATTTTATTTCGAGAAAATTTTTTAACTCTCTATTTTATTATTTAAACTACTTATTAACTTTTTTTAAATGTGTTTTAGACTTTATAATTCTGTAACACAACATGAAACATAAAAGAAAATTAAAATTAATTAATTAATATATTTTATTTTATGAATGACACAATTCCGAACGCAGACAAAAGAGTAATATAAAATGGCGGCAAAAAAAAAAAATAACTCTATTCTATATCTTAATTAGGTACTAATTTCTTAGAAGTTATTTGTTGTAAGAATTTTAAAATAACAAAATGAGTGAATCTAGTGATAATATAACACCTTCAGAATTAAAAGAATTAGTGTCTAACGCTGAATTAAACTTTCTTCCGGAAAAGTCTCGTGAAAAATATTTGAAAGCCTATGAATTATTTAATGATTGGAGACTTTCTAAGGATGCGAAGTCCTATTCAGAGACTGTGATTTTATCATATTTCATGGAATTGTCTAAAACAAGGTAACCATCTACATTATGGAGTATTTACTCCATGTTAAAAGCTACAATCAAATCGAAATGCGACGTTCACATTGAAACTTATCCTAAACTTATTGTATTTTTGAAAAGACAGTCGGAGGGGCACAAATCCAAAAAATCTAAAGTTTTCACCGCTCATGATATTGAAAAGTTTTTAAATAAATAAACCTAATTTTTAAAATTTTAAAATATCCTTTATGTTTTAATAAATATTTCTCTTACATCTTGTACTTTTTCGCTATTGAGGTGAAAAATTGTATGTATCACACGATAGCAAAGTTTTTGCTTCTTGTGCCTTTGAATCCCTCACTACTCTCAGGATTCTAGCTTAGAATCCTTCGCTCGCTCGGGATTCAAACTAGGCACTCGCAACAAAAATGAACTTTGCTATCTTGTTGAACAAATAACTATTTATCACGTAGCGATTATGTAGACGACGTTGCTCTTCATTTTGGGTCACGGTCAAGAAGAGACTAAAATGTATACATTTAAATTACGAGAGATCAAAAAACATGATTACATATATTACACTAAGGAGTAGGCGTGTAACTCTTTGCTGAAATGACTCAGTGAGTCTTTTTTTCAAAATGATCTACTGATTCCAATCTCTAACACCACTACGAAGTACTAATGTATCATTTGGCTCACTTGAATTTCGTCGGTAGGTACGCGTGGATGAGGCGCTCACTGACACGAATGAACGGGAATTATTATGGGAACTTTAAAACTGTTATTGTTGACGCTTTAATGACAAACTGCAACATTATTCTGTCACGTTTTTTTTTTATTTTGTTCTATTTGATAAAAAAAATATATGAATTAAATTAAAAAGCTCAATTAAATACCGCCTGTATTTAATTTAACCGCCCACGAATTTATTTTCTGCTCTAGTTGAGAATCGATGATCCAAATGATTCGAATGAAGCGGTTCACAGATTCGAATATTTGGAGTGATTCAGATACAAATGATCCAATCTTAATGAAGATACGTTTTTGCCAGCTCTACTAAAGAGGTATTATTATACATAATGTACCAGTTTCTTTTAATTTATTATTCCACAATCTGCGATCTCTGAGAAGATCTTCAAAAGGTTTTTATTTTTGTAAGGACGCAACGCCTTTGCGATGTGAGGAGATGCGCAGATTCAGAATAAAAATTGTAACTAGTAGCATATTTATATGTAATATATTACATTATGTATAATATACATATTATATTATTATGATAGCATTGTAGCCCAGTTATCAATTATACAAAAATAAAAATGACGATATCATATCACTTAATAACTACTTATCTACCTTTGGTTCATACACAATGTTTGTCGGTAATTAGGAAATTTAGTAAAGAGCAATAAGTCTAGATAAAAATAAAGTTATAATTCGGTAGGTGCTGATTAGATAAAATATAAACAAGAATACAAGGAAGAAGTTTTCAAACTTTACCTCCACTAAGGAAAATTGAATATAGGTACATACTTAGGACAAACGCCCGTCATATTGGTTTTTGTTAGTGTAAAATATAGCCTATGTCCCCCGGACCATAATAACGTATCGATTGACACCTCATTCATCAAACTCGGCTCAGTAGTTCAGGCGGTATGGGGGGATGTACATAAATAGACACATACATACATATATATAGACTGCGAAAATCATAACTCTTCCATTTGGCTTTGCAGTAGTGGGGTAAAAATAGGGTTGCTTCAAACCGACCGTTCTTAGCATAATAAAAACAAGTTTAAAATTTAAAATTGACAGGTTTCCAAAGTAAAAAGTCAAAAAACTATTAAAACGTTAATCCGAACTTTTTTAAAAATATATTGACTAGCACTTGACTGCAATTTCACCTGATGGTAATTGAAGATACAGCCTAAGATGGAGCGCGCTTGCCTAGAAGATGCCTATTATACTATACTTGTAAACAAGTCCACCAGCGTGGTTGATTATGGCCTAAACCCTTCCCATTTGAGAGGATACCTGTGCCCAGTAATGAGTTTGCGAGTGACACAAATCTATAATTACTTGGTACATACAGTTTATAATAGTTAGAAGTTAATTAGAATAAGGTTGACATTAAGTATAATACTTATAAAAAATTTTACATTTGACATTTTTAATTTAATTTAATAAAATAAATATAATGTATAGCGTTTCGAATATTAATTAATTAATTATATTATGATGTATTATTTGATGAATTCTTTATAATGGTTTTCGAAACTCTATAAGATTTGTGTCAATAAATTTAGAATAAGAATTATTTAGAATAAGATTTATCATAATGTTAATTTTGCATGCCAATACCCGGCAGATTGCAGTGCCGTTTAAATATTATGTAACACCTATGTACCTATACTCAATCTATGCAAATAAAGATTTTGATTTGATTTGATTTGAATGAAAAATGAAGTAATTAATATATAGAAATAAATATAAATAGTTCTTTCATCTCACGAGGGCGCGTGGCTCATGGTTGTGCGCGTGTCGTATCTGTATAAGTGTGAGCGAGAGCTAGCTCACGCCTGACCGCTCCCACCTAGGCTCCTGACAGGCACGCACACTTACGCAATGTGAAAGTACACAACATAACCACAAATAAAGCTCACGCGCCCTCGTGAATTGCAAGAACTATATCCGACCTTACCTACTACCAAAATTAAATGGTATTAAAAGATCGGACTTGTATTTATTAAGTGCAGATTTTATGGATTTTATTTTAAAGCATATACCTATTACCTAGTCAATTAATTTCAGACACCGCAGAACCTACGTTATGCAAAAGAAAAATGATATGTATATTCTTATCATAGGCACCGTGAGACTATAACGTATCTATTACAAGTATGCACTTATTGTGTAGGTATTTAGCACGAATATTTTAACATTCGCACGTATCCAGTAGGTTTCTGCGAAGAACGTTCATGTTGCTGAATTGCAATTTTCAAACGGTGGGAACTTGTAGTCATTTATGTAATGTAAAATATACCTATACTCAATTTCATACCAACATGAATAATCCATACGGAAAATGTGAAAATTAATTTTGATCGTGTCCCGTTAACTTTGTGTACAACGCTACAGGGGTTTAACGGTTGAAGTCTAACAGAAAGAGGCGATTTTTTTTATCTAAATATATAAAAGGAAAAGGTGACTGACTGACCATCAACGCTCAGTTCAAACCATTGGACGGGTCAGGCTGAAATTTGGCATATACAAATAGATATTATGACGTAGGCAACCCCTAAGATTTTTTAATATTCCACCCCTAAAGGGATAAAATAGAGGTTTGCAAAATTAAACTTAACGTGAGCGAAGCCGCGGGCAAAAGCTAGAAAAATATATAATTTTTAAATTAGGTAATTTCAATTGGAATGTTTCCTTTGTAGTTAAAAATAAATTAATTCCAACTGATTATTTATTAAATAAGTAAAATACATGACCACTGTTCTTGTTGAGCTTGACCATTTTAAATAAAAGTGCGTTAAAGGTTTATGACATCACAGATCACTATTTCATCTGGCGCACTTAAAGCTGCCTGACTTAAATATGCACGCGTTTTGACTGTTGATAAAAAAAATGCTGTTCTGACGAGATACCTAATTTGTTATCTGCGAGGTTCAATACATAATTTCAACCTATCCACACGGGAAAAACCCACAAACAATAACAAAAATATTTTATTCTTACGTCCTTTAAATATATTTAAACATCTGATGATAACAGAGATCGTTATCAGTTTACGGTCCGTGAGATAATAACAAAAACGTAACCGGTTCTCGAATACCGAATATGGATATATAATTATGTATATTATACGCGTATGAAAATATACATTAAGTAGTTCAATTACATATAAACTCATTACAGTAATTGTTCTGTGTTGCAAAAACAAATTGCAGCCAAAATAAATACCGCATATTACAATAGCGTCAATAACTAAGTATATTATTATTAGAAATCTAGCGAAGACAGTGAATTAGGGTTTTGAGCAACTTATTAATATTTAAATAAGATGAAAAATACGACTTAATTTGTTGTGATTGTGTGTAATTTGATATGACGTGGTGGGAGGCTTTGGCCGTGGCTAGTTGCCACCTTACCGTCATAGACGTGCCCGCCAAGCGATTTCACGTTCCGGCACGATGGTGTATAGAAACCGATTAGGGGTATGGGTACTGCAGTACACTGCCATACCCGTTTCAAGTTAGCCGTCTTAGACTGCATCGTCACTTACCATCAGTCAGATCGCAGTCAAGGTCTATCTTTTCATTGAATAATTAAAAAAAAACTATATGATATTCTAAAGGCAAAAGAATGCACGATAAAGAGTAGAATAAAAATGGAAAGATAACATTATTGTAAGTAGGTAGGTATATAGGTTACAGAATTTACCAAATTGAATGAAAAATGGCAAAAATATTGAGAAGCTATTCCTTCATAAAACAAGTTTTTACTGTTAGTGATATGATGTAGGTACGAGTAGGTTCCTGAACTTTTCTTAAACGATGAATAATGCGGAGAAATTCACGACTGTCATGCCGCGGTAAAGAGAGCATCCGTGAATTAGAAGAGCGTGTCTAATAGAGTCTACAGTTACAGTGTATATCACAGTACGGTCGTCAAAAACCACTTAACGCAGCCCCAGTCACTATAGTTAGTCCTCAGGTGCTAATAGGGACAAGCAATACAAAACTTAACGTTTACCAGAAACATGGCCAGGGTTAGTATAAGATTTAATTCGATTGATCGTATTCGTATTCGATGACATTAGCGTCAAAGTAAAATGGACCATAACAGCATTGAATTACAGCTCAATTTCGTGCACGCATTCTCATACGTTTACGTATACGGATACGCTCCAAATTAAAATCGGATTTGTGACTTTAAATCAATACAGTTAAAGTTCATTTCACTTTGACGCTAATGTCATCGAGTACGAATACGAATCGAACTAAATCTTATACTAACCCTAAAGTTTGCAAAACAAACTAAAGGTGTGAGTTTTTGTTAAAATAGATGTTTAACTGCGAAACTCGGTGTCGCTGTCGATGGCAAGGGTTACTTAAGGAACTCCTAAATAAAGATTAAAAAAAAGAAATCACTTTCAGGAGCCCTAGGGTATCTTTTCAAGTTCACGTTAACTGTGCGTAAATCTATCATCTATCGTAATAAATGGATGGGAAAAGGGGTGGTGAATTTTTTCATCTCTTTTCCGTACATACAAAATGACAGATTTACTTATACACTTGGCATATTCAGCTCAAGCTTCTTTAGTACAAATAAATGACATCTCATTAAGGAATTATATTCAAAAGTCTAACAAAAGATCCAACTAAGCGTAACAAAAAAGAAATGTAACTTATATAAGGAAAAAACAAAATTTGGGACACGTTCCAGTTCGTTAAGTCAACAAAAACATTATGGACCGATCTTGATAGGACGTAGGTCCTGCATATAAATGGTTGAAATTAAAAACTAGATATTTCAGGATACCGTAGTTCATAATGGAAAACATACAGGACACTATAGGAACGAGGTTTTGTAGCACAACCATAAGAGAAAAAAAGATGGGTGGATGGATGGATGGATGGATGGATGGATTGATGGATGGATGGATGGATGAATTGATGGATGGATGGATGAATGGATGTTCGTTTGTTACTCCTTCACGCCACAACGAACGAACCGATTTGGCTGAAAAATGGAATGGAGATAACTTATAGGTACCCTGGTTTAACACAAAGGCTACATTTAATTCCGAAAAATTAAAGATTTCCTGCGGTAATCAAAAAACCTTAAAATCCACGCGGATAAAATCTAGTGACTAGATGATGCCCACGATTTCATCACTAGATTCTAGTCTATGCAGATAAATATTATGAGGAAAACATTTTGAAACATTTTTTTTTATAGCACTAATTCTTTACAAATAAACTTATTATGCGATCCCAAACAATTAATAAGATTGTTTCGATAATAATCGCTTTAATCCTGACGAACCCTTGGTGCGAAGTCGAATCGCACTTGACCAGCTTTTTATTGTTGGAGAAGACATAAAGAAGAATATATGAATAAGTGAGTGCAAGTTAAAATACAAATGGCACGCGTATTATTCAAAAATATATATTCATAGTTTAAATAAAAAAAATTATCAGTTATTACTTTTTTGGTGACGATAGAGGAGGGGTAGTGAGTTTGACTGTTTTTGCGCATTTTGTTTGTTTGCAATCTTAAATATAAAAAAGGAAAAGATGACTGAATTACTGACTGACTGATTTATCAATGTACAACTGAAACCACTTGACGTATCTGGCTGAAATTTGCCATACAGATAGCTATTATGACGTGGGTATCCGCTAAGAAAGGATCTTTGAAAATTCAACCCTTAAGCAGATAAAATCAGGGTAAAATAAGGGATTTGAAAAATCTAACTTTACGTCAGCAAGCCGCGGGCGAAAGCTAGTAAACATATTATATCATTCACTAATTCACTTGTATCTAAGCAAAAACAGAAAAAAAAATTTACGGCCGAGCGTATAATGCAACGTTTCGTTATCAGAATCGTAAATTTCCTTTTATTGTGTATTTCGACAATATTGTTCCGAATCGTTCGAGAACTTCAGTTTTTTCTACTGAAACGAAAATATTACTTTTTTATCAAAACAGCGTATTCGATTAGCATAGTTAGCATATTCGATTACGTATGACGACTCGACCCTGGATCGATTGATTGATTGATTTTGAACAAAATGTACCTATTGGATTTTTTTTGTCAAGAAATTCCCAGTAGGTACTAACCCGGAGTTAGGAAGTTGGCAGTGAGTTACCCCCGTGCCTCGAAGAGTACGTAAGGTCTATCGATGCACCTGACCTATCTCCGGTTGTATCGGATTTCTGTCCCATCGGACTATGAGAGTGAGGAAATAGAGAGTGCACCTGTGTTTGCGCACCCACTTGTGCACTATAATATCTCCCGCGCAGATGGTTAATTTCTGAGGAGGTTGACCGCAGTGACCGAATTCGGTCGGGGGGGCATTGTTATACTATACAGTACTCACGAGAACTACCATAGATACACAAATGTAGAAACATTATCAGGTCTCAATTAGGTTATTTCAATATACTAATACTTATTTAAAAATATAAAACAAACGAGTCGAACCTATTGCGAATACACCGGACATTGACCAAGTTCCATCTCGGGTTCACATTCGTTAGCCAGTGGCGTGTGGTACGCCATGTTTTGATTTCGCTAGCCAAACAATGACCATGTTATGCATGTGATGTGTAAACATACATTTGTAGTGGGAAACATTGCAACGGTCAACATTGATGCTATTTCTCCGACAATGGCAGTAACTTCACTGTCAAAACAGTCCTTACTAATCTATACAAATAAATAAAATTGAAATGCCTGAAATGAAAAACATTCGCTATAGCAGCGTCTTATGTATTAACGAAATGCACATCGCGCTTGCCAACTTACAAACAGCTAGCGCCATCTATTTAAACTTGCGACATTACAAATGGTAGTGTGTCCTATTAAAATTGAAGTGTCTGTTTGTTGCCGCTAATCTCTGGAACGTTTGGACCGATTTTAACTGGATTTTCACTGGTAGATAGCTGATTTTATCGGGATTAACATAGACTACTTTTTTAACCGACTTATGAAAAAGGAGAAGGAATTGTGTTTCTGTACCCATGTATATCGATATCTACGTGATTTCTAAAACGAATCTTGTGAAATCTAAATCTAAAGTGAATCTTTTTTTTACCGATACAGAAAATTTGCGAGACGCTCCCATAAAAACTTCGGGTTCCACCTCTTCAATCCTGATACTGCAGGAGTACTGCTCCCTTAAACTGTGGGAATTTAAGAACTGTCGATTATGAATAGTAGTTGTAGGTACCAAGTAAAGACTACATCGTTGAATTCCAGGACCCAACTTCTCAATCCTGATGCTGCAGGGGTTCTGCCCACCTAAACTGTGCGGATTTAGGAATTATATAGGATCCTCAATTATGTTTTAATCCCTTTCTCCTACGGATTTTTATGGTTAGTCTCGCAAGGATACTCAAAGCACCCAGAGGGCGCGGGCGTAACCTTGAGGCTCAGGTCAACAAGTGCATCATAATAATAAAAAACAGTGGGGAACTGTGTCATTAGCGACAAGCGCCCTTGACGGGCGGTCAATCGGGACCGTATACAATATTGATCCTCGATAAAATTGATTTCAGCCTTCTGCTAACATTGCACGTTTACTTTCAACATGCAATGACCGGTAGTAAAAGCGAAACTGGAATTAATGGGCTAGTTGCTCGGGTTTACTTATCGAAACTAACATATGAATGGATATTTGCCAGGTCGATATAGGTATGTATGTTTCAGGAATGTTCAGCGACATAGCAGCGAAATTGATTACATTATTGACTCGTAGGGTTGGCTAAAGTAGGTTATCTAGTCTCGAATTGAGAGAAGTTGGCTCATAAAAGTAGGTAAACACCATGGATACTACGTAGTATACTAGTAAGTACCTACTTCTCGAAACAACAAAAAAAAACTGTCAAGAAAATAAGTAATTATCTTTAGATTAATATTACTTCATATATTTGATACTTAATTTGTTTGATAGTACAGGAGTTAAGATAACAGTTTGTACATACTACGTAGATATAGATCAGTATGTTTCGTATGTTCAAAGCAAGCTTAGGTCGAAGAGAGAAGCTATTGCAGCAAAATACCAGACCAATAGGTCTAAAATAAATAGTGAGACGTTATCGTCGACGAGAGCTCGAAATTTTGTATTGCATTATATTTTGTTATTTCATAGCATAATTGCAAATATTTTTTAAAGCGCAATTTACTTATGTTACAACTATACATTATTTTTATTTCCGCACCGATTATTTCGCCGCTTTTATCATAGATTTTGTGTATGATCTTGACCGACTTTTTGTAGGACGTGTGCGTTTCAGTACTGCAATCTATTTCATTTTTTGCCGACAAAGAGTCGGTCACCGATTGTCGGACGTGAGCGCCGGCACATGTCCATATTTTTTGTGTCTGACGAGAATGCCTACTCTGAGGCGTGCAGCTTGTTGGTTGCACATGTTCAAAGTTTATTATCACCATGGTTACACGACGTACACAAAACTACTGACAATGACACACAAACCCTGGGACTCTGCCCCAATTAATAACTACGCTGTCGGTTGGAAGATAGATTGACACTAAAATAACTAATACAAATGTTATTTCAAAACATAGTTTTTTTTGAAAAGCAATCCATCTTAATACTATAATGCGACTGTACATATAATTAATTGTACCTAACTCTGAGGCTGAAATCTATAGACCGCACTCTCACTCTGCTCAGACTCAAGACAGATAAAACGAGACAGATTTATGTCGGGCCACATTTGTGTCTCTTTTTAACTCTTGAGGCCGAGCTAAGTCAGAGGACGCTCTATAGATCTCAACATGACTCTCTGCTTGGTATCTTTAATGTTTCACAGCTGAACGGATTTTGACGTTTGATTTTTTTGACATTTTCAATTCAGGAATCCAAAGTTCCCACGGAATTTGAAAAAAAAAAAAAAATTATGCGAAAGTTGATGGCATTTCATATTGCTGCTAGCCTGCTACGGGTTTTCAAGGCAGATGTGCTAATGGCCTTAATTAACTAAACTTAAACGCTTACGTATCACCTACATTCCGATTTATTTTTAATCGAAGGCTGTTTTCTAAAATTATTTGTTTATATTTTAATAACCTTAAAGTGACAATAAAATGTTAATAAATTCGCTATACGGGTCATTAAAAATAGCCAAAGAGATGACACATTAATGGAGGAGCCATCTTTTACAACAAGCACCTAAAAAGCGCTTACATTTAATCATAGAAACATGATAGAGACGTAAGCCTGTAACTCTTTAACCTTTTCATTCATTCCTCTAACTTTTACTTATATTAGCCTGAGTATGGCATCATATTGTTGTCAGATAGAATAAATGCAGTGGACTTACAGAATAGTTTGACAGATAAATTTTGACGAAAAATCCAATATCATACAAATTACAAATATCCATTAGGCGCAAAAAGGACGGAAAATCTTGAAGCAAGCATACTAATAGGGTCTTTTTGGAACAATCTTGGTTATTATGTTTTCTGTCCTATTGTTTAAATACATATTTTATAAAGCGATTTTGACTATAATAATACATAAGTATTTCCAATATTAGTTATTACACTTTTTAAAGACCAAAATAAGACTGTAGCCAACAAAAAGCTGGAGCAGTTTTACGGGACACTGCCAGCTCTAGTAATACGACGCCTCTCTGCAACAGCCTAATTACGATGACAGGTTTTTTTCTCACGTTCCTCACAAGGATTCGAAAACATGCAAAACGAAATTCGTGAATTTTTCCCTTAATGCTATCATGAGTAATACGCACTTTTCATCATTGTAGTTCATGGATTTTTTATATTTTGCATTTTTACGTCAATTTATTATTGTACCTGGGAAGATAAATTGGGAAACAGTAATGTCTCCCTCAACCTCAGGTATGTATCTATGAATAAATAAATCATGAACAAACTGAATATTATGAATTCATGAACAAGACAATAAAAAACGAGCAATATCGGTATGTGCTCAGCATGTTTCGAGCCAGTCTCAAGCCTTGTCATAAGCTTGCCGTGTCTAAAGTATGTTCAGTTAATATTTTTGTAACATCTATATTGTCAACTGTTAACAACAATCGCCAATGGAAGCTATATACAAATCGCTCATTTGCGACAAGAATGACATAATTCAAAATCGACGATGAGAGAATTCTCTCGTTAGAGAGTAATGTTTTGTGGATGCTGCGGTCTCGAAACAACACAGCGGCCAACAAAGCGACAGAGCATTAAATCACAATCTCTCTCGCTCTTATTTTTTTGTGCTTAGCGTAATGTTGTTTTTATAGCAAAAAGTATAAATTTTCCGACACTAAAATTGGTGAATTTTGAGTTATGTCACCCTTGTCGCAAATGAGCAAAATATGCACTAGTCACAGATATAGCTTACCTCCCGAGACCGCATGAGGTACCGCACGAGGCGGCCTCGCAGCACCGCGAGCGTGTTCTTGTCGAGCTCCACGCCGCCGCCCGCCACTGACTGCACCAGCACTTGCCAACGAGACAGCGAGTTTTCAAGTAGGCGGATGTCTTTCTTCTCTATTCTGTATTTTAAAAAAAGTCCTCATCATAATCAACAATCCATCAATGACTCATTACTGAAGCCAGGTCTCCTCTCAGAGAAGGTTTATCCTATTAATCCTATTATTAATTAATATTATAAATGCATCAGTTTGTATATTTGTTTCTCAATCATGTTGCACGTTGTAGGCCAATATAGGACATGAATATTGGCAGACTTCACACACCTTTGAGAACATTATGGAGAACTTTCAGTTGTGCCGGTTTCCTCACGATGTTTTTCTTCCACGTTCTTATTCAGTTGCTGTGCGTTTAACACAACTTCAAAAAGTCAAAGATGCATGCCATGTACCCATCGAAAAGCAGACTGCAATCAAGTGCACAAAACAAGTCTCAAATAACTCAGCAAAGCTATCCATTTCACTCTAGAACTAAAAATAGAGATCTCAGGTACACCTGAGATCTCTATTTTTAAGAAACCGTTATACATAGCGGTTTCTTTAACCATGGTCAAAAATCTATTGTCCTACCTGTCAGCTAGATGCATTTCAACATCAATACCATCTTCTTTATAATCAGGTAATTCCGAGTCATTAATGGTCTCCTCTGCATCAGAAAATGTCATCACATTGTCATCTTGACCTAGAACCAAAGCAGATTTAATTACTAAAAATATTTTTAGAGCTGAATTTTCGATTGTCTAGTAAACTTTAACAGGTTCCCTGTCCAGACAACAGACACAATAGTTAAACAATAACCATGCTCAGATGTGATTCACCATTGAACAAATCATATCGGAAATGTGGCACAGGATACTTTTTATACTGGAAAATCAGAGTTACCTTAGGATTTATAAAAAAACCTAAGTATAAAACCTTTAACAGTCTTGAAATCTTAGACATTAACTGCTGCACTCTTGTATTATAATTGCAATTTTGTAACATAATTTATTCTAAATCACACCTACCTTTTGGCAAGGGTTGCACGGTTTGGTCTGGTAGCAATTGGTACTGCTTCAGGAGCTGCCAGTGGTTCATGAGAGATTTGGCTGTCCTGGTGGGATAGAACACATGCGGGTTCTGTTCCAACAACTCTTGGAATTTCTCCGGGGCTGGGTGAGAATTCTGTGAAAAAAATTCTCATATTATTATACATCAAACTTTGCTTGGTTTTTCGAACTTCGGAATACTTAAAAAATTTCATTTAGCAAGAAATAATTTTTGTGCAATAAATTATTTAATTTTATGAAAGTCAGTAATTTGCTTTATTTATTAATTTTAAATTAAATGAAACAGATATATGGAAATGTAACCAGTATTGCTCTTACTTGTTCTATTACAGTGTATATTCATCAACTTTTTGGCCAGTGAATGAATATACACTGTAAGAGAAGCACTGCTTGCCACAGATCTCCTCTTTGGCCAAGTGTAATATATTAACTCTCCTCAAAAAAAAAAAATCGGTTCAGCATCTTTATTTTTTTTTATTAAAAAGAATAGTAGCCAAGCTGAACTTGACTTATATTCTCGTCTCCCCTCCAAATAAGAGAAAAGCTTGTGCTAGGAGTGGGCACAACAATAGTGCAACGGGTTGGGTTTGAACCTGCAACCTTTCAGTTTTCAGGCACCTTTAACCATTTGGCTATTGAGGCTAAAGGCTTTTGACTTTTGAATTCCCAGATTGAACTATGTAGTGAGCTATGTAGTAATGCTTACACTAGGTAAAGTGCCAAGTAATTCCTCCTCCGCATTAGAATACAATGCCTGCTGTTGCACTGCAGCGATGAGGTCTGGGTGCAGGTTGCGCATTGCAGCAATTGCCACTCGGGACACTTCAGCATTGTATAGCAGAGCGTACCAGCGAGACTGAAGCTCACCCACTGTGAATCTGCATGAAAACTTTATACCTCGGTGGACAACCCGGAGATCGTTTGTCTGGAACAAAAGCAAGGATATTGTTAATCATAATATATTATTTTATATCAGCAAGGGTAGGTGTTTCTGAGAAAATGTCTATTGTTATGTAACTCAGTGTCAGCATATCTTAATGAAAAATTGAACATAATTAACTATTACTTTTCTTAGCTGTAATTAATTATGGTACCTAGGACAAAACTATGTACATTTAAGCCTTTGGATGAAATGTTCTTAATGAGGGTGAAACTGCATGATAAACAGCTGAGATTTCTGAGACTTCAAAGCACTTTGAACTGTTGTGCTATTGAAGCTTCAAAAATTGTGATTGAATATTTCTAATACCTAATGAAATAAAGCAAATCTAATAATTGATTGAATAAATTGCTGATTTTGATCAATTTTTTGAAAAAAAAATTCCAATTTTTATGTATTTCACCTGTTGTACACCCAGAATCAATGCTAGGTCATCTGTGGGCTTCCATCGTCCTAAATCCTTTGTGGACAGTTGACTCAGCTGTCCCTTACGTCGCGATTTGCGAGCGACACTGCCAGAGATCTTGCTTGAAGCTCGTCTGCGCTCTTGAACCGGCGGCGCAGGGGTTGCTGGCGCACTGCCGAGGATAGGGAACTCTGGCAAATGGCTGGTGTAGGACTGCGTACGCATTCGCTTCTCATTTTTACCAAGAGAAGCACCTGACAAACTTAAGCTGTATTCAACTAGCTCATCGTCAAAACGCCTCCGTTTTATGGATCTTGAAGAGCTGTAAACGTTTTAGATATGTAATAATCATATATTCCATGAAAATATCGAGTTAAAATGTTTTGATTTAAGTAATACATTGTTGTTCACCTTCGTCGTTTGTTATTATCCTGTGATGTATCTATTTGTAGAGGCGGAAGACCTGAATAATCATTGCTATCTGATGCATTGGATGGAGTTGCAGGAAAATCCATCACATTAAAATGAATTCTTTTCTATTTATCACCTTTTATTTTGAAACAAAAAAATTATCAGGTTATAATTTTCATCATAGACCAAGAAATAAGAAATTTTGATCTATTACTTTTTTTCCATAGACGATAGATAGAGGTTAAGCTGTAAACAAACTATCGGATGCGTTCGTAGGATGCGTTCGTGCCGCCGCCGCGTAGTTAAGTACCTACCTACCTACCTAGTAGACCTAGACCACGTTTTTTCTCTGTAAAAGATACCTATAGGTATATTTTACTTGTGACGAACAAAAATAAAATTATAACAGGGTTAGTTTGCATTGAAAAGTAATGCAAACTTACCCTGCACTCTAGTTAATTATTTTTCTTGTGATGAGAAAAATAACATTCTATATAACAGTTTATAACAACAGTTAGAAAAATATATTACATCAGTATAATTCATTGAAAATTATAACAGTTTAGCGCACCTCTAGCTGTAGGTGTCAGTTTTTTGACAATGACAAAAACCACAGACAAAAACATTAGACAATTCACAAACAATTTGGAATTTTAGAGGTTAGAATTAAAAAATAGAAAATATTCATTTCTTGTTACTTAAATAAAACAATGAATCATTTAATACGACCTTTAGTCGTTCATCAAAAAAATGTAGCAAGGCGATGCTATAGCAAAATTGTAATAACTGATGATGGCTCTACAATAGTTGCACTTCACCGTGAAGAAGGGTTTCCTTATGAATTTTCCAAACCTTTACCTGAAGAGATGAAAGAAGACAAATCAGTGTTGAGAATGAACGATTACAGTGAAGTAATAAGAGTTTTCAAAGACATAAAGCCTGAAATTGCGCGGCAACAACTTGCTTCAGTTACTCTGACTACAACACATAGATGGTTCCCGCGGGCGAGGGACAAGAAAGCTAAGAAAACGGAAATGAACAGACCCTATTTGTAGATTAATTAATTAGATGTATTGTAAGTAAAATAAAATACTTTAGTTTGTTGTTTATAGGCATTGTTTTACTTACCAACAAGTTCTAATAGCTATACTGCTATAATAATGTTATTGTAATGCAGTAATTTATAGATTTTAAAACGATTGTCTGGTCTCCTTAGCAATTTACAAAAAAATATTTTATCTAATGTAGCTGTTAATTAATTGTGAATATATTTAAACTATTATATTTATTTGGTCATAGCCTAATGAGTTCCATTGTTGAACAATAGCCTTTCATAATAAAATTGCACTTATCCCTGTTTATTGCTAGTTGGGATGCAGGCCCCAAATTATAGAAACATATATGAAGAACAGCCTTCATAAATAGGTTTACATATGTAGTTGTAATAGCATTGTAACCTACAATTAGCGTTGCCAGACGTCCCGGATTTCCCGGGACATCCCGTATTTTAGGCATAGTTTAAAATGTCCCGGCGGGACTGGCTCTGTCCCGTATTTGAACCGTACTTCGTGTTTTATTATGAAATTGATCTAAGTATTCACACACGCAACGTTCGTAAAACGTACGGTTTACAATTGTCTGACTCGAGCGACTGTGTAGTGTGAAGTAACTTGCACTTGCCGCCCGCATCGACCAACGGCAGTGTTAGTGTCAGAATGACAATGTAACTGACTTGATCTTTGGAAAAAAATTACACTAAGTAATTTTGTTTTTTATTTGTCCCGGGTAAATAACTGAAATCCCGTATTTTTTGCCCATTTAACCATTTGTCCCTCATAGGCTGAAAAAAAAATCTGGCAACCCTACCTACAATCTAGATTTTCTGCCAATCAGTGTTCATACACTTTCAGCCTTATCATAATTCATCAAAAGTAGTACGTAATTATAATTATCTGGCTCATTCCCACTTCAATGCAGTAGCTGTTGCTTTATAATAAGTATGTTTTAAATTAATTAAAAGTGATGTGATTTAATATAACTTTATTTCAATAAATAATATTTAATAGTTACATACTCATTTTACATTTTCTCACTATAAAACTATGATTAAATGAACCTAAACATAACAATAAATAAAATTATTCACATGTATTAGTAATTTAGTATGTTCTTTACTTATGTCGCGATAAAAGAGCTCATTTGCGTTTAAATAGTTTTTTTTATCTACAATAAAATATCATCATTATTAACAAAAAGAATAATAAATATTATTTCATTTACATTAATTTCTAGCTTTCCTATATAGGCAACATAATAACATCAGCTTTTTAAATTGCATACTGACTCAGGAACTGACTTCCTTGAGAAAATGTTGATTGAGATAATTATATACAGTTCAAAAGTGCCAGAACAAGGTAGATCTTGTGTAAGTAATACCAATAAAAAAAATTAACAGCCAAAACAATTTATACATTGTACTTATTTGTATATACATGGTATTTAGTTGAATCCAAATTGTCCAAAGTTCTTTAAGGCCTGTCAATTATTGTATAGAGGTTTGTATGCAAACAATACCACTGTTTCTAGATGTCTTATTTTTAATTAGCATATTTGTTCAATCAGTATGCCTATTAATAAGCTTAAGCTATGACAACTTTTATAGAGTATCTTTGTTTTCAATAAAATATATTTCAAAAAAGAAATAAAAAAATAATTTATGAGATACAACATTTCCATTAAATATCACAACATTTTCCACCTTTGGTACATGTTAATGTCTCGCAAGAAAGCCTCCATTAATATCTTTTTTTATGGTAGAAACACATTAACTGTAATAAGACCAAAAACATCCTTCCATCGCCCAACACAACAAACATGCCTTAATGCAATGATAAAGCAGACTATCTAAAAAATTTCCAAGGAGGTATGGCCAAAGATATTGTAAATGTGTTTCCACCGTTATCATATCTGTAAAAGCTTTTTGCTGACATATTTAGACTAGTTTTGAAATTATAATGCATCTAATTTACACTTAATTTAAATAATGTCTCTTTCAATTAAAAAAATAAAATATAAAATGTTTCAAAGCAAAAATATATTGTCCACTCTAAAGTTTTAATATGGAAAAGTACAGCATAAGTCTGAAATTGCTGACACCCTATCTAAACATCACAAACACTATGGCTATGTATATGCATTATACATATTTCAAATATTGCACTGGCAGCAATTGTGGTAGTTGTAAAGTTTTAGACCTTAATAAAAATTAACACATTGCTTGAACCAGTGGTAGATTCACTTGACATTTCAAAAGCACTTTGTACTTTTACTTATTTTAATGTAAAAGGTAGTCCATACCACATATACTACAACACATATTTTTAGACTTGTACATATAATATTATAATGCTATGTAGATGTTTCGGCGACGTGGCGCGGGCGTCGAAGCCGCCGCGCATTGGGTCGACGACACACTACTCATTTGTCTAAGATTAAAGCACGGAAATAGATCCACGATGTTTTCTTTATGATCTAAATGCAATCAAACAAGTAAATTATTACCGCCGTATCAAGACCTTCAGTAGATTAAAAATATGTGTTGCAATAAATGAAAGTGATTTTAATCACGAAATCAAAATAGAATATGACACAGTTGGCGTTTGGTGCACGTGCGGCTAACTACGGGTTGGCAGCCATCGCGTCCTTATAATTATTGCTGACTCTTGACCTAAGCTATTGACCCACTCAAGGTTTGGCATTTAGTACAATTTTATACAATGATATGAAATGTGAAATAGGTCATATACTGAATGTGCACGAGTTGAGGTCAAATTATGTCCTATTTTTTATTAACAATAAAAAAATACCAATTTATTTGAAAATAATCCACAAATATCCTCGATTTTTGACAGCATTAATAATATTATTGTACCACATGAAATATAATTTTTTTTCAGCGAAATTATCTCATGTCTATTTTACTACATACATATTTTTATTTCTGAGAACCTTTTTGACTACTAAATTATAATGGTTATCCTGACTTCAATATTTAACCTTGAAACTGAGTTTAACTTATTTGAGTGGGCTACATCAAAGAATATTTTAGCAAAGTACTTAACATACCCTGGTGCCAGTCTTTGAAAAGTTAAACTTATTCGTGGAACTACAATAATTATTGTAACTTACACAACAATCATCAATCAGCACAATAACTTTTTTGTATTCATAGTTATACTAGACACTATGTTAAAAAATATAATAGGTACATATTAACTTTAAATCTACTTATATACTGAAACAATACATTTGCTTATCTTATTTTATAGTTTAATGTTACATGAAAGAAAGGCTATGCCTTTCTGTATTTATGAGATGCACCGCTAAGTATCACCAAATAATATTATAAGATTTGTGAATGGCAATATACATTATTTTGTTTATAAGTTCACTAAAAATATAGTTTGATTTAGTAAAAAGATTTATATTAGGCTGAGTCCAGATGAGTGTAACGTTACGTATTTATAGTTTATTATAACGCAAATCGAGTTCGATATCTAAATCTTTGAGCCGAGCCCGAATTTTTTTCCCTATATAAGTAATTCAATGGATAACCCACGCTTTATTCTTCGCCCGTCAAAATATTTACTCTTGCGACTACTCAAGATAAAATACAGAGTTTTTAATAATAACCAGTACTTTTTTAAGTTTATTTTATTTGTTGTATCTGTACTTATTCGTTCCACGTTTATAATTTTTACATAAATGTTTTCGATAATTATAATACTTAAGTGTTTATTATTATATACATATTAAAATGTTATATAATATATTATGGATTATTATTATTACTATTCTACCAAAATAGGTAAGTGTAAATGTCTTTATTACGTTACATATTATTACACGCATCTGGTCCCGGGCTTGTTTGCAACAATGCCTCTCTAATATGAATCATATCCTTCATTTTTAACGAAGTTTCATTCAACGGTAAGGCTTAAGAGTTGTACTATAGTCAAACTGTCGTACATAATATCATATTGTTAATTGTAAAGGTGACTACAGACGTTGCTGCAAGCTTGATAAGTCGCATGAACGTTTGTATCAGGATATAGTGCTCTTAATTACTGTTCATACGTTCATATAGTTATCAGCTTACAGAGTTGTCTGGAACCAGCTTAAGGTATTATAAAGTTTCAAATATTGGAACAGCTTAAGAATCTAATAATAATAATAATTAATTTACAAAAATAACAGCTTTTCATTTTAAATAGAAGAACAAAATGGCACACGAGAATATATTATTTTAATTATACAGGGTGTCTTGAGAAAATTTTCAGTAAAAATAAATAGAAGAGATTGTATTGCCTTGGTACAAGTTATAAGCATGTTACCTATAGAAGTTGAGGTACTTGCGTGTTAATAAAACCAATTTTATTTTGAACGTCCCTTGTGAAGATGGCCTCAATCGACCATGTTAGTTCACATGTGCGTGAAAAACCATAAATTTTCAACCCACACAAGCTTACATGCAAGATATTGTTATGTACACAAAGCATAATAAGTTGACGGTTAAAAAACTTTATGACACCCAATATAATGTTGCATTTAAATGTTTTTTTTTTGTTATCTCACAACATCGGAAGAGCTATCAATATTATCTTTACAACCATGTATGACACTCAAAACAGTTTATAAAATATTAAAATGCTCCATTTTGTTTGTTCGAAATCGTTGTCACAAAAGGACTACAGACAGAAATTTTTAGAGATTTTTGTCTGTATGATGAATACATTACAGTAGGCCTAGCACCTTTGTGATAATCACATTATTTTATTAATCAGATTAAAGCAATACAGTTACTGACGTGTTACTTCTGTCAATAAAACTAACTTTCATTTAGCCATTAGAAGAATCGAGTGTCAGTCAAACTACAGCTTCAATGTGACTGACACTCACAGATGGCTATAGTTCTTTCAACTCACGAGGACGCGTGGCTCATAGTTGTGTGCGTGTCGTATCTGTATAAGTGTGAGCGAGAGCTTGCTCGCGCCTGACCGCTCCCATCTAGGCTCCTGACAGGCACGCACACTTACGCAATGTGCATGTACTCGACGTAACCACAAGTAAAGCTCACGTGAATTGCAAGAACTATACAAGAAATAAACTGTGACCCGTTTACGGAAAATTTGATTTAACATCCGTCATATTGATTTTGTTCATATAAAATGTAGTCTATGTCACCCTACCTATAATAACGAATAAATTGATACGTCATTCATCAAAATCGGCTCAGTTGTTTAGGCGCTAAGGTGGAACATACATAAATAGACACATACATACTAGTGATGTAACGAATGTTGGATTTTTCACATTTGCAAATGCAAATACTTAACTCCTATATTTGCGATTGCGAATGTCAAATAATACGCGAATATTCGCGAATGCGAATGGCAAATAATACGTGAATATTTGCGAATGCGAACGCGAATATTCGTTACATCACTAATAAAATACAAACATACGTAAACTGCTAAAATCGTAACCCTACCTTTTGGCTTTGCCGTCGTCGGGTAAAAATACACAGTTGCAACGTGAATACCATAAATTCAATCAATTGTGATTATCGCAATGTGATAACCGATAAGCCGGTCCCCGCGGTTCCAGCATTTAAATTTCAATAGCGACTAGTGTAAGCACGATCGAGGCTCCGTACGCGCAGTCGTGAGTTGCCGATTTCGAAGGACAAACTGTAAACGGAAGGGAGGGGGGTTCGATGTCAGCGCACCCGAGAGAGACGGAGCTCCCTGTCGAGGTCCTGCAGCTGACGGATGAAGCCGTCGTTGGGATGGATGTCCCGCCGAGAGCGGACCAGAGCAAGGGCTTCCGTCAGGGACATCCCACGTTTGATCATTAGAAACGCGATCGCGCAAGTCGCTGACCGGGATACCCCCATCATACAGTGCACGAGCACACGACCTGCAAATGATATTAAAATATTCTTTAGGTAGTTACATGCTATAAATAATGTAACATATGACAGATGCAATGGAAAGTATTTGTTATGAGAAAATCCTGTTAGAAGGTTTAAAATGTATTAAGTACTCGTAGCTGGCGACAAGTTCACAAGTATTTTGCAATTTGATTAGGTAATAGGATATAATAGGCCTTAATTTTCCACTGCTGGCCATACGCTTGTCCTTTTATAGCATACTAGCGGCACATCCCGGCTTCGCACGGGTGGACATAAGATTAAATATAGCCTATGTTACTCAGGGTGAATGTAGCTTTCCAATGGTGAAAGAATTTTTGAAATCGGCACAGTAGTTTTTGAGTTTATTCATTACAAACATACACACAAAAATACAAATCTTTCCTCTTTATAATAGTAAGTGTAGACAAGTCTGAGTCTTCAAATCTTGGGTCCATTATTGCTTTGGTGCAGACTGGCATTTTAGTCTTATCTCCTGAAATTTTGTTTAAGACTAGCGGTTGCCTCCGACTTCGTTCGCGTATTCAATTCACAATCGACAGTTCCTAAATGACCACGGCTTAGGAGTGCATTTCCTTGCAGCATCGGGGTTAAGGCAACTCGTCAACCCTGATGTTGTAAGGAATTTCACTCGGTTAAAAAAGTGGCCTTTGTTACTTCTTGTATAACTCTTTACTCGTCTGCGAAAGTCCCGTCAAAATTGGTTTAGCCATTCCGAAGACAGATAGGTAAAAATTTTAAAAACGTGTTTTTGAGTTTGGTTAAAAACAAACACACTTTCGGATTTATAATATTAGTAAGGATTAATTACATTTATTTTTCAGAGCAGAAATCAAATTGAAAACAGCAGTCATCACATAATCTTATCTTAAAATGATCCCAACGACACTCATTTGTAATAATTATCACATTAATTAACGCTAATGATTGTGTCTTAGTGACAAACAGAATGATACTTATCACAAACAAAATTACATCTATGATGCAAAATGTTATCAACTTTTAAGGTTTTAAGAAATTATAGTTTTAAGAGGAGTATGAAATATGTCTAAGAAAGAAAAGAAGATATAGGAAAAGAGTGATACAACTGAAAGAATTTTCTAAAAAGAAAGATGAAATTGCTACAAGGGGAAAAAGAAGAGACAAGAGAGAGCTGAAAAAAATACTACAAACAGATTTAAAGATAAAAAGGATCTCAGAAAATTTGATAAAATTTTAAATAAAGGGTCTTGACTCTTGACAGATACACGGAAAACGAAGTGAGTAGGGTTCCGAAGTTTATTCGGAACCCTAAAAAAGGAACTAGATAAAGCCGAAAAATTAAGAATTATGATGTAGTCCAGGACACTGCATAAATGTGGTTGTTGTCCACTTATTCATTTAATAAGAGGACCACAGAGTGGGATTGAATTAAACTACAAAAAAAAGAAAAAATGGTAAACTTACTTCCTCTGGAGATTCCTTCATCAATAAAGTTGGCGGCGATGTGAAAGTACTTAGAGATGTCGGTAGTCGGAAGATCCATCAACTGGAAGCCTTTGTAATGTAGCCCAGGACAATCCCTGTAGTACATGTGATCGGTATCAACTTGCGTGTAACGCTTCCCCTCCGCCGTGTTCAGGACGTACGTAATGCCCATCCGGCGTAGAAATGCTTTGTCTTTTGCTGCAACCCTTGAGGAAATAAAATAAAAATGTTGTCTGTGATTGTTCGAGGCGTTTTAAGGAATTGTTGATTGAATACTTCATGATTCGGTGTGATGGGAGGCTTTGGCCGTGGCTGTAGTTACCACCTTACCGTCAAAGACGTACCGCCAAGCGATTCAGCGATGGCGTGTAGAAAGCCATTTATTAGTGGTTTGGGTTGAATCTATGCTGCCATACCCCTTCCAAGTTAGTCCGCTCTCATCTTAGACTGCATCGACACATATCATCAGGTGAGATCGCAGTCAAGGACTATCTTGTCATCGAATAAAAAAAAAACGAGAGACGAACTTCCTGGCGAAATAAGCGATGCTATAGACAAGATATATCTATAAATCCAATGGATTTATTAAAATTAAGGACTTGCGCAAAGTAACACCTACTTTAATCCAAAATATGAGTATTCAAAGCTGTAAAAATATATAGTACTTAGTCTGACAACACACGGCAGAACCTTGGCATAGATAGATTCTTGGTCTATAAATATACCTAATTTTATTATGCTATTTGCTAGGCTAAAAGTAATGCTATCCTCTTCCGTAGGTATAGCGTTCAACAGTTCTTGACGACTTCCCTGGCACAGTGGTGAGCGCTGTGGTCTTACAACTAACAGGTCTCGGGTTCGATTTCCGGCGGGCCACTTTGAGAATTTATATTTTCTAATCTGGTGGGAGGCTTTGGCCGTAACTAGTTGCTATTCTACCGCCGCCGTTTTTTTTTATCCGAAATAAGCTTGCGCTTGACGACAATCAATACTGGACAGCACTGATGAGGTCTAGGTGGGAGCGCGCTTGCCTAGAAAATGCCTATTCACTCTTGCCTTGAAGGTACTCAGATTATAAGTGGCAGGAAACACGGATGCTGGAAGAGTGATGTACACGTGATGGCGTGTAGAAACCGATTATGGGTATGGGTTGAATGTACACTGCCATACCTCTTCCAAGTTAGCCCGCTACCATCTGAGACTGCATCGTCACTTACCATCAGGTGAGATCGCAGTCAAGGACTATCTTGTCATTGAATTAAAAAAAAAACTTACGCATCTCCAACAAAAAGTCCAGGGTAAACTTCGTTCACATCAGGCGTGGGACCGTACGTGGTGCCCACGCCCACGCCCAGGCTGCCCAGACTGCTCATGCCAGTGTAAGGCCGGGATCGCAGCGCCGACAGGGAACTCAACACTGACGAGGGCGAGGACCCGTAATTCTGCACAGTACACTTTCTTGAAACACACCCACACAAAAGCTGACCCATTGTGGTTCTTTAAAAGTAACACACACATATCAAACACGCATTTATGGCCCAATAATGAAATGCCGAGCACTTTTGGACTACCTTGCACCTCAAATGGTTCAGATTTGCTCTTTGGACTGTTCCAAAAAAAAAAAAAAACACTACAATTGAAAATTTCAACTAAGCATTTCAATATTCACAGTGTATGTTAGTATAAAAGCGATGTCTCTATGAGACTACAGATCTTATCATTACGACATTATAAAGACATTCAACTGTATTATTATTGTGCTGTATTCTAATAATGTAAACATTCAAGTAAAGCAAGTATTATGTCTTGATAAATTATAATAATATATTTTTAATAATTAGCAAATATTGGTTTAATATCAGATAGTTGGATGCATACATTGAATTATAATGCTTAGAACAGAAGTTTCTAACAATGTTCCGCTGCAAACACATACTTAACATAGCCAATCTATGTGCAAGAGTCAAATATGGGACCTTGCACGCAATGCAGCCATTACCATGACTAGTCATAGCTATATTTAATTACACAGTTTGGTTAAAACGATTAGTCACAACATGTTGTATTACAAGTTTATTTATATGGTCATGTGCACATTGCATATTGAGTTATGATACTTTAAGTAAGTAAGTAAGTAAGTAAGATAGTGTGTAAGGTCCCTAATTCTTTAGTATAATATTAAGCCATGACCGCCGACTTATCATAACCGTCAATTATAACTAAATTGTGTTTTTTATTAAAAACGATATTAAAACAGTAAAGGACTAGGGCACAACAAGATTTTCCGGGAACATAAAATTTTAACTTCAAATATATGTCATAAATAACTTGATTTAGGTAAAAATGTTGCTTATGATAAGTCGGTGGTCATAGCTTGATATGTGTTAAATGTTTATTGACACTATATAAATAGTTAAAAAAAGTTGCCCAGCTGTATCATATGACAGTGTTTAGAGCTTAAACTTTATGTGCTTGATAAATACCATTAATGTCCTTAATTGGGAGCCTACACGCTGTTCGTTAGCTGCGCTGTATGAATGAGATCTCGGATAGAGTGAGTACTGCCAATATAACATTTATTAGTTGTAGTGATGAAGCACAGTGGCTATGAGATCTAGTTGCAAAAACTGTTCCTTAACTACGATGCTGGATAAGCAAGGGTGGTAACTGGATAAGTTACTGAACTTTCTGAATGACTGACAGATAACGCACAGCCTAAACTGTTGGCTCTATGAAATTTACAGAAATGAGGTGTGTTACAAATGATTTTCATTAATAATAAAATCTCAGAAGGAATGAATACAAACATCTTATATTGGGTTTTGTCTGTGGCTTCAGTCATGTTAAGTTAAATTTTTTAAATCCCTATTTTGCCCCCTTAGGGGTGAATTTTCAGAAATACTTTCTTAGCGCATGCCTACATCATAATAGCTATCTGTATGCCAAATTTCAGCCTGATCCGGCCAGTGGTTTGAGCTGTGCATTGATAGATCAGTCAGTCACCTTTTCCTCATATATTTAGATGAACAATATTTATCTGATCAGGTAATGTTACATCACAGACAGCAAAGGTTTGTATGTGGTATGAAGCAGCCTAGAAACTGATTAGAATTATGACATTTACACCTGCCAAATCTCTCTTAGGATAGTACATTCCATTTAAATTGCATCATTATCAAAGAAAGTAAATAAGTGTAAATACATATAACTACTCATTATGTGCAGTAATAAAGAAATATTTATCGGATTACACATGACACATGTAAGTACACATAAGTATCTACTTCAACCGATATAAATATTATTAGTTCTGTGTGTAGTCTTTAGGAATGTCTACAAAATATTAGGTAGAATTTTCTTAACTAGGTACCTATGTAAGGGCTATAAATATGCATGCATGGTAATACTCATATTATATTACGTCTTAAAGAAACAATACCTACGATTCTGAATGAACCACGACTTCGACCTTGACGTGACTAACTATAGATTCAAAAATAGGTCCAGGCCAATAAATTCTATTTATATTTTTTTCCGTATCATACTTTTTTTATAAATTAGCAATACCTATCATAACTAACGATAAGCTTAGTCGAGACGGCTAAAATAAGATAATAACATGTTTAACTTACAGAATCCCTGTAGCTCATTTTAGAAGATAGTAAGATAATCTCAGTTCTTACACCAAAAGTTATTTTGTAAACATAAAAGTTACCTATTCGTCAACATGTAAATTAAAACATAAAATAAACTGAAGCTGAGTATAAATGTTATCAGAGCACTTTGCACAGTTTTCACTTTTCAGGCGCAAAAAAACTGAATGAAAATGATGAAAATGAAGAGACATGAAAACTTGAAAAGAAAATTACTCTAAAAATGGAAATGTCAAAATTGACACTGTCCAATGACAATGTCTAATGATAGTGTTGGCCATAGTTGTAACCTGTGGTTGTAACCATATTGTGTTGCCTGAGATTGTTAACGTTTCCAAATAACAAAATAAATAACGTTACTTTTCAGTTGAAGTATTAAGTTTAATAGGTACCTACGTATTATACTCACGATGTCAAACATCCATACAACCTTCGCACTTATAATATAAATAGGACAACAATGGTTTGCTCACTTTGCTCATGATCGTATTGTGAGGGATTTTCTAATTAAAACAAAGATCTCGGAGCATTAACGTGCCTGTCTGTGGCGTTTGAGTTTTTTTTGACACTGACAAAAAATTAAGTTTTTTATCTATGGTTATTGTGATTTGTGGAACGATTTGCCTTGAAAATTATTGAATTTATAGATAATTTACGATGTAAAATGGAATAGAAGTGAGCCATTATTAATTTTAAAAACAGTAACTTTCCTGGAAAGTCATATAATTTGTTAAATCTGAAGATTTCTGGTGAAAATGGAGGAAAAAGAAGAGTTGCATCTAACCTCACAAGAGCTACAAGTTTTATCAGAACTTGACAGGTAAATACATGGGTCAAAGTAATTAACAAACTCCTAATAATTCAAGATTGAATTAATTATTTTAATATTCTTTGCATATTTTGATTCACAGTCAAACTGTTTATTTAAAATAAAAAAGGAATAACTTTATACTATCCGTTCACTGCAAATTGGCCGCTGCCTCGCGTCGCGCTTCCCCGCACCGCACCTCAAAACAGACCGCTTAGTACAGACAGCAACGTACAGCTCGCGATTGTCACTACAATGCCCAAAGGTTTCTTTTTATCCTGGGAACTCTTTGATATTCCGGGATAAAAAGAAACCCATGTAACTCTCCAGCCCTCAACTATACCCATGCAAAAAATCACGTCAATCCATTGCACTGGCGTAATTGAAGGACAGACCAACAAACAAACACACTTTTGCATAATATTAGTAAGGATGGAAAATATTTAACGCTCCTCTATTTCTTGCAGTCGTCAGTTTGGCTTCTTGAAGCTTCGAGGCAGTGAGCATGGCAGAACACGAGCACTGGTTCTCAAAGCTGTTAAGTACTTGGAAGGCATGCTGGTGCAAGTCAAGGTGTGTGTCGTAGCTTAAATAATTTCACATTTAGAGTAACTCAAACACTTGTGTACTGAAAACTGCAGGTACAGGTCTCCCGTCAGATGAGAGAGGTTTAGGCTATAGTCTACCAAATATAGTCAGAATATAGACTAGCGCTTGACTGCAACCAAGCTTGATTGCAGATTTGGCAATTGCTTCAAAGAAGGAAGATATCAAACACCGGACCTTGTAAAGAAGGCTCAAGTTTTAACCACTAGACTATTACCACTTAATACATTAAATCTGTGGCTATACTTATTAATATTTATTTAATGAAAAGAAATGCATGTAAGAAATCATGCAATGCTAATTTTGTAGACCAATGTAAGATGGGTTGATGATATTCGAGCAGTGGCAGGTGGCACATAAACTTGAATAGCTGGCGACAGGGATGCATGGAGGTTGTCGGCGGAGGCCTTTGCCAACAAAGGGCAAACAGAGATGCTATCGAGGCAGTAAAAAAAAAAACAAATAAAATTAGGGTTTAGAAAAGTAGTAGTATAGTAGTATAGAATAAATTAATGATTTTGTAACTATTGTGTGTCTGAATAAAAGCTTTATTTATTTATTTATTAATTTTGTTTATCATATTTATTTCAACAGGAAGAGGAGAGGGCATGTTCCCCGGGTGCCAGGCGGGACATATGTATCGACCCCAAGACTTATTGTAAACTAGGGCATTTTCATTTGTTACTCGAAGACTATGCTAAAGGTAAGAATTACAAAAAACTACAAATATAATAATTATTCTTAAAGATTTGTTTGATAAAATAAGAGGATTTTTTGCCAAATGGTTTAATATTCATATTTATTAGCTTTTTTAAATTTTGCTTGTAAAATGGCTTTTATTTTACTGTTATCGAAATGTCAGGCTGGAACACACTACAAATCTGCAATAAAAGTGGGTACAAGATTCCAAATTCTATAATTGTACCTACTTACTACTGCATTAGCACACACACACACACACACACTTGTGTACAATCCTACTTCCTCATTATAAATGCGATATGAGGATTGATGGATGTTTGTAACTTAATTTGGAACGGAGATAGCTCATACCATTACATTATCATGCTAAATTTTTTTTTTATCCTGGAAATTTAATGACTTCTCACAGGATTTTAAAAACTAAATGCACACAGACTAAATCGCTGGTATCAGCTAATAATATCTCTCGCGAAAGTTGGTCAGGAGAACATACCTACAATTGTATTTATTTTAGTTCACAATATTAATGTGTACAATGATGAAAAAAAAATCAAAATTATTTATTTTATGTATGTAGGCCAAGGCTCTTATGACAAGTCAAGAATCTACCACCGGTTCGGAATGCTGCTGAGAAGAGCCGACAAGAAACTTGCTCTTTTCAAAACAAAAAATGTTACAATATGTAACTTATCTGTCTTGTGGGCAGCTGAAGCAAAGCAGATTGGTTCCAAGCAACTTTGTCATTAAGGAATTCAAAATTGAAATGAAATTATTAGAGTTGTTCTTTCCACAGCAATGTCCGCGTACCAAAAATTCTACGCCCTGGAGCAAGACAACTGGAAAGATCCACTTTTCTTGTATGGACTGGGTCTTTGCTACTACCACTACAATGCTTTTGACTGGTATGTGATTTTCTTTATTATATCAGCTGTAAAATTGTCTAATAACTAGTCAAATGTGAGTCAGACTCAAATACGAATGGTTCTGTACCAAAAAGCGCCGAAAAAACACGTTTCTAGTAGGGTAGCCCCTTTTAATTTTTAATTTATTTTAATTTTAATTATTTGTTGTTGTGTAACAGCAACAGAACTTTCAACTCTACCTGTTAGGGATCATGAGATACAGTCCACTGACACACAGACAGATGGACACAGGAGGCTTAATCATAGAGTCCAGTTGGTTACCCGTTGGGTACTGAACCCTTAATATGATTGCATCAGTTTTACAATCACAATCACCTGGATGGCCGGTACTCTCTTGCTATTGGTTAACATGCATTGATGCATCAATAATGCTATTAATTTAGCCTATCAGAGGTGATTGCGATCATTACACTGATGCAATCATTTTTAGACAATTCCACAGCAGAATTATGCATGTTTTCACAACAGGGGACATCTAAAACTGAAAATGACATTGGGTAGATGGTATTTACTGTATATACCTCCATAAAGAGACTCCTGGTTAGGGGATGATTAAGGTATGGTTGGTGAAAACGGGTTTTATAATAATCAGTGTGTGACATACAGGATGTCAACACCTGCTGAGGAAATCCAAAACCATTGTTCAGTTTAGTTTAGAAAGTTGTCAACAGATGGGCCTAGTAGTATTCTTATTGGGGTTAGAGTCTACATTTTTTACAGTTTGGGGATTGAGTATTGAACCTAAGTAGTTTACCTTAATTAACCAAGAGGGAGCCTCTTGGTTAATTACTTAAAAAATATAATATTAAAAAAACCTTTATTTTAAGTATAAGTATAAAAAAATAGTCAAATATCCAATTATGAGAAGTTCTTTCGTAAACAATTATTTTATGCTTATGATAGTTGAAGAGAGCAAAATATTAAAAATAAAATATTTCCTACCTCGACGCGCTATGCTTTCAAATATTGTTACAGGAGCAATGTTTTTTTTTATCCTTTCAAAATCCATAGGCTGGGGTTTTTACTTCGACTGAAAATAGATGTCCAGAAATATCACATCCTCCGTCTACATACTCCATGCTTGAGTTTTTCCCCCTATTCCTATAAATCACTTTCTGTTAGGTACTTTCAGATTTTATAGTTTACATAATTTTTTTTTTAATTATTAATACATATCGTCGGGGATAGTACAAAACCGCGTATGTACATTTGGTAAAAACCGCGGATCTACACTAGTCACAGTTTTACCAGGGAAGTTTAAAACTTTATAAATTTACACAGAGAGTATTATTCATGTATTGATAAAAACACTTACGCGGTTTTGATTTGACCACAAACGTATGAAAATGGATTTTAAAGTACTAATGCTAGTTACGCGGATTTGCACTATCCCCGACGATATTGTTTTCTTATCCTTCATGGAAAGGACTTTCTAATTCGCTTTGTGTTCTTTGGTGTTAATGAAGATTTTTTTTGGTGCTGACAAAATTGCTTCTAACATAAAAGTAGATAGGTATAGCACTCGCGTAATTAATTTCAGAAAATGATAAGAATAAGTAAGATCTTAAACTGCGTTTTCTAAATTCTTCATTAAATTAATAACACTTTTATTTTTGTACAGCTTAAAATAATTGACTCATTCAGGGTTGGTGAAATAATTATGAATGTTTTTATAAAAAAATGGAGCGGCGCATCCATTTTAAAATAAAAGAGGCATTGCATCCTCTTAGACTCTTTCAAAGTTTTGTTTATTTACTGTGAAAGCGCACAAGAAGTGTTTCAATTATAATTTGTAGAGCTCAGAACTGTGGATTGATAAACTGACCTGGGATGTAAATAGGTCATCGGAATAATCTGTTTACATTAGACAAATTCAATAGTATTGATTACATGTAATCTAAGTTGTACATAGGTACATAGGTAGGTACTATCGGTTCGGAAAGCATTTTTCTGCTAAAATAGGCTTTTTTAGATTCTTCTTTGATCCTAGATTTCTAAGTTATCGATATTCTTTAGAAGTCTAATTTATTGCAGTTATCCTCATTCTTATTCCTCCATTTCTGATGTCTTTTTCAGCAGAAAAACCATTTAGTACCGATTTCACCAACGTCGGGTGGCGTTTTACCGTAGAATAATTTAGCATCCTGACAGTTTTTGTGTTGAAAATCTGCCAAAATATCAAATTTATGCTTGGATTAGACTTATTTTACGTTGGTGAAATCTTGAGAGGCTATCAGGTGCATCTACCTTATCCTTATTTTTCTAGTTTGTCCTATTGGATAAGTTATAATATTGCTTGATATACTTGTACCCAGATGCCTTCTAGTACTCTAGTGCCTTCTAGCATAGCTACTTCATTACACTGAGAATCTACAAAAAATTCTTGTCTGGTCGACTAAAATCTATATTTAAGTTTTAACTCTTTTCCTATCCGTGAAATAAGCTATTTTGTAAGCAGTTTTTGTACATTTATTTTTTTTCTACTCCCGAAGAACCGATAAATTTTTTGGATCAGTTTCCGTGTAAATTTTAACTCGGAAAGACGGTAAAAACTTGTTTGATAAGTATTCTCAATAATTTATTTAGAGTAGCTATTAAATAAATTGATTGCTTTTGTCAGATGATGGCAAATCGTTGAAATCTTTAAAGCGGTCTACGTCGGACCGGCAGACCAAAAAATCAAGATAATTTGGTGTCGTCGGATGTCGAGTTCGGTGTTGGCGTAGAAGTTCGTCTCGGCTCTCGCCAGTACAATCTGTCGTGATTCACCGCACCGGACGTAGGGCGGCGGGGCGCGCGGGGCGGTAGGGCCGCGCGGGGCCCTGCGGCAGGGCCGGCGGGTGCGGGCGCGGGACGGTGCACGCTGCAGCGCGAGGTCGTCGCTCGCTCGCGCCGCGTTCAGCCAGTCGGGAGCGGGATGCGGTGACGTAAACTGCATCGGCGCGGGCCGCGAACGTAGTGTAGGACGGGACGTGTCGTGGTCGATGTTTTTATTTGTCGAGTGCGTGCTTTGAACCATCCTGAGTGCCTGTGCTTGTGCTGAATATTCCGACGACATCCCCGCTCTTCACTACGTGGGCCGCAGCGGCCACACCGATCCGGTAGCCTGGATTCGAAGATCCCCGAAATGGTGAGTGCGGTCGAAGCTCCCGACCGTGGTTTGTTTACGTGGGCCCTAGTGCCGCCTCTCTCTCTCAACCTGCCGCCCGTATCCCTACATCGCGTTCGCACGCGACTCATTTCTATTTTGTTTTGTTACCAAAATGTAGACACCTACGTCGACGGCCCGAGAGCTGGCCCCGTCGAGAGGTCGCATTTTTGTTAAGTGCACGGTTGCTGTATTTTTTGCAGTATTTTCGCAGGTAGTCGAGCAGTCCTTCCCCTAATTTCGGAAGCCAGTATCGATAATGATAGTGTTTGAATGTTTGGAGATCGCGGAGGGGGTGGCGAAATTGTGAGGGCGAGCGATGCGTGTGCGGCCGCAACATGTAAATAATGGGCTCGCCGTCGCATAAAATGTAGGTCGGCGGAGTGGAGCCGCAACACTGCTGCACGCGATGCTGACGCCTCTCCCTCGGCCTGCCCGTCGCCCGAACCTACATACGCTGCCAAACATTAGATATGCAGCGCTAATGCATCCGCTTCGTACCTGCCTTCTTTACTGTTGCAGCACGCCGGTGGGTATACCCTTCACTACACTTCCAACTAATTACAAAAGCCACTAATTATATATTTTAATTGTATAATTTTCTTGTTTTCAGTTGATGCCAATATTCTGTTCTTTTAATATGTCGTTACGTTTGCACCAGTTTTTTTCATTTCTCTAATATCATTTTTACGTGAAACTTTTAAGCTAAAACTTGACGGATGTAGAAGATAGAACACGTTAGTCACATGCGATTAAGCCACACGATGTACGTTGTCATAATTGTTACGTATGCGTTCAGGAAAGTGAGTCACTGTATCGGCGGTAGTTTCGCGCAATTTTACCCGCGCGTCATTGGTTGCGGGACTGATAGATGCCGGTAGTGCTAGTGCGACGGTATGCTTGGAAATTTAATGAGGTACCTAGCCGATCACAATGAAATGTATAATTGCAAGCCTGTCTGGGAAAACCGTGCATGAAGCTTGACGAAGCTTGAATTTTCAAGTAATTCTTGGATATTTTTCGTTGGCGGATAACTAAACTTAGGACAGTCATCAGTTATCCGGAAATTAGTTTCATTTCAAACTCTTTTTGCTACAGTATTGTAAAACAATCGAATATTGGCACATTAAGTTGATGTTCAAACGAGTTCTTGATTATGCCAAACTCGAAATAACTTTATACCGTATTACTGAATGGTAAACTTGACCTCGGATTGCTTTACGCGTAATTTTTTTATCCATTACATAACGTGCCAACCTATCTTTCAAAAGTATCCAAACTTGTATCTTTACGTCGGTCTATATTATGATTGTAAGTAATGGGTATCTAATGTGATTATTTATTAGATCCAACCGGTTTTAGCGCTTCCCAATAACGGTATCCTTATGTTCCCATCGCACACTAGAGTAGAATAACTTGTTTCGTACATCTACAATTCCTTACCAATCCTGTTTGCAAATCTGTGCTCTGTGTGAATTTTGCAGGCTAAAGTCATACATTATTTATATCATGGGAAACGACTAATTCATTATCATATAGCTCACTGAGGAATTTTTAAAAAGAATCATGAGACAAAATTGAATCCTTTTGATACTATATCAGCTTACATAAAAATATTCATGAACAAGTAATATTAATAAGTTAATCCCTTGTGGATTTACTTTAGAGTGAAACCCTAGCTAGAAACTTCTGTTGTTTCCTTTGAAGGTGTTCAACAACTTCATAATTAATTCGAACATTATTACATTATTTGCGTTTTTTTCGAATCGCTTATTTGGAAACCTCAAACCATTAGTAAATAATTCAAAGATACTCGTTTCAGTGAATCGCTTCTATTAGAAATCGTATACGTTTTTATTTTTCAAGGAATTATTTATAAATCGAACGATTGCTATTCAAGGTGTGTCGTTCATGTATTTCTTCTGGTAATTGTAACTTGTACCCACTTGTTGTTTACGCGGATTATGGATGTTTTTTCGTATTGCGTAACTCGTAACTGGTTAAGGATCTAGTCGTCAGCTGCTATAGACCGTTGAGGGTATTGAGCTCCAGTAAATGTGCTGTAATATGGTTAGTTCTTCGAGCAGCTTGCGGTAGCACGTGCGAGGCAGGTGTCGGGAGTGGGCCGGCTGCCGCTGCACCTGTCGTCACATCAGCTGCGTCTTACCAGCTTCTTTTGTGTAACCACACATTACCTCATTGAATAAGCTAGACCGCAGCCTATTAGAAATCACTAACGAATGCGACCTTTAATTTTGCAGCTGCCTGCATTTATGTTGTGTTTACTTAGTCGTTCTACCTTGCTGGTTTCTATTTAGAAATTCAGAGCTTAAATTAGCTATTTTAAAAATGATGCCAAACTGAAAAGTGAAGGGCCCAAATATAAACTTTCTTTATTCCAACCTACACCTGAGTTTTTATGATTTGTTTTTGGATTGATATTTGATACTTTTGTGAATTCATGAACTCAACTATAATCTAGTAGCTCTTTCAAATTTTCGTAACATAGTTTATCGCTCATGGTAACAAAGCTTGTAGATTTCTCGTGCTCTTGACGAATGGCTTGATAATGTGATGACTCGTTGTTTAGCGTACTACATCATGCTTTTATAATCATACCTTAGGTACGTGTGATTGTAAACGAATGTAATCTTACGCATGTATTTACAATTGTAACCTTTGCATAATAGGTCTGTGTTAGATACTGAATATGTATTTCTCGCTGTCTTATCTATGTGCCTTTTCATGTGACTCTAGCTTCCTTTAACTGTTTATTATAGTATGTAGTTGGTTTTAGTTGTGTTTCCTCTTCTGTACTCTCATCCTTCCATTTCTCTGTGTCTCCTTTTCATTTTTTGTTTAATTAAGTATGGCAATTTCTTTACTCTCTCTTTTCATTCAGCTTCTCTTTCTCTTGTCTCTTTTTCGAATCTCAGCTGGAAAAACACCTTGAGATGTATGCAATTTTTTGGCCGTTCTGGGTGGTTCTGGTGTCACTGACAAAAATATTATTAAATGTTGTTGGTGACACCACTATGAAATACTTTTTGTCAGGATTCAGAATCAGAATTATATCTGTATACCACGTGAGTTCCAAACCCAGTCTGATATGAAAAACAAGAAAGAAGAAGCCCACAAATAATTTCGGGAGGCAACAGTGGTGTGTTTTCTTTTCCAATAATGCTACAATTTATTATCTAGCTAAGTAAAATAGAATTACTAATGTTGCGAATAATATGAAAACCATATTTTCCGAGCTATTGAAATAATTGCTAGATTTATTTGAAGTCATAACATTGAATAGTAATTAAATGAAATAAAGTAGTTGCTGGCTGACACTACTTAAATAAACACAACTACTTAATGAATTCTTTAAAAATCGTAATAAATTGTTGTTTTTATAAATGCATCGTTATATTTGTAACGACAACGATTTGTCTTCATTAAAGTTAATTTATTTTGTTCTGTTGAATTTATTACCGGCCACCGAGCGTACACTTGCTCGTGTCAAAGTTCTGTAAAGATGTTTCATGTTCCTGTGTTTTCGCAAATGGCCTGCTTTACGACGACCGGTTGTTCACGCGGCCACCGACGCGTGCCGTGTTCGCTTTATGTGGGTGTGCAATTAACTTGCAGATGCAATGGCACTGACCTTGCGACAATTCTACAATTTTTTTTTTCTTTTCAACGGCCAGTTTTTGACACCTTCGCCTTGCGGCTCGCACAACGTGTTTTAAACGAGTCCTTTTATATTAGTACATATTTTTCTTTCTGTTTCATCCATATAAACAACAAATTATGATTTATTTGGTTTGATGACTTATTTATTATGAACGTTAAGAAAATTATTTGAATGCGTTACATTCCAATATTTCTTACCTGTTCTGTTTCATCTGTTTCTTGAAACACATAATATTTTCAATATTATGCATATCTGCTTGTGGTGCAGTAATAAAGAAAACCAAACTTTAAGTTTATTAAAAAATCTTCGCCCACACTCTCGTAGAAAATTATATGTATGAGTTACGTCACAATAGCAACGTTATTTAATAGGTATGTGAGGTTGTGGGAATGGCTCGTCGACTTGCGCATAGTAACAGAATAGCGGGGCCTAACCGGAATCCGTCGGCAATTCACGTGTTATTGTAACGTTTTATTTTCGGTCTGTGGTAGCTCTTCTATGTAAATTAGCTTAGGTAGCTAACAAGTGCGTCGTGTCTTGTGAAGATCGCATTCTGGGTCGGGTCGGGGACCCTGCCAAAGAGTGCATCTAAGCAAAGCGAGATGTGCGGGCGGGGGCGGCGCTTTCCCCTCGTCCCCTCTGCGTGCGCGGCATCACGTACGCCCGGGCCCTTTACATACGGGCCCGTTTCGGAGGGGCAGCGCGCGCACCGCTCCACCTCAATCGAATCGGCTAAGGGAGTACGCGTTATTAGCTATGCGTCCTCCCTACCCAGACCATCTTTCGCCCTTTATCCTGCGTTAAGGGCAACGCGTCTGCCCGCCACCCTCACACCACGTCACGGGGGTAACTTTTCATTGCGGCACCGGTCCGATGCTGTAATAGTTATGTTAGTTGTTTTTCGTACGGAAATAGGTCAGAAGATTAACACTGGTCTCTAATAGCGACGGTCCGCGGTCGTCGACACTAACGGATCGCTATTTATACCTGCGTAGTGCACCGGAACTCGACTCGCTGCACTCGCTGCAAGCGTCTCCTCTCTGTCAATGACCTCCTCAGCATTCGAACACTCGTTTCCTGCTTCAAATATTAAACTTTAGTGCGGCCATATTTAACTCAATTCAAACGTTTGTTGGAAACTTACTTTGTTGGAAATTAGCTGTGGTACAGCTGCGCTAGGGTATTATAAGAACGAGATGTGTTCGGATAATACGACATTCTTAACAAGTCACTCGTAAGGCTTTAGGTATTAGGTAGCGAAAGGCTCGTGTGGCAATCGAGTGCCCTTCGTCTTTGTTTGTGTTGCGTCAAACCGCCTACATGTGTAGGGCTGGCACCTACGTACTCACAGCAAGAACTGTGTCAAGCAGCACGGCCTAGTTTCAACAACAAAGGCGCTGAAAAACGGGCTCGCTGTCTGTTGATAAAATGGGACAAACTCGTACATACCTTTACCTACAAGTATCTACGTCACTAGCGCGCTATCAAACATCACTGAATAAGAAAAGAAAGGTTTTAAGTCTACAGTATCTTCTAAATATACTTCAACAACTTTTTGTTACAAAACATTTTGAGCTACGAAACAAAAACATTAAATTAAATGGACAAATGTGAAATTAAAATAGGCTCTTGATTCTTCAACTATGCCTCACGAAAGACTATCATTTGTCGGGATGGGCGTGACGTTTTTAATAAAATACCAGTCCATTTTAGATGAGCCTTAAAGAAAATTTTAAGTAGGTATATTGTTCGCCAAAGAAGCGTACTTATTACAATTGAAGATTATTATATAAATGATAAAAAAGCGTGGATTTAACTCGCTCCAGCAATGCTTCAGTCGGAAAATTATTATTATGAACACATCAATTAAATCAATGATCTACTAATGATTTTGCCATTTTCATAGGATTTCAATGAATTTTTCCTCTAACTATATCAAAGAATTCTCAAGACGAAGATTCGCGAATGTTTCTGGCATTATGTAGGTAGGTACATTACATATACATGTTTACGGAATTACTAATAATAGCTGATATGATAGCTAAGTCAAGTAGTCTTAGAGCATTAATTATTCTAATTCTAATGTAATTTTGATTCAATTATGTACATGAATAAATAATTGATAAAATAAAATGTGATAGACCATCTCTGAGTAGGTACCTATATTAGCCGCCTTCGCTATTTTAAGTAATTCAACTTTTGATTGAATAATAAAGTAGCGTATTATAATTTATAATCTCATACGTGCTTGTTACTGCAATGTAAGTATGAAATAATCAAGCGAAGGCACAATCTTTTAGCTAATGAAATCGGCCTAGAATAATAAGGAGTCTGGTCAAACTCTAATAGGGCTGTTCTCTATCTCAGTGGCTATGGAACACAATGGAATCTTAACTAAGAACTTTCAATTATATGGCTCTATACCTAATATCTCAGTTATACACATAGGTATACGTATATATAGATAGAAAATAGTTTGGACAAAACTATTACTTAACCAATACTTGTAACATCATTCATCGCGTCACCCCGATATTTACGAGAGTCAAGAGAAGGAAGTCATAGTTATCCGCGTGCGACGGCCGCAGTGGAATTTCCGCGAAAAAAGTGGCACGTCACAGTGTCGCGTCATCGGGGCCTGGCAGCCCGCGCGACGTCACGCGGCGGCCAGCTCGTTGCTAGGCTGCGCAGCGTCCGATTCCAGTCAACTGCAGCCTCGCCCTAACAAACCCTCTCGAGCTCCGATAGACACCTACACTACTCTCAGCTAAAATTCAGTTTTACGTAGAGAATGCTCTCAATTCTTTAAAATATAAAAACTTTCGTAGTCACAATATTTTTTGTAAATCATAGTCACGTTGCAAACTTTCAAAGGTTTCAATCTTTTAAAATATTGTATACTAACTAAACTACTAACTACTAACTAAAACTAAGTTCATGTAGCCTGAACTTAGTTTTTTGGAAGAGAAAAGCTTTCAATACTCTAACTTACCAGACAAATTCGAAATCTCATTTTTTCATCAGAACCAGGACGATATTGTAGCATCTTTTGGTATAAAGGCTTAAAAGCAGAAAGGAGTAGTTCATTTATCATACTTGAACTTTGAAGTATTCCGAAAATGAGTTTCATTTGGTCTAATTCACGAAAAAGCTATCAGTCAGGCGTATCGATCCTGCCAGCAATAACTACGTAAATGCTAATTAACTTGTCGCCAATTTTTATTCATTAAAACATGAGATAGCAGACCAATTGCGTCAATATATTAACAGGGTTATCAATGACATGCGTAGGCATAGTCAAATACTGTACATTTATATGTAATTCAGATAGCCTATACACATATATATTCGTCGTAGGTAGAGTAAATCAGCTATTAAATTCACGTGATTACATTAAAGATAGGTACTTTGAGTATATTATGCGTCAGCTCAGGTATTCTCTGTATTCCAGCGAACAGCTTCCTATTAGTACAAAGACTACTGAGTCACGAACGTTCATGGAATGTAACGGAATCCACATGATCAAGATTCTATGCATAGCTAATGATAGTGCATGAAAGACATTCTCACGGATGTCTGTGCGCACTAATACTGTAGCCATCATATACAATGGGCATTAGAAAGCGGCTGGTGACCGCAAAAAGGGAGCAGTAGAAGGGCTCCGCTTCGACTCGCCGAGTGTCTTGCTTGCGACACTGTTACGTCACCGTTGAACGATAACCTCTCACCGTGGCTCAGGCCCTGTCCAATATCCAACTTCGAATACCAATATCTCATCCAAGTACGTGCTTTCCGGCCCCGTATGTGTTAGTGCCCTTGCTATTGTCTGACAAAAATCTATGACGTTGATGGTTTCAAAATTTCTCACAAAGGGTTCAACCCTTCTAAACTTCGATGTTAGGGATGGGGCAGAGTTTTTAATTCGGCTGAATGTAAATAAGTATTGGACTTGTTACGACACTTGTGTGCCATGAATTGTTAGGGTACTTCTCAAGGGCACTCCGTTGTTTGTAATATAATAATAGCGCAGAATGTTCAGCTTTTTGTATGTTAGGGGAGCTGAGTTTTGCATAATCCTATGCGTGCTTTGGTGAACATGTGAACGCTTAAAAGTCATGAGCAAGGTATATGATGCTGCCTTAATGACATAACGATTTCGTTCCTTTTATCTTGCTGCGTTTTGATCTCACGTGCTTTTTTAATTATCACGTAAAATGGTTAAAGAGCACGTATTATTTCATTTTCTTTACGAACGTATTAAAACATCTGACGTTTGTTATTATCTGCTTACTGTTAAACAAAGCTCATAAATAATCTCTCGCAGCTCGGAAACTTGTTCAGGATCGTGGGCTTGTGTATGTGTGCGTATAATCTCACAGATGGAAACTGTTTTTATATTTGCACGTTGTGTGCATTTCTAGGAGCGCAAAATGCAGCTGCGATGAGTGCAGAACGATTCACTTCCTCATTGCTCGGCCTCGGTGCATCTACGTGTACATTATTTGCGCTATAAGTGCTTTATTAGTTATAAACATCTATAATATTGTTCAACGCATTCATAACGTGCTAGGTTTCAGATGTCTTGTCTTTTATAAAATGAACTATAGGAAAGTCTTGGTTTTCATCCTTATCAAAATACATACTTAACTAAAATTTTTTAAGTATGGCAAACCTACTTATGTGTGTATAAAATGTGTAATGTATTTTATTTTATATAAGTACCTCTAAACATTTTCAGCAAATAGATATTGGAATTTGATTGTTGAACTAGATTTTAAAATATGTTGATAAATATGTTATACTTTTATCTTTAATGATTAGAAGTACCTAGGTACATAAGCCGTCTACCCTTGACTGTGTGAATAAGGTTGCACTGAAAGTGTATAGTAGTATATTGCAGTTTTAATGTACATACTTGACTATCTACCGTTGCGTACTTATAGATATCAAGTACCGTAACTATAGCCTCTACGTGCACCGTTGCACTGCTCGGTGGCTTTAAGTGGAATAACCGGCTTATGTCTAATATTTCCTTACATTGTTACTCGTTTGTCATTGGATTCAATAACATGCAACATTTGATGTCGTATTAGATTCGCGATAAAGATGAGAACTGCATTTCTCATTGTAATTCATCAGATTAGAATTATTATATTTATATTTCCCCAAATCTTGTCGATTTTCAGATCCTTCCTCTTTTGATTCTTCTAGATATATATGTTTGTCCTATTAGAATATAGGTACATATTACAGATGAAAATGTAAAAACATTACAAACATTGCATTTGAATAATATTGTTAGCATCGGATACAGGTCATGGAAACACTTGCAGAGTAACTGTAGCTCTGACGTTAGAAATAGGTAAACAGCCTTCTATAGTATTAGGGATGTCATGAAAATTCTGGAAAAAGCAATTTTGGCCGTCGAAAGAAAACTATTTACTGTTTAAACAATATCAAAAATAAAGGAAAAAATATTCTAAAAGTTGATGAATGAATGGAATTAAAAAAGAGATTACGAAACCTAATAAAATAAATAATTTAAGAGTTTCTCAAAGTAAGTTGTTGACAAAAACATGCCTTAAAACCAGTCCGGTGCTAGAATCTTGAAATTGAAGTTCACATCTTAATTGCGGAAAATATGTTCAATTTTGAAGTTTGAACTTTGTTTATTGACTGTCATGATAATAAACAAAGTTTTAACCACAAGTATGATTAGTAGCGTTAGTTATTTAAATAAACACAGATATAGTTTGCAATCGAGGAAGTGTCGGGTAGTTTCTATTGGCAATATAAGTGAAATAGACGAAGTGTGTACACGGAACGTAGCACCAAAAGTATAGCACAAGTAAGTGTATTAGTGGTAGTTATCGAATCGAATGGAAGTGGGTCAACTGGTATGACGGCAGCGATAAACGAGCCCTCGCCCGTTCATTATCAACTTGTGCAATACGCGTTAGCGGTTTCAACTCCCAATTGGTGCGTGCATGATTAAATTTACCTAGCTTATTTAGATTGTAAGCAGTCATGTTAACTGCTGACATACATTTCAGCTGCATGTAATTTTCAAACAGTAATGGCGTAAAGGGAAGGTCGCCGTGTTCACGACGGAGCAGGGCTCGATGTTCTTGCTCGCAGATTTGAATTATATAATGAGATGTTACACAATCGCACCTCTGGATTTTTTTTCAGCTGCTCTATTCGTGGCGCTGTGACCTCTACAGGTACACATATTGGTCTGTTTATCATGTTCAAAACATAAGCGTAATGGTTTTAAACGTCTGTCAAGGCCAATGATGAGTTTATTGTGGGCTATTTTCAGGCAAGGGCGCGTTTGGATTGATCATAGTTTTAAGTATTTCTAAATATTTATCAACATTAACCTCGCCTTCATGATTGTTAACATTAAAAAGATGGACAGTGTACAAGTATAGTATAGTGTTAGGGTTCTGACCTTTAAATCGGGAAATGATGTCATCATGAAGTGTCGTAACGTCTAAAGAAAATAAAAATCCCTTTTTAGGTATTTCTAATTATCTTTAAAATAGAAGAGAAATGTCCAGCAGAAGGAAAAAATGTTGAAGTTCATAGTACTGTGATGTGTGATGAGAACACATTCTAAAACGAACGTTATTCTAATATTACTTTGGCGTGTAAGTGTGGCTACAGCTGCAAGTACATTGTATATAAATGCAACTGCATTCTGTTGCCGTGGAGCCAAGGCCGTGATGCAATGTAGTTGTCAGGTGAATTGTAGTGCTATGTTGAATGCATCGCATGATTGCATCACGAGTTGCTTCGTCACGAGCGATAGGCATAAAGTTAGCATCTACGATAATTGAACTTGGAAATTTTGCCAAGAAATCGTCTGTTACACAATGAACAAGCTAACATTGCTCTTAAAACATTGACCCCTGTAATTTCTTCGTGACCTGGTCAATCTCGGGCGGCAGTCCCTCGCGTTAATAGGGAAATGGGTTATTATTGCGACTAACTAACATTCATTCCCCTTCGCAACGTCGGCGTCGCCGTGGGAAAGTCTCGAGTGCTCGTAATGTGGACGAGCGATAATCACGTGCCGCAGCACATGGGGCGGCGCGCACCTAGCGACCGGCGCCGTCGCCTTACTTCAGTTATGTAAAATGAGTGCGATGCTATGACGAACGACGATAGAACTCTATAAATAGCGGTCGATCCGTCCTTGAGCTGCCGCGAGTGCTCAGAACTAGGTCAGGCCGAACTGCCTCATGGCGTTCCCTTCCCCTCGCGCCTCACCGTCCCTCCGTCCTCACGTAAACACCGATATCGCCCACAGTAGAAAATGATTTGCCGCATTCCTCACTTCCTTATTCATTTTCCGCCTTTCTAGTTTCAAACGTTTATTAAATTCGTCATTGATCTTCTTTTTTGAAATAATTACTAACCTTGTAGGTATAAAACTCGCTTGTTTCTCGTACCTGACAGATGTTCATTCATGCTGTATTGTTTATTTCGAAAGGGAACACGCTTTTAATAATAATTTTATCATGATAAAAATAAGTAGGGGTTGTTGTGTACATAATTTGGTTACCTGGGCTGGGTGTGTCGATAGTGGGACTGGTTAGCGTCCGTCGTCGTCAGGTAGAGAGCCGGATTATAATCGTTCCTCGCTCGTTCTGGCCATTTTTTCCACATGTTCATGTTCGCATCCATATTGTTGCGCATTCGTTCCACTGCTTTGTTTGTAACGTTTCCTTTGAATGGAACATAAAAATCTTTCATTTCGATATTGTTCCGAATTCACGTTTATTTACGATTCGTTCTTGATTTAGAATAATGAAAATTCTACCTGAATACGCGGACTGTTTCCTGTTCAAAATAAGAAGATATGCAAGCAGGCTTCAAGTAAACTCTTGTCAGATGATCTACTTTCCGAATCGGTGATAGAGTCTTAATTTGTCTTAAGAGCCACAAGTTGGCCTACATGAAATAAACCTTTGAATTTAGTAAGTACCTGATGATTGCAAAAATCGTGAGTAAATATGTAACTGAAATCTGAATCCTGAATAAAGTTATAAGTACAAAAACGATTAAATCGCCGTCAAGAATTGACGTAAAATATATTACTAGTAAGCCATAGTATTGTTTATTAGTCAAATCTGAACAGGAATACATAACATTTTTAATGAATATACTTTCAACCATTTAGTTAAGTGACGCACGCATTTTCATGACGTATCTGGGTCGAGTAGTGAGAGATGTTGGGTGTGCAATGCTTCGTGTTATTCACGATTCATTCTTTGATTTGATGGCTCTTTAGATGGAAATACACTTTTCACCTCACTAGTTCAAAAAGGACGCCTTTGCTGTCTAAAACCAGTGAGCAAAAGTCGTTTTTGCTCACTTGTTTTAGACAGCAAAGTTTTGTAGTAAAGTTTTTGTTTCTTGTGCCTTTGAATCCCTCACAACACTCAGGATTCTAACTTAGAATCCTTCGCCCGCTCGGGGTTCAAATTAGGCACTCGTTACAAAAATTATCTTGTTGAACAAATAACTATTTTACATTTAATTTGCACGATTTACCCACAAACATTTAGAGCGCGGGTCGAGTGCTGACGTAAATAAAGCCATAACTATTAAAAGTTGCATTCATTTCATTCCAGAACTTTTTAACGTCAGGTGTTTGTTGGATTTTGGCATCGATTTTCCGTGGTTTGTTTTGCAGTGAAAGTTTCATTTCGCTACGTTATATTTCGAATATTTTGCTTCGTGTTGCTTGTTTGTTTTCAATCTCTCTTATAATATGATAGTTAAAATGCCTTTAGTGCATACAGCACAATGAACTTCGTGTCAATGAAACTAGTGTCACATTCTGCAAATAACTTTATCCAAAAAAGTAAGTGAAGCACATTTTGTTCAGAACCTTTCTATGACATTCCTATACATTTCTATGTCAGTCCCCACCGAACAATTGATGATTTAGGAATACAAGAATATTTTTATTTGACAACGGCAACATGTTTCTGATTTCGATTAACGCTGCAATTTACAAGTAAAAAAATTGACGGTAATATAATTTGTTCAGTCAATAAATGATGTAATCTTTGGCCAATTGCAGGTTTCGTTATCATTTAACAGTGGGTGGGTGCGGCTGTGCGACCCACGCCGTCCTTCAGCGTCGACGATATTGGTGATAGCAGACAAAAACTGCATTGTTATAATATTATCATTTATATATTTTAAAGCGTTGCCGTCGTTATTAAAGTCGATTAAGAGCACAATACTTTGCATTAAATTTCTCATTTTTCGCAATTGTGTAACAATGTTATGTTATGACCCGGAAGTTTGGAGTAAATAATATTGTGAGCTTGCAACGGCGTAGTTGAAAACTTTTGCAGGGCTTCCTATAAATTCGGAATGGGGTGTCGAAACAGGTTTGTTGTTGCTCGTCACATTTGAATGTTGCGTGACAGCGGGCAATCAAAATGGCTCACTCATTAGAACAATGAATGCGAACGCCGGTCGTTCGATGTGTGTCGCCCATCGCCGCGAGCGGCGCAGCGGCGGGTGAAAGCTTTCTTCGGCTCGCCGCAACATTGCGTGTGTGTGTGTAAATCGACATTTAATTTTAGTGTTCGGCATCGGGTTGAACACCGGACGCCACCTGTCTCACTCCTTATCCTTTGTTTCGGCTCGCAAATGTCAGCGGAGGTCATCTAAATAAAGGCGTTATACGCGTCCGATTCGGGTTGCGATCGCTGTCTAGACGTTGCGTTGCATCGTCCGATCGATTGCACGAACCTCAGACGGTCATCGACCCCGCGGGCGCATCGGTGACGTTCCGCTCCGGTGATGCGCTCCTCCAATAACCTTACGGATGTTACGGACGCGGCGGCCCTAACTTGTGCCACTTGCTCTATGCTACGCCAACTTTTTGTCCGCATTCTATTTCTCCTTGACTCACTGGGAACTGACGCATTCGGAATTCTTACTTCCTAATTAATACATACAATATATTATAAATGCGAAAGTGTTGTTTTGTTCTTCAATCACGCTGCTACGAAACTACAGATCGACATGATTTGAGTTTTGTAGGGTGACATCTAGGCCACACTATCTTGGAAAAATTTTGGTATTCCAAGATAGTGTGGCCTAGATGTCACCCTACAAAATTCCACGCGGACGAAGTCTCGGGCGTCAGCTAGTCGTTTCGAATCTTAACAATTTGATATTCATTGTTCGTTTCTTGCTTTGTTAAAAGAATTCATGCGTATAGGTGAGCCGGCGGGTGCATGCAGTCGGGGTTTATTACGTCCTTTTGAATCGGAGAATTAAAGCGACGTAATGCAATGTGCTTGGAAATCACACAAAACTCCGACCGGTTTATTTTCGTGCGGCCAGGTCGATATATTATTATAATATTTTATAAAAAAAATGGGTCGGATGCGTGCTTCAAAGACATTTCTAAAAGCGACGTGCCTATTTACAAAAAAAAGGTCGTTGAGAAGTTCTTGGAGCCGGTTTTATTTGTTCAGTGCGGGGTAATTTATTAGGGTCTTTGCACTTTTTGGTAGTTTTACGATCATTGCTCCTATCTGTAGGCACTAATGCGTCTGCCGACCTTGAGGGACGTCTAGATGTTACTTTTGTTCTTGTCACAATATTTGAAAACAAACGAATGGTTCATTGTAGAGTTTCTTGCTGCCGTTAACATTGTTTACGTTTCACGCTTTTACACAGCACAGATTTACTGTCTTGCTTGTACAATAATTCTTACAGATTTATAATTCTCTGTTTATTTAGTGTTTACCATAAATTATGCAATTGTATAACAATGAATGTTTTCATTTGTCTATGTAGGTAGGTAGGAACGTGTTTAGCTACTTAGCTTCATTAAAATGACAAACATAATTAAGAAACGTTAATTTGTGATGTTGATATCAATTAGGTAGGTATGTCGCACGTTTTCCGCATATTATCTTCGCCTCCATAACAATAGATACGCGTAACCATATTTAAGTTTGACATTGGGTGGTGCTGATTCCACACTAGGGCTACAAAGGCGCTGCAGATGGCACTGTACGTGTCACCGGGGTTCTCGCGGGCGGCCGACGCGCATCTTCGCCTGGCGCTGATGTTCAAGGCGCGCAGACACTGGGGGGCCGCGGCTGTGCACTTCCGGCGGGCGAGACTGGCTCCTCACCAGGACGCCACGTTCACCCGTTTGGAGCTCAGCTTCCACGCCGCTCACCTGCTCGAGGCCAGGGGACTGAGGAAAGCGGCGAGGGACGCCTACGAAAGACTCCTGAAGGAACCTCAGCTTTCTTCCATGTTGAAAGCTGACGTCTGCCGGCAGCTGGGTAAGCAAACTTTTATAAATTGGTTCTTCAAAATATAACCGCTTCTTATTAACCACGCTTGACCTAACTTTGACTTTTCGAACTTATGTACGTTTAAGCATGTTTCAACGATGAAGGAAAACAACATCTGTGTCTGAGAGCTCTACATAACGTTCTCAAAGATGTGTGACGTCTGCCAATTTTCATTGGGCCAGTGTGGTGGACTAAGACCTGAAACCTCTGAGAACAAACCTGTGCTGGTTGATGAGTTGATGAGTTGATGGGTTGACGATCCTTGATCCACTTTCAACCGAATAAAGGGAATGATGCAGTCTAAGATGAATTGAAATCTCAAAAAAGCTTACGATAAATTGGCAATTTTGAATATTGTACATATTTGTATGGGGTGTACTTTCAAACTCTTAAAAGCATTGAAAACTCACAACAACTAAACCAAGCCCTTGTTCCCACAGTGCTTTACTGATTAGAAATAAAATGGTCAGTAGCGAAACCTGTAGCATATCCTCAGCAGGTTCTCATTTTCGCTTCCGTTGTCATTTTATAGGGATGTACCTACTCTGTTAGTTGTGATTCCACATAAAGTTCAGTCCGAGGAAACAGGTTTTACGAGTTATAAGAATGTATAACATGGAAGTTAGTGCAAATGGAAAATGAGTGGGTTCCAAACTAGTTCTCAGGTCTCGGATAATTTCGCAAGGAGAATGTTCGGAAGCGGACTTCCACTTGGCTGGGTTTGAAAATTATCAGATCGACATTTTATGATCCACGTTAGAATAACTTAGAAGTTATCGTTTCCTCATGTATATTTAACAATTCTTGAATTTTACGTGCCAAATACACAATCAATAAACTGTTCTGAATAATATATTATGAACCTATTGTGTTACCGGAAACACATATCTATTAGCTCTATCCGCTATTGTTCCGCCAAAACTTATAAAGGGATTTCCCGAACATTGTTACCCGCTGATTGATGTGTTAATTATGATACAGTATTCCATTAAGGAAAAGTTAATATTTTCAAGAATTTGGGGAATTAATTAAAATCTCTTGTCCTAAAACCTGTCTGTATCAAAATACTAATCATTCAAAATGTTTCCTGTACCTTGAGATTTTTTTTGAAATACATATATGAATAGACTAGCGCTTGCCTATGAGCACACCAGATGGTAAGTGAAGATGCAGTCTAAGATGGAACGCGCTTACCTAGAAAATACCCAAATTGTGTTATAGGGAAAAACGGAAGCCGAAAGAGCATTCCAAATTTTAGCGATGCGTATCAGGAACGAGGAAGCAAAGCGCTCAGTGCGCGTCCTTGGGATTTCAACCACGTTAGGGGCAGACCTATTCTGTGCCCTGCGTTTCGATGGTAGAATGGTGATGGTGGAACCAAGAGCTTTTTATTAAAAAAAAAAATTTGCCATGTTTAGGAGTGGATTGACGATAGTGCAATGGGTGAAGTTTGAATCATCGACCTTTCTATCAGTCTCAGCCCCTTTCCCGATGAGGTATTGACGCTTCATTGGAAAATCTTTGCTGATAGGTACTTTTTAAATTCTACTCGGAAAATTAATTAGGTTAGTTTAGCGTTAAGCATGAAATCCATATAATACTTTTAAAATTAAATAACATTCTATTGGCAAGTTTTGTGGGTTGGATCCTTTTTTAGCTACGACTAACTGTGGTAATTTGCGATCTTATCTATAACTTGGTAAAGCAAGCAACCAGTAAAAGGCATTGCGAAATGTTAGCACAGGAAAACGACCGCTACAATGTTGTGTGAACTAGACAGGATGTTAGAAACGTTTTCAAAACGGTTTATTTATTTCATGTAGGCCAACTTGTGGCTCTTATGACAAGTCTAGACTACAAGTTTTAAAGCAGATTCTGCGGAGAAGAGCCGGTATGAACCTCAGCAGTTGCTCTTTTCAAGACAAAATATTACAGTATAAGTGTTACAATGCTAACTTTAAGTTATAACACTATCTTGTGGACAGCTGGATGCCAAGCCGGTTACCAGGCAACATTGTTATTAAGCCTCAATAGCCTAGCGGTTAAAGGTACGGACTGAAAACTGGTGAAAAGAAAAGAAGTCGACGGTTTGATGCTCAGACGTTGCACTGTTGCCGAATTCACTCCTAATACTTACAAGTTTTTCGCTTATTTAGAGGGAAGAGGGGAGTATTAGTCAAGTTCAGTTCGGCTAATATTTATTATAAAAAAATTGCAAAAACTAGCCCGTTACAATGTCGTGTGAACGTTTTCTCGGACAGGATGGCTGTATCACCGCTGCGCGTCGCTGGGCGAGCCGGCGGCACGCGCCCGCGCTGCTGTCTGGTGTCTGCAGAGGGCTGTGGTGGCCGAGCCGGAGTCAGGGGCGGGGCTGTACCTCCTGGGCAGATGCTTCGCGGCGCAGGGCAAGGTTCACGACGCGTTCATCGCGTACAGGAACTCCGTGGAGAAGTCTGAAGGCAACGCCGACACCTGGTGCTCGATTGGGTTAGTATAATAATAATGTCCTCCCGAAAAAATCCACGGCGGCCAATCTCCACAGAGATTAGCCATCTGTGCGGAAGATACAAACACAGGCGCACTCTCTATTCCCTCACTCTAATAGTCCGATGGAACAGAAATCCGACACGACCGCAGAGAAATCAGGACTAGGACCGAATGCTTTACGTGCCTTCAGAGTCCTTGACTGCGATCTCACCTGGTGGTAAGTGACGATGCAGTCTAAGATGGTAGGGGGCTAAATTGGAAAGAATATGGCAGTGTACATTCATTCCATACCGCTATATGCCGGAACGCTAAATGGCTTTGCGGCAAGTGTTTGACGGGAGGGTGGTAGACAAAATTTGGTTCTGTGTACAAAAGCTGCTACGGCTTAGGTATAATATGATTTCCATGAGGTTACGAATGCAGTAATACCAAGTAGACCATCTAAACATCTGTTAGAAATTTTTTGTCAAACGCACTGTTTGCAGCAAAAAATACGGGAAATGTTTTTGCTTATATCGGGCGAGAGCCTCTTGGCATTGAGGACCATTTTGCTAAGTTTTATTTTAAATTCGAAATCTTATTGATGCTTGCAGACATTTGATAAAAACTGGAATACTAAACAATCCTTTGGTTTTATCCGCGTATTATTGCAATTTCAAATTTTAGTTTCTCGCGTGGATCTGAGATTTTTTTTGTCTATGTTCGCCTTCAGGTTGAAAGCCATTTTGTGGGCTTAAATTCTGTTGAGCAGATAAGCCGTGAAACGGTTACAGACTGATAAATACATAAGAAAGACTATCCATCTGTCTTTTTAACTATCTGGCAGTCTGTATAAATAATCCGCTTTTTAGACACATTTATTTTACCTACTAGCCCGTTCATTCTAATTTACATTAGCGTTGAAAATTAGTTTAAAAAATATGTTGCATTTATCTTCTAAATATAATAAAAAGAAAAGGTAACTGACTGACTGGCTGTCTGATCTATGAACGCACATCTCAAATTACTGGACGGATTGGATTGTTTGGCACACAGCAGGGTTAGCATGGAGAGGAGATAAAAGTTTTATCCCCCGATTTTATTCACTGACAAGGGATAAAATTATCTTCTCCCTATGCTAAAACATGGCAACAGGCGAAAGGAAAATTATATTCCTAGAAGAATATCCACTGTGGATATTATTTCCACCGTTTTATTCATGCTCGACAGGTGGATAAAACTGAGCGAGGGGATAAACATTTTATCCTTTCCCTGGGGATAAAATTTCTCCCGCCCATGCTAGCTATGCAGGTATTACTATTATCACGTAGCCATCCGCTAAGAAAGGATTTTTGAAAATTCAACCCGTATGGGATAAAATGGGGGTTCGAAATATCGAACTTAACGTGAGTAAAGAGAAGAGCTAGTTGTAATTATCCGTTCGCAGGGTGCTGTACCAACAACAGAACCAGCCGATGGACGCGCTACAGGCGTACATCTGCGCGGTGCAGCTGGACAAGGGCCACTCGGCGGCGTGGACCAACCTCGGCAGCCTGTACGAGAGCTGCTCCATGGCCCGGGACGCCTTCGCGTGCTACAACAACGGCGGGCCGCGCGCGACGCTCGCCAACGCGCCGCTGCGGCAAAGGCTCGCCTTCCTGCGCGCGCACTTGGCGCACGCACCCATGCCTTCCGTCACCGGCAAGTAAGTGTCCCTACAAATATTAATAATATAATAATAATAATAAATCTTTATTTCAGACTAAGTATTGTCCATAATTTGTTAGTACAAAATTAACTTAAATCTATGTTAGTACCGAATGTGTTAGTAACAATTACTTATTCTACGTTAGTCCTTATAAACTACCTTAACCTAATCAGGGCCACCATCGAGGGCCCTGGGCCCTAGTGCTGGTGTGTCTCCAGATCCTCCAGAGAGGGCTGTCTTTTTTTAATGCGAGAGTTTAGTTTTTTTTTAACCGACTTCCAAAAAGGAGGAGGTTATTAATATTAGCCAACCTGAATTTGATAATTTTTAAGCTATTGCATAGCTTCTATCGCGGGCCTTGAGCGTGGAGACCGAATCCAGAAATTCCGTAACGAAAATAACCTGGCACGGGACTCCTCTCACCGCTAGATGGCGTTGATAAAAAATGCTATGCAATAGCTTTCCGCGGCAGTCCCCGAGTGCCACACGTCTTTTTTTTTAAACATTATAGGCACACGCTTGACCACTACCACACCTGATGGAAAGTGATGATATGGTCTAAGGTGTAACGCGTTTGCCTAGAAGATGCCTATTCACTCTTGTTTATCCTCCTATCCCCTCCAAATAAGCGGAAAGTTTGTGTGAGAGTTGTCTTTCAATTACACAGCAATGGAGCAACGGATCGACGTGTTTTTTTTTCACGTCTTTGACAGTGGGGTGGTAACTAGCCACAGCCAAAGCCAGACCAGACCAGGACAATTCAGAAATAATGAATTCCCAAACTGCCCACGCCGGGAATCGAACCCAAAACCTCCCAGTTATAAGTCCACAGCGCCAGGGAGGTCGTCAAAATTTAATAATTAGTAAAAGTTTCTAAAATTTATTTTCCAACTACCCTCCATTTCCCTTCGTCACTTTCGGTTAACTTTGTGGCGTAGATTGTAATACCATGATGTACGTCTCAGTTTGACTAAAGTATGAATCTTCATTTAAACTAACTAATCTCTCCTTAGTTTACAAACAAACACTTATAAAATCTGTGATTGTTTTCTGTTTGCATACACATTCTTGTACAATAGGTATTGGCAGTAATCGATGCCAGTTCAATGTTACAATCGTTTAATCTTGATTGTCATCTGTACACAAAAACGTGTCGTACGAGGTCTCCACGTACTTAGTACCTACACTGTGACATCACAATTATTGTTATATTATGTACGCATTCTTATTGCAATTAGCATACACTATAGCTATGAATAAATGGCCAGTCGGGTGTCAGGCTACGCGCAGTGCAGGGTTCCGTAGTTGCGCTACACAATATAATGCGTATTTAAAAGACACGTCTGGGTACATATGTATTTTTCATCATAAAATATTTTTATTACATTTTAAAACAACATCACAAAATAATAATATAAATTAATAGCTGAAACTCCCGATACAATAGTCCATATACTGTCTCGTCTCCAGTAGTTATTATAACAAGTATAGTTTTTTCTTGATTATCAATATTACTGTCATTTATCATTTACTATAAATTTTTTATAGACGGGAAACTATGAGGTTTCCCTGTAGTTTTACTACAGAACCGTAAAAACTTGTATAAAATTTGTTTACTTTATTCATATTTCTGAGGTTTACAAATAAAATTATTATCTTTTCTAATTTAAATAAAACGGCCAAATGTGAGTCCGACTCGCGCACCGAGGGTTCCGTACCTTAGAAGGAAATTTTGATTTTGAAATATGAAGTTATGACATACATGACAGGATGGACACAAGAGGTTCTATTTTATCATTTTGGCACATCATCATTATCGTCTCAAAACATCGCCAGCCTACTACTGGGGACCGGTCTCCTCTTGGAATGAGAAGGGCTAAGATCACAGTCCACTGCGCTAACCAAGTGTGGATTGGTAGACTTCATACACCTTCGAGAACGTTATGGAAAAATCTCAGGCGTACAGGTTTCAACTTCGATCACAAAATAAGGTTTCAACGCGATATTTTCCTTTACCGTTAAAGCAATAAATATTAAATTGCCTACAACGCAAATAACTCCACGCACATAAAGCACATTGCGTGATTCCAACCTCGGACACCTCAAATATGATAATGTCTTACATTTTGGCACAGAACCCTAAAAAAATTTGAGATTTGTTTTTCTCGTCATAACTGTTATAAATATGTATAGAAAAAAAAAGTTAAAAAAAAAATGGTAGATTCATCGACGATTCAAAAGCCTTTGTAAAAGTTTATTTGAATATAAAAACATTTCTATTCTATTCTATAATATGTATAGAAAAAATTGCTTATAAATGATACCACTTGACTAGATAGAAGGTATAGTTATAGGGACAGCGATACAGCAAATGCGGTCAAGTACTATAAACGAATATGAAAGCTGCAGTTCGTAGGTACCTACTTGTGATTCTACATTCCACGGTTTAGAGTCGTAAATATTTATCAATATATTATAAGTACCTTATGTCGTGAAACAACTTTGTTACTTGCAATAAAATTACGGACGAATAGGTACATACACGTCAACGATGTGCAATTGCGTCATTCATTAAAAATAGGGATTTAAATTTTTCGGAGCGGTCGGTGAAGACTACGGCCTTAGAAACTACAGTAACGATTTTCGTCATTGTCGTTAACTACCTGGGGGATTTTCTAAAAATGATAGCTACCTCTAACTGGCTGTTACTCTCTGGCTATTGGTTAAAAACATTGTTTTTTTTAATCTAAATTATTTAAAAGAGGTTTGAGCATGTCACATGAAACAGTCGCAGTGAAACAGCTTATAACTTATTGGTTTTTTGACTGGTTTATTTTTGGTTTTTACAAATGTTATTCTTACATTGTTACATTTACCATTGTACTTAATGAATTTGATAAAACAGTTAAATACCCTACTAGAGCCCTCCGTGTCTCCGTGTCACACCGAAATAGAGCGACGGATCGATTTTCTGCATGAATATAGATTGTAGGTAGTAGGGGACCTGGATAATAAGCTATTTTTTCCGCGGTTTTTTTTCTGACGGCACTTTTAATTAAAAACTAAATCCACGCGGACGAAGTCGCGGACATCAGCAAGTAAATAAATAAATAAATTATTACACATTAATTACGCTTTTACAAACACATCTAGGAAGTGGAAGAGTAAAGTTTCAATCAAATATTTATTTTATAAAGTTAAAAATGTAAAAATTCCCATCGCACAGACCATTTGCATGGAAATGAGCAATTAAAAAACCGCTACACTGATATCATACTTCGACTTTTGTGTGAACGTTAACAAACCAGTTTCCTAAAAAGGCTGATGCTCGCAAAAATTATCGCTTTAATTGTTTTATTTACTTTACTATTAGGGCGGATTTTTAACCGTCTTCCAAAAAGGTGGAGGTTCTCAATTCGTCGGAATCTTTTTTTATGTATGTTCTCCGATTACTCGATGACGCCTGAACCTGGAAAATTATTTTTTTGTTTGAAAGTGTACAGTTCCTAGGTGGTCCCATCGTCATCAGGTCAGGATCTGATGATGGTATCCTGGAGAAATCGAGGGAACTCTTCAAATTTTATAGGCACAATTGATATACCTACTTTGTAGTGGCGTTTGAAATCGGTTTTGTAAAAATAACATTTACGTTTAAATTATACACGTACGTTACGTTAATTACGTTTATATTATACTTATCTGAGCGTATAAGTATGATATTTTGGCTGATTTTCGATACAAAAACTGTCAAAATATCACAGGAGGATGGGTAAGAATGGACCAAGACACAAAGTTATGTCGGTATTTGTTGCTCTAATAGACTAGTTTATTAGTAGTTTAATAAATTATCCTAAGACAGCATGTCTGAATTTACTGGGAGAAAAAGATATTTGACCCTTAGATTAATTAGTTTACACTAATTAATTAATGAATTATTAGGAAATATCAGTACTTCTAACGAACATAATATCTTGAGCTCAAATATCTTGACTAATTTGTACAAAATTCTTTTTTCCTGCAATATAACTATATTGCTGTATATTAAGCGTTTATAAATAATTTATTTCTAGGCTTTCACAATATGAACACAAATAAATTAACTATAAACACAGAGTTTATCAAAAACTACATTAATAATAAATTATTGTTTTAATATTATCATCAAGACATCTGTCGATAGTCAATGCATCAATATAATCATCCGATGTTTCCATTTGCATCCTAATGGCGTCGAAAGTTACTTTACATACCTACGCTAATTAAATATTCATATTAAATTATACTTTTAAATGGCAATGCACTTCTTTGTTTGTTGGTCGTACCTTTGTATCGTGATTGTCCAACGCAGGTACGTATTACGTACCAACTACCTCGTTGGTCTAGTAGTATAGAGGTCCACACAAAAAAGAAACAAAGTTGAATACATCTTAAAATTACGCATGCAATGGCGGCCCTATTGCTAACAGAGCAATCTCTACCAGGCAACCATTGGCGACAGGAGTGAAATTAGTGAATTAAAATGTATTAGGGTTTCCTGTCAACAAAATCTCATTACTGACTTGGATTTAAGAAGTTGGCGCTCAGTTAAGAATAGAGTACGCCTGCCTATGTTTGCATACACATTTACTACTATAATATATTATCACGCGCCCATGGGTGACCTCTGTGGCTGGATGTGGTCGAGAAAATATGGTACATATTACCTACAATTATTATTGGTACAAGCGATTTAGCGTTCCGGCACGATGGCGTGTAGAAACCGATTAGGGGTATGGGTTGTATTTACACTGCTATACCCCTTCCAAGTTAGCCCGCTACCATCTTAGACTGCATCGTCACTTACCATCAGGTGAGATCGCAGTCAAGGGCTATCTTGTCATCGAATAAAAAAACCTATTACCTACCGTAAAATCATCAAAAAATGATAAATACAGTTAATAAATAATTAATCATTATGGAAAAATCGTTCAAATATTATGTAAGTGTGCTCGAAGGAGAATTTCGCCCCTCTGTTACAAAACTTTGATGCGATCAATGCGATAATCCCGACCCTTCCGATTGGTTGACCCTTTTCCAGTAGATATGGGCTACAATGTGTATTTTAATCAAGCTTAATTGTTAAGTTAATGTTAAAAGATTTTACACTGTTGAAGTTGTGCTCCTAACAATTATATATCTATCAACTCTCGCCATGGACGTGAAATATGTTAATGTATAACAGGAGTCTGGGATGGCCTTAACATACATAAAAGTAGTATTTTCGACACAGGGGTGGCATGAAATGCATAACTTTGTTTCACAGGCGCCGTCCACTGCCATCTATCGAGGAGGCGTGGAACTTGCCCATTTCCGCGGAGATGTCGTCCCGCGCTCCCAAGGCGGCTCCCCCTCCGTACCCGGGCGCGGGGGGTGCGGCGGGCGCGGGGGGCGCGGCCGCGGCGAGCGTCAAGCGCGAGGAGCCCGCGCCGCTGACGCCCCAGCAGCTGCAGACCTTGCAGTACTTGCAGAGGAACTCGCACAATCTGTCGCCGCAGCAACAAGTACTTAATTAACTGCACTTGACAAACTTTACATAAACATGCCTTCTTTTTTGTCACACAATAGACGTCTATTGCTGGATATTGGTCTCTTGTATAAAATTAAATCTATACTTATATAATAAAGCGAATGAAGTTTGTTTGGACGCGCTAATCTCTGGAACTACCCGATTTGAAAAATTCTTTTTGCATTTGTTAACCTAATCCTTGAGGAAGGTTATAGTCTATTTAACATCACGGTACAACTCTTAGAAGCCGAGCAAAAAGAGGGAAAGTAAGAAAATACGCTAAGCGAAAACGAATTACTGAACGGGCGGTCAACCAACGAGAGCCGAACCGAAGGCTACTTTTCATTCTGGACAATCAAAGATTTTTAAATACACTTAGTATTATTAAAAACTAAATCTACACGGACGAAGTCGCGGGCAGCAGCTAGTCATAGATTATTTATAGAATACAATGATTTAATTACCATTTTCTTGTGCTTATTGCAGGCATTGATGCAGCAGTTGCTGTCGCAGTATCGTCTGTCTCAAGCGGCGAGAGCGCGTGCGGTTTGTATACATTCCCACCCCCCTTAACTCCTTACTCTTACGGCGGCAGGTTATAGGATTTCCCCCAATTAGTAATAATTAGAATACATCATAAGCAAACCTTTTTTTTTATATTGTCGTGAAACATTATTCGTTAACATACTTTCGATGATGACAATTCTGATACAAGAGTCGGAAGTGTGTTTAACGTGGTGACCTAAATTGACACGACTATAGCGCTATCCTTTTCATAATATTCTTTATGGATAAGGACGGCATGAGATCTGTCAATTTAGTTTTCTCTGTTTACCCTCATTACATTGCAAGTGTCCTGTGATAGTAATGTGTTTGTCTGTTTGTGTGTAGGTGGCGAAAAGCGAAAGCAGTACCAGCGGCGACAGCGCCGAGTCGCTCGCTGAAGATTTGTTGAAGAAGTTTTCTGACACTCAGCCCGATATCAAGAAGGAACCAATTATGAGTACGTATTTGGTGACACGTTTATTTTGTTTTCAGGATACCCATATCACCTGATGGTAAGTGATGATGGCAGAGTAAAATAAAGTGCAATAATCTGGACGGGATACGGCAGTTGTAGATTGAAAAGCACTTTGTTAAAGTTTATTTGAATAAAATCCTTTCTATTGTATTCTATTTAATTCTGTATAGTTTTCTACGCAGTAGTTAGCCGACGTTCACTACAGTAATGAAATGAAATCAAATGAATACACTTTATTGTACACCACATAAATACAGAAACATATATACAGTAACATTAATTAACTTAAAATAAATGATAGCACAAATGGCGGCCTTATCGCTAAGGAGCGATCTCTTCCAGGCAACCATAGCTGCATAGGCAGGCTGTACATAGATCTTTTAGGTATAAGGACTTACTATACTATACATATACTTCGTGTTGCGGCTGTTATTATCCTGCGATTCTTCTGACGCTGCCGGACGCCATTCCTAGGCTGTAATTTCCAGAAAATACTTATATGTTTAAATATCGGGCTAAGTTTTATAAAAAGGTAAAAAATACTGTCTTATTCAACAAGTGCTTTTTTTTTCGGTATAGATTATCTCACTTTGGCTGATCCTAAATGGCTGTATAATACTATAAATCGATAGCCGTACCTAATTAATTTTAGTGTATTTTTTTCATTTTTGTAATACAAGTAATTACAATTTATAAATCGTCATGACTTCTATGTTTATTTTCTTAAAATTATAGGTTAAGGCACTTTTTTTTTTAACGTTGGGAAATGCTTTTACGCATCCCGCCCATCTTGACAACAGGCGGGTATGTGGGACTCGTTGGCACTGCCAAAATACCCACTAAAACCCAACGGGCCCGTCCTCGCTTTTATAGGAAGCCACAGGATCGCTGCTCGCATTCAACTGTGGCATAGGTTAAGGCACTAGTCTAACGTGTTGTGTCCAACTTCTCAACCTGACAGGAGACTCGAGTCCAGTAATGGGCCGGAGATGGGTTGAAATGATAATGAAATGTTGCCAAAAAATTCATACAATATGTTTTATAACAATACTAGCTGATTACCCGCGACTTCGTCCGCGTGGATTTAGTTTTTAATAATCCCGTGGGAACGCTTTGATCTTCCGGATTAATAAATAGCCTTCGGTTCGGTTCTTGTTCGGTCCTCGTCGGGTGACCGCTCACGACCACCGACTTACCGCATCGCATTGTTCGCCTGCGCTGTTTTTTCTTTTTGCTCGGCTTCTAAGAGTCCGTACCGAATAGCCTATAACCTTCCTCAAGAATTGGGCTATCAGATACAAAAAGAATTTTTCAAATCCGACTGATATTTCCAGAGATTAGCGCATTCAAACAAACAAACTCTTGCACTTTATTATATTAGTATAGATGATTGGACACATAAGTGTACTGTACTTATAATATATTTTTATTAATTCATATCATGTCGCGTCCCCCCCATTGGCACGGTCGTATATGCGCAAATGATTTGTATGCAACGAATACCGGTTCCCTTTAAAAGTAACGCGGTGATTGTTCCAAAAATTTTTATTTATGTATTTAATAAAATTCTCGTGTCACAGTGTTAGTAACGAAACTCCTCCGAAACGACTTGACCGATTCTTATAAAATTTTTTGTGTAGGTTTGTCCAGGAGGTCTGAGAATAAGACGTAAACTATATTGGTATTTCGCATAATTTAAATAAACTTCTTTGGAGCAATAAACAATTATTTATTCATTGGGCACCAGTCTCATTCTCTACTATACTCTTGCAAAAATCACGTCGATCCGTGACTCTGTTGCTTTGTGATTGAACGACATACCAACTCACTGTCGCATTTAATATCTTAGCCAAGAGAATATAAACCATTCTGTTTTTATCTTAGTAGGGATACTCAATGATTTCTACTAACATATCTACATCTACACTACTATTATAAAGAAGAAAGATTGTATTTTTGTGTGTATGTTTGTAATGAATAAACTCAAAAACTACTGGACTGATTTGGCTGAAATTTAAAATGAAGATAGATTATACCTTGGATTAAAACATAGGCTACTTTTTATCCCGAAAAAAATTATAGTTCCCGCGGGATCTTGAAAACGAATTCCACGCGAACGAAGTCGCAAGCATCAGCTAGTACAATATCAAGTAGGTACAATGTCATATACTTGGATACGCAATCGCTGGTAATACCTATCTTCTTGAATATCATATTTTTTTTATTCGGTAAATATAAAACATATTGTATAATGAATAATTATGTCACAATATTTATGGACGTTGTCAAACGTCACTAAAATATTAAAGCATTGAATCATTTTAATTTCGCACAAAATGAAAAACAGCGCAGTGAACAAGTAAACTTGAAAAAATGAAAAGTAAGTCACATTATATAGTGTTATTAAAATCCGATAAAGTTTGTTTACTTGGAATTATGAAAGATGATTATATAATATTCAAGCTCCAAAGCCGTACTTTAAAATGAAGCAAGCACGCTTTGTTTACCCCAAAATCACGTTTTACTGGTAAAATACTATTTGAATAAAATCTTAAATCGTACTCACATTCTGTGGGGCTAACATGCGCGCCACGAGAAAATTTTGGCTACACGTTTACTCGTAATCCTTACCAATATTATAAATGCGAAAGTGTGTTTGTTTGTTGATTTGTCCTTCAATAACGCTGCAACGGAGCTACGGATCGACGTGATTTTTTGCAAGGGTATTGGGTATATGTAGTTGAGGGACCTGGAGAGTGACATAGGCTTTTTATCCCGGAGAATCAAATACTTCCTCCGGGATTTTAAAAACTAAATCCACGCGGACGAAGTCGCGGGCATCGGCTAATCTCTATATAAATCTCTTTAGAGATTCACGAGTAAACGTGTAGACAAAATTTTCTCGTGATGCGCATGTTAGCACTACAGTAAATCTAACATGCGCCACGAAAGAAAATTTTGTCTACACGTTTACTCGTAATCTCTATGTGAATCTCTATAGTGATTCATGAGTAAACGAATAGATAAAATTTTCTCGTGGCGCGCATGTTAGCCTAGTTCTTCTGGTCAGACTCAAGAGGTAGATATAATCATATCAATCCTTCACGATTAAAGCAAAGACTTATTTATGTCTCAAGTCCAAGCCGAGTCAGATCACGCGCTACCGATTTTACCTTAAGATGTTGAGGCTGTAATAAATTGCTGTTAAAAGAAAATTGTGACCTAAAAAGCTCAAATCCCCGACGGACGAGACGATATCTCTCTGAGATTATAATTTTCTTTTTCTTGTGAAATGTTGATTTATTTGGATTACTGAAAGCATGCAGACACTGTTTATCGAGACATTCGTATTTTCGTGAGGCTTGAAAAACACTGTTTTGGTATTATGATTAGTGAACGAGCGCTCCACGTGGCTCCACAGGAAGTGTAGGTCGTTTTTGTAGGACACATTAATATTAACAGACATGTTTTATAATAGGTTTCGTCCACAAAATTGTCTACACTGCATGTAAATGGAATAGTTTGAATAATTTTTTTGGAAGTACATACATGTTTCATGTTTAAAACATTGTCGCAGATCAGCAGCAGTCGAAGTGGATATTTGTCTTTTATTTTTCGTATTACAATATCTTAAGTTTCAATTTTGAGATCCCGGAATGAAATATTTTTTTTATTAAATTGTTTTCGATAAGAAGTAGAAAAATTTCACAAAGTTCTGAACTCTCCACAACTTGTAAACCAGTAACTTTTTGCCCCCCTGCTGACTAAGCTCAAATTGATGTACAATTGTACATGAAGGTTAATGAGTTATATTTTGTTTGCCAACAGAGAGTCCCCAGAGCGGCAGCAGCAACGAGGCGGTGCTGGGAGGCCGACAGCCCGTCGTCAAGCTGGAGCCGCTGAAGACCGACCCCAGCAAGCCCGTCGCCTTCCACACCGGCATGACCGCCAAGCAGATCCTCGACGCCTGCAAGTGAGTAGCGTGCTACGTCGCGCGCCGCGCACCGCACGCGACGCGCGACGCACTCGAGTGACGCCGTGTTCTGTCGCAGGGAGCACGCGGGCCCGCCGTCGGCGTGGTCGGTGCTGGGCGATGGGCGCGGACCGCCCGAGCCGCCCGGCGTGCCGCCGCCGCGCCTGTCGCCCGAGCAGCTGGCGCCCTCCGCGCCCTTCGTGTACGTGGAGTCGAAGCGCGACGCGTTCTCGCCGCAGCTGCAGGACTTCTGCCTCAAGCACCCCATCGCCGTGGTGCGCGGTCTCACCGCCGCGCTCAAGCTGGACCTGGGCCTGTTCTCCACCAAGACGCTGGTGGAGGCGTGGCCCGAGCACGCGGTGGAGGTGCGCACGCAGCTCATGCAGTCGGCCGACGAGAACTGGGACGCGAGCGGGCGGCGGCGCGTGTGGGCGTGCGCCTCGCACCGCAGCCACACCACGGTGCGCAAGTACGCGCAGTACCAGGCCGGCTCGTTCCAGGAGTCGCTGCGCGAGGAGCGCGAGCGCGGCGCCGCGCCGCCCGCCGGCGCGCTGTCCGACTCGGACGGGCGCGAGTCGGGCTCGGGGCCCGCCAAGCGGCGCCGCTCGGCGCGCATGCTGCGCTTCGGCACCAACGTGGACTTGTCGGACGAGCGCAAGTGGAAGCCGCAGCTGGCCGAGCTGCAGAAGCTGCCGGCGTTCGCGCGCGTGGCGTCGGCCGCCAACATGCTGTCGCACGTGGGCCACGTGATCCTCGGCATGAACACCGTGCAGCTATACATGAAGGTGCCGGGCAGCCGCACGCCCGGCCACCAGGAGAACAACAACTTCTGCTCCATCAACATCAACATCGGGCCCGGCGACTGCGAGTGGTTCGGCGTGCCCGACGCGTACTGGGGCGGCGTGCGCGAGCTGTGCGACCGCCACGGCCTGTCGTACCTGCACGGCAGCTGGTGGCCCGACCCGGCCGAGCTGCGCGCGCACGGCGTGCCCGTGTACCGCTTCACGCAGCGGCCCGGCGACCTGGTGTGGGTGAACGCGGGCTGCGTGCACTGGGTGCAGGCCACGGGCTGGTGCAACAACATCGCGTGGAACGTGGGCCCGCTGACGGCGCGCCAGTACGCGCTGGCGCTCGAGCGCTACGAGTGGAACAAGGTGCAGAACTTCAAGTCGATCGTGCCCATGGTGCACCTGACGTGGAACCTGGCGCGCAACATCCGCGTGTCCGACCCCGCGCTGCACCGCGCCATGCGCACGTGCCTGCTGCAGACGCTGCGCGCCGCCGCCGGCACGCTGGCCGCCGTGCGCGCGCGCGCCGTGCCCGTGCGCTTCCACGGGCGCGCGCGCGGCGAGGCGTCGCACTACTGCGGCGCGTGCGAGCGCGAGGTGTGGCACGCGCTGCTGGTGCGCGAGCACGAGCGGCGCCACGTGGTGCACTGCCTGGCGTGCGCGCGCCGCGCCTCGCCCGCGCTGCAGGGCTTCCTGTGCCTCGAGGAGCACCACATGGAGGAGCTGGCGCAGGTGTTCGACGCGTTCGTGCTGCACCGGCCCGCGCCGCCGCCGCCGCCGCCCGCGCCGCACACGCCGCACGCGCCGCCGCCCGCGCCGCCCGCCACGCCGCTGCCCGACTGAGGCGCGCGCGCGGCGCCGCCGGGGTTGCGCTTTCCGTTCTCGTCGATCTGGGCCGAGCTCGACGAGTGGGACTGACGTGGGGGAGTCGTGGCGAGGATCGGTCCGTGTGACGTCGACGTACCTGTATTTATTCTGTGTGAGAGTTGTATGGTTTGTTGTATGCGCGAGACGCTTTCGTTGCCGGGTCATCCCCGCGCGTCTACGTCGTGCGACAGTCGCAGCCGAAGGGCCGCTAGGGTTCATTTCGACGCTTGATTTGTAACAGTGTTAGTCGCCCGCTAGTTTTCTGTCTCTTTTGGTGTGAAATTCGACATTTTTGACCAAATGTTAAAAACGTAAAAAGTGACTTATATCGCGATCTATTTTTAATACACTGCGTGTAAGTATAAAGTTGTACGATACGAATATTTTCGTGATAAGAGTAATTTTGTAATTCTAAAACTTTTACAATTTACACTCTCCTCGATCACTTTTGTAATTGTGAGAGATATTGATAAAGCGGAGTCAATTTTCGGCGACGATGAGCCGACGGTAGCACCGTATGTAATATTATCGGCGACGGCCACCAATATTTAGTCGAATAGATTTAGTAGTATGTAGCTAAGGGAAGGGTTGCGCCGGGGGTGTCGGAAGGTCGGTCCGCTTTGGTCTCAACTGCTCAGGTGTTCACCACAATAGATGTGTTATTTTTTTATAGAATTATATTTATTTATTTTTCTCATACTGCGACTTTAGTTTGATATTTGAGTTTAGTATTATGATAAATCTTCATAGCGAATAGTAGTCGGTAAGGTAAGGCACGGAATGAGGCTCTGCGTTTTAGGAGGGTCTGGTGAACAGTGCTGCTATGTCCCAAAGAATGTGTACTCGTGCAGGCTGCTCCTCGCTCGCTGCTAGACGCGGACGAAGCGATTCGCCGCAGTACGGCGATTGCGATGCGACGGCGATGCGATAGATTGTCAATCCGCATTGCTGTGGCGATTTAAGTAAACAATCTTCAATGCGGACACTTTCAGACTTAGTAAAATTTAATAAACGAACATAATAACGAACTGCCATGTATTTATAGAGGTTTGTTTAGGACAATCGCGGTTGCGTCGCAATCGCTTTACTAGTAAGTCCCCGGCCTTATCGCTATTGGGATCTGACGGTCTTTTATTTATTGGAATGTAAGCTAAATTGAATTGTATTGCTTAAGGATCTATGCAAAGGGTCTGCATTTAGAAGGCGAGTCAGCCCCGAAATTGCAGTTTGAATGATGTTTTTGTGACAGTTTTAGAACTGCTCAGCAATCTGTCGATGCGATGTCAACTACACAAAATCAGTATCCAAACTGCAATTAAGCAGTTTGCTGGTGGGCCAATTGCAGTCTGTATTATATTTGTATCCTAAGGTGCAGACCAACTGTGGAGTTTGACATTTTGGCTCTTACTAAAAAAAATTACATACTGCTTGGCTAAAGTAGCCAAATGTACGATAAAATTGTATAAAAAGCCATGTATAAAGAGACGCTCCGAATGCCCTGCCTGAAATATTCCCGTGCCGTCGGGACAGTAATCGAAATATAGTATTTAAGGAGTTTCTTTTCGGTAACAAAATAAAATAAATTAAATTTTAGTTAAAATATTTTATTTTAATTTTATATGTATATGTACTTAAACAAATTTTATTCAATTTATATGTGGGTGAATATTTTTAGAAGTCTGAAAATGTCAGAAATAAAATATGATAGTCTGTAATTTTTTATTAGTAAGGGCCTGTATAATGAAGACGTACATGAATTGGTAGATCGTCTGAATTACGATACACCAAAACGTAGTTTGTCTGCGCCTTTAAAGTAATGGAATAGGGATGTTGCCAAATGGCGACGATTTCAATAACTTTTATCAAACGTCAAACGCGGGCATAGTGTTGACGCTTGTTGATAGTGAACTGAAAAATGTGAAAAAGTGCGTCATAAACATTTGACGCACTTTCTGTTCGATTCGATTATTCGATTAAACATTAATCGATAATTTAAAATTGACATTATTATACTTTTAAAACTGTCAGCGGATGGGTATTTTACTTCATTTGGAAGACACTGTAATTCAGTAAGAAATAATTTATTTTCAACCGACGAAAAAAAGTATTTTTTTTTTAATGTAGGCAACATCCCAAGTAGAAGTATTTTTTGGCTCGGTGTGAAGTTAGGCAAGAGTTAGGCAATGTTAAGCAGAGGTCGGCAGTTGGCGCCGCTCTGGTCACCAGGTCGTTGGTTATTTCTGAAGTTTTATTGATGTTGTGAGATTTCAATGTTGGCTGTATTACTGTATTATGTTTCTGGTGTCGAAGGGCGGCGCCGGAGGCACGCGGTGTGTCGGACTTGTATTAGTGAATACTGAAGTAATTTGTAAGTAATAATAACATCACTGCCATTTACGACCTTACTGTTTATACTGTAACGTAAATTTTTTATTAAAGATATAAAATACGCAAATGTTTGTAGTTTTCTTTTCCCTTTATCTAACCCATAGATAATATTTATATTATAGTGGCAATTATTACGAGTACACTATCTTCGAAAAACATTAAGTGGAACATTTCCAAAAGTTTCCAGTTTTAAGTATGTAAAATGGTTGGAAATTGAATCATCTTTCTGAAGCACTAACGGTACAAGTCAAATTTTGGTTCTAGTAGACAGATACCACCTGATTGAAACCACTAGAAAAATATTGATTTTAGCTGTCGACTCAAAACTTTGACCCTCAATTACTCGAAACTGTATATTTTGAAATGTACCATTGATGAACCTGACAAGATGATATGGTAATTTAATTAAATTCGTAGGCACCTAAACGACCATTAATTGTCATGTTAGTGAGATGGGAATAATATTAAATTTGAAAGTGTGTCTGTATTTTTATTCCGGCAAAGTTGCTAAATCGATTTGGGAGAGATTTTGTTGGAACATGGATGTTGAGGGTTCTACTTGAAAAGGAAAGCCAATTACACTAAAGAAATAAAAGAATTATTAGGTATCAATAAACTTATTTTATTTCTATAATCACAATTATTTCATAAAAATAATATTGATAAATTCAAGTGTAGTTTAGTAAAGTAAGATCTTTTGAACTAAATCAAAGGATTTAAATAATCACAATTTTTTCGAGCCATATCCGTCGACTTATCTGTAAGCGACATTTTTACTTAAATTGGGCTTTTTTTATTACAATCGATATTTTAATCTATAAAGGACTAGTGCACATCTACAAATCCCGGCAAATAACATATTAACTTCCGGGTCATTCCTACTATTACAACTGGACACATATGCAATAACGTTTCAACCCACAAAACTTCGTCAAATTAAATACATACGTAATGTAAAGGAATTAAGTTAACTTTTCAATTGATAAGTTGTGTGGGTTGACACTTTATTGCATATGTGCGTCCAACTAGGATTAATAAAAGATTTAATTCGATTGATCGTAATCGTGTTCGATGACATTAGGGACAAAGTAAAATTAACCATAATAGCATTGAATTAGAGCTCAATTTCGTGCATACATTCTTATGTGAATACGCTCCAAATCAAAATCGTTTGTGCTTCATTTGTGACTTTAAACCAATACAATTAAGGTTCATTTTACTTTGACGCCACTGTCGTCGAATACAAATACGATCAAATCTTTTAGTAACCCTACTGGTTAATTCAATCGTTGAAGTAGTGCAACTTCAAATAAGTATGTTATTTTCCTAGAAAATGTCGACGTGCCCTAGACCCTAGTGCTTTATAGTGTTTTTGCTTAGTTGTATTGAACTCCGATAGGTGGCGTGACATCTGAAAGACACTGCGTGTGGACGCTTTCTTCTAATAATGACGTTAGCAATCTTATACTTTTAACTAAACAGACTTTATAAATTAAACCTACTATTAATTAATTAATTGACTCAATAATATAAGTCGCGACGTTGAAATTATTAAAGCATTATAAATGACACAACAATGATAGTTCCTAACCAGATAACAATAATAATAATTCATACTTTTGACTATGGGACTTTGACATCAATCGAGTCGCAGGGAGCCGCTGGATTCAAGTGGCGCAAGATTGACGCCTGTGGGAGTCCATGCAAGAGACCTTTGTCCAGCAGTGGCCGTCTGTCGGTTGACTAAGAAGATGAGGATGTATGTATGTATGTCTTTGACTATTTACGAATTTTCCATTATAGCTCAGAAATTACCGACCCGATTTTGATGAATGAGGGTGTCAACAGATTTGTTATTATGTATGGTCCGAGTGACATAGGTTACGTTTTCTACAAACAAAATCAACATGAATTTTACATCCAATTTTCCCTAGTCAGGTTTTTAAAACTTTTTGTTATTAATGTACATATGTATGACATAGCTCAGCTCAGCGAGTCGTGAAGCTGAAGTGGAATTGGGCGGGCCCCTTAGTACGAAGAGCTGATGGTCGGTGATACAATATAATGAATGGTGCGGTCGCACGCGTTTAGCCGTCAACCCTTCCTTCTGTAGATCTTAAGCAAAAATCTATAGATCGCACTATCACTCTAATGCGTGCAGGTTTTGACATAGCATATTTTCAATTTAATGTCAGGACAAATTTTCGCGAGGTCTAAATAGGTCTACAAATTTATTATACAAGATATAATTACCGCCAAACTTCATGAGCATTGAAAGGTGACGTAGTGGGGGTAAGTTGGCGCAAGGTTGGCGCATTTGGACACGGCATGGGAAGCAATAATTCTACAAATCAAGGTCAATTTGTTCAAGAAGTTTGCAGGTAACTTACATTGTAATAGTAGGTACATGAAATCTGGGCAAAGTCAAAATACGGTCTATAGATCTTGGCACTAGGCCGACCCAACGGTAAAAAATCTTAGTACAGTCTTAAAAGTAAATAAAATATTATATCTTGTGATGGATACTTAATGATAATGTTTTATTACAGTTTATTTAAGTAATGTAGCACCTATGGTTGCAATGTTTCTTATACATTTAATAATATATCTTGTCACTATTACAACACTAATATAAACTAAATTCTAGATAATTATATATATCGACCATTTCGTAAAACAAAGTCTCATCTGCTAAATTCACAACTTGAAATTTGAGTCTTAAAAGTCACATCTGCAAGGCTCAAATCTCAAGTTATGAACTTAGCAGATGAGACTTTGTTCGACGGAACGGTCGATAAATAGGGTGGTGCCTTTTGGTCGAGTGTAAGTTAACGACGTAGGCAGCGCTGTCCGCGCAGCACAGGCAGGGCACTCGATGCAGACATAGGCGAGCTATGTGACACAGGTATAACGATTTGTGTTGTGTAAAGAATAGATATGAAATGAATACACTTTATTGTACACCATATTAAATAGAAAAATAAAAGATAAAATTAATTTAGAATAAATTATGAAAATGAGAGCATAAATGGCACAAATAGATAGTATACTCTCACTCTCTAAGGGAGGCTACATACGATCAAGTTAGCTGTCAAGTCTGCATGATGCCATGTCAAGGCCGCAGTAATGACAAGTCCGCTTCTCATGCAAATTGATCGGCTGCCCCATTTCAAAACCTAGTAAGTGTGATTGACAAAATTTTAAAGGAGACCAAAAAACATATTTGTGGTAGCCCTTCTGAACTCTTCAGTATCTGTTGAGAAATTAATTTTTCGTAAATAAACTACTTTGAAAGCTTTTATTGGATATATTTATTACTTCGCTAAGCCATCTACAAAACATGTTTTTTTGGCCCCTGTAAAATTTTGTCAATCACACTTACTGGTCTTTGAAATGGGGCAGCCGTGATAGCCACACACCGTCAAGCCTGCCGCCGACTTGAAGCAGCATCTTGCAGACTTGACGGCAAACTTGATCGTATGTGGCCTCCCTAATCCATTGGTGCTTATATACCTATTAGCCAACTCGTTGGTGTCATTTAGAACGAGCTTTTAAGTGTAAAAATCGATGGTAAAAACAAGTGAAAGTGCACGTGTCGTGCAGAAATCTGCGTTGTCACATGGCTGTCACTACAATCTGACATGGAGCGGGCTAGACACATGTCTGCGTCGCACATGCACATGTCAGTTCATAATAATTTATAAATATGTACTATAAAGAAATCTACTCTGCCCTGTGCTGCGCGCGCACCGCCAAATCACGCCAATACTTTCGGTTGTACACAAATTCAACTAAACAGTTTGTGTCAAAAAAAAAATAGATACCGGCCGAATTGATAACCTCCTCCTTTTTGGTAGTCGGTTAAAAATACTGTGCTAGATTTGTGCCACTTTGCTCGGGTCATTGTTGGTAGATTTCCACATAGTATTCTCATTGATGATGGTATTTTTATTTTTAAAATTGTAGGGAATTTTCGTGTGAATTTATAATTACTTAATTTTTTATAATAATATGACTTTCATGCCGTCGGCTCCAAGATCATTCTGCTAAGTTCCTAGATAAGGAGATATCACTTGTGAAAGGAAATGCCAACTTTTTTTTAGATTAACTTAAAAGTGATTTATGTACAACCAAATTAGCACCAATAAAGCCGTTCCTATACAGAGAGCTAACATATTTTAAGCTTAAAGTAATATATGGAAGAATCGTATTGATACAGAAATACAGATCATAGCAAAATAGACACAATAAAAACTCAATACATTTTGGTATTGAAATTGCACAATTTATGGATTAGGCTTTACGCAGACGACCGATATTATCTCTAGTAAGTTAATTCCAAGGCTTCTCAAAACGCTACCCAGCTACAATTACCACTTTGGATGATTTCTCTTAAGGTCAACCTTCAAAGTGATAAGTTTAAAGTAGCTTTTTAAATCTTGTTAGGTTTAAGTTAGAAAAATGCTGTAGGAAGCCTGCGGGATTTTACAAAAACCTAAATCCAGCGAACGAAATGACAGGCATTAGAAATAATTAAGCGCTAAAAAAATCGGTCGTCTGCAATAGCTCTGCAACTTACACTAAATTATCTAACTTTGCCTTCACTCTCACAATTAATTTGGTGAAGACTAGAAATTTTTACAAAAAAATCATACAATATTTAATCACCGCCATTCTTTTACTTGGAAGCTCCTTTGGTCAGAAAATAAATTTCCGATATATATTGAATAAAAATAGAAGAATGTTCTAATTCATCGATATAAAAATTGTAGTGATAGATAAATAATTTTGTAGAGTATAAAATCCAAAAATAAATAAATCAGTTCAGCCAAGCGTACAATCAATTTATCAATTCACTTCGCATAGCGAGACACGCTTTACAATAAAGTACATATTTTAATACAGGCTATTAAAATTCAATATCTATTATTTTCAATTCCATAATAAACATAACAATAGACAGAAAAGGCCAAACAGCGCAAATATGGAAACATTTATTTATTTATTTTAACATAGAAAATAGTTTCACATTTTGCTGCTTCAGTTCAAAACTGGCATAAATCAAAAATACATTTTTTTTTTACAGAAGAGCTAATAAAATAAAAATAAACTATTTTTTGTTTATTGCTTTCTTATTTTATGTCAAATAATGGGGGTATTTTTTAAATATAAAAATATGAAGGATTACGATATTATTTTTGCAATAAAAACATTTCTACAATTTATTTGTGGTACTTTGAATTGAAGCAGCGATTTGTGCTGTTTCGTCTTGAAACCCTGATGTCATGTGGCGAGGATGCTAGAGATCATAGATGGATCATAGAGTCAACTGGTGACTAGGTTATTACCTCGGCAAACATTTAAGTTTGGTCATTCAGCTGGGTAAAGCAGACAGTGTTCTGGGCATATTTCCTCGTTGCAGTAGTTTAGATATTTTTTTAAATTTAGCTTTTAATTTTTGATATTTAAGATTTTGCTTTAACCTATGAACTATTGAATACTAAAAGATTTTAATTAAAAAAATATTCCACAATTAATAAATAGTTTACCCTAAGGTAGTTTTAATGCACGTCTAGTCATGAACACAATTGCAAACTATTTTCAAAAGAATTCAGCTAAAGAAATCTACAACTATATTAGCTAGTTCTACAAAAATACTACCTAATTTTAAGAATATTGTATAAATTGCTCTTCACTGGGTATGACAGTTAAGTTCTTAAGATACATACAATTTTGGTTATGTTTAAACATTCATAAACTAGATACATAAGCTGATGAAACATTACAGATACGAAAATTAAAAAACCAGATGATTCTAGGTACTTAAAATTATGTCATTTTTTTTTCTTTTTTCTTTAAAGAGAATATTAGCCAAGCTGAATTTGACTTATATTCTCCTCTCCCCTCCATAAGCGAGAAGCTTGTGCTAGGAATGGGTACGACAATAGTGCAAGGAGTACATTAAATGTAACATATTTCTATTACATTTATTTTGAAATACAACACTGGAATTCGCCACTTGCAGTTCGATTAATCTATAATGTTCAATCAGCATAAATCTTTCCATATATAGTTTACTAATACCAATAATATTAAATATTGCTATACAGTATTGCCTGTATTCAGGTATTATATTACAAAGATAACTTAAACATCTATTACCTACAGTTGGCATATATCTACAAGGATATAAGTATATAGGTTTTCTAAAGGCACATCTACAGGTCGACGATTTGATAGGGGAATGCTATTTATTTATTTAAGAACAATAGCCTGTAACATTGCTCCTATTCAGTTAGACACAAATCTATTAAATTTTCGAGCCTAAAAATAGTCCTTTGATAGTCTATCGAGAACAATATGAGAAGGATAACACTAATTTTAGACCTCTTCCAAATTAATTCAGAGATTTGTATTGGAACCTTGGTACAATTTAACTATAAAACTAATGAAGTAAATCAAATATTTATGACAAAACTAACAGTAGTTTTTCGAACTATCGCGATTTTCGAGACTATAAAATGTAGTGTTTTCGTGTAATTCTATTGACGCGTGACGTCATTCGTATGTACTAAGTTCACGAGCGATGTTGCAATTTTTTTTTTTCACGTAAGTATTACCAATACTACGTTTGCGCGATAACGATAACGGTATAGTAAAATTATCGATATATTCTATACCATTTCTATACCATTTCCCGCATATTGTGCAGTTATACATCCAAAATGAAGTACCTATTGAGGAATGTTTATGTAAGCCTAGTACTTCATTATGGATACCGCATTTTTTTTAATTAATGATGTATACCCTATGATATAGTATATAGTATATGTATAAAAAGAGGTGGATGCGTTATAAGCGAGCGGTAAATGAAGCGCGTGATGGCAGATATTTGTTGTAATTTGTCATGTCATTTAAATAGTTAAATAAGAAGAATAAAGATAGTTAAAGAATAAGAGAATAATAAAGTAGTTCATAGGAACTACTCTATTATTCCCTTCGTCGTTCGGAACAATTTTTTCGCTTGTTTTGTGTTTTGTTATATCATAGTGTATATCCCAGCAATTAGTCCTTCCTGTGTGTTGTGCGTGTCCCTCGGTGAGGCGAGGCGGTAGGGGGGGCGGCGCGTACTCAGGAGGGGCGGGGTACGGGCGCCCTCAGCAGGAGGGCGGAGTCGGCGGACACGATGGGCAGCTCGTTGCTGCAGTGGTACTTAATAAGGTGCGGTACGCTTTCGAACACGCGGTCTTTCGTCCGGACCTACAAGATGTCATATTTTTGTTGAATTAATCTAAATATATAAAAGGCAAAGGTGACTGACTGACTGACTGATCTATCAACGCCCAGCTCTAACCACTGGACCGATCGAGCTGAAATTTGGTATGCAGGTAGCTGTTAGGACGTAGACATCCGCTAAGAAAGGATTTTGGAAAATTTCAACCCCAAGAGGGTTAAATAGGGGGTTAAAAAATCGAACCTAACGTGAGCGAAGCCGCGGGTTAAAGCTAGTTTCCTATTAAAATCGTCGTTTAAAAACTGTATCTATACTTCTTCTTCTTTATCAACCGATAGATGTCCACAGCTGGACAAAGGTTTCTTGCATGGACTTCCAAAGGCCACAGTATTGGGCCGCCTGAATCCAACCAATCCAATGGTCGCTAACTATAGGCCTTATAAGACGGCTCAGGATCACTCAGCGTGCGATGGAGAGATCAAATCAGATTTTTTTTAAAATGCTTTTTAGGTTCACAGAATTTCCCACAATGTTGTATTTAATACGAAAGTCCGTTAGAAATTGTCTCTCAACTTCTAAATAACATATTGAATATTGTCTATGTAATCCAAACTTAAATATTCCTTATAAATACCTAAATCTGTTGACCTTTTTTTTTAAATTCGATTAATGCGATCCAGTGGTAGATATCAGCTATAGTTATTTGAAGATTCGAAAGCACTTTGAAAAAGTTATTTAATTAAAAAATTCTATTCTATTCTATTCTATCTCACTTGATGGTAAGTAAAGACGCAGTCTAAAAAGGTAGCGGGTTATCTTGGAAAGGGTATGGCAGGGTAAATTAGACCAGTACCACTAATCAGTTTCTAAACCTCAATAGCCCAACGGTTAAAGGTGCGGACTCAAAATTGAAAGGTCGCAGGTTCGAATCCCACACGTTGCACTATTGTCGTACTCAATCCTAGCACAAGCTTTCCGCTTATTTGGAGGGGATAGGAGAATATTAGTCAACTTCAGTTTGGCTAATATTCTTTAAAAAAAAACCGCATCATGCAAGATTGGGAATAGAACGGTCGACATTTCAGTTTACAGCACGCACTTTTAACCGTTGGGTTATAGAGGCTGGAGATGATAATAAATTACTCACAACTCCATTGGGATCGACTAGCAGCAGGTGTTTATGCGCGCCGCGCCGTGCTCCCGTGAGCACGAACTGCCCGGGGCAAGCGGTGGATTGTCGCACGAGGAACTCGCCCTCTTCTACGACCAACTAGAAATAATGAAATGAATGAAATGAAATGAAATTAATACACTTTATTGTACACCACATTAAATACAGAGAAACAGAAAGATAAATTTAACTTAAAATAAATGAGAGCACAATGGCAATAAGCACATGCTTTTTAAGCAACTTTATTTTTTTAATATATAGACTAGCACTTGACTGCGATCTCACCTGATGGTGAGTGACGATGCAGACTAAGATGGTGCGCGCTTGCCTAGAAGATGCCTATTCACTCTTGATTTAAAGATACCTTATAGTTACTTCCAAAAAAGGAAAATATGAAATAATCGATTTGTATATATGTATATGTTTTTTTTATTCGATGACAAGATAGCCCTTGACTACGATCTCACCTGATCGTGACTGACGATGCAGACTAAGATGGTAGCGGGCTAACTTGGAAGGGGTATAGTAACCATCACCAATCAGTCAATTTGAACGTCAAAAACTGTCATCGCCTTAGACTCCATTTGAAATCATATTGCATTGTAACCTTTACCTAATTATAGTACAAGCTTTAAAACGGATTCACGCAAAATTTTATTTCAACTAAATCAAAGCGCCAACAGTGTTCCAAAAAAGGAAAGAGGAGGACGGGAGACCAGGACAAAAGATGGGGAGAAAAAAAAAATTTTTTTTTAAATATCAACTATTTAGATGACATACCCTCTCAGCAGCGCTCCTGGATATGGGCCCGTGGTACCAGGGCTCGCGGGCCAGCAGCGCGGCCTGCGCGGCCGGGGACAGCGTCGGGGGCACCTCCTCCGCGGGGGACGACGACGTCGCGGGGGACGTCGACGTCGCGGACGACACCGGCGCCGCCGTGAACGGCTCTACAGTTAACAGGAAACACGCAATGTTACAAATGTTAAACTGTGTTTGTATCAGTGGCGTGCATAGGATGTATAACAGGGTAGGCAGTTGAAAAAAAAAGCGGCCAAGTGCGAGTCGGACTTGGCCATGAAGGGTTCCGTAGCAGCAATTGCGATTTACGATTTATGACGTATTAAAAAAAACTACTTACTAGATCTCGTTCAAACCGATTTTCGGTGGAAGTTTGCATGGTAATGTACATTATATATTTTTTTTAGTTTTATCATTCTCTTATTTTAGAAGTTACAGGGGGGGGGGGGGGGCACACATTTTATCACTTTGGAAGGGTCTCTCGCGCAAACTATTCAGTTTAGAAAAAAATGATATTAAAAACCTCAATATCATTTTTGAAAACCTATCCAAAGATACCTCACACGAATGGGTTTGATGAAAAAAAAAAATTTTGAGTTTCAGTCCTAAGTATGGGGAACCCCAAAATTTTATGTTTTTTTTTTCTATTCTTCTGTGGAAATCTTAATGCGGTTCACAGAATACATCTACTTACCAAGTTTCAACAGTATAGGTCTTATAGTTTTGGAAAAAAGTGGCTGTGACATACGGACGGACAGACAGACAGACATGACGAATCTATAAGGGTTCCGATTTTGCCATTTGGCTACGGAACCCTAAAAATGGGACTGAAGTTTCTAAAATCCTACTACACTAGCTATTTAGCTATTATGCCTACGTCATAATAGCTAAATAGCTAGTGATTTGAGCTGTGCGTAGATCAATCACCTTTTATTTTGTATACTTAGATAATGTCTTACGCATGTCAAAGATGTCGGTGTGGTGGTTGGGCAGCAGCGCAGTGGGCGGCGTGCGCGGCGGCGGCGTCTGGTTCACGTAGTGGCGCACGCTCTCCTCGCACCTGTAACAAAATTGCTATAAATTGCTAACCAATCAATGCAAAGCTATAAGCTGAGCAGTTAGATTGGAATAATTGTTATTAAATATCACGAGTACGTACCACGGTAATTATTCGCGCCGTACCGTGGTACGGCGCGAAAAAGCGATTGAAATTCGTAAACACCAGAATTTCAATCGGGAAGATGGTTTTAAACTAGCTAGTACGTGGAATCCAGTCGTAGAATTATGCAAACCAGAGAAGCGTCGTACAGCAACTTTAAAAAGTGACGTTGTTAGTGTTTTTTGCCGAACTTTAAATGACGTTCCTCCGAAAAGATCAAGAAGGCGGGTAGATAGATTCTACCCATGACAGCTTCAACTTGACGTTTCACAACACCGCAGTCTCGTCGTGACCACGGTCCATGCAATTGGATCGAAATATCGACAATCCCAACTAAAATAATTACCGTGGTACGTACTCGTAATATTTAATAACAATTATGTCAGTAAACCACGAATCAAGTCTAAAATCTTTAGTTAGATTGGAAGATTGATGTTCTTCAGAAAAATTTCATGAAGTCTGGGAAGCAAAACCCCTCAGTGCTTCAGATCAATCTTCAAACAGTGTGCGTTGCTTATGACTTACGCGTCACGAAACATTGCCGCTTGCTATGGGCCTTATGAAAAAGGCTCAGGGTCACACAGCGGGTGATGGTGAGAGCTCAGAAAATCTCTCAATGCAGGCGGCACAAGACCGAAGCGTGAAAGTCCATGCAAGAGACTTTTATCAGTTGATATAAAAGAACTGAGGAGGGGTTTTTTTGCAAATATGGTTGAGCGAAGCAATGGCTGGATCATGCGTCATGCTCGTGAACGGGTGCCGCCAACGGGAATGGGTCTGCTCTGACTGCCCGTCTTGACATGCGTTGGATTGGTGTACCTATGTATGCATTTTTGCATTTTTGAAGCTTTATTGTGGAAGCACTGTATACATAGCATAGCTTTCATTAACTATTGTAAAATTTTTATTTTTTTTTGAAAAGAGCAACCGCCGAGTTTCTTGCTGGCTCTTCTCGGCAGGAAAGGCATTCCGAACCAGTGGTAGATTCATTGACGATTCAAAAGTGCTTGTAAAAGTTTATTTGAATAAAAATATTTCTATTCTATTCTATTCTATTCTACTCACGATGATATAGGCGCGAGGGAGGCCAGGGGCGGCGGCGGCGGGTGTCGGTGCGACGCGGGCTCGGGCGGCGGGATCTTGTCGGGCATGTCGTTGTAGTACTCGCGGTAGTCGCGGTCGCGCTCCTCCGCCCCGCCCGCCGCCTCGCCCGCGCCCGCGCCCGATAGACCCCGCGTACCGTTTAGGTTTAATCTGAAAACACATATTAGGTAACTAGCTGATGCCCGCGACACCCGCGACTTCGTTCGCGTGGATTGAGGTGTTTATTGCCGCGGGAACTGAATTATTTCCCGGGATAAAAAAGTAGCCTATATCCTATTCCAGGTTCAGTCGTTTCTACGTGATTGAGTAACAAACATCCAAACTTTCGCATTTAAAATATTATTAATCAATTAATTAATAATTAATAGGATTATATGATTGAACACATGGGTTAACCACACTATTTGGAGTGAGGATAAATGGAACAAAGTGATTAAAGTATGGTGTTCCAAAAAAGGAAAGAGGGGTAAGGGACACCAGACCAAAAGATCAAATTTTTTTTTAAGAATATAAGCTAAGCTAAACTAGACTAATTCTCCTCTGCCCTCCAAATAAACTAAAAGCTTATATTAGAAGTAGGTACGATAATAGTGCCACAGTCGAATAATAGGCCTATAGTTTTTGCATCCTATATTTTCCTGGGACCTAGGGACTACTGAGCACTCATATACTCATAACATATCAGTTCAATGATAAAAACTATTGTGATATGACGAATCAACAACAATATTCCAATTAGCACTATAATATAAGGTATCCACGACCTACATGGAATTTATCAAATGCCACTCTCTATGACTCATATGAGGAAAAATGTCTCTCTCACATCAAATTCAGCTTCACGTTGGATTGTTATATTAACACACATCCTAAAATGACATGACATGACCCTTATGAAGGTTTTCAAAGAAAAATATATGAGTAACTCGTGATGTGTTTTTTGCGGCACATATGAAGCTATTTTAACAGAAGGTAATAGTATTAAATAGATTCAGAGTGTATCTTGTAAAGATATGATAATCTAAATGTTCTGACATCAGTAATATCACTGAAAGAAAGCACAGGTTAACGTATCTAATATACTGTGTACATTTTTTTGGTACTCTGTTTTGAAATAAATGTTATTCAATATTTAAAATTCTTTACTATTTTGTGCTAATTATTACAGCTATAATGGATTCATAGTTAAATGGTCAGGTGCAATAACGATTCAACCCACAAACCTTTGTCAAATTAAATACATACATAATGTAAAAGAATAAAGTTAACTTTTCAATTGATAAGTTGTGTGGGTTGACTCATTATTGCGTATCTGTGCCCAGTTGAAAGATATGTAACAGATGGATAGAAATAGTAAGAAGAATAAAAAATATATCAGATAAGAAAGGAACTTACGATTGGGGCTTCGTGAGGAACTCTTTAAAACGAAGTTCAAAAGCCTGTCCTATAGTTGCTATGACATCTTGGGCTAAACGACCACCACATTCCAGAACGTAGCATGCTCGCCATTCTGTGGGTGGTGCTGACTTCGCTACATATGCCACGAAATCCAGGGAATCCTGGAATACATGAAATAATACATCAGTAAATCTGCCCTTATTTTTGATAATGATGTTTAATGACTTCTATTAACATAACTTTGGCATTATGTAAACAGCTGTGGGTTTATGAAAATGATTGTGTCAGTATGACAATTGCAATGAGATCTGATTGGTTTATACCTTACTGGTCATAATGCATTGATGCAATCATTTTTAGATCAGAATTTTGACTTTTTGATTTTAATCACCAGGCTTACTTAGTATCTACAAATATCTTATAATGAGAAAATAATATTAATTGGTTGACTCGTTGTGGCGTGAAGAAGTAACAAACACACACAAACTTTCGCCTTTATAATATTAGAAAGTTGCGGGCATCAACTATGCCTGCAACTTCGTTCACATGGATTAAGGTTTTCTTTTATTCCGCGGGAACTCTCCAATACTCCGGGCTAAAAAGTGTGCCTATGCCTAAAGCCTATGTGTTATTCCAGACTAAAATCTATCTCTCATCAAATCAGATCAGTCGTTGTGGCATGATTGAGCAACAAACATCCACCCATCCATCCATATATCTAAACTTTCGCATTTATAATATTAATAGAATTGTGATGTTCGACAAAAAGCCTTTAAGCTTGCCCTGACTAACCTGATCACCACCAGATGCAAAAGAGACCCGAGGCATATCGTGCCTAGCAATAGTTTCACCACCTTCCAAAGCTGCTAGTGTTATAGCTCTCGAGGACACTGTCAGGGCCACATTAGAGCCCGAGTGAGACATCCTAGGCCTCACTGCAAGGGCATTGGCTGCCGCTTGGCACACTCTACGTTTTTTGTCTGCAGACCGTAGGCCTGCTGCAGCACAGACTCTTGCAATGCATTCTCTGTTAATAGAATTGTAAGTTAATAGTAATTAGCAATAGCCGAATGTTAAAGGTTCGGTCTCCACCCATTGAACTATTGTCATACCCACTCCTAACGACCCTTTACACTTATGTGTAGAATATTAATTGAGTGTAGCTTGGCTATTCTTTAAACAAAAAATCATGGTCTCTCAACTAGATATAGTAGAACTTTATGAAATATAAGAATAATAATTATCTCAGTAGGCTTATAGATGCTTAACTTACTTTGCAACTTGCGATCTTGTCTCAAAATCTAACTTTTTCATAGATGTAAGAACTTCCATACAACCAATGTACTGCAACAATAAATGTTATTATGCAAATTAGTTATTTATTTTTTATTGCAGAGGCGTTATTGCTATTGCCAAGGATTGCAGCAACAACAGCACAAACAACAGGGAATATGTGCTGAATATCAACTGCCATCCAACAGTGTGGTCAACATCAGTGTGCAGTTGGCATGCAGGAGTGCAGTTCTAATATAATGGACTGCGCGATCGGACGGTTGCGATGCAGTTACGTACACTGCAATAGAACTGCAATTTTGCAGCCCACTTCAATCAGCAATCCAAGGACAGTTAGTCTATCAGGACCCTGAAATTCGTTTTTTAATTATTGTGCACTATGGTATGCGTTGTCTATCTTATATTGTGAATACATACCCTTACAGCATAAGTTATGCCATCAGTAGCCAATACTGAATCCGGGTGGAGCCACCCTCGCGCCGGTTTGGCCACAAAAGGCCCGCTGTCCCCCATATCGGCTAATACGCACTGGCCTGGTATGCCGGAACACTAGTTTCCTTCACACTTCACCTACTATTAGCTATTCTAAGTACAATTTCATTGTGATTCAAATCTATGCACAGTGTTCCTCGTCGTATGGTAAGTTTGTAAAACAAATAACAATCACGTTTTTTTGCACACCACTTCCACTCATCAGCAATAATAGATCAATATTATCGCTTGAATGAGTATGAGTCTGTGAATTATCGTTTTTTATTATAATTTTTATCGCTCTTTTTTACAAAATTAATTGTCCCTACACTACAGTAAAACTTTTGACTTTGACGTTTGGGGTTGACATTTTAGCGTTTGACATATTTTTATAGTGATCGAAGGTAGGTACCTACTTGGAAGTAGGTAGGCTTTAGTACTTCTTCCATGCGTAGGTAGGTACTATACTTCCATGGTCGAATCCTAGACGATGGATCTTTGCGTATAATTTTAACGTTTCAGACGTTTCATTCTCCGGTAGGAGCACAAACATCTTATATGTTTGTGGGTAGGAGTAATAGTGTTCTGTGGTTTCATTACACTGTTCAGCACAGAGTACTTTGAATAGACTGATACTGTTCGGTTAAGGTTCGATTCCACTATGGCTCTCATTCTAATAGAAAAATTTCCCGTAGTATGACATTTATGTGACTTTGATGTTTAACTGTACATCGATGTTAACTGTCAATTAAAACTATTTCAGCATAGCTAGCATGGCAGGAGATAAAAATTTTATCCACTGACAGGGGATAAATTATCTTTTCCGTATGCTAAAGCATGGCGACAGAGGAGAAGGCGATGTATATTCCTATAGGTATATCCACTGAGTGTTATTTCCACCGCTGTGTCCATGCTCCACGGGTGGATAAAGCTAAGCGAGGGGATAAACATTTTATCCTTTTCCCGGGGATAAATTTCTCCCGCCTATGCTAGCCCTGCTGAACATATTTATGTTTCATCGATGATCCGAAGACAGAGTTACGTACGTTTGAACCGTGACTATCTTCAGATTCACACATAAATTACCCATATTAGACTAGGTATATAATATAATTAATTATTTTGTTTTTATTGTCAATAAATTCTATTATACTGTCTGTATTATACTATACCCGGTGAAATCCAACGACAAATTAGTTGTTCTACTTCCATTGGCACCAGTCTGCAAGTCGTTTTCACCCGTACCCACATTAAGTTAAGTACCTAATGTACTTATCTATGTATCGATGGGGTTGGCGTGCCAGATGGTGAAAAACCACCCCAAAAAAAAAAATAAGTTAAAAAAGTTACCTGTAACCCGTCGCCACGAGTAACCTGTTACTATCATCAATATTCACCGTTTACACCACAAGAAAACTTGTCACCGTCACCGAATCGAATTGACACCATCTATCACAGATGATAGGTGAGTGTGACCAACTACCACACTTCACCATTCACGTCACCACTTACAACAACTCATTAATTTGAAACTGTTTGTAACCACTAATCTACGGTATATATACCTGAAAGTTATAACAAAAAATATTTATATACTAGCTGTGCCCGCGACTTCGTTCGCGTGGAATAGTGACTTTTCGGGGCGCGGCTCTCAGCGCGCTTTATATAGCCACGGACGCTCAGGCGCGAGGCGTGTAGTACGTACTCTGTACGTTAAAAATGTTCGCCGTGATTCTTTAAATTGACATAACTTTTTTATTTATGAACCGATTGACATGAAATAAACACTAAATGTTAAGTGAAGCTTACTACAATATATTAGTGAAAACCGTATCTAAATCGAATAAGCCGTTTCTGATATTAGCGTGCACAAACACACAGACAAACAGACAAACAGACAAAAAAAAATTAATTACAATTTCGGGTTCGGCATCGATATAATAACAACCCCTGCTACTTTTTTTTATATATTTCCATTGTACAGACACCACTTTTCTACAATTTTATTATATGTAAATAATAGAATAGACTATCCGTACTAACACCATAAACATAGTAAGCAATAAAATTGTATTACTCATGACTCACACTTTTCTAAAAATTAATGCTTGGGATAGCTTGAAATAAATCTTTAAAAAGCTTACCTTACCCTATTAAATAAAAAAAACATAAATATCTACATCAAAATATATTTTACATCCTTACAGCCCACAGCAGCGTAAAATAAAATAAAAGCATAGCAAATAACTTAGTCTACAATAGAGATGGGTAACTCAGGAGTGATAGATAAAAAAGATATGTATCTTTCCGTTCTGATCACTCACTCTTTGTATCAGTTCAAATCCGAATGTATCAGTGTATCTTTAACAACTCATTCAATCGTCGTCGTTTTGTATCTGTGTCGCACTCGCACACACAGCGTTGAGCGGCTGGCGTCACGGTGTCTTATCGGAAAGTCCAGACATCTCTTTCGCACCTCCCTACTTAGAATGTTCTGTCGCACTTTCTCGATACCGAGAATAAATGTTTGACCATTTTACATTAACAAATGCAACTAATATTCCTAGAAATAACTCCACGTCATAGGTTGCCAGTCCTAAGCCTGGAAAAGTATGAAGGGAATTCGGTAGTCTGTACACATTATTACTACAAATAAATAAAAACAATACCTACCTAATCTACCAATGTTGTATTCGATAGTCATTAATTTCATTGTAATATAATTATAATAAACTAAACATTGAAGTTCATTTGGGTATCTATTGACCAATCAATTCATAAAAATAGATACTTAAAACGAACGAAACAAGTAGTGCAATAAATCAGAACAGAAAGATAGGTAAGGTAAAGAGCAAGCAGATATGGGCACAGCACGTGCATCTTGCTCTTACTGATTCGTTGGATTGAATTGAGCGAAGCGAACCACGCTGAGCAACGCATCAGTGCAACGCGTCGCTTCGTGTTGTGCGCGGATACAAAAGGATATAAAGATACAAATGAGTGATACATATCCCAGTGATCGAAAGATACATATCAATCTTTTCTTTTCAGTGATACATTTTGCCCATCTCTAGTCTACAACAGCACGAATATGTACAGTAAAAGCTCTTTATTCGCGGGGGATACGTTCCGTAAATATGCCGCGAATACAGAAACCGTGAATATGGAATGGTGATTTGTATGGGATTATAGGGGATACGTTCCTAGGTGACAAAATAAAAAAGAAATATATAAAAAAAAATTAAGTTTTTGACCATATTTGATTAATTATTATTTTCAGGTTTAGGCAATGGTTTAAAGAATTTTGTAATTTTTTTTTGCTTGACGCTTTTTAAAAGCTCCTTCAATTCAGACTGATATTCAGCAGTGGCATTAGCAATTTGCCTCTTAAAAATAAGTCTATTCTATAGACGGATCAGTTTTCATAAAAAAAATCACAAAGCTCATTTGCCATTCTTAAACCTTCACTGAGACTTTTCAAATATTAGTCCATTTGACGACGCGTTTTCAGACGATATTGGGCTTGATACCTATTGGAATCCTTTTTATGTATGTACCGATGTACCGAGTAGATCCGCGAATAGAGAAATTTAGCCGCGAATATAGGAATTGGGTCGCATTTTTTTAATCCGCGAATAGTGAAAACGCGAATGAAGGAAGCGCGAATAAGGAGCTTTTACTGTACCTACTAGTCCTACTACTTATAAAAGTTGGTATCATATTTCTTTATTTGAGTCGCATCGCACCCTCGGAGCTAAAAGCTTTTGATGGACAGTACAGAGTACAGAAAAAAGTATTTTTTAGCTTTAGAAGAAGTTATATATATGTGGATATATTACTCGTATATCGTAGATGAAGACGGCCGACGGTCGATATATTCATGGTATAACGTAATAGGCAACATGGTGTGTGGCAGAGATCGTTAACATTGAGATTTGATGAAGGAGCCGGAAGGTGGCTATGGAAACTTTGTAATAATATGACGTAATCTCATCGAGTTTGGGCTCGTTTGATCCTAGATGATATCCAGGATCTAATGTTGGAGCAGGAAGGTGGCTATGGGAACTCTGTAATAAAACAACGTAACCCTATCGAGTTTGGGCTCGTTTGATTCGTCTTGACAAGTAAGTACCTACTCTAGTCCTTGATGTTATCCAGGATTTGATGATGTAGCCAAAAGGCTCCCTGGAACTTTGGGATAAAACGACTCAACCCGATCGAGTTTTTTTAACTTTTAAGTTCTTTATTAACAACTACTAAAAGCTTGTTTTTATTAAATAAAATTTTTAATTTTCACTTTTTTATATTTTATTTTAAGTTTATATTTTGTAAGTTTTACTTTTAATTTTGTGTGCAATAAATTATATTAATTTTATTTTATTTTATCCATCTGAAAAAAGTCGTAATTGAACATTTTTTTCAGGATTAATCAAGCTCTTCTCTATTAGCATAATATTAGCCTCCTCTACACTATGGCATAAGTGACGATATAGGTTCCTGCCTAGCGGGGGCACTTTAGCCATGAAAGTCTATCGTCTAGACCTTTTAGTTTGTGTGGGGCGCGCCAGAGATTCACTCCTCAAGAACCGCGTTACTATGCAGACAACGCTGACAGCAGCATCGAAGTGCGAATAGTAAGCGCTAACGACTTGTTTACTAAAGAGTAGGTACATGACTCAGTAACTTTTAAACAATTTCGTAAATAAAATATTAATAGCGGAGTTGAACCGTTTCGGAGTTTTTGTCGAGCCAGCAGTGGATAAACGTTTATTTTTATTGTCAACCACCCCCGGACATTAATGTAATCGCCGCCACGAGGCTTGAGCGACGACATCGTTCGCCACAATCACACCGTACTTTGGGAATCGAGAACCTATAATTTAAGGAGTGAGAGAATTTGACAGCGTTCGCGAGTTCCAAAGTGCGGCAGTTGCGATCCGATTCTTGGAAGCGCAATGTTTGCAGACCCTCAACAACATCAAACAAGTCGCAAGGAGTCACAGGATACAATTTTCTTCCTTTTTGTACTCGTATCTTTCGCAAAATTACGTCTGGTTCAGACATGCTTTTGCTTAATTTATTTCTTCAAAAAAACTGCGATTTAAGAGGAAAAAAAATAAATAGTACAAAATGTGCAGGTAGAATATTTTGTTAATGAAGAAACTTTGATTACACGTTCATACTTCATTTCACAAGGTGTAATGTTTTGAATAATTATTATTAAGATTCTCCCATGTTGCGGTTGGTGTGATCGCGCCCTCCGTAGCCGCGTAGCGCGTGGCGTCGTAGCTGTGTAGGGCGGGCGACACCGCCGGTGGACGCAGGGTTCCCAACTTAGGGCTTTTAGCCCTAAATTTAGGGCGGAATTTTGCTTGTTGGGATTTTTTTAGGGCCCAAAAAAATTTAGGGCTATTTTTAGGGGCATAAATAAATTTTCAAGCGTCACATAATTGACTGACCAAAACGAGTAAATAAAGCAAAACGCCTATGATATTTCGGAATAATATGCTTAAAATCGTTTTAGCTAAAGCGTTTTGAAAATATTTCAATACATTAGCGTTGAACACGCTTTTTCGATATATAATATAGTGAAAAACAAATTACGAAACCTTCCCTTTTCATTTTAAAACGTGATGGTGGATCTTGCGGTACTTTTACTTCATCTCCAAAAAATGTTACAGTTATAATGTAAACATATTGTATGACTATAAGAATTCCGAATATTGAATAATGTAATTAAAATTAAGTTATATTATTTTTATTTACCTCAATAAAACGGGAAACTCATTTAAACATTAGCTTTGAATGGTAACAAGATACAGGGATTTTTTTGGGGCTTTTGAATATTGCATTTAGGGTTATTTAGGGGTATTTCATGTTGATGTTAGGGCTAATTTTTTTTAGGAGTTGGCAACCCTGGGTGGACGCGCGTGCGTCAGTACAGAGCCGGCGGCCGTCGCGTGTCGCCGCTTTGCGTCGGCATGCATCCGCATCCCACGCGCTTGCACCCTCGAATTGCATCCCAGCGTGCGCCCTTGTAAGTAAACACCTTATTCAAAACTTAAACACCCTTTATTTTCTAGCCGAAAGACTTTTTAATTCATGAAATTGTCAAATTCGCAACCCGGAAGCTTTGATTTCCGCACGTGGATCTATATTCGGTAGGCTTTTGACGCACTCACAAATGAACGGTTCGTTCGATAGCCCACTGCCCCTGTGAGAGGTTTCCAAGTGAACCATTGTGAAGGGTTGTGCTAAATTCAGTTTAAATACCCTTTGTAAGAAACGCTGAAGGATTTATGAGGATGCTTAAAGTCATTCACTTTCTAGCGCCAGCTTCACGTTGCTTTTTTCAGTTGTGACTTGTGACTAACCCTATTTCCGTACTAATTACTAAGTAATTATTATTATTATTACCGGCGAAACATTTTACTATTAACATTAATATGAAAAAAATATTGACAGTTCTAAAACATTTATCGTGGTATTAATAAATCATAATTATATCAACATTTTAAACATACACATGTTAAAAAATGTGTTGTTAAGCTACGTAAGATGTATATATCTATTAGCTAAAGTAAAATGAGTGAATTATGCGAATGATCTACATATAAGATTGTCTTTTTATTAGAATAAAAGTGTAGCGAATGCGATTTTCTATAAAAAATAATAAAATGTACTTAATTGAAGTAACATGATTGCACTACTTAGAGCATTTCTAAGGTGCGTTATGTCGAAGTTAATACGCTCTAGCTAGCACACTTGAATTTATTTTCATAAACTAAAGCGAATACTGCATATTTTAAACCTCGACTACTCATTGAGGTTGCCTTTTAGAATTGCACGTAATTGCCTCTGGCTGTTGGCTCCTTTTCAGTCTTTTTGCTTCTTTCACGTCTTTGCGAGGTGACTGTAAGCAGGTTGCAGTCAAAACGATAGCAATTAGCCCCAGGATCCGTGTCAAACGCGCGTTTTTAAAAGAAGTAAAACTTATATAGAAGATGAGATACCTACCTACATTTTGAATTAGAGCTCGTTTCGGATCCATCATATTTATCCTATTCTACTAATATTATAAATGTGAAAGTGGGATGTTTGTTACTCAATCACAGCGCAACGACTGAACCGATTTGGCTGAAATTTGGCCCAGAGATAAATTATAATCTAGAATAACACATATAGGCTACTTTGTATCCCGGATTATTAAAGAGTTCCCGCGGGATCAAAAAACCTTAATCCACGCGGACGAAGTCGCGGGCATCATCTAATATTAAATAATTATTTTACATTTTGATATAAATGATAAACTAACTTTAGTCCGCAACTCGCCCGTGTGGAGTTAAGTTTGCAAAATTCTCGCGGAAACCCTCTGTTTTTCCTATGTCCTTATCTATACCCTTGCAAAAACCACGTCGATCCATTGGTCCCTTGCTATAATTGAAGGACAAACCAAAAAAAACATAATTTCGCATTTATAATATTAGTGAAGAATAATAACCTCACTAATGCGATAATTACTTTTAATGGCACGTCCGAAACCATGAAAATAAGCTTCTATAGCTTAGCAATACTTAATAACTCATTGAAGCTTACAATAATACGAATTAAACTTTAAAACTAGGCAGAATATAAAAGTTTCACAGGCTGCTCATTTGAGTTGTAGAGTTGAGCTCCGATCTTGCTTTTTTTTTTCTTTTTTTTGTGAGTCTGCATGGCGCCTGTGAGCACAAACTTCCTAGAATGCCTGCAATTAGTTGCGTCTTGCAACGATGAACTTAATTTTATTCTGAAAAAATTAAAACTTCTTATGGAATTTGCTGTAAGCGGTCTCCAACATTTTTTTATTTTTCTGAATATGTGTATTTAAATATTGCAGAACAGATCTACCACCTAACATGTAGAGACATGTTAGGTGGTAGATTGAGAATGTTGCCGTACCGACATGTTGCCATGGGCACAGGCCGTGGGTATCACGGCAACGTTACATATTATTATGTATAAATGATCTATACCACCGCGGTACCTCCTGGTACCTACTACTACTGTAATGTACTTAGCATTAGTTACCTAACTATCTCTCGTGCCGGAACGCTAAATTGCTTAGCGGCATAACTAGCCACGGCCAAAGCCTCCCACCAGACCAGACAGAAAGTATAAATTACCAAATTGTCCCCACCGGGAATCGATCGCGAGACCTCCCAGTTATAAGACCACAGGCTCACCACTGCGCCAGGGAGGTCGTTAAGGCTTTGCTGTACTTAGTCGGGTAAACATATTAGGGAGTGTCCGACAACAATTCCTGTAAAATGTGCCTTTTTATAAAGAGTGTAAACTGTATATGTATACTGTATAGTATATACATAATTTCATGCCATATAATAGGTACATTGCATAGTATTTAGGATATATGCGAATCCCAAAATATCATTCCAAATCCAGGACTAGTTTTCAGTCTATCTCTGTTGAATAAAGTATTTTCGTAGCACACTGTTGTAGTGATCCTCGCTACGATTTGTAGAGAAACTTTGTTGGAAGATATTCAGAAATAAAATTTCGTTGAATAAACAAGCGGGAACTAAAAAAGACTATCCCATATATTACAGGATGCCTTAGATGCACTATCTTTTAAACGTATAAGTAGTGCATTAACTTGACGAATATTAATTAACTATATAGTATGTATGTATATAATTTTATTTGTAAGCTTTTTCATCTATAATTCATGGTAGAGATTTTCCCTGTCCACCACTTTTTCTTTTTTTCGTTATTTGATACAAAAGAATTAAGAAAGATACCATCCGAATTGATAACCTCCTCCTTTTTGGAAGTCGGTTAATAAATAAAGGCTTATATAGCAAAAGTAATTTGGAACAAAATTGTGCCTTCGCCTCTCATAGGTATAATAATATTATGCTCTCACTTAGCTTTGGCGTTAATCCAGTAAAGAAATAATGAGACAATTTAACTTAGTTGGCGTCATGGGCCATAAATGTACAGATAAACTTTTGTAGTTTATGATTCAACGAAATTATAATAATTTGTGTAGGTAAATCATGTTCTAGTAATAGGTACTTAGTAATAGGTATTATAATGTCTCCGTATCGTCTAGAATATCTCATATATGAGCCGGAGTTGCGATTTAATTTATTACGTAGGAACCCTAAACATTGAAATGAAATGAATGCTTTCACTATTGCTTATAAGTACAATTAAAAACCAATCTTGTATAAAAACCTAAAAAATAACTAAAAAGGTACAACTGAAGGTCTTATCGCTTAAAAACAATCTCTTGGTAACCATGTTGCAGAGTCGGAATTAAATATAGCCTAGATCAACCTGCCTATTTAATATCCCGCCAAAATCGATTCAGCCGTTTCAAACATTTGTCCGTACATAAAATATGATAAAATAATAGAATAAATTAAGTTACGGTACGTATTTCGATATAACAGACAGACTTAAATTTTATTTATTTGCAGGTTATAATTATTTCCCTGCTAATCCAGTGAGTAAATTATTCGATAGTAATTTAGACTTCCCCTCTCGCCGTCGAATACCTAATAATAATTCCAGCCCTAATATTAATTCCATACGTAAATGCTCACAGATTTTACGTAAATACGATTAGGTAACTTATAATAAATGAACTTCTAAAAGCTATATAACGCAGAAATTGGATTCGTCGCCAACATGTTACGTAAGCTGGGATTGGGTTGAGTATGAATAATATTAATATCATCGACTTTGCAAGGGAAATGTCCACTGTCAGTAAACAAGGGTAAGGATTATAGCTTTTACTTATACCTAAGAGTACATTAATGGATTTGCATTTCGATAAATCCTCTTCCTCTAAGCGTCTTTCTGTATCTAATGGGTATAGGTAGAGGTGAAATGCAAAATATAAAAGCGGAATATTTAATTGTGAATTTTATCTTGCGTGTGCACCAGAGTTATCTGCTATGTACGTAGATATAAACGGGCAATCGTGATTTTAATGACGAGTTTTTCAACTTGTCAATTTTGAGGGCTCTGTAGATGTGAAATGCGTACGAGAAAAATCGAGTAACCTACCCATGTAAAATCGATAGAACATTAACTTAAGTAGTGGGCAAGTAGGTTTTACTAAGCTGTACCTAATTATTTCTTGCTGACAGTTATCTGGGCCACGGGCAGCTTTATGAAGCCAGTTTAACCTACATTTATAAACACTACGAGTGTTTACGCTTATATAGGCAGCTCGCGACCTGCGGAGTGCGGCGCTTTACTCAAATATGGATGTTATTTTATGAGAATTTCATATCATTTCAAACTTCAAAGTGGCACTTCAGGAGAAAAATTAGTTTTAAAAATGTTTTAATAGTTTTTAGAGTGGGATTATAGCTGAGCTCATATCATTATAATGTGCTAAACGCGTACACACCATGATAAAATATTGAAAACATATTATGTTTTCAGTTTGAACTGTCGATAGTTCAATCCGTAATATCAGAATACCTAATTATACTGGAGGGTTTCGTTTCGGAGGATCTTTAGTATAGAATTTTAGAATATAGTACTAAGTACTTTTGGGTAGACTTCTTTAAACATGGTGTTAGGGTATTTTGCCAACGCTCTTCATTCTATAGGAGTGAGTACGACAACAGTGCAAAGGATGGGGATTGACCTTTCAGTTTTGAGCCCGCATCTTTAACCTTCGGGCTATTGAGGTTTCAACTTAGGCTAGTGTAAATTGGAATCTTTTGAAGCTGATGATTGTGATAAGACTGTGATTTAATCAAACTAAACATTGACGGACGGGTCGTCATGGGTTTTGTGAGCCCCACATAAAGTTTTACTGTCGATTTTTATGTGCTCCGAGACAAGTGGTGTTATTTCGGGGCACGCTTCAGGAAGTGCTTATCACGGTTTACGTGAGCCTAAGTAAATTATTACGAGTACTTAACGGCGGCGTTGCTACGTGGAGCTTATATTTTATTTACGTGTTCTAAAGGCTCACTCTTGTTTCTGTGAGGCACTTTCAGTTAATTTGAGTTTCTTGTATAGCTGATTAAAACTAGCAAAGAAAACATTGCTTAAAACTTGTTTATAATTCTTTAGAAACTGGCAGCTTTTTAATGAGTGTAAATGTTTTGGAAATCGAAATATAAATATTTGGTTTGTATTAAGTGCTATATGTGCTACTCTACTAACATATTTAGAAATATTTATATCTTACTAGCTTTTGCCCACAGTTTCGCTCACGTCAAGTTCGATTTTTTAAACCCCTAAATTTTCAAAAACCCTTCCTTAGCAGATGCCTACGTTATAATAGCTATCTATACCTATGCCGAACAACCTGATCCGGTCAAAGATATGAGCTGTGCGTTGATATATCAGTCAATCAGTCATTCGGTCACCTTTTCCTTTTCTGTATTTCGATATTCTATGTTTAAGAAATGCCTCTTTGAAGGTACTTTTCGGATAAAAGGAAGGCTGTCGATAAAAATTGTCGACTGCATTTTTTAGCCAATAATGAAACCTCTGTAACCAAAACTATTAAACTCTAGTGCAAAGTACGAAGCATCATTATTTGCTTACTGAATAATTCAGGGGTGAAGATAAATTCCAATACAAACTACAAGTCGTTGAATCGCGTTCGGGTAATGGATTGGGAATATTAGCTAAATCTCAGTCGCACCCTTGTGGGTATTCGTCTTTTCTACAGCTATTCGATTTAGGGTTAGGGCGTAGGGTGTCGAAACATTGAGTACTTATTTCCACCACTCCACTTTAAGTTGTTATTGGTTTGGCGAATTTTTGTACATCTGAAAACCATTATTTTGCAATCAGAACAACTAGCTATCATTTCATAGGTATACAAACTTGATGAAATAAACGAGTACGTCTTACTAAGTCTAATCAAATAAAAGGAAAAGGTGTTGACTGACTGACTGACGGACTGACTGACTGACTGACATCAACACGCGGCTCAAGTCACTGGACGGATCGGGCTGGGCATAAAGATAGGTATTATGACGTAGGCACCCGCTAAGAAAGGATTTTTGAAAATGCAATCCCTGAGGGGGTAATATAGGGGTTTGAAAAATCGATGTTAATGTGAGTGAAGCCGCGAGCAAAACCTAATAAGAATACAATAAGTACATGATAGGATAGTGGTATATAATATGGATAGGTATTATAGGTAGAAATAAAATCATCTTTTCTTTGTAAAATAATATTTTCTTTAAGTACATACTAGAAAAACCTTAATATAATGGGTAAAGCCTAAAATATACCTACGTGAGAATAATTCAGAAACTTTATACACACACAGTCGTTTGTACACAATCTCTAAACTTATGAATATCTAACTTAAACTTAATAATAAGGCTCTCTAAAGTATAGCACTATCTTTAACTTCTAATTTAGACTGTACCTACAACTGAATCAGCAGACAGCACTATTGCTTTATACATAACTAGCGGACCCGACAGACGTTGTCCTGTCCTTAACTATGAATATTGAAACTCCCCTTTTTACCCCCTTGGGGAGAGAATTTTCAAAAAATGTAAAATACGTAATTCTTTATTTTTGATCAAGAGCCAAAATATCAAGTTTCATAAACATAACTTGAAAAATAACTTGAAGAACGAAGGACTATCATACAAACATTCAACCCCTATTTAATCCCTTAGGGGGTAGAATTTTTAAAAACTGTGAAACACCTACTTTTTTGTTTTCAATTTAAAGCCTAAGTACCGAATTTTATGGGTATAGCTTGAAAAATGACGGAGTTTCATACAAACTTTAACCCCCCTTTTTACCCCCTTGGGGGGAGAATTTTAAAAAAATGTAAAATACGTAATTCTTTATTTTTAATCAAGAGCCAAAATATCAAGTTTCATAAACGTAACTTGAAAAATAACTTGAAGAACGAAGGACTATTATACAAACATTCAACCCCTATTTAACCCCTTAGGGGGTAGAATTTTTAAAAACTGTGAAACACGTACTTTTTTGTTTTCAATTTAAAGCCTAAATACCGAATTTCATGAGTATAACTCGAAAAATGACGGAGTTTCATACAAACTTTAACCCCCCTTTTTACCCCCTTGGGGGGCGAATTTCGAAAAATCCTTTCTTAGTGCTCGCCTACGTCATAAAAGGAACCTACTGTCAAAATTTCAAGTTTCTAACTTCAGTGGTTTAGGCTGTGCGTTGATCGTCAGTCAGTCAGTCAGTCAGTCAGTCAGTCAGGACAAGCCTTTTTATATAATTATAGATTATGAGCTAATATATTATTTTCTATGCTGAAATCCGATCTGAAATTCGACATTCCACAAGAACGATCCGTTTCATAAACCAAAGTCAATAATATTAGCGATGGCTTCCCCGTTCGTCGCCTTCGTTACCGACGACTTTGCTGGCAATGAGAACGAGGATTTCAAACGGAGCCCTTTTACGATCGGCAGTTTTTCTTGAAACACGACACTGGGCGGACAATGACATGTTTAAAGTAAAATCACACTAGCGACTTATCACCCTGTCGCCTAGATGTGATTTTATCCTGTAAAAAAGTTAGGTAATATCGACGCACTTTTGTTGATATTTTATTGGCGCCAATTAATCCTATCCCCATCATTTAGTCGCTCCTTTAGTCGAAGTTCATAGGATTAGGACAAACTTCAATCAAGGCTTAAAATTGGCGTTGCAAACATCAAAATCATTTTTTTGGCCAAACTTCATAGTTTAGCCATACTAAATTATTATTTTTTCCAGCGCTAACTAAATTCGCTTTAAACGTTGATATCTTTTTGGAAGGATGGCTGCGCACTCGGCTTTTCCACCAGCGTCAATGTAGAGCCTAATCTGGCAAGGAGTCTAATTCAAAAAGTAATACCTATCTGTGTTGATAAAACGCCAACTACGTTTAATTCAATTTAAAAAAAGGATTGCAACTTTTTATCGTTCGACATGCCCCTAGTTTAGTCTTTGTTTACCCAGTCGCAGCTACTCGTAGATGTCTGTAGCGCGTAGCTATCGCCAACCACTCCAGACTCCTATTAAGCTGATGGGTATTATCTTACTTTGCGCATTATTGTCTGTCTCTTTCTTTAATAATACCCATTGTACTTGGCTTGGAATATGAATATAATAAAAGCTGTCGTCCTACAAGCTCTCTTAACTCTTAACTGTATTTTAATAACAGCAAGTTCTGCCTGAGTACTACTTGCCTTTTTGCTTTTTATGTAACTTCGTTTACTGTAGCTTAGTCTTCGATCGACGTAGAGTATGGTAATTATTAAAATACTTTAAACGTGATAGTGGTGATACCCAATAGTTTTTAGAATTAATGGTTATTTTATAAGAATCATTGTAAATAAATACATATCAATAAATGAATATGAATGAATACGCCTCCTTATGGTATGTTTCCGATTACTCGAAGACGCCTGGACCGATTTGGAAATTTATTTTTTTGTTTGAAAGGGTACACTTTCCAGGTGGTCGCATTGTTATCAGGTCAGGATCTGATGATGGAATGCTGGAGAAATCGAGAGAACTCTTCAAATTTTATATTCACAATTGATATAATTTGTAGTGGCGTTTAAAGTCGGTTTTGTGAAAAGAATTTTCACGTTTATATTATACTTTTAACCTGTTTTGCGTTCCTCTTTAATAAATAAATAAATCGGACCCTCTTTTATGTAAGTACCTGCCCAATTAAGATTTGTTTAGTAAAGGCACGGGTTCATATTTCATAGCGTTAAGAAATACGGGTAGCTTCACCGCCCTACAAAGAAGTCTTGATTAGACGTAGCTATTGTTATCATCAAAGAATGAAAGATAAACGTCTAATCGACCGTCTAAGGAATGTGCACTGAATGGTATTTTTTTTAATTACTTTTAAATAAACAAAATAAAAAACAAAAGATAAACTACCCCAAAGTATAAGGGTCGTTCGCCAGAAGATATTTATTATTCAGGCCACTTTAAAGCTTCACAAAACAAACACAGAAAGTGTCATAAGGCACAGAAACAACCACGACTTTTCTAACGCGACTCCTCAAAGATTGCACTTATTGTGTTGTACATACATGATCTTTTAAAACTAAATTGACATCTCTAAAAAACTTAATGCATACTTACTAAATTTCACTAGATACAAGTGTAAATTAAAAATTTAAAACACCCCCGACATGTTACAACATCGTAATCGCTACTCAGTAATCGTTAAAATAAAAAATATGTAATCCGCCATTTTGTGACGGCAGCCACCTTGGAATGATTTTCATCAAACATAGCTAAGAACACTCCCGAATAATTCACCTTTCAAACAAAAAAAACAAAATCAAAATCGGTTCATCCATTCGGGAGCTACAATGCCACAGACAGACACACACACACACACAGACACGTCAAACTTATAACACCCCGTCGTTTTTGCGTCGGGGGTTAAAAAGCCTGTATAGACATTCCTCATCCTTTTTGTCCAGAGGCCATTTTTATGTGATACCAACTGTATCTGATGACGTTTCACCGTGCCAATGCCGCGTCGAGCGTTTCGCCCCGCTTTGTGTTTGTCCAGGCCTTTAACCCGCACGTCGCAACGAAATGACGCGGCGAAGATAAAACATTTTATGTTACTATACTTTTGTTTACTTCAAAGGGAGGGTTCCGATGACAGGCAAATGTTGGGAGGGAAAACAATTGCACCGCTCTCTACTCGTGTTTAACATAACAGTTCTCTGAAAATCCTTTGTGGGTTATGAAAGCGCTCGTTTAGACGGATATGAAAATAAATTTTCCCCTTTCGCGCCGTTACACGGTTACCCCGCCATTTGCGGTGACTACTGACTCGGTATTTCGAGGATCTCATAAGATTTACGTCACCTTCAGTTTTTTTTTTGAGTTGAGTCACTGGAGTGACTATGTAGCTCTCGTAGGGATAGTATCAATTACCTATAACTAGTAATAATATTAGTTTTTAGGGTTCCGAAAAAAACTTCGGAACCCTTATAGGATCACTCCGTTGTCCGTCTGTCTGTCAGTGTGTCACCACCGTTTTTCTCGAAAACGGCTTATGATACTAAGTCGAAATTTATACTGAATATAAAGTTCAATGGTCTCGTAGTGTTTTAAGAATATCAAGCTTATAGCTTAACTCAGTGAAAAGTTACAGCTTTAAAACCACGGCTTTCTCACTATTAAAACAAATTAAGGGACATCTTCCAAAAATCGTTTCTTTCCACACCTAATTCTTAGTTTCATAGTAAGTCCCGTTATATTTTTTAAACACCAGTATTAAAATCTTGCAAATTACGGAGATTTTGATACCTCTAAACCATATAATAGTACCTAAAACAGTCAAAAAAACAAAAAAAAAAACGATAACTTACTATGGCTTTTAAATTAATTGCAACGCTAAAGCTAAAGCAAACTATCGGATGCCGCGACTATAGCTGCGACTGATAAGTGTGCACAGTCGTTTGAGATCAGCAGGCCCGTATTTCTATCGGACATCCGAACGCTCAAGGATCGCCAAAGGTTACGTTCGCGACTACGCCCGATATAGTGTCTAAAGTTCAATGGAATTTACTATCCAGCCGCGGCTTACGTGTCCGTTAGTTTGTTCAAAGCTTAACTTTTTACGCGTCACGTCCACATGTCACTTGTCACAACTACACGTAGAGAGAGAAGACATAGAGTCAGTGACGATTTCTTTCTCACTCACACTAAAAAGAGAGCAGAAATAAAGTTATTAATGTGATAAACAGAGACGCAGCTACCCAATTTTTTGTCCCTCATCGTGTAACCAGTTTTTTTCAAGGTCGACACACTTTTGTGCTAAACAAACTGACAGTTAATAAGAAAATTTAGCATCTATGTGTGTTGCCAGCTTTAGGTACCTATACAATGTCCCGATTTTCCCTATCCTACTTATATTATAAATGTGAAAGTTTGAATGTATGTATGGCCATCCATACATACATCCAAATTTCAGCCATATCGGTTTAGTGTGGCGTGATTGAGTAACAAACATATGGATGTTTGTTACTCAATACGCCACACTAAACCGATATGGCTGAAATTTGGCACGGAGATAGGCTTTTTTTAGTAATGTCCTCTGACATACCGTAACGGCGGGTTACTTTGGCTACTTTTTCAATTTTTTTTTTAATTTTTGTTGAAACAAAATAAAGTCGTGATGGAAGAAATGAATATTATGAGAAAAGAAAAGAAAGATGATGGATACTAGAATATAATATATGTCGGCGATGATTAAAGTGTATTCAGTTAGATAGTGTCGGTTACTGTTCTGAATCATCCTGAAGTTTCGTTCGAATGTCCAACGACCAGTCGAGAACTGTTGGCGATCTTAAGAATTATTTTATTTACAAAGTTCTTAATTTTTAAAGCCATTTTTAAATAGCTCGAGGCAGACTTTTAATGTTTTTTTTAAATAATTATTAACTTAAACTATGAAGAGTTGCAGTTTTATACGACTGCCTGAAAAAAGGAATATACTGTTAATTTCATTAATGATGATTTTGATGACTAAATATACAATTTTTGTTGCTTTTAATTCAATAGCATTACTCGATCGAAGGAAAATTTTAACTGTTCATTAAAAATTATTTTGTGTAACATTCTTACTAGTAACGAAAAAAAATTTTCCTTTGTGTTACATACATCTTTTTTCAAAGTGACTCACATATGCTAAATTTCTATTCGGCATTTCAATATTTTTTTTTAAGGAGCAAATAATTATCTAGTGAATTGGTCCTATGAAGCTACATTAAAAAACTTTAGTAAAAAAAAAATATTTTTAAAAAACCGACTTACGTGTACAAACTAAAATTATTTTATACTTTTAAATGGTGGTTGAAGTTAATATTGTGTGCAATAAAGAATAATAAATTCTTTATTGCACACAATATTAAGATATATGTAAAAAATAGAAGCTTACCCTAATAGGTATGTCTCTCCCAGACAACCTTATATGTGTAGGTATGTTATTTAAAAAATAAAACAGTTCAGCATCTGTTTTGTCGTTTTACTTAAAAATCCTGGGAAGAATTTTCCATCTAATTTGGGGTACTAGGGGAGTGCAGTTATTGTGGCAACATTAAACTCGAACTTGTCATGTGACGTCATCGTTACGTCATGTTATCTCTATTTCAGTCGCGGTTACACAGTACCTTGGTCTATTGCCTTCTCTGTCTACGCAACTACAGATTCACAGAACACTATAATAGAATTTTTTTTTCTACTACAGATTATTATTACAACTTTTTTACACTGACCTCTAGAATTAATCTATGAAAGTATTGATTTGTTGCTAACTTTTGTATAGGTATAACAAAGTTAGCGACACTGCATTGATAAATGCAATTACTTTTAATTTATTTCTCCACTTATTACTTATTCATTTTTATTTATTCACTATTTATATTAGTTAATATAATTATGGCGGTTGGTGCACCATTTGCAATATTATTAGTTCCAGAGACACTCGTATGTCAAATGTGGTGCTTCAAATTGATATTGATTCATAACTATTAAGGTATCTAATCATTGGTAGGTAGGTCTAGGTAGGTAGGTACCTGCAGAGACAGCCAGTCCAGTAGGTATTAATCATAGTATAGATTTCATAGAGGCGTAGACAGCTGTCTACGGTGTTCAAAGTTGGTTCAAAATTCAAACCATATTCAAACTTTCAAAACCAAATTCAAACAAACAAAAGTTCAATAGTAGTTTGCACAAATAAGCATACTAAATGGTTTATATTCTCTTGGAGACAAATAACATTTGATTTCTTGTTTTATATGTGGGATAGTTACATTACATTTTACAATATTAGTACTGAATCAGTGTTTTCTTTTAACTTTGTATGGAGGTGAACTTCGTATTCGAGACAGAGACTTAATGCATATACTTAACTTTGTGAATTAAACCCATTATCAAAATGGACAATACTCCATCGCCAATGGATAATACGTCATCACCAATGTCGGTGAGTTCCTACTTATTTATTTTAATCTCTCGCAAAGAAGCATTAGAAAGGGAAACTCAAACTACAACTCCCAAATTCATGCAGTTATCTAACTATAGAAATGCCTAGGTATCTATAGAAGACAGTCTCAGACTTAAGACCGAGTTAAAACTAGCTTGTTATTGTTACTGTTTTAATTAGTAATAATGCTAACCTAAATTTTGTCCCATACCATTATAATAATTCCTTCAACAAGTTTATTTAAATAGGTATTCTTCATGTCAATATTATATAGAAGTATAGATAATTTATGTGTTGTACAACAATATATCATAATATAATCAGAGATAAGCCTAATTTATGCAAAGCCATTTGTTAAGTAACTTGCAAAACTGGCGTGCATTATAATTTTTTGGACAGGCCAGTTAAATAATCATTTGACAATAGAAAAAATAGAAGCACATTCTACTTTTGCTGCCAGCTAATTGCAAGTGCGCTCCCCACACTTATAGGAGACTTTAGTACGATGACAAGTTAACATGTCCTGACTTGTCTCGTTGAAAGGTTTGATGTAGGATTGTTAAGAGTTTAATCTTAGCTTGCCAATTTACCAGTTACTTATATTATTTTAACAATAATTATTTTTATTTCAGGTTACCAGAATACCAGACTATGTTACTAGAGTTTGCACTGCATGTTGGATTGCTGCTAAAAGAGATAATATATTCAGAAGTAAATGCAGCACAATGTCAATTTTTTGTTGTTGATATTTGGTTCCTTGAGTATGGATAATATTGATTATGAAGAATCCATACATATATCTGTACCTCCACACAACCCAGAGATCCTACAACTTTTAGGATTGTGTCACAAGCTCATATACATTCTGTGTTTACCTTGAGAAGTTGAGACATTATATATTTTTAGGATAAAATGTTGAATGCCTATTGGTGCCAATTGCAGTCAAAGAAATGTTATTAAACTGATATGCTGAGGCATTATTTTCAAATCACTGTGTGGTAAGCTCAATGTCAACCTTTGCTATGTTTATATATCACCTTTAGAATTAATGTGATTTAACTCAAAATTCCTGTAACTTCTGTTGTTGTAAAATGTATTTAACATTTAATATAATATGTATTACCAATCCATATGTATAAGATGATTAAGTATTAAGATAATTAACTTTTTTAATAGTTTTATTGGCAGAGATACATTCAATTTTACTCAACACTACTTTTTTGAAGTCTTGCTCATTTCCCACAAATTGCAATTTTTGAGTTAGGTCACTTTAATTCCAAAGTTTGTATCTCCTACTCACATTTTTTATAGGTAAGATAAACTTAATGAATAAATTAAATTGTTTTTATAATTTTGTATTATCAAAATACTGTATCAACCCTAAAATAATATAGTAGTAATAGGCAATTCATAGTTCAATGATACGGAAATCAGAGAGAGAGATTAGGTGTAAAGCCAACGTCTTTATATGCTGTCTGAGGTACAGATATAATGGAACCTTGTCATCTGCAGTAGAACATCCACTAGACCAACGAGACAAATAATGTGATGAAAGATGGAGATTGGGGACTCTGTGAGAAAACTACACAACCCCATCGAGTTTGGGCTTTTTAATTCGTCTTGACAAGTTCTCTAGTCCTAAATGATATGCAGGTTCTGATGATGAAGCCGAAAGGCGTTTATGGGAACGCTGTAATGAAACGACGTAACCCCATCGAGTTTCGACTCGTTTGATTCTTTTTAACGTTTAGAAGGTCATTAGTAGGTACCTAATTAATTCATTGGTCAATAGTTTCGGAACCCTCAGTGCGCGAGTATGACTCGCACTTGACCGGTTATTTTAAAGTAACATCACATCGTAACAGCGATTGCAAAAAACGTCCAAAAAATCACGTATCATTTCATTTTGCTTTATTTTTATTTGTTGTTATAACGCATTAACGGCAATAGATAGGTAGGTATACCTACACATTCTGTGATGAAGTATCTACCTATTACGGTTCAATGAGATACAGTCAGCTGACAGACAGACAGACAGACGGACGGACGGACGGACGGACGGACGGACGGACGGACGGACAACGGAGGCTTAGTAATAGGGTCCCGTTGGCACCCCTTAAGTACGGAACCATAAACTGGATGTACTCGAAACAAAGTTAACTTCTTGTGAATTACCTACTTCTGACGGTATGGCCTGCATAATGATGGAAAATACTGATAAAGTCTGAGTCGAACCCCTCTTGCTTTGAACTTGATGGTTCGTAGGCCGTAGCTACCTATGGAGTCTTAGCTGTTTTTGTCCCATTGTCTACTCAAGATTTGTGACCGCGTCGTCACATTTTTCTTTAGGGTGGAATTAGACGGTCTGTGAAGTACGTACTACCTACTTATTGGTTTCATTTTTAATTCAGTAACGATAAAATCGTCTATGGATGAAAATAATTTTTATATAATTTTATTTATGGCCTTTCAATTCGTTATTTATTTGCTGAAGACGTTGTGGGTCAAGTACAACTTTACGTTATTTAGAACAATAATGACGGAAAATTTTCCATCTTTTTCCATCCATAATAATTGACAAATTTACTCACAGTAAACTTGAAAAGTTACTCTAGGGTCTAGTCACTATATTCTAGTGTAACTGTATAATAAAAGGTATAATATAATTGCGAATAAAATACCTAATATAAAATTTTCAATTCAGCTTTACCTTGCCGATGTTAGGTATAGTTATCTCATATTTCTTTCATCTATTATTATCTGAAGAACGTGAAATATTTCATAATATTTCGAAAACAATGCATTTCAGTATTCTTTGTTACGTATGCGTCGCTCGCAGGTGCCGGCGGCATGCTGGGGGCGCGGCTCAAGTCATGGATGGAAGCGCAGCTGGGGCGGGCGAAGAAGCGTAAACAGAAGCCCACGCGGCAGCCGACGCCGAGCACGCCCGCGCCGCCCCCGCACCTGTCCTCCCCCGAGAGCGCCTACAGCACGGGCTACTCCACCGATGGCACGTCGCCCGGCGCGCCGCCCGCGCCGCTCGCCGCTCCGCTCGTGCCGCCCCCGCCGCCGCCCGCGCCCCCCACCACGCACCTGTACCATGAGCCGGCCAAGGTAAGTTTATACACGAAGGGTAATCAACGGGACCCTATTACTAAGCCTCCGCTGTCCGTTCGTCCGTCCGTCTAGAAACGTGCTTTCTACGGCGTTTTTTTGGTACGGAACCCTTCTTATGCGAGTCCGACTCGTATTTGACCGGTTATTTGTATATCAGAGCATTGCTCGTAAACCGATAGCCGTTGGAGTTGTGGTACCATGAATCACGTCGCGTCGCATTCATCACGTCATTGAAAAACTCCATATTTGGTGGACAGCCGATCATGGAATCGCAGCTGAGGTTGGTGAAGAAGCGTAAACTGAAGCAGACCCGTCGATTATCACAGAAACCGGCCGAAGTTTGAAGAATATTATATTCTCCTTTTAATACTTGACGAGAGAGCTCCTTCTCATCGCGTAACTGAAATAATAATCCCAATTACTTGACCTAAGACGACTTACGGAAATTGAATTTTTAAGCATTCTCCGCTCACCGCTTCGCTTATGCCGTGTTCACTACCCGTAATATAGCTTGTCTGAGTCTCTCGTGTCTGTCGTGAGTGGGCTGTGGTGAATTATAATAATATCTTAGCTCATTCTTAGCTTTAGAATTAGATGCAGTAGCATTTCTAGCAGGCGATGTTATGTGTAAAAAATTCTTTGATTATTATTGGAATATCCAAAGTTTAACATCATGAAAATCAAAAGATTTCGCATGCATTTTCTCGCACTCGTGAAACTGTGAAGGTATCGAGACATAATTATAATCTTTAGCCAATAGGTTTTGAATTTATTAATTACCTAACTGGAGCGTACGGGTCAGGTAATAAGAGACGAGTTTAATCTGGGCTAAAAAAAGCCTGATCCCCCATTAACGTTCCACATCACACGTTATTAACGGTTCTAAGCACTAGAATATTTTTATTAGGTACGTAGACGTAAAATATTAGTGATAATTTTAGGTACTTACGAGTAAGCCTAGAAATCTGTAAAACTTCCAAAGACCAAACATAACAGTTGGAATTCTGATACTTTCTACCTGCCCTGGTAGCATGGGCGGGAGAAATTTTATCCCCGGGAAAAGGATAAAACGTTTATCCCCTCGCTTAGCTTTATACACCCGTCGAGCATGGGCACAGCGGTGGAAATAACACTCAGTGGATATACTTATAGAAATATACATCGCCATCTCCTCTATCGCCATGCTTTAGCATAGGGAAAAGATAATTTTATCCCCTGTCAGTGGATAAAATCGGGGGATAAAACTTTTATCTCCTGCTCATGCTACCAGTGCTGGGGTATAGGTATTTTAGGTTCCTACATTTTTTGTCGTCGTCTTCATCTCTCCCTTACTTATGATTGGACTGGACTGGATGGACTTATGACATCAGACGAGTATCGGGAGCGGCTGGATATAGGCGACGCAAGACTGAGTCCTGTGGAAGTTCATTCCACAGGACTCAGTCCTTGGTCCTGCAGGACCTTTGTCCAGCAGTGGACGTCTATCGGTTGATAAGTTAAATGATTGAAATTAACTATGTGAATTATTCATAGACGCAAGGCCTACCCTAAGTGACATGAACTCTAATGGGGACCTTCCGGCTAAACCGCACGGGTTTAGCCGAGATTAGTTATTATGATTAATTATTATAACTCATATGTACTTATATGATTAATTAATTAATGATAATGGATATACTTACCTACTTTATTGCTAATTTATACAATTGGGTCGAGAATATTATATTTGAACAGCCCTAGCATAGGCTACGGTCTAATTGGGCTGTCAGTTGCAATCATTTTCAATTTATTTGGTCTAATACTTTGGTCTATAAATTATGGTTTAAATTGTGTTCACTTTTTCTTTTAATAAATAAATAAATGAATAAAATAAATTTCTTTAAATAAATAAATAAAATAAATTGAGGAGAGTTCTGCGGTCATGCCAATAGATGGCGCTATGTGTCGGCACAACGGCGCTATCGTGACTGAGTAATGAAGTTAGAAGAAGAATCCGTTGGTCAGATGACCACTTCCTTGTCTTGGGGAGCATAGTGCGCAGTGATCGTAAAGTGAGAGCACTGATGCTGACACCCAGTTATACTTGTATAACATGCCCGCGCCCGGCTGCCGTCAAGGGGGTCCGAGCGCAATTTTTGTAAGGCCCTTTTACTTTACAGAGGGCTACTTCAGTATCAATTGTAATAAACGTAGGTATAGTTCTTTCAATTGACGAGGGCACGTGGCTCATGGTTGTGTGTGTGTCGTAACTCGTATCTGAATAAGTGTGAGCGAGAGTTTGCTCGCGCCTGACCGCTCCCACCTTGGCTCCTGACACATGCACATTTACGCAATGTGCATATACACGACGCAAACACAAGTAAAGCGCCCGTTAATTCGTGAGATAAACGTACTATAACGTACGAAACAATACTATAATCTGTCGCAGGGTTATTGTAAAAGCTTGAAGCCACTGATATTATAATTTCACTTTTGTCAGTCGTCTATCATCGTAATAATATCACAATAACCCTGCAACCATCGTAACACAAGAAGCGCAAATAGGCGTTGCGGTGATAAGCCATTATTAACCAAGTTCCAAAAATGAGGAGGTTATCAATTCATATTGTAATAATGAACGATGTATTTTCAGCGTCGTTCGAGCGTCGCAGTACGTCGAGTCGCGCCCGAGCCAACGCCGCTGGTTTGTGCAACGCCATCGCCGCGGCCGCGGTGTCGGATCCGGACCAACCCCTGGCTGGGGGGAACGTCGCCCAACGCTCGGAGAAGAGCTCCCAGCGTGCTGCACCAGCAGTCTCTGCAGTGCTCACAGTCACCCGCTCCCGCTCTGCACCATGCGCCTTATTCGCTGGACTCGCATCCGAAATATGGAACGAGGTAACGTGGAAATAAATTACACGAAATGGTAAATTATGGCTACAGGAAGCGGGAAAACTTAGATTTGACTGATCTAATAATAATCATTAAACTAAAAAAAAACTAAAGTTAATCGCAAACTATTTCGTGTCGCTGACATTCGAGAAACTCTTCTTGTGAAGCTGACGCCTATGATTCAAACAAAATCTATACAAATAAATAAAATTTAAGTATTTGTTTGTAATATCAAAAGAACAGCTATTTACTAACTGCATACGAAAGTAAATACGGTACTTATGCCAAGAAAACAATTTTTAAAATTTTTGTCTGTCTGTCTGTCTGTTTGTTGTCGCTAATCTCGGGAACGGCTGGACCGGTTTTGACGGGACTTTCACTGGTAGATAGCCGATATTATCCGGCATCGTAAAGGCTACTTTTTTAACCGACTTTCGAAAAAGGAGGAGAAGCATTTGCGTTTATCTACCTCTGTATATCGATATCTCCGTGATTTCTTAACCGATTTGCGTGAGTCTTTTTAGTTATGGCTACGGAAGCGAGGGAAACTCAGATTTGACATCTAATCTAATAATTAATCATCGAACTAAAAGAAAACTAAAGTTAATCGCAAATTATTTCGTGCCGCTCGCATTCAGAAACTCTTCATGTGAGTCTGACGCCTGTGATTCAAACAAAATGAAAAATATATTGAACATGTCGTGGATAAGGTGGCCTTAAAAACCTCTACGTTGATTTCAGATCGCCACATCTCTCGCCGCACCTATCACCCCACTTGTCGCCTCACCTATCCCCAGAGCCGTACAGAACGCCGTACTACAGGGGAGGAGCGTCCAGTGACGAAGAGTGTCGCGGCATGAAACCGAGGGGGCGGGAAACGGCTATACTGTCTGATGCGGATGTGGACTCGGACGGCGACACCGGGTTAGACGGCGGGGACGAAGACGAGCCTGATAGCACGGGGTCTCCAGGAAAAAGGCGGGCGAGAAGACGAAGACCGCCCCGAAGAACTCCTCGCTCTGCAGGTGGGCTAAGGTTCCTCATAAGTATCAAATCTAGAAATATTACAAGTAAGTGAGAAGCATAATCAAGTTCAATAACGAGACCATAAGTAAGTAGTTATTAAAATGGTAATTTAAATGGCAATTTTTTTTATTACAATGTTATAAAACTTATAATTTACAACACTAAAAATTATGTACTTATTATGCAAATTATGCCTGCGTAGGCAATATGCTAATCCTAGCTAATTTTTCGACTAAAAAATGGGATAACAAATTGTGATACCTATATCGTATGAATATATAATTCAACATCATTTATTTCACGCAAACCCAATAGAGCGTAAAATAATTCTACCTTGACTACTATATCTGTGTGACATACGCCATATTGAATTTGTTATGACGTTATAATGCCTACGAGTCCATACTTAGAAAGCAACTGACAGATTAAACTTGATGCTTGATTTCTGTTTGCTTTAGGAATTTCGTTGGAATAACGTTATAATTGTGTTATTAATTCGCGAAATTGTGATGAAGCAGAGAACTAAAATAATGATTGGCTCAATACTTCTGATTTCAGGGGCAACTCCTCCCCGCATGAGACGTCGATGCCACGCGCCCTCCGCTCCTCCTGTAAGAGAGCGGGACCCATTGCTCGAAGCAGATAGAGAAGCGGAGAGAAAGTACCGCGAACTAATACGAGAGGCGGAGAAGCTTCTGGTCACCGTCTCAAGATCCCCTATCGAGCCTCCGCACAATCCTAGAGTCAGAGAACTTAGAGCTACTGAGGTATGAATGAACAATATTATTTCGCCCAATTAATTATTTGCTCAAAAGACGTGAAAGACAATAATTGTATTTTTGATGCGATTATGAATAAAATTGCGCTTTCTGTTCATTATTTATTAGAACTAATGAGACTTTTTCCCGGTAGTTCAACTGCATCTAAATCTTTTTAAGAGTTGAATTACTGAGACAAAAGAGTTAACCTCAGGTACCTAATAGTTGATTCACCATTTTTACGTCCCTACTTTTACTCGTTTACCTAGGGTAATAAAGGTTGATTCACCACTTTTACGTCCCTACTTTTAGTCGTATATCCTAAGTCTACCCAATTAACCTTGACCTCCCTCCTCTCTCATTTGAAGGCGGACGCACCCCGACGAAGCCCAGAGCGCACGCACGTGACGAACTTCATCCGCGCCAACTCCCCCGAGCCTCCCCGCCGCTTGTCGCCCATCGCGCGCCGCTCCCCCCTTGCCGCACCGCCACCCCCGCAGCCCCCCGTGCAACCCCCCTCGCCGACGGACAGGCCGCACTCTGAACCACCGAAGAGGAAGGCCTATGCAAGAGATGAGGTAACTAGTAATTACAAGCTATCTGCTGCCGTATTTTCTGTTTGATATTTCCATTGGAAAACCATGGAAAATTGCCTTGCAACTTAGGTGGTGTAGTGATTCCCGGCAAGAAAACGTCAAGCTTTAACTATAAATCCTATTAATATTATTAATGCGAAAGTTTGGATGGATGGATGGATAATTGTTACTCAATCACGCCGCAACGACTGATTTGATTCAGCTGTTTAGCACAGAGATAGATTATAGCCTGGAATAACACAGGCTACCTTTTATCCCGGAAAATAAGAGAGTTCCCGCGGGAATTAAAACCTCAATCCACGCGAAGTCGCGGGCATCAACTAATAGTAATAAATAACTAAAGGTCATACAGTCATGACTCTAGATAAAACCTATAATTTGTGGTATTATAACAATGGATACGGATTATCTTGGTTATTCCCCATATATTTATTGTTTTCTTATTTTGTGGTAATACTTGTGGGCCTATGTAAAGTGGTAGAACTCCTTTTGATGTGTCCAATTCATTATAAATCACGTCAGCCCAAAAGATTTAAGAAAATTTCCCTCTTCGTATACCTACTGGCGAACGTTAAAATAACTTACGGATATTACATGTGCCTGGTGTATTTCCAGTTGGACTCCAATTGAACTCTTTGATAATAATATAATAATTAATACATGTATCAATAATAATGTGACTACATACATCAATATCATAATAGAATGGAATCCTCCATTAATAAAGTGTTTTGTTAATGGAGGATTCCATTGCTTGAGGTTACTACTGCACGGCGCCAGTTTAACTAATTTGTAATTTAATTAACGAACTTGGCTCTGATATTAAAATTTAAATTGCTTTGTAAATTCTTAAAATGAAAAGTTTCATTCATTCATCGCAACAATGATCTCAATTCATTGACGGCTTACTACTCATCAAACAAAATTCTCAAATTGGAAATAAATAAACCAATAAAAACTAATAACATAACTGGACGCAGTTACGCAATAATAATTCAACCCACACAACTTATCAATTAATTTTAAGTTTATTCTTTTACATTATGTATGTATTTAATTTGACTTTGTGGGTTGGATCGTTATTATATCTGACACCAACTCTAAAATCATCCCCAATGAATACCAGATATCCTTAATCCTTTAACTACTTTTAATTTTTTTCCAGGTATTACAGACACTGGAAGGGCTGCGCAAGAGTTTACAACAACAATCAGCTCTTCTAGCAGTACAACGCACTCGTCTCGACTCCCTGTAAACTAGTTCATTATACCATTTGAAAGTTTGTTCCTACCACCTGGATTCCACATGCTGCCGTGCCATGACAATATGCTGAATCTAAAAAACAAGCATTTTTCAGAAATCACGATTTCCTGTTTTTTTTTGCCATTATGTTTTACGAGGTACAGTGTATTTGCATTTGAAGTTTCGTAATATTTTTAAGACTTACGAATTTTACGAGGAACTCATTTATCGATGTTACGATAAAACACTGTATCTGAAGATACAGTGTATTGTCTTAGCCCGGCAGCATGGTTGAGTGCACTAACTGGAATCAAAACTGTTCGCATGAAGCCGGCTATGAAATTGACAAAAACCTTATCAGTGTAACTCTAACTGGCTAAAATAACGTTCTTGCTGCACCAATGCATTTTAAACTATAGCGAGAGAGTACCAGCCGTCGTCATTGCGACCGTCACACCCACGCAATCATTTTTAGATAACGCAACAGCGGCCAAAAACTAAAAAAAAAAAAAACAAAACAAAATGACAAAATATAAGATTAACAAAAAGTATATATTTACTAAACATTGCAGTCTCCTGCGATTTTATAAACAGTCGACAAATAATACGTTAATACGTTTGTATTTCTGTACAACGTAGCTGACACATGCAACTTTGAAACAAACAATACATAATATTATGTTTTTTATTTGGCCTAAACCGCGTATTCATTTTGTTAGCAAAACATATATTATTAGGGGAAAACTAACGAAAATGAGAGACGGCGTTATGACAGACTTAGCCAGTAATGCGAACATGATTTTGATACCAGTATAGAGCATAAGCATAACCCTTGAGTAGTCCAATCCAGTACGAGATTGTTAAAGTAAAAAAGCAATCCTGCAAAGGATTGGATCGCCGAATCGAAGTTTTGTTGAAATTACAAAAATAAAGGTAGGTTTTGGTGGCGCACGAATAAGTGTGGTCTAGAAATCGTGCGTTGCAAAAATGTATCTAGTACTATATCCTCCCTGCCAAATAGAAGTAGATCCTTGTTTTGACATATCCTAGGTTTTTTGTTAGCCCAAATATTTGCGTACAGTTTGCTGGTCCTACAAAGTAAGACCAAAAACTGTAAAGGCTACAAAAATAATTTTGTAGTCTATTTTTTTTTCTTGTCGCTTGCCGACTGCCCTAAATCCTCTTCGTTGGAAAAATATAAAATAACTTGCAAAATATGTATTTTGAAGAGACCTTTAATTTTCCACACCTTCTTTGTAAAGAGATGGCTGATACAAATCGCTATATCGCGGACTCTGTAATTTTTATAACGAGTTTTGCACCGTTTTAATTCACTTTTTACCGTAAAAATATTTGAAAGTAACAAGGTGCGACGAACAAGTTTATTTTCACCATATTCGTCATTTCCTGTATAGGCTTTATTTTCACATACCTAAAAAACAAAGCGTTACCATAACACTCAAGCTGTATGGCAATAAACTCGCAGTTTAATTATTACTATATCAGCCAAGAGGTAAAAAAATACTAGCAAACAGGTAAGTACCTACTTACTTGTTCTCTAACAACATTATCAAACTTGATAGCTCAATAAGTTTTAATAAAAGTAATCTGTACGCAAATGTTTTGGGATCCGTAGTTCTTCCATATTTCCTAGACAAATCCCTCCAAAGATCTAGTCTAGTCTAGTCATATTATTGGTATTAGTAGTGTTGTTATCGTTTCGTACCTATAGGCGAGGCCATTTTTATTATTCCGAATACTTAATACTTGTAGTGACGTTTTATTCATAGTTAGATTGTAAACGGCTGTTGGATTTTTGCAGACACGAAATGTTAACATTTTTATACGATTTATATAATTTCAGATTCAGTTTACTTCTTTTCTAGATACTTATATAAAAAATAAGTAACCGACTCAGCAAATAAAGTAAGCATTGAAGTTTTTATTGCAAGACTTTACTGACTACAGTTAGTTTTATAGCAATTTTTATAGCCCGTTAACGATCCAGTAGAGCTCTTTATTACAGCAGCAGCCGTTCAGATTAGGGCATTAGCACATGTATCAAGTATTGTAGCGTAGTACTAGACAAGTATTAGCGGTCTCCCTAGCGTAAGCAACCGTGGCCACGGCGTAAGACTGCCTTTACTTCATATTATACAATGTTTACTCGTTACTATTTGGGCTAGGGGTGTACTCGTATTACGATTCTTTACAAGAGCGATCGGATCAATAATTACGATATCATGTTAAACTATTATCTATGAATTATATAATTATCGCTCTTACAATCGTTATACGGCCCTAGCCTTACTGTTTATGTACTCGACTGGTGGTTCAAGCCTATAAAATAAAAACAAAAGAAAAATATCCTATACCTACTAAGAAATCAATATAAGTCAATTTCTGTAGTGATTTCTGTTTTTGAAAAATTCATAATATATGTATTGTCATTTCTTGGTAATCATTGTATAAATCATTAATGGTAGGTAGGTAATGTAAGTATGTATGTAATTATTTATTGTAATTTAATGTACATTTATTTGATTATAGAGTGCGTTATTACCTACCTATAAACAGCTCAATTTAAATAAAAATATGTTTTATAGGTAGTAAAAAATTTATTAAAATCAAAATTATCAAACCATCTCGACGATTTCAGAACGCGCGCTGCTACCTTGTTAATAAGTTTTTTATGAATAGTATAATTGGATCCGAGAGATGGATGATAACAAATACTTCATGAGCTGTTATTTGTAATATTTTGTTGTAATATTTTTATTGAGTTATTTGTTGAAATAGGTCTGCTTTTGGCGATCACCGGTCGAGTGATAAGGGTACCTACCCTCCAGTTGGTCCCATATTTTTGTTAGTGCAATTTTTGGCGAGAACGCGAGACATTATCGCTTTATTCTGCCGAATGTAAATATTTACTCATTTAGCCTAGCACCTCACTAGCGATATATTCTGTCACTGTAACTGAAATAAAAAAAAACATCCGTATTTTTATGGAAATCTACCTATCAGATTCCTATAGCGCATAATTATATTAGGTACCTACATACTTGACAAAAATCCTTAGTGAGGTCGTAGGCTCACTTGTTTATATTATAAGTATAAATAAGATTTATACGTTTAGTTGAATTTTCATTAAACATTAAAAAATTAAATGCGAATTTTTATTCTTAAACATTTACTTACCTGTTTCCTTAATTATAATAATAGTTAGGTACCTACATTACGCGTTACTATTTTGCAAACTAGGTAAACTGTAAATTACAGTCTATTTTCATGATTTCAGTTATCTGCAATCAATTAATAATTAAATACAGCTATGCCTTAAACATAGCATTACTTATTACCTACTGTAAGACCCAAACTTATACAAAACATGAGATGAGATCAAAGAAAAATTATATATTATACGTATAAAAAAAAATTATATTATACCACATACTTACGAATATCATTTTAATCACTTGCACAGGGGCCCAAGTCTGCTATTGCCATTGTAGTTACATTACAGTTACATTGCCTATCAATGACATCCCAATTGCTACTTTTAGCAATTTGACTTGGAGCCCAGGGGTTCAATTGTCTATCAATGACATGACAATTGCTAAAAATAACAATTGTCATGTCATTGATAGACAATGTAACTACAATTGCAATAGCAGACTTGGGCCCCTGGTAGAAAAACTATTGCAAACGTCAAGCGTGAAGACGTGGTTTAAGAATTTTATGAAATGTTTTTCATATGCTTCAGTAGATGGCGTTGTTGACTATTTCTTCTAATTATATGTAGATGGCGTGACACGTATTTTTTTGCGCAAAAGTCGTATTGATTTTTTTACAATCGGCACAGGCTGCAGCTTTTCACAGCACAATTTTATTGACAATCATGTTCTAGAATAACCGAAGTCTTAACTTTGAATATAAGATTCATTTATTGCCTCATAAGTTCAAAATATTATTTGTAGGAAAGAATTTGGTCTTATTTGTCTGTGGTACCTGTAGCTTCTCTTACATAGCATTAATTTATCAATTTCTTTAACTGTAGCTTTTGAATTTTAACAATGATGCATCGAGCCAGATTTAGCCTACTGCTTTATAATATTCATTGATCATCACTTATGTGAGGAATGAGAATTATAAAGAACTCTTTAATTAACAGGAAGGAACGTTGTAAACGTAATGGAATATATTGATATTAGGTAAAAATAGCTAATAAAAGGTCTTTAAAATGGAAAAAAATACCATGTGGAGCAGCTGGGATTTGAACCCAGGACTTTCAGCATGCGAAGCAGACACTCTACCACTGAGTTACACCCCCGATGCGACATTTGGCAAAATAGTCATTATAGTTCTTAAGATAGATAGATAGATAGAAAATTATTTATTTTAAGATCATTGTATACAACATACCTACATAATTAGATTTTTATCGATTTTCTTTATAAACTGAACTATTTTTTGGATATTATAATGAACCAGTATCTACCTCATGAAAAGTACTCTATGCCTGTCTTCGAGTTCATCTGCAAGACAGCGGTTTTGCAATTTGACGAAAAGTTTGCAGGAAAAATTTTAAAAAACCTGACTATGATGTCTATGGATTATCGTAAGGTAAAATGATGTAACCTAAGAATATTGTATTATTAACTAAGGATGTAACGAACATCAGGTGATTCCATGTTCAATGACACTTCAAGCTGTAGTTAACTACCTACTAGAACGAAAGTAGGTACTTCACGGTCACTTAATAAACCGCGGACAACTATTACCTATCAATTCTGTGCCGCGGAAATCAATTAATCACCGTTTTCCTAATGTGGGTCGCTAACTGGCTCCACAATGCCACATGCTAAAAGAAAAATAACCGACTTTGATTTGATATTAGTTCTTACATAAGAACAGTCATAGAATATAGTGCGTTTATCTCACGCATATACTTATGGTTACATCGTCTACATGCACATTGCGTAAGTGTGCGTAACTGTCTGGAGCCTAGGTGGGAGCGGTCAGGCGCGAGCAAGCTCTCGCTCATATGTATACCGATGCGACACGCACACAACGAAGAGCTACGCGCCCTCGTGAGTTGAAAGAATATATACCTACCTAATAGTGCCTAAAGGTCCACTGTGTAGGGTTTGGGATTTCTGTCAAGGCAGTGCCTACTAGCCTTGAGTTCCACGTGTCTCTCTATGACATCTCTCACCGGTCGAGTCAGATTTTCGTCCTATCAGACTATGAGAGTGAGGGAATGGAGAGTTCACATGTGTTTGATTTTCTTTATATTTTTACACGAATATGTTTATTAGGTTTCTAGGTCGCATAGAGTTAAAAGTCTACTAGTTATGTGTAGTCTGTCCTAAGTTCGATTATTAAATCATGCGACTTTACGCCCTATTTGCATTATGATTTAGGGCGAACTATGGTCCCTTTCGTCTATTCTAAGCTAATATGCACCTTCTGACCCTATTGCTTTGTAATGTTAATGCTATGGATTCGAGGGAATTATTAATACTGGACTTCGATCGCCAGTAGTTGGCACCGAAGTGTTTTGTAGGTATAACATGGAAGTAAAAAATCGGGAAATAATTAATCTATGAAAAGGGCAACTACGAGGTACCTAGGAACTGATGCGATGATGATGTTTCAAAACAAATGCTTTTAATTTTATCCGTCCTTGTAGCTGTCAGGTCAGGTTTCATTCAGACTTTATAAAAGCTACGTAATTATAATTGTATTGGTGGAAGCCCACGACTTAGCTTCTTTAATTTACAATAGACAGTACCTAAATCCCTACAGATTAGGTGGGCAGCATCAGGAATCAGGATTGAAGAGTTGCCAGTTATATTGGCTTGAACGTAAGCAAGCACCTAGATTTCAGGCATTCGTAGCGCTCAATATAATATACCTACTAAATATTACAGTTATTAAGGTTACATTGTTTCCTAATTACTTCAGGAACCTCCAAGTCAAAACATTAGAGGCTTTACAAAAATAATGAAAGTATTGCATACTTTCCAATGATTGAGGATTTCTTTGGAGACTTTTTGGAGAGCGAAATGTAAATGTTAACGCGATTGTTTACAAGCGTTTGATATATACATGTCGATGTCTTGTGATTTTTCGGAACAGCGACATCTAGTTTGATAAATATAATCAGCGTGTCCGTTCGTCTCCGTTCGCATGCAGCGTCGACGCGCGATGCGTAAGTGTGATTCCAGCCTTAGTCTTATTTTTGATCGTCTTATCGACTAGGTAGGTATATTATAAATCGTAAAATTACGAATTAAGCACTTAATTATAATTAGCAATTTAAGGATTAATATATGAATGAATTGACTTTATCTATCTTACTTAAGTATCCCACTGATGAGCGATTGAAAATTTTAGTTAAAATCGTGGGCTTTTAGTTGCATAATATGCAACTACGAATTGAGAAAAAAAGATGAAAAGTAAGTGCGATACCTATTCAATATTACTTAAGTTTTATGCGAGTTTGAACACATTATTATTATGTAAGTACCTACCTATTTTAGGGTCACTTATAAACAAGGGGTTTAGGTTATAAACAATAACCAAATAGGTGGACCTATTTGGTTATTAACTGCCACGTTGGTCTAGTGGTTAGCAAGTTCGACCGCAGATGACGAGGTCCCGGGTTCGATTCCCGGGGCGGGCCATAAAATGTTTTGTCTGTCAAGAAATTCTTAGTAGGTACTAGCCCGGAGTTGGAGTTGGCGGTGAGTCACCCCCGTGCCTCGGAGAGCACGTAAAGCTGTCGGTCCTGCGCCTGATCTCTCTCCGGTCGTGTCGGATTTCCGTCCCATCGGACTATGACCGCGAGGTTGGAGGGGCCATGGGTGGTGGCGGGTCCTGTCCATCAGACTATGAGAGGGTAAAAACATGCCGAAGATGCCTCACTGCGATATCTCGCGGTCGCGGTTTAGCTCGCTACCTCGATGTCACCTCCATGTAAAACAAATGTATGCAAACAAATAAGCGCGAACAATGAACATGTCGAAGGATACCTCACTGCGATACATCGCGGTACAGCGAGGTATCTTCGACATGTTCGCGCTCGTCTGTTTGCATACATTTGTTTTACATGGAGGTGACATCGAGGTAGCGAGCTAAACCGCGACCGCGAGGTATCGCAGTGAGGCATCTGTGGCATGTTCTTACCCTAAGGGAATAGAGAGTGCACCTGTGTTTGCGCACACACTTGTGCATTATAATATCTCCCGCGCAGATGGCTAATCTCTGTGGAGATTGGCCGCCGTGGCCGGATTCGGTCGGGAGAACATTATTATTATAAACATCCAAATACGATTTTTGCACACAGCACTTTTGACTTCCAGATCATCGATGTCATATTCGGTTAAAACGCGGCATTAGATAATGGTTATTAATCATTATCATTATCACTCGATGAGATCGTGTCCGAGTAAGTCATAAAATGACTGTGAGTCATCAGACATAAATGCTAAGTTTTCCTGTCGATATTACAAAAGATTTAATACGCCTATCGCATCACTATGTAAATAATATATGCATTAAAATTTATCAGTAAATTATGGCTTATTGTGATGTTATCTTGTGATGGATGACTGATGCGAAACTATGGTAGGTTATTTTTATGTGAATTTGAATGTGCTTGTGGTATTATTTGTACTCTAGCGGTAAGGTACACGTGGAATGTCTACCTACTTTCCCATAACATATACCCCTGTAAATCCATATCGTAAGTAAAGTCTGGGCAAAGTCAGAGTACAATAGATCTCGTCATCGTCTCAACAAGTGGTGGGTACCTACTTAACAAGTAGGTATTATTCATATGCGCAAGATGTTATTTACGATTTTTCTTGCCGGTCATTGAAAAGCCACAAGTTTTTCTAAATAGGCAGGTAGGTATCTACCTACAATTTGATTTTTTATATTTTTACTATGTTTTGGGGAAATAAAAAAAATAAGCCTCAATAGCCCAAGGGTTAAAGGTGCGGACTCAAAACTGAAAGGTCGCAGGTTCGAATCCCACCCGTTGCACTATTGTCGTACCCACTCCTAGCCCAAGCTTTCCGCTTATTTGGAGGGGATAGGAGGATATTAGTCAACTTCAGCTTGGCTAATATTCTTTATTAAAAAAAAAGAAAAAAAAAGACGTGTGGCACTCGGGGACTGCCGTGGTAAAGCTATTGCATAGCATTTTTTATCAACGCCATCTAGCGGCTCACCGTAGAGGAGTCCCGTGTCAGGTTATTTTCGTTACGGAATTTCTGGATTCGGTCTCCACGCTCAAGGCCCGCGATAGAAGCAATGCAATAGCTTAAAGTAAACTACCTACTAGCGACGACTTTGTCCGCGAGGATTTAGATTAAGCCCAAATTAGACGGTTAATTTTTCGAGAATTTTGCTTTCATTTTCGAAGTTTCATCTGTGAACCGTGAACCGTCTAAACACCGACCGTTCACGGTTCACAGATTGTTCACAGGTGATTTGCCTCTGCGAGGATAGCATGCACTGGTATCGTGTCTCGTCAATCGCAAAAATGAACGATGAACGGTGAACCGTCTAATGTGGGCTTTATCCACAATGAACCTTCTGTTTTTCGTGTAGTAAAACAAATAATAATTCGATCGGTCTGAAAAGAGGACAAATCTGACGCAGTTAACGTGACGCGTTATGATTTTATGAATATTATGACGCCAAAGCTAGTAGTAAAGTCATTTATATTGACGCACATAATAAAACTGGAAAAATTAGGAAATTCCTTCCCTATTTTACCCGACTGCGGTAAAGTCAAAAAGAAGGTTTATGATTTTAGCAATCTATGTACCTACGTATAATGGATGTATGTTACTAATTACGATTAATATTTTAGCGATATTGTCGTAGGAACGTTATAAAAAACTTTTAAAATTCGGTAAGTTGAAGGACAAGTGGAAATATATAAAAAATAACCGGTCAAATGCGAGTCGGACGGTCAAATACGAAGGGTTCCGTACCCTTTACGGAACACTGAAAAAAAAAACACGTTTCTAATAGGGGAGCCCGATTTTATTTATTTTTATTATTTGTTGTTATAGTGGCATTGTGTGAAAATTTCAACTCTCTACCTAATTATGATATTCAGTCCGCTGACAGACGGACGGACGGACGGACAGCAGCGGAGGCATAGTACGACCGTTCCGTAGAACAAAGTCTCATCTGCTAAAGTCATAACTTGAAATTTGAGCCTTGCAGATGTGACTTTTAAGGCTCAAATTTCAAGTTGTGAATTTAGCAGATGAGACTTTGTTCTACGGAACGGTCGAGTAATACGATACCGTTGGTTACCCTTCGGGTAGGGAACCCTGAAAACTTGCATGAGTAGGTCTGTATGGGTTTTCAAATAATTTATTAATAGTAAACATATTATAAACCGCAAATCTGACGCAAACGTATAAAACATTTAAAACCACATAGCTACGTGCGGTAGGTAGGTAGGTACCTACCTTACTACGTACCTAAGTTAAATTACCCACGCGGTATACGTAATTAAGTATACTAGTAGGATCTGGAATGCTCTTCCAAGATCTGGTTTCCTAACACGTACAATTTGGGTGTCTTTAAAACAAGAGTGAATAGGCATCTTCTAGGCAAACGCATTACAACTTAGACAACACCCTCACTTTCCATCAGATGTGATAGTGATTAAGCGTGTGCCTATCTGTATTTTTTTAAGATAATGAAGTGGAAGAGTTTGTTTGTTTGAACGCACTAATCTCTGGAACTATCAGTCGGATTTGAAAAATTCTTTTTGTATCTGATAGCCCAATTCTTGAGGAAGGTTATAACTTATAAGCTATACAATATCTCGCTACGATTCAAGCCAAGCAAAAAGAAAAAAATAGCGCGGGCGAACAATGCGATGCGGTAAGTCGGCGATCGAGGGCGGTCACCCGACGAGAACCGAACAAGAACCGAAGGCTATTTATTAATCCGGAAGATCAAAGCGTTCCCACGGGATTATTAAAAACTAAATCCACGCGGACGAAGTCGCGGGCAACAGCTAGTAATGTATAAAAAAAGTGGCCAAGTGCGAGTCGGACTCGCCCATGAAGGGTTCCGTAGCAGCAATTGCGGATTACGATTTATGACGTATTAAAAAAAACTACTTACTAGATCTCGTTCAAACCAATTTTCGGTGGAAGTTTGCATAATGTACATCATATATTTTTTTTAGTTTTATCATTGTCTTATTTTAGAAGTTACAGGGGGGGACACATATTTTACCACTTTGGAAGTGTCTCTCGCGCAAACTATTCAGTTTAGAAAAAAATGATATTAGAAACCTCAATATCATTTTTGAAGACCTATCCAAAGATACCCCACACGAATGGGTTTGATGAAAAAAAAATTTTTGAGTTTCAGTTCTAAGTATGGGGAACCCCAAAATTTATTGTCTTTTTTCTATTCTTGTGTGGAAATCTTAATGCGGTTCACAGAATACATCTACTTACCAAGTTTCAACAGTATAGTTCTTATAGTTTCGGAAAAAAGTGGCTGTGACATACGGACGGACAGACAGACAGACATGACGAATCTATAAGGGTTCCGTTTTTTGCCATTTGGCTACGGAACCCTAAAAATAGTATCTAATAAAAATATATGCATTCCTCCATTAACTGCTCCGTTGTCCAAGTGTTTTTTTTTATGTCTCAACTTATGAGACGCCATTGTCCTCCGATATATTATGTCGGAGTTATTGTTAGGCTTTTTATATGTTCATTATTGATTTACTTTTTATTGCGTGTATTATTATAATAAGCCAAGTGGCTAGCATTAGCATGTTCGACTGCGGATGTTGAGGTTCTGTGTTCGATTCCCGGATCGGGTTAAAAATGGCTACGTTTGGGGGAGGTTTGGGGTTTCTGTCAAATCGGTACCTACTAGCCACATGTCTCTCCGTGAGATCTGTCACAGGTCGTGTCGGATTTTCATCCCATCAGTCTATGAGAGTGAAGGAATGGAGAGTTCACCTGCGTTCGATTTTCTATATATTTTTACAGCAATTTTAACGAGATCTTCAAATCGATGTAATTCCCTTTTGGTCATTTCCATAAACATCTGTGACGCACTTTAGCTTTTACTGGCGATGTTCTAATTCCGGAAGTATTCTAAATTTTCTAACCTAGTGTTATTTGTGTATGGAAAATTTCGGATTTGTGTGGCTCTTTAATTCAGAACAATAATACATATTTATTTATCTACTTAGTTACCTATTCAATTAGGCTGCCGAAGCCACTAAAAACATGCGTCAAAGTAAGCGAATAAAAATCCTTATTTCATTAGGTACTAATATTAAATGAGAAAGTGTGTTTGTTTGTTGCTATTCTGGTTTGTCCTTCAATCACGCCGCAACGCACGTTTATAGCTATATCCCTAGGGATATAACTATATCTCTACTTCAACCAGCTAACTGCGACATGTACAGTACGGAGTACCTAGGACCTATGTATTCTTTGAACAAAAGTAAAGCTCAAACAAGGCAGGTTTCATCGACGTAAAATAGTAAAAAAGTATCCGATAATTTGGCGGATTTTAATACAAAAACTGTCAGAACGCCATCAAAACGCCGAATTTGTTTCTCGGCTAAACGTCACTCGACGTTAGTGAAATAGGTATAATGACATAAAAATCATAATGTTCCGTTTTATGTTCCGTTATTTTTAAAAAACTATATCAAAACATTGGACCATAATTTTTCATCACTTTAAAAAAACCAGTTGCTCGGTTTGTGGACGTATGGAATTATTTAACCTTTTTAAGGTTAAATAATTCCATACCTGCCCTGCCACTAACCAGTTTAACACGATAAGGGTATCTTATTATGGTTAGCAAATTGGTGCGTAAGTATTTTTTATAACGGTATTAATATTATTTAAATAATGTTTACTTAATTTCAGAAACTGTTCCACTTTTGTGCTTCTATACTACAAAAGTACATATCTCTCAAAGATTTCGATACCAATAAATAAAATTAAAGTGTCTGCTTGTAATGTCAAAGTTAAAGCTTTTTTATTAAATGTGTCATGAACACATTAGTTGAAGTCGAGCGAGCATCGCGCATCGATTTCATCGTTTCTATTTAATCCCACTCGACTTCAACAACAAACGTTTATAAACTGAAATTATTTTTTTAATTTGTAGTGGCGTTTAAAATCGCTTTTTTGAAAAGAATTTTTGTACGTTTGTCGGTATTTTTTCTTTTACACTACACGGCTGCCCCATTTCAAAACCTAGTAAGTGTGATTGACAAAATTTTAAAGGAGACCAAAAACATATTTGTGGTAGCCCTTCTGAACTCTGAACTCTTCAGTATCTGTTGGTGAATTAATGTTTCGTAAATAAAGTACCTACTTTGAAAGCTTTTATTGGATATATTTATTACTTCCCTAAGCCATCTACAAAACATGTTTTTTGGCCCCTGTAAAATTTTGTTAATCGCACTTACTAGGTTTTGAAATGGGGCAGCCGTACACTCTTCAGGAGTTTTTTGAGCACGCTATATTCAATTGAGGTGGGACGGGAGTATCGAATGAGGACAGCGGTTATGTAACATGAGGCGAGACATCGTACGATGTGTCTAGATGCTTCGCCGGCGTAATCTGCAACGATTTGTATTGTGCACTAATAGGGATACGCCGGGGCTATTGTCAACTCGGCACGCTATCTTGATCCTTCGTACCTACGAATGTTCACTGTATTGATGATTACACATTTTTTGTTCTCATGTCAATCAATTGTACTGATGCTAAACAAATTTTTTTGTTCTCATGTAAATCAATATGTAACTCAACATGTATGAAGGACCCGGTGTTTTTTTCTATATGAATAGCGGGCAAACGAGTTGGCGGGTCACCAGGGGCCCAAGTCTGCTATTTGCAATTGTAGTTCAATTGTCTGTCAATGACATACCAATTGCTACTTTTGGCAATTTGACTTGGGGCCCAGGGGTTCAATTGTCTATCAATGACATGACAATTGCTAAAAATAACAATTGTCATGTCATTGACAGACAATAAAACTACAATTGCAATAGTAGACTTGGGCCCCTGATGTAAAGGGATTACCGCCGCCCATGAACACTTGTAGTACATACCAGAGGCACCACCAATGCGTTGCCGGCTTTTCAGGAACTTATTGGTTCGCCCCTTGAATAACTCCATATGGAGATGATTCCACAATTTGGTAGTACGTGGAAAAAAAGATCTGGAACAAGTAACAACGGACTGTTGACCGGTGGAAATCCGTTATCCTTACTTCCTTACTAATATTATAAATGCGAAAGTGTGTTCGTTTGTTGGTTTGTTGGTAACGCCGCAACAAAGAAACGGATCGACGTGATTTATCTCTGTAAGATATCTACCAATATCTACCACCTATAGGCGGTGGGAAACATAAATGCCGATAAAACCAGTATTTTTCTTATCTAGTAAATAATTTATACCGGCGTACCGTGAGATGGTTTTTTTGCTTATTACTTATAACAGGCTGGTCTTTATTAAGCAAAAAATTTAGGTAACTTCATAAAATTTTAATAACTAGCTTTTGCCCGCGACTTCGTCCTCATGGAGTTGTATTTTTAAAAGAAGGGGATGCCTGCTAACGCCAGGCGGTTGATCAGTCCTATATCTAGGACTATTCCATCTCCCTCGTGGAGTTACGTTTTTCCCTAACCCGCGGGAACCCTTTTTTTTGAGGATAAAAGGTACACTATGTCCTTCAATAAGTCCTCAAGCCCATGCGAAAATCACGTCGATCCGTTACTCCGTGATTGAAGGACTAACTAACAAACAAACACACTTTCGCATTTATATACTTAGTAGTTAGAAGTTATGCTTTAGGAATTATACCTATTGTATTTAAAGTCATAGATCACTATCGAAAAGTAATATTTTGGTCAGTAACCGCACGCGGCATGTAGTTAGTCATTCACCCCGTCAAATCAGTTCAATCTAGGGTCAGGAACTCAGGACTCAGGAACTATAGGTAGGTACGTCTTCTTTCTTCAATAAATGAGGAGGATGTCTGGGAGGCTTTGGCCGTGGCTAGTTACCACCCTACCGTCAAAGACGTGCCACCAAGCGATTTAACGTTCCGGCACGATGGCGTGTAGAAATCGATTATGGGTACACTGCCATCCCCTTCCAAGTTGACCCGCTACCATCTTAGACTACATAGTCACTTCACGTAAGATTGCAGTCAAGGACTATCTTGCCATGGAATTAAAAAAAAAATTGCGGAGAGAAAAAATACCAGTTAAATTATGATACTCAATTTTATATTAGGTCATAAAATATGATGTCGTGAAATGTGACGTAAAATAAAAGTTTTATAACTTTGCTAAAAAAAGATTTTTTTTCGTTTAGAGAACAGAGACCTTTCTTGAGTTTTCTCCCTTTTGATCTAGGTGTGCGATACACTTAATTGTTATTGAATTTTAATTCTCTAGCTACACATTATCAATATATGATTAAAGTGTAATAAATCCAGATAGCAGTTAAAATATCCGTTGACACCCGTCGGTTTTCCCTAATGTCTTCAATATACATCAATATGATATCTTGACGCTTATTTGCGTTAGCGTATAAAAAACCATTTGATTTATTCTGATAAAACTGCTTGAATTTAGAAATTATTAAGTGCTTACTACACAGACGAACGTTATAGGCATATTGCGATAATACAGGATACAAATAATTATGACAAAATGTTTTTCGCATTTCTTATTTGAACATATTACATAAAACTAACTTTATTTGTTATAATATGAATTCTTTATTTCCTTTAAGAGTCTATTTACGACCTCGGAAGAAGCTTCAACGTTCTAATTTTGACATTTTTATAGATTACTTATACGAAAACTGTCAGAATGTCAAATTAATTCCTCAAAAGTTATTTAGCAATGGTGAAAAGCCCTGAATAAGTTAATTATATTGGCAAAAGAACTGTAATATTTTTAACAAAAAAAAATTAAACGAAATCTTTACAGGCTTACTTCAAAGCTGTTGATTACTCTATTGTTAGCTCACACTCCAGAAACGGGTATTGGAACTCTTTAACTAATCACGCCTTAAGAGAACCTATCTCTTTAAACGCGGAAATGCTACCTAAAGCCGCCTCCACTCGCCCCTTTAGCGGCCCCATGACCCACGTCTTATTAATTTAACCACAACACGACAGACAAACCACCATCTACGTGAGGGTAGTTATCGAAAATATGAAAGTATCAAAGTATTATAATTTAACCAATTACACCCACTTAAACCTACTGGCAATATTTATTCGATTAGGATGCGATTGCTATCGCCATTTCTTAATCAAATACAACGACCTAGACGCAGGAGCATCTAATAGCCGAATGAGTCTTTGGCAGAGACTGGATTCGTAGCGTCAAATCTGACGTATTTATACTTAACGAAGCGGGTAAAATTAGCTATTAACCTTACAGCAATGAACAGTTTCGTTCACCGTAATTGTCTCATAAAAGTGTGAAGATACACTTGCCAAGCGACTAATCAAGGGAATCAGACTATCTTAATACAAATAACTACTCACAATAAGGTTATATTCGAATAATTAAATAACTAACATGGAACCCAACATTTCCACGTCTTAGATAAACTTGGCTAACTAAACTAGGCTAGTTACGGCCTCCACCTTCCCCATAGCCGTCACGTCACACACCATGATAGAAGAACCTAGCCAACGTCTATTTTAACCACTATAAGCCACGAATGGGCAACAACACTATAGGGAAATCACAGTAACGTAACATGATTAAACAATGGAACGAACTCACCAAATAACTGCGATTCAAAGGCCAAACCAGATTGACACCAACAGCACTATTACCAATCACTTGATCACAACAATATTGAACCATCAGAATAACCACTATAACGCTAAACCGACCGCTCATGACTAGCGGTGACGACCGACAACTAATGACAGATGACTGAGCTCGACACACGCTGTGAGTCTCGTTTTTATCAACCGAACAAGTGGGGAGCAATGACGGAACGCCTATTGAACAATGATACCAACGTTATAAAACTACCGTCATTAAACTCACAAGACTACCGTCAATAAACCTTATAAGACTATCGTCACTAGATGGCGCTTTAAATAATAACGACTTTAATCTTAATCTCTGACATACTAATAATTCAAGATGGCACGCCATTGGCGTGCCCTCACTTTCAACAAGTCAAATATTGATTTAATTAACTACCTTCAAAAATATCAATCTTAAACATGAATCTAACAGTTCGAATAATCAGCATTTTTATAAAAACTTCCGTAATGATTGTAAGGTATCTAAAATTCATAACTTATTTATAAAAAAAAGCTAACACTATGATGAAGGCACATACTGTAACATTACGACTCTTGCGGCTGACGTCACGCGAAAATTTTAGTAGGTGCTGAAAAATTATGCGATTGTAGCATAAACAGAGCGTGCAGCCGGCCCTATTATGACCTGCAAATCTTTATACCTCGCGGGTATCATTAGCAATAACCTGCCGCGTGGAGAAACGCCTGTGTGGCACAGCCCTAAGAGCTTTAAGTTATTTACGTCATACAAAACCTGTTCTGGAAAATTACCTTACAACTTACGCAGAAATTATTACGTTGTTATTTAATTTGTATCTTTACATTGATCTCTTATTTATCTACTTATATATTTATGATGCTGTTAGGTTTAACCTTGCATCGATGTAAGGTTCGAATCGAGGTATTTAGATAGACAGAATTGACTCTAAACTGTAAACGAATCCAGTCAATCGAAACCAATTGCTTTTTATCATTGGAATCAATGCGTTTTTTGTATGTAAATGGATCTTTACTATTAAATTGAAGTCCGGCCCACATTTGTCGGATTATCTTTTAGTTCAATTCAAGTACTCGTAATAAACTATTATAACTTAAAAATAGATAAAAGGTAGGTACCTAACCTACCTTTTATCTATTTTTAAGGTATTTTATCTATCTTATTTGTTTGTTTTAATTCCACACACAATACAGTAATGATGTACAAAAACTATTTTAATACCTACCTTTGTAATTGTGGACCATAAACGTAAGTACGAGTTGTGGAAATAATGAAAAAATATTGTGTAAATTGAGAAATAAGTAAACAAAACGAGCAAGTGAATTTTAGTTTTATTAATTTGTAAATAATAATAAGAAAACCGTCTTTGACGATTTTTTTTATTGTGATGAAAAAATATCACATCTTTTCTGTAAGGTGAGTCGTGGGCTGGCGTCAGTGGAATTTGCGATGCGTGCGGGAAATTTCAGATATGCCATCAGTGGCATTTTAAATATTATGTCAAATTATACGGGTATTTCAAAGATATCCGCGCGCGGAATTCTGGTAGAATTATTTATTGTCCCGGCTTAACATAGAAATTTTTAGTTTTGGTGACAAAAATTCACATTTTTCAAATACCTACCAGGTACTTCGTGATCTTTTACATAATGATATTTAAATTTCCATACAGATAGACAGTAAAGTAGAATTTTTCGTCAGATATGTTACAAAAACTTCTAGCAGGTTCTGGTTTTTATGTTAATAGACTGGTTTAAACTAGTTTCTTCTTACGCACTTAATATTATCACATAACAGGTATTTGAAATGTTTGCGAATATGACGTGGTTAGAGCGGATACTTCACCCTTGGTCATAATAATATGATTTAAATTCCTTTGTATATTACCGTTACTTTGCCATAAATCTGTAAATGGCATGGTTAAAACTAGCACAGTAAAGTTAAAGCGCTTACAACATTTGTTTTTTTCTTTTTTTTTTTTTTTCGGTAACATCTTGGTCACAAACAAGCATTTGAAGCCAGACTAGGTTAGATTTAGATTAGATTATCTCTTTCCCATCTTCGCTCGGCCCACAATTGGGCAAAAGTCTCAACTTAGAAGGAGAATTATTAAAACCAGAGTCCCCATAAAAGATGCTGAAGTCGTGGCAGTCATTAAAAAAACAGTCCAATTTTTTTTCGCGCTCAATGTATTCACAAGTATTATGAAAATATTCAAAAAACTATATTCGAAAAAAATATTCAAATACGTATAATAATTGTTTTTTTTTGTCGTTTAAGGCTATTAATACATAATGTTTATAATAATCGTCTTGATGTGTTAGTTAAAATATAAAGTGCTATACTTAATATATCTTATTTATGTACTTACTAGTGAGATTGAAAAAAATCGCAAATTGCGTAGGTATGTACCAACACTTGAGGTGCTCGAGGTAGATCAAGAGAGTTAGTGAGTAAGAAAGTATGTTCAGACTGTAGCAATGTGGGACGACACTTATATTTTGGTGTCACGATACTACTTCCGGCGGTAATCAGTATTTAACGTAAAAACTAAACAATAGATCGATGTTTTTACATTATAGGTAGGTACTATTTTTGGTCATTCTATTCATACAAAGTGATAATGAACTTCTGACTCCTTTATTATGAAATCTAGCCTAGCAGAGTTCTTAAAAGGTATTTACACTAAATAAATAGACATATTAAAGGTTTATTCCTACAAGACGTAAGAAGAACCCATAACTCCACTCTTGTTTACTCTAAAAATCAAAAACAAAGGAAAATTACAGGAAAATGAGGTCTTAGACGGACACATATTTAAACAATTACACTCATGTTTATATGCTGCAGGGTAAATATTTGTGATTTGCCTTGTGCTTATGGTACGTTTACACTTAACACTAATGCCAGAAAGTTCCACAAGTCAAGCGAACAATTTTTTAGAGCGAAAACACACTACCAACAAAAAATCGCATTTAACTCATTCTATAATATCGAGTCGCACATCACACACTAGGTACGGTGACAAGATGTCGGACACGACATTTTTTTTAAAGTATGTATAGTACTTGACTTATGTTCTCCTTTCCCTTCCAAATAAGCGAAAAGCTTATGCTAATTATTATGCGACAATAGCGCTACGGGTAGGGCATACTCTCTCGCTATTGGTTACAATGCACTATTGGAGTAAGAATACTATAAATTAGGCCAATCACCACTAATAACACTGCAACAATAAATTGATGCAACTTATCGGCAATCGATGAGAAGGATTTAGATTTAGGTTTATGCGTTTTTTTTTATTCAATTCAATGACAACATAGTCCTTGCCTGCAATCTCACTTGATGGTAATTGACGATACAATTTGAGACGGTAGCAGATTAACTTGGAAGGGGTATGACCGTATGACAGTGTAGATTCAACCCATACCCCTAATTGGTTTCTATATGCCATCGTTCCAGAAACCTTTATTCGGTACAGGACAGATTCTGGACTCGACAGATTCGCGATTCGGCAGATTCGTGTTTAGACAGATTCGCTTTACGGCTGAATTACACTTCAAAATAATTTCTACTGTAACATATCGACCGTAGCAATTAACATAGTCGCATGTGAAAAACCACTACTCCAGGGCACGGCCGCTCAAAGCTTCAAATATGTGAAAAGTGAAAAACAGTCAACATATCCAACCCTTGCACTTGCAAAAACCAAAGATGGTTGGTTGATTCCAAAAGTTTCACAATTGGTGGGGGCATTGCTATCCCCATTCTAAGACCCTTAATGCAACAAAACGAAAATCGCCAAAATGTAGATCCGACACTGTTAATTGCTACGGTCGATATATTATGCATGTATTTTAAAATAAACCTAAAAGAAATTCTCTAAATGATAACCGTATCAAATATTGCTTGGCGGTAGGATGGTAGCTAAAGCCTCCCACCAGACAAAACCGCCACTTGCCGCGACTCGTGTCGTGCCAGGAGTGTAAAGTGTAAACGTACCATTAGAGATTTCGAACGTACCTATGTCCTTTACAAATGGAGGGGCGCAGCCTTGCCGCGAGGACCGGAGAGGTGAGGTTAGAGAGGACCCCAGTCCCCAGTGTTCGTTCAGACACACGTTTTGTTGCGACACAGCCCCGACGGACGTTGCAAGTATGCACAGGTATGCCGAGACGTCTTTTTGTGATATAAGGAAAGACTCGTTAATTGATGCGCATTACACACAAGCTGTGATACTACTAGTAATGCGATTCGTCATCGTCGTCTCAACTGATAGACGTTCATACTGGATGAAGGTCTCTAGTAAGAATCACCACAGGACGCGGTCTTGTGTGGCCTGTATCCAGTAGTTTCCAGCGTTCTAAAAAAAAGAATCAGTTCTTGCTCTACTGATTTTTTACACAAATATTTATTTATAGTATCTACACAGGTACCTAGGCCATATTTTATGGTAGGAAATGCGTACGTCGTACAACGTGTTCCAATCGTTATTACGTCGTTATTGAAAAAAATTTTTGAAAAGCGAGCAGTATTTTGATTGCGCAATGAAAGAGAATGGACGTGAAAACAGGTGCAATTCAAAAATAGAATTCCAATTACCAGAGATCTAATCTAATACGAGTAGCAGATTCTTGGGTCAACACTATATTCTGTGTTCAGGAACCATAGAGTGCCATAGAGCTTTTCGGTTCAGACCTTGTTTGCTACTACTGAAAGAGCTTACTACCTCAACGGTCTAGTGGTTAGCATTTTCAACGGCGGATGTTGAGGTCCCGGGTTCGATTCCCGAGTCGGGCCAAATATGTATTTGGTTTTTTTAACCGGCTTCCAAGAGAAGAGGAGGTTCTCAATTCATCAGTATGTATCAGTCAAGATCTGATGATGGGATCCCGGAGAAATCGAGGAAACTCTTAAACTTTATAGGTACAGTTGATATACTTTGTAGTGGCGTTTGAAGTCGGTTTTGTAAAAACAATATTATGTCAAGAAGTTCTCACTACTTGCCCGGCGTTATCAAGTTCGGCCCAGTGCCTGATCTCTCTCCGGTCGGACGTGTCAGATCTGTGTCCCAACGGACTACGAGAGTGGACTTGTGTTTGCGTACACAGTTGTGCACTATAATATCTCCCGCTCAGATGGCTAAGCTCGGTGGAGGCTGGCCGCCATTGACCGATTCAGTTGAGAAGAGTTATACTTATAATGTAGTTGTATAGGTACAATAAAGAACAACATCTTTGATTTATAAAAACCTACTTACCTATTTAACGATCATTATAATGACATCTTGCGAACTTTCGATAAACTGGTTAATAATAATAATAATTTGAAGGAAAGTTCTAGTCTTCGATACAAGTAACCGGATGCATATTTAGCTAATGGAAAATACCGGTTACAGAATATCATCTAGCAATGCTCATTAGCGCTGTGGTATGGCTGAATGATGCGACATATCAATCATCAGTTGAGACATATCAATTACAATCAAGCAATTAAGTCGCTTGAACCAAATGACTTACTGTCTGCACTATCCTTATACTGATGCTATCTGAATCTCCAGCCTGGGACATATCGCACCTTGAAAACAAAAGTGGCACTATGTGGAACTTATTTTTAAAACCATGTTTTCTAAATTAACTCCATAATTTACTGGCATGTTTTCAGTTCACAACTTAAATTAGATAGTCAAACTGATAAATGAAATTAATTGCATTCTTTTCTTCCAGTTATATGCTAAGATATTGAACAAAAATGCTGCGTCAAAACTTTAAATGGTCAACTGAAAAATTTCAATTTTTGTAAAACGTCACTTTTGTTTTCAAGGTGCGATATTTGCGAACCAATGTAGCTCCGGGAGCTCCATTGTGAATCGGTGTCTAATCTGCAGTTTTGCGATGGTTTCACCTCACAAACCCTGCGCCTGACTTAAAAAAGTTTAAGTGCGTTGAATGTTTTTAACTTTTGTTCAATTTTGTAATTATTTTTAAACTATGTCTATTTTTAACTAACTTAATTAGTGTAATTGGAAATTTCCGTACTAATTAATAAATAAATTTTGCTCGAACAAGGAAGGAAAACATCTTGAGGATATGTGCATACTTCATGTGTGTGTTCCCCATAATGTTCTCGAAAGTGTGTGAAGTCTGCCGATACTAGGGTTGCCAGATTTTTTTTCAGCCTATAAGGGACAAATGGTTAAATAGGCAAAAAATATGGGATTTCAATTTTTTACCCGGGACAAATAAAAAAACAAAATTATTTACTTAAGGCCGCTGCATACATAACGTGCACGGGACGGGACGGGACGGGACGTGGAGTTTTGGAAACATCGTTTCATAGAAAATGTAAGCGACTGTGCATACGTCACGGAGCACGGACGGGACGGGAACGTGCCACGCGCGGAACGGGAAAAATATCGTCGGCGACGATGTTTACCACGTCCCGTCCCGTACGTGCCCCGTCCCGTGCGTGATTCCGCTGCGTATGCACAGTCGCCCCGTTCGCTCCGGAGAGCTAAGTAGTGATGTTTGTGTATTTACCTACGAAGCAAAAATGGACGAATGGAAAAACTAATTGAGTGTGTACGATCATGAAAGTATTTAGACACCAAATATAAAAATTATCTGTGGCGTAAAATTGCAGTCGAACTATCACTCACTGAAAACCGGTCAGATTTATTTTATTAATTTATTGCATTCGTATCTCTACTTATATTTTAATATGTAATAATAATTACAGTTGAACTTTTTATGCTCAAATCAATAGGTATATAGTATCAACCTTTGACGACCTCCCTGGCGCAGTGGTGAGCGCTGTGGTCTTATAACTGAGAGGTCTCGGGTTCGATTCCCGGCGGGGGCAATTTAGGAATTTATAATTTCTAAATTGTCTCTGGTCTGGTCTGGTGGGAGGCTTTGGCCGTGGCTAGTTACCACCCTACCGTCAAAGACGTGCCGCCAAGCGATTTAGCGTTTCGACACGATGGCGTGTAGAAACCGATTAGGGGTATGGGTTGTATTTACACTGCTATACCCCTTCCAAGTTAGCTCGCTACAATCTTAGAAAAATCCATCTTTCCTTGTTCACATCACTAGCACGTTAGTTCTGAGTTATTGCCACGTTGCGTATGCATTAAAAATTCCCGTCCGTGTTTACTAACCACGTCCGGGCCACGTCCGGGCCACGTCCCGTCCACGTCCCGTGCACGTTATGTATGCAGCGAGCTTAAGTGTCATTTTTTTTGATATTTTTTCGAGGATCAAGTCAGTTTTAACATATTTTTATTCGTTTTAACATATCTGTAAAAATCAATACAATTTTATTATAATCTATACTATCTATACTATTATAATAAAGAGAGAGCGCGAATTTTGTGAGTTTGTATGTATGTCCGGAGCAAACTTTGGAACCACCGCACCTATTACAATAATTCTTTTACCATTTCTAAGGTACATTATTCCAGATGGTTATAGGCTATAATTATGTTAATAAATGTATTATGGCTAGATATTATGTGCAAATTTGTTAAAAAAGTTGGAAATTTTTTTGACTCTTAAACGTTTTCAAGGCGTGCGCTGGGTTATATACTGTTATTGGACAAAAATGATGTATGGGTGAATTGTTCCTCTTAAAGAGTTCTAAAAAAAAGTCCGCGATAGCATATGTCTATATTCTAAAGATAACTTACAGTAACCATTTCTATCTTTCAAATTTTGATTAAAAATAATGAATTATTTTCGAAGCTTCTTTAACCGATGTGATGTCAATCTATATCTAAATAAATATGTTTATTATCGTAAGTATTTAATTTAGAACATATTTGCGCTTTACACTATACAATTTAAATAAATATCTTAGGAGTTATCGGAAAATTAATATATCCGCGCGACAAAATAATAAAATAGTGCCGGCCGGCGCGGCGGGGCACGGTGGCGGGTATCGGTGCGGGATATTCGTGTGGTTCCTGTGGTGGTCTTATTGACAATCGTTTCCTATAAGAAGCTCACAAGAACAAATATTTAATTTTCAACCCGGACGAAGTCGGCGCGGGCTTCTAGTCGTAACTAAAAACGGTGATCAACTCGCATTTTTACGAACGTTGCGTGTGTGATTACTTAGATCGATATAATGAAAAACGATGTACGGTTCAAATACGAGACAGAGTGAGTCCCGCCGGGACATTTTAAACTATGCCTAAAATACGGGATGTCCCGGGAAATACGGGACGTCTGGCAACGCTAGCCGATACCCACGTGGCGATCGTGGTGGGCTATGCCCTAAACCTTTCTTATTTGAGAGGAAACCTGTAGCCAGCAGTTTTGATTATTGAAAGGTACAAATGATTTTCTTTGAGCTGTAGGTCAACATAGTGTTGGTTACGAGCGTGGATGATCGACGAATCCAAATATCTTTTTTTTAATTCGATGACAAGATAGTCCTTGACTGCGATCTCACCTGATAGTAAGTGACGCTGTCTAAAATGGTAGCGGGCTAATTTGGAACGGGTATGGCAGTGTAGATTCAACCCATACCCCTAATCGGTTTCTACACGCCATCGTGCCGGAACGCTAAATCGCTTGGCGGCACGTCTTTGACGGTAGGGTGGAACTAGCCACGGCCAAAGCCTCCCACCAGAAAAATCTGTCAGTATCTGAAGATCCTGTTAGGTCATAGGTAGGTACTCACTGGCCTGACAAATGTGGCTGGCTATGCATACCTATGTGGTAGGAAGGCTTAGCTGGGTCTCTGTCTAGATAATCCATTTGGCGTCAGAATTCGCTTTACATAAATCACCATATTGTAAAATATCAATTAAAACTTTATTATCCTTGCGGTTAGCCCCGTGCAAAACCTGTACCTGCTTACGGTCTTGACTTTCGACTATGAAATCAATCAGTCAGGTTTTTAACCCTGAATCACAGAATACCAAATAGGACCTCCTGAATATAAAAATGTATTGGCACAGAGCTGAGTATTACATACCTACGAGTAGGTAAAAGGTATACACGGTGCTATTTTATTCCCCGTAAACCCTGAAGGAGGTGAATGTGCTCATGAAACTGAACAACTTTCCCCAAGGAACATAGGTCGAAATATCAAAAAAAAATTGGACCCTCCATACAAAATTGACGATTAGCTGATTGATTTACTATGGGAGGTCCAAAATTGGCAATGGCAGACCCCCCTAAGCAGACCGACAACATCAGACTGTTAGCATTTTTGAACATGCAGCGCGCGCCCGCTATGTCATTCCGGGACGGACGAGCGCCAAAGTAGGACGTGGTTGCCCTCATAATGAGTTTAGAGTTCAAGTGTTTATGTAACCAGTAATAAAGTTGGATATTATTCATATTCTATCAAGATGTTTCATTCCGAAGACCTTGGCAACCAAGGACTGGACCGTCTATCTTGGGTAGCTGTCACTTGTTCGACGGAGGCGATCTACAGAGAGGCCATTTGTCCTGAGGTTCTAATACTTCAGAAGTGGTAAGAACTTAACAATGGTATGTACAAATTATGTATTTTATTCATGGATCCGTTTAACATAATTATTATTTTTTGTTCTTGTGTTTGCATTGCATAGATACCTACCATACGCAATATATGCATTCATATTATTATTAAATCTGGTAAAACGCCCAGCTGCTCGATAGTGACTATTGTTGAGGATGCGTCCCAATTGCCGCCAAAATGAATCGCTGCGTCACGTCGTAGAGCAGAGTGACAACGTCGCATTAATTAGGTACCTTAGTGGTAGGTACCTTAAAGTGCGCCAGCCGCCGAGGCTCGGGCCGACATTCCCCGTGACGTGGGCGCATAGAGTGATGTAATAATACTACGGACGCCGGAGTCGGGTTGTAGGTACTTATGCCGACTGTTTAAGGCTTAAGCGATATCTTTATTTTTAATAAGATGCGAATACTGAATATGGCTGCTCTGTGTTGAGCGATGGGAGTATTGCGAGGTGGTGCACTTTGATAACACGTTATACTACTTTAGTATTAAATCTTTTAACAACGAATTACCACACATATGGGTGCCTTAATGATATGTGTACGACACTATATTAATTATTTTATATACCTGAGGTTGCAGTAATTACAATGACGGGATAAGTAAGTGGTAAGTGTGCGTGTGGGGCAAAATTGTTGTTAAGGACTAATATTCAATTTTCGGTTAAAGAGGATGTTATTTAAGTGCATAAACTATGTGACGGCCCATGTGGCCCACTGGTGAGGTTACTAAATGCGAGTTCGATTCTCGCTACAAATCTAATATATTAGACGATCAATTATATTGAATGTGGATTGAATTTTTATCTACATCGTTAATAACAATGTTCGCTTCTACAAAAGAGAATGCCAAGAAGTTTGATTGTTGTACTGACCAACTAATTACTACAGAATTTCATCATGTATGACAAAATATCACTTTGATGATTTCAAAACGTCTAATGGTCAATAAAAAGGCTTATCTTCTGATTTTAACTACCTGACTATGCCCATCATGTAACCGTCCACGGTCTGGTAAAACCAATACTATACTCCATTACGAAGCTCATCGAAAAACGATAACACGGTTATTAATGTGAATGAAAAAAAATAATAATAATAATAATAATAAATAAATAAATAATAAAAAAAAAAAACAGTGATACTAGTGTGATAAATGATTTAACAATCATAGTATATTCGTCAGGTTGTTAGAGAAGAACTTCACTTTCTTTTAAGCAAACATTATATATATATGTCAGTTTGGTCGAAACTTGAAGGATACCCTTGATCAACTTACTCAAGTTACAAATTCCATATTCTTTATGGATTAGCAACACGAAGATTTAAAGAAAGGACTTCAATTTAAGATCAAGAGCATTAATATGTTAGAAACTGAATATAAAATTTTATAGTACATTTGTCTCACGAAGTTGCGGGCGATTTAGTTGTGGTTGCGTTGTGTACATGCATATTGCGTGAGTGTCTGAGCCTGTTGGGAGCCTGGGTGGAAGCGGTCAGGCGCGAGCGGGGTCGCTCGCACTTATATAGATGCGACGCGCACGCGACCGTGAGCCGCGCGCCGTCGGTTACAAGAATTATACAAATAAACTTCAATTCAATCAGAACAAAAATCGCGAGTAAATAACATTGAAATACAGTGTGTTCCAGAGCATTGGAATGAAAATTTATTATCGATGGTTAACCAGATAGCAAACACAATTAAATATAATCTTAAAGAATCTGATGTGTAATCTGTGTTAGAATAAGTATGACATTTTAAGAATTAAATTGACTGATTGTTGCCGTCATTATTAGAATCAATCGACATTCTATATTAGATGAATTTGTAAATATGTGCATGCCGATTATTAGGCAAAACATTGTTCTCATTCATAACCAATTGTTAACACCTGTATGTCACATGTTTTATGCAAATAAATTGAATTGAATTGATGTTCACTTGTGTACAAGAACGGCGAGTTCGGTTATCCAAGGGTTTGAGTTTTCGGCAGCAGCGAGTAATTCTAATAGAAACGCTGAGTATAGTGGAGATAAATAGAATACAAGCTATATCGGATTAGGTGGAGACCTTCAACAAATCTATATTGCAGAACGTTCTGCATGCATCTCGTCTGAAGGCTAAGAAACTAAAATATAAATAGATTTGTGTGGGTTAAATGAGGATTTGTATACATATGCAAAAATGAATCCTCTGACCATATAAGGAATTTTTAATATCTATAAGGAATAAGGACTCTTTAAATAATCTTAATAATACATTTAAGTATTTTACTGCATAATAATTTTATTAATTTTAAAGTTTAAAAAAAAAAAAAAAAAAAAAATATTTAAGACGAATAAGTGTTATAATCAGAATGTTAGAGGACTTCGTTCATGCACTAACGAGATCTATCGTAACCTATCTCAACAGTGAATTTGACATTATAATATTAACTGAGTCATAGTTTAATGATAGTATTTTACACAGAGAAATTTTTGATAGTCGTTACCATGTTGGCAGACGTGATAACGGGGTTAGCTGTGATAGTTTTGGATATGTGGTGGAATGCTTAGTGGGTGGAGTATATGCATATCTGTGTGTGAATCGACACATACTTAGACTCAATTTTCACTTTACTTGACAATTTCTTGGGAACATTAACAAAATATTCAATAATAATAATTGTGCTACACTAATTAATAATTTAATTTAAGTAGAATATTTCGTCTCCTTGTGATAACGCGTTTGACGCCTTAATTACATTACTGGTGCATTGATAAGCTCTATTGTTGATTAATGATTTAAACAATATAATCTAGTATATAATCACAGAACCAAAATTCCTGATTAAATTTCAACAAATAAGGGAATTATAGAAAGTGGATGTTTTAATTATTTAAGAAAGATTGATAAATATCATCCTCCATTGGAAATTATAATGTCCCAATCAGAACTAAAAAAAAAAAAAGAAAAAAAAAAGTTGACTGTGAAAGGGTCATTTATCTCTCTCTAAACTGTAATTCCTGGATAGATGAAGTTAGTGGTTGTGAGAATGTTGATGCCATGGTGTCTAAATTTTATAATATCTTTTGCGATATGGTTCGACCCATATGTCTTTGAATAAGCCCAAAAGCAGGTCTTATCCTGTGTAGTTTCCCTCAGTGAATTGAGCTTCTAGAATTGAAACATGGGCATCGCGCAAAAGTGACAAGATGTAAGGATCCGTTGGATTGCGAGGGTTAATGGTGCTATGTTGCAGTGAACGCATTTATGCAATGAGAAGCGGAAAGGGGAGGCAACCCAAAGTATTTTAAAGGGCAGCTTTTACCATATACCCCAATATTTTTGATGAGGTGTGCCTGGCCGATATGACTGTCTCTTGCGTTGATTTTTAATTGGTCTTTAAAGGATGGGCATTTTACCGACACCTTAATGGTCTGGTCTTTAAAGTTATGTTTACACAGTAATACTTAACGTGTAGACACAGTCTAGGTCTGGCAAGGGGAAACAAGTGAAGAATTGTCACCCAATATTTATTTTGTCTACCATGGCGAAGGTAGGTTTTTGAATCGCTAGTGTATCAGCGCATGTAGGGCCATCTGAATGTGATTGGTGGAAGGCGATATGGATTTATGAGTGACTGCTCGACTAGCAATCTAGCAATCTGCTGCCTTGTGCTACAAATGTAACAGAATGTATTGATAGCGGGAGACGGATCGATGCCGTGTGTACCGACTTTTCAAAGGCTTTTGGCAGGGTCAATCATAGTGTCTTTCTAAGTGAACTGCAAGCGCACGGAGTGTCTATGGCTCAAATGGGAGTGCCCCAACGATCCAATTTGGGTCTTCTCTTCTTGTAATGTCTGCACTGGCGAGATCTTTTATAATGGTGGTATGGGCGTTTTCGCGGATGATTTGAAACTGACACGTATTATTAAGGACAATAAAGATGTTCAATTATTACAGTATGATTTATACAGATTGAATGAATGGTGTAAAATAAATAAAATGTACCCTGGCGTTCACTCGCACATTGGATGGGATATTAGATAGGATGATGTGTGTGCATGGATGACAGTCGACTGGCCGAAGTTGATGCAATTCGTGATCTAGGTCATACGTTGGACAATAAGCTGGGTCTTATCCCCCACAGAGCTAAAGCTTTGGGCCTTGCAGATGAATCGCTTGGATTTGTTCTTAGGTGTTCAAAGTGTTTTAATATAATTGGGCTTTTCGATTGCTGTGTGCGTGCCAGACTGGAATATTGCGCTTTGATCTGGTCTCCGTTCACTGAGGTCCGCATTGGAAGAATTGAGAGAGTGTAGTAACGATTTTTGCGCCGGTTGTCAACCATTTCAGAAAAATCTGAATGAATATATAAAAAAAAAAAAAAAAAAGAGACCTACCCTTTCCAAGAAACATATCCTTAAGGATAGAAGACTGATATTGTCATTAACGTTTTGTTTAAATTGTTTAAGAGTCAAGTTAATTGTTCCGAGTTGCTTATTATATATTTGCGCTTGAAACACCGCGAGTGACTGTCCACGACAGCCTTTCAAACTGTTAAATATTGGATGGTGCAGAACTAAGCTAAGCAAATATTCTCCTATACCAAAGGTTGCTAACTCTTACATTGTATTGTTAAATAAAGGAAAGAAATAGATTTACTTTGTAACGCTATGCTCAATTTAGGTGTCATATTATTGACAGCATTATATACACCAACTGACTTGACTTTTCAATATTTTGATATTTTCATTACATTCTGTAATGAATGAAAGTAAAATCTCGTAAATGAATATAATATATTTAAGTAAGGGTAATAACAAATTAATTCAAGGAGTTTTATTGTTAACACGAAAAGTTAGTTATTATATCAACGTAATAATCGTTCGATATGTGTGCATGTTGTGGAAGCTTACAATTAATTGGGCATTTAATCATGTGACCCTCATAACTTGTGATGAATATCTACAAACGTTTTAGAGTATTCAACTGTTGGCTTTCCAAAATAGACAATAGAAAACGTATATAAATGGTTATTAAATCTCTACACTGCTTCAATATCTTATATCCTATACGGAAACACGAATGAATACTGAGTGGGTACTGTCGCCGCGGACGGAGCACGTGGGATGCAGGGCCTGGATAGTACCTGCAACGAACCGTTCAAATCGAACGCAATTGGTTCGCGCTAATCTCGGTTTAAGCGCTTGGTTCAGTTTGAGGTTATGGTTTGTATTTCACCAACGAGTACTGCTCAGAACTGAACAAGGTTTAGATTCTAAACACCCAATTTTTAACGTTCGGATTCTTCAAACGAGTTTAAAGAGCTGTCCGGGTCAACAGTGTCGATCTTTGATTATGGTGGACGAGATATTACTATTGTATGCCTGTTGGTTCATGATTCACTATTATTTATATACCTATCTATCGTTTTGTTTTATTTTTACTGTATATGTGTTTTTTTACATAGAGCTTTTAACTTTCAATAAAGATTTATTATAAAGACGCATAATAGGCGCTGTTTAGTGTTATTAATATGTTGCAGACACAGGTTGCATCGAGTTTTGTTTTGTTGCTGACACGGTTTTGTTTGTGATCGTGACAGCGCCTCATGTAAGCTAGTAGTTTTGCTAAACGCAATTTATGTGGAGCTGGTTAAATTGGTTCAATATACACCGAGTGCAAGTTGTACATTTAAATTATTTTAAGCTAAATCTAGATAAGCTAAATTTGTTCTTTTAAACTATGTTTCTAGTGCGAATTGTGGATTCGACCCTGAGTTAACGAATGATCGAGCCGTGCTGTTCCCCTAGTGTGGAAGGCGCTCGGTCGTCACCTATTGCCCGCTGGGAGAATTGATCCAGATGTGAAGTGCATACGTCGTACCCCCAGTGTGGTACTTATGTGAAATATGGCATATGTCGTACCCCTAGTGTGGTACTCATGTGTAATGGACATCCGTAGTACCCCCAGTGTGGTACTTATGTGAAATATGGCATACGTCGTACCCCCAGTGTGGTACGCTTGTGAAATGGACATCTGTAGTACCCCCAGTGTGGTACTTATGTGAAATACGTCGTACCCCCAGTGTGGTACGCTTGTGAAATGGACATCTGTAGTACCCCCAGTGTGGTACTTATGTGAAATACGTCGTACCCCCAGTGTGATACTCTTGTGAAATGGACATCTGTAGTACCCCCAGTGTGGTACTTATATGAACTTTGGCATACGTCGTCGGTCGTACCCTCAGTGTGGTATTTATGTGAAATGGACATCTGTAGTAACCCCTGTATGGTACTTATGTAAGAAAAAATGACATGCGGCGTACCCCTTGCGAGGTACTTATGCGAAATGTAATATAGTACTTGCTCATATTATTATTGTGTTCTATTGTTCATTGTTTATTGTTTTATACCTATATAGTTCACCTAGTTACATTTTTATCTTTTAACATGTTTTATAATTATTGTGTGATCTGTTTAGCCTTATTGTAAAACTAACTACCTATATATTAATTGTATACTATTGGGATGTAACACTGTTGATTACTTTCTAATAAATAAATAAATAATTAAATTGTGCCCCAGTGTGGTACATATCATATGAAAAGGCAAAAAGCTAGATATGACACGTGTATAACCATAGTGTAGTAATCTGTAATTCAGGGATGATGTGATTGCTCCTAGAGTAGTATAAACTAGAATTATTGATTATAAATTTTATGTGATAAAGATATAACAAATATAACTCGGTCTACAATTAGTTGGAAATGAATCAATATATAAATCAATTTGACTACTTATTATTTAGATGTATGTAACAATATATATAATGGATAGTGTTACTGTCAGACAAAATTATTTCTCTTTGTCTGTGCCAGTGTCTTTGTGCCAGTTTAACTCAATACTTTTGTTAACACTACTATAAATAATTTTGTAATTTGAAGGTATTGTATTGGGTCTGCCTTAAGAGATTGTTACTGAAAAGTCATTTGTAAAATAAAAAAAAAAAAAAAAATTAGTATGCATTTGCAAAATATTTGTGAATTAGTTTTTTTTTTTTTTTTTTTTTGTTATTATTTTGTTTTATAGCAAATTATTCTTTGAGAATAAATTCATTAAATCTAAAACCTAAAGTAGGTATGTGTCAGTCAGGAATTGATTATTTATTTTTGTATTAATACATATTTTTTGTAATCCTATCAAAATAAGCGTAAAACATACCCTATATTAGACACTTATGAATTAATCTAAGATCGAAATTGTGATTATCTCATTATTATCATTTTTTTTTTTGTTGTATCCTTTTAACCGGTATGAGGGCATACCTACCTAACGAATGGCCGAGCTGAAATTGGGGATGGGGACATCCCCGCGGCAGAATGGCCGTCTGTTAGCATTTTTGAACATGCAGCGCGCGCCCGCTATGTCATTCCGGGACGGACGAGCGCCAAAGTAGGACGTGGTTGCCCTCATAATGAGTTTAGAGTTCAAGTGTTTATGTAACCAGTAATAAAGTTGGATATTATTCATATTCTATCAAGATGTTTCATTCCGAAGACCTTGGCAACCAAGGACTGGACCGTCTATCTTGGGTAGCTGTCACTTGTTCGACGGAGGCGATCTACAGAGAGGCCATTTGTCCTGAGGTTCTAATAAGACGAATCCCGGGAACTACTGGATACAGGTGACGCAACACCGAGACACGTAGAAGCCTGAAAGTCTATACAAGGAACCAATTTCCAGCAAGAGATTCTATTGGATTATAAGGATACTTAGATATTCCTATATGTAATATAGGTATTATGTTTTATAACAATGTCTATATTATAACAAATTGACAGAGCTGATAGCTACTACACAAGTGATCGTTCCTACGTAACTTAAGTATTTACCTACCTAAGTTGTCCATCATTATAGTTCTCAGTACAATGATTACTCAAACAAATAACAATCTGTTGGCATGAATTTCTGGAGACTGGCCATCAAAATAAGTGGCGGCTTATGATAATAATTTACGCTAAATCCACTCTCATTGTTATTCCAAACATGCATGCACAATATGTTATCAGTAGATTTTTAGTATGCTCTTTCATACAAAGTTTATGATGGTCATTACTTACTCAATAAATAAAAGAGACTCTATTTTATTGTAACTATCTACCTGGTAGATATTTTACTAAAACTATACCCATACTTACCTACATAATATGTATACATTTTTAAGCTATTGCATAGCTTCTATCGCGGGCCTTGAGCGTGGAGACCGAATCCAGAAATTCCGTAACGAAAATAACCTGACACGGGACTCCTCTCACCGCTAGATGGCGTTGATAAAAAATGCTATGCAATAGCTTTACCGCGGCAGTCCCCGAGTGCCACACGTCTTTTTTATCTAAGAATCTGTCCATTATCTTAGTTTCCACTTTGCTTCTAACAAGGAGAAACTTGCAATTAATCGGTTTGCGGATCTTTCTAGAAAAACCTAATACATTTTATGGCCCGACCCGGGAATCGAACCCGGGACCTCGTCATCTGCAGTCGAACTTGCTAACCACTAGATCAACGAGGCTCATCAGATAGACAGATATCAAAAGCAGGCTGCACTTATATATCTTAATTATTATTAAAGATTTTTCCCTCAGATTTCCCCAATCTACGGAAAATAAAACATGATAACTTTATGACTAAGTATTTATTGCCTTATAAAGAACAGAACTAATAGGTAGAGCTATGCTTTTTTTTTTAAGAATATTAGCCAAGCTAAAGTTGACTCCCCTCCAAATAAGCGGAAAGCTTGTGCTTGTGTACGACAAAAGTGCAACGGGTGGGGTTCGAACCTGCGACCTTTCAGTTTTCAGTCCTCACCTTTAAACCTCACCTATTAAAAAAAAATAGGTTAGGTCAAGACCTGTTGACGTCTAGACGTACCTATTTTCCTTAGCACGACCTATTTTAAGGAAAATAACAAATAACAAGAAAAACATGTGACCTAAACGGGTGCATAAGTATATAGCATACCTACCCATTATTTACCTACCCGTTTTTGTCGTGATATACTCATCTAAAAGAAAAAAACCCGGCCAAGTGCGAGTTTGACTCGCACTAGAGGGTTCCGTACCATAGTAGCGATTGTTGGTCGAGCAAAAACACAGAAAAATCCTGTATCATTCTTGTACGGGTCCCCCTTTATTTTATTTTACATTCTGTGAAAATTTCAAATATCTACCTATTACGGTTCATGAGATACAACCCACTGACAGATAGACGGACGGAAGGACAGCGGAGGCTTACTGCACCGGTGGCATGGGCAGGAGATAAAAGTTTTATCCCCCGATTTTATGCACTAACAGGGGATAAAATTATCTTTTCCCTATGCTAAAGCATGGCGACAGAGGAAAAGGCGATGTATATTTCTATAAGTATATCCACCGAGTGTTATTTCCACCGCTGTGCCCATGCTCGACGGGTGGATAAAGCTAAGCGAGGGGATAAACGTTTTATCCTTTTCCCGGGGATAAAATTTCTCCCGCTGGTAGGGTTCCGTTGGCACCCTTTGGGTACGGAACCCTAAAAAGATAAGTTTTGCTTAATATTTGATGTTATTACTATGAAAAAACTACATATTGAACAGTTTTCTTTCAAAATTATGTAAGCCAACTTGTTTGTGGCTCATATAAAAAGTCTTAACTCTACCATAGGGGTCCAAAAGCGATTCTACAGAGAAGAGTCGCAAGAAATTCCGGAGTTGCTGTTTAAAAACGCATAATGTTACAATAGGTATAGTTTTTGCAATTAACGAGGGCGCATCAGCTTTACTTGTGGTTACGTCGTGTACAGGCACAATGCGTAAGTGTGCATGCCTGTCAGGAGCCTGGGTGAGAGCGGTCAGGCGCGAGCGAGCTCTCGCTCACACTTATGCAGATACGACACGCACACAACCATGAGCCACACGCCAGTGTGAATTGCATGAGCTATAATAATGTGTTAAATTATTACACCGTCTTGTGGCTAGATGTATGCAAATCCTATTTGCCTTCATGCACCTGCTGTGTCATTAAAAGTTCATTATTCGTGTAACAACCTCGACTTAATAAATGTTTTTCTAAAGTACTTTGTAAAAGTTTATTTGAATAAAAAAATATTCTAATTTCTATTCTATTCTAAAGATAGTTCAATGTTATATACCTAATAGCAAATCAAAAAGTTCTTTCTTAGCTTTTTAACTATTTATAGTATTTCTTACTAGAGTACTTTAGTTGGGATTTAAAAAAAAAGAAATAGTACCATGTACCTGGATCTATGCAGGGCTGATATATTTTCAGGTCAATAAAAATAAAATACCACTTTTTAGGCTTCTGTACCCAAAGGGGTTTTGCTCGATTTAAAAAAAAAATATACGCGACGAAGTGAGAACCTCCTCCTTTTTTTCGTCGGTTAATAAAATTTTGTACGGAACCCATCCTGTGTGGGTCTGACTCGCACGTGGCCGGTTTTATTACATTTTTACTTGTTTACAAATACTAGAATGACTTCGCTCTTCTTAAAGTTGTTTGTTGGTCTGTGTAGTTATTATATTGCTTTTAGAGACTGCTCTATGGCTATTCAAATAATAAGTAATGATAAGAACCGGCTTATATGTACCAGCATTTTGCTATTTTTTAATAATGAATATAAAAACATTAATACCTGCTTCTCTATTGAATATGTTTCTGTACCTACTTGGTAGAGCAAAAAACCTTAATTCGTACGATGGTCTTTTTTAACCAATTAGCAGAGCAAGGAACTCTTTTTTGTGTTCTTAATATTAATCGATTACAATCTATGGATAAATCAATAAATGATTAAATAACATATTACATAAGAGACGCAGTATCTTTACTAATATGATAAATGCGAAAGTATATGGTTGTTGGTTTGTCCTTCAATAACGCTGAAACAGAGCCACGGATCGACGTGATTTTTTGCAAGATTATACTTGAGGAACTGGAGAGTGGCATAGGCTAACTTTTATCCCGGAAAATCAAAGAGTTCCCGGACGAAGTCGCGGGCATCAGCTAGTTACTCGACAAACAGACAGACCGAGACCAAACTGTCACTGGTATAAGAACATTTTAAATATAACATTTTATATTGGAGTTCGGTTTTTAAAAATTCCGCTGGAAGTTGGAACCTTTTGTTTTTCATAATAAAATGTAGCCTATGACACTATTCAGGTCCTCAACTATATCCATGCAAAATCATGTCAGTCAGTAGTTCTGTTGCGACAAACCAACAAACACTCTTTAGCATTAATATTAGTAGGAAATTGCTACATAACACTTTTCTGACGTAAGTCTACGTAGTTAATCACATCAGGGAAGTTTTTAGAGTAAGATTTTTTATTTTTATCAAGAAAGTACTTAATTATATGCACTTTATGTAATTGAAGTAGGTAAGTACCTACCGTGTCCGTATGTTTTTGTGTGAACATTTTTTTTTATATTGCAAAAAGCATATATGTAATTGACTTAAATGCTTTTTGCAATATAAAAAAGATAAAGGTAAAGTAAAAAGATAATTAAGCACATACCCGACTATAGCACAGCCAAAAGGGCTATGTTTTTAGCAGTTTATGTACTTATATATAATATAATATGTGTATGTATATGTATGTATGTGACTATTTACGAATGTTCCACCGCCGTACGAACTGCCTATACTCATGCTGCGTGATTGAAGGTCCAACTAAATGCATTTGTTAATTATAATATCTTAAATAGGTATTACCTTGGTTATAAATATGATTTACGTCAATATTTTTCTTTTAAGGAAGGATATTTTAATGGCTTTTATACCTACGTAAATTGTTAATTATGTAATAGACTTTAATTATAATGTTATATGCGACGATTTTTTTATTAATAATAAAATATTTTTATTATTTTCATATTCTACAACTATCATATTTTGTTTTACAATGTTTACAATCGGTTGGTTTTAAGAAAAACATTTAAAAACAACTGACAACTAAAACATTACTGGACCAGATCACATTTATTTTATTTAAAGTTTTATGATAATTATCTCATTATCATAGAACTTTAAATAAAATAGATATAACTAATTTTATTTATCTAATTAATAAATAATTAATATGAAACTTAAATCTACCTAATAAAATAATTATCATTTTTTGCTTGTTAAAAGGATTGGTTATTTTATCATCATTCCATCGTTCATTTAAATAAGTAGATAGATACATACTCAGCTAAGCTCTAATTTTGAGATCTATAGAGCGTGATCTAATTTAGTTCGGACTTAAGATAGAGTTAAAACGAGACACATATGCTCTGACATAAATCTGTCTCGTTTTAACTCTGTCTTGAGTCTGAGCAGAGTGAGAGTGCGGTTATAGATTTCAGCCTGAAATCTTAGCTAATCTATCGTAAAATTTTTAGACATACCTAATAGTATCGTTAACTGATAGCGGTGTTAGTCTAGTGTTTGTTACTTCAGCCTCCATTTTATGGGTCTGTGCAGAAGATACAGTCAACAAGCGTGTGCGCAAACTCCTTCTGTTATCTCTGGTGCTCTCTCTATTCCCTCACTTCCATAGTCCAATAAGACAAAAATCAGATAAGACCGGAGATTTCAGGGGTAGGAACGACGGCTTTACGTGCTCTCCGAGGTACAGGGATGATATACCCCCAACTTCTTATCTCCGAGACTACTACCTACCTACCGGGCTACGAACCCGGGAATTAGTCTTCCACAATCAAGCTTGCTAACCACTAGACAATCGAGGAAGTTACTACCTATTTGATATCTACCTACTTAACGGTTTGTGTATGACCTTAGTCGTGGCAGTAGCAAGGCCCTTCAGCCAAATGGACAAAAATGCCTAATGTGACCTTCTCATCAGTTGTAACTCACACCTAACTCCTAGCTGTGCCCCCCAAGTCAGTCTCAGCTGAAGGCTAAAAATGCCTAACATTCGAGTAGGGTGATTTCGCCGGTTGGCGACCGATTAGCGGGATATTCAACTTTACGTCAATATTTAAGTATGTTGCACCCATAGCACATGTATTAAAGTTATATGACGGGGTCCTAGATATTGTCAAGTTATATTTAAAAGTAAAAAAATAAGAATTACAGTTGTGAAAACATTTTAAATTGAATAAATCTTAAAAACTATGTGAAATGCTAGTTGGCGACCACTTTTGCTAGTTGACGACTGCCCCCTTATCTAGTTGGCGACCTCTCCATTTGCTAGGGAAAACTAAATTTGATTAATTAAAAATAAAAAATATGAACGTGTTAATGTTTAAAAAATAATTATTATTCATGTTTTATTATTCATACATTATAATAAATTATTAAAACACATTTTTTCATGAGATCAAAGGTACACTTTAATATTCAAGCTTAAGCTTAAATGAATCTTAGCAAGTATAATACATTTTCCTACACAAGTACAAAATTAAAAATATCACTTTAAACAACAATTACAAAAGTTTAGAATCAAATCATCAGATCATCAGATCTCGGGATGTTATACATTTTATATTTCTTTCTAATACCGTGTCCTCCTTCTCTTATATTTTTAAAGCACATTCCAGATCTCTTTGGGAATAAGCCGGTGTTATTTTCTAATACGGTTTGTGGAGGACATCTGTAATGAAAATATTATATATTAAACACCTACATTATGCAAAAAACAGATAAGATTATAAGTAGTGATTGCAAATGGTCGTAAACCCACATATTAATTTGCTCATTTTTAGTTGGCGACCACTTGATACCCATACATTTTAAGATGTTTTATAATAATAATTTGGTGGTCGTAAACTAAAAGATACACGGATAAAAATAAACAAATTAAATTGAAAGTGATTAAATTCCGAATTAGATTTGTAGTCTATAAAAAATAAAAATAAATGTTTTTTTTTCTAAATGTCTATTGGCGGCCAGGTGGTCGCCAACTGAAGTTATTGGCTAATTCCAATTTCAGTTAGCGACCATTCAATTTTTTTATCTGATTTTGTATATTACATGTAATAAATGTACAAATAACGTAAAACATACATATATCCACTTAATAGAACATTAAAAAATTGACTCAAATAAATACATCACGATCTACTTACCTCGAACGCATCACTTACTCACTATTTTTTTCGTTGTTTTGGGAACGTGTACGCGCCGAAAGTATGAGCGGCGGATTGAACTAAGATTTGTTTGCTTTCGGGTAAACACAAAGCTGCCAACTATTGTAGGTAAAACTAATAGGTCTATCCCCCTCTTTACTTAAGTGAATTTCATTTGGAAAAGAAGAATAGAATTCTTATTATTTTCGTTTTAATGCCGTAGGTCCTGTTAGTGGTCGCGTAACTGACCCTGGTCGCGTAACCGGCGAAGTCACCCTACCAGTTTACGAGGTTGCGGAATTATAATTGCACAATCAAACGCCGCGTGCAATACCTACCTAATTATAATTATAACTGTTGTTGGAAAAGGTTGGCCAGGGACTTACTTACCCCTGTTCATCACTGTAAACCGGTTTAACCAGTTTTTATTTTGTTGTTTTACAAGTTTCCCGCCACTATAGGATAATCTACGGTCCTGCGATAGGTACCTTCTTATAACTAATCGTGGTAGGTACTACCTAATAAAATAAAAAAAGAAATTAAAATCAGACAGACTTTTATTGACGTTACCGGAGACTTGTGTTCGGCCGACAGTATTTAATTGTTTTTTACCGACTTCAAAAAAGGAGGAGGTTTCCAATTCGACGCGTATTTATTTTTTTATGTCAAATCTGGGCCGATTTCAATAATTTTTTTTGTTTGGAAAGGACGTATCATCAGGTTGGTCCCATTTAAAGGTGAATATCTTCGGACGACGGAACTCCTCAATGAATAAGAGCAAATCGCTCGTAATCAGAGTATGTGACACTGTGTAGGCTTTTAACCATACATAGATCATAGCATATATAAAATACATATACATATAAAATATATATGCATAAAATACCAATTATACATATGCTAAATTTCGTTCTAATCTCGTTTTCGTTCGTTAATTAGCATTGCGGATCGGTTACATCGTTATACTTTGTAATGGAGCTTGAAGTTGGTTTTTTAAAAAGTTTTTTTTTTTTATTATTATTATAATTCTGCGGTCATTATAATTCGGTGCGTTGTATTTTTGTTGGTACTTGTGCCTACTTAGTTTTAATTTATATAATATATATGTAGCTATGTAGTTCGTAGCCATGATGGATCTATTAACGACTGTGTTTACGACACATAATAATAACCGGTTTAAACCAAAAATACCCGAGGCAAAAAAAAATCTATTTTAGAAAACATAACATACCTAATTACCTACTTAGAGCCTGTATTTTACTTTGTTATTATTTAAAATTAAAACAGAAATAAAAACCTACTCAACTAATTATGACTTCTATAATAATATGTTGGAATGAAATAAGTATCTAAATAAAATTACAGTGACTGTTTGGTTATGCGCTAATCATAGAGCTATAGCCAAAAAATTTGATTCCTCCATGGCGCTAATCTTCAACGGCTAAACCGATTTTGACGAGATTTTCGTACGCGGGTGGAGGATTATAAAAGGAGAAACTAAGGTTAAAGTTTAGCCCAGAAATAATTAGGGCTCCTTATTTAAAATAAGAACTTTGGATATTACACGCAATATAATTTATGTAGTCTAGCTACAGAACGTGTGTGCCTACGTCATAATAGCTATCTGTATGCCGAATTTCAGCCTGTTCCATCCAGTGTGGTTTGAGCTGTGCAGTGTGCATTGATAGATCAGTCAGTCAGTCAGCCAGTCAGTCAAGTTTTCCTTTTATATACCTACTTAGATATGTAAGTTTATGGTTTATTTTAAGTTGTGCTACAGAATTCATAGTATAAATATCGGCTGCCCCATTTCGAAACCTAGTAAGTGTGATCGACAAAATTTTACAAGAGACCAAAAAAAACATGTTTTGTGGTAGATGGCTTAGCGAAGTAATAAATATACGAGTATCAAATAAAAGCTTTCAAAGTAGTAAACATTAATTCATCAACAGATACCTACTGAAGATTTCAGATGGGCTACCACAAATATGTTTTTTTGGTCTCCTGTAAAATTTTGTCAATCACACTTACTAGGTTTTGAAATGGGGCAGCCGATATGTATAAATTAATACATATTGCGACCTTTTCTTTCGTCAAGTCTCGTCGGGAAGTTTATCGTTGTATCAAAGTTCAGTACACTATCGACCGGAATTAGGGGAACCGTGTTCGACTCATGCGGTCATAGTGACTTGAACATGCCATGTTACTGGCGAAATTCACAAAGCGGGTAAAGTTAACTTTTCCCAGGACGATTTTGCTTTGTATAGAAAAAAATCAACGAAAGAATTTTCCTGCTGGTCGATTTTTTTTTATTCCATAACAATAGTCCTTGACTGCGATCTCACCTGATGGTAAGTGATGCAGTCTAAGATGGTAGCGGATTAACTTGGAAGAGATATGGCAGTGTGTAGTGCATTCAACCCATACACCCCTAATCGGTTTCTACCATCGTGCCGGAACGCTAAATCGCTTGGCGGCACGTTTTTGACGATAGGGTGGTAACTAGTTACTTTGAACGATTCAGAAAGGACTTGCCTTTACGCAGATTTAGTACTTAATATGTTCTGCCACTTTCTGCGGTGAGGTGGGGTAATCACGTACAGCACACATTTACTCACTTCCGCACACTCATGTAAATACTGAATGTCTCTATGAACACAAACTAACTCAAAAGCTGTCACACTAACAAGCTAACACGTACGTTTGTACATGTACTTCGACAGAGGGGAATGCGTGCGCTTACCACGTCCCGGGCTAAATGGTCGAAGCTAGCTATGGCCAAAGTCTCTCATAAGAAAAACATTACATATCACGAAATAAAAATCAGTGTACAATGCAGACATTGACCGTGTACAGTTATTACTGCGTGCACAGAGGTGTTTTTTTGTACCCGTGACCCCTGTTCGCTGTTTCTTCCACTACGTCATGGAACAAGTTGAAGCTTTAAAAGGAATCACTGTTATATTGCCTTCTCTTATATACAGTGTATATAAAAACACATCAATCTCAAATGTAGGTACAGATTTAATTTTTTATTGCTTTCAAGTTGCTGCGATGGGTGAGTTTTCGTATAAGGCAATTAATTACTGCGGTTATGGGGAGGTGACATACGCAAGTTTCCATTTTGACAAAGAACCAGCCCACTGGGGCACAAAAATATTTGATAAGTATATTTTAAAGTGTTTCTGATACATGTTTTATCATTCTGTCCGTCCTTCTGTCCGATTGTCCGTCGATGTTTCGCAGTCATTTTTAGGGTTAACGACGGTAACCAACGGGACCATATAACAAAGCCGTCGCTGCCCGTCCGTCTGACTTTCAGCGGGCTGTATCTCATTATCCATAATAGGTAGACAGTTGAAAATTTCACAGAATGTGTATTTCTGTTACCGCTATAACAGCAAATAATAAAAACAAAATAAATTAAAAAATAAAGGAGGCCCCCGTACAAGACACGTGATTTTTTCGGTGTTTTTTGCTCAACCTTAACAATCGCTGATATGATGGTATGGAACCCTTCGTGTTCGAGTCCGACTCGAACTTGACAGGTTTTTTATGAAATTCAGAAATTATTGACTGCAAACTTGATATAATTATAGAAACTTGTTCCCACCACGGTAGGATTTTGAACCCCGTTAACCTCGCCCGGTACTCACTAGTTATCTTTCCCGCTTGAGATTTTCGCAATATTTAAAAAGTCTACTCCAGTATCTACTCGTTGGTCGATGATATAAAGTCCTGGTCACACACAACTGCAGCGATGCGTGAAGCCAGCAACAACAAAGAGGTTCCAAAGTTGACGCGGCGGTGACGCGCCTGTTTACCACGTGGCTCCGTCATTCATTTAAATTCAAAATCTCTACAAAGCTTCAGTCAGCAGAAGTCAGTAAGTAAAGGCTCACATTCAGTCAGAACTCAGAAGTAAAATAAACGAGCACGAACAAAGAAGAACTCTTCCGATTTCGCGCGTGTCGCGCATGCACAACTGAGTTTTTTTTACAACGGGTTTTAGTTATGGAAACCGGTGCTTCGATCACAGAAATTCAAAGTGATAATGAAAACAGAATTTATAAAATTTATTTTGATGCAGAGGATATACAGAGTAAAATAAAGCATAATACCTTTTTACCGGTACGGTTTGCAACCCTGCGTGTCGATTCTCTAAAAATGATTGCATTAGTGTAACGGTCGCAATGGACTGTGATTGGCTGAATTTATGGCATTCTTGCTGCATCAATGCATATTTACCAATGGCGGGAGAGTACCAGCCAATCAGGGATAATTGCGATCGTTACACTAATGCAATCATTTTTAGAGAATCGTCACACTGGTTCAGTAGATGTGGTGTTGTGAACTGCCGTCTCGCTTCACCGCCGCCGCTGCGCATTTTGTCTAACTAGGGCTGAAAAGTTAAGTCCATAGAAATGTTCGCCAATTCGATAATGAGTTACGTCGGATGCCGTTACGTCTTTTGGCAACCCACTGTATCTGGGTCACAGGGTTAACAACATTGAGACTAATTTGTAGTTATTAATCACAAAGCTCTCTTTAAATTAAAGCTCATAATATTAATATGTACGAGTATACTCAGGTACAGTTAGAAGTTTTAAGGTCAAAGGCATGTCAGATTTAAGCTTGGCAACCTCCTGAGGAATATGGGTAAATGGAAGGTCTCGGGTACGAATCCCGGCGGAGGCATTTCGGGGTTTAAAATTTCTAAATTGTCTCTGATCATGTCTGGTGGAAGGCTTTGACCGTGAAGTGAGGTAAAGTAGGTACTTTTTAAAATTTTTGAACGTTTTCGATTCGAAGCGTATTTTTAAATCACTGTAACTATCTACCTGCAACAAAGGTATTTTAATAAAAACTAGCTGATATCCGCGACTTCGTACGCGTGGATTGAGGTTTTTTTGGAGTCCCACGGGAACTATAATTTTTTCCGGGATAAAAAGTTGTCCATGTTTTAATCCAAGGTATAGTCTATCTCCATTTTAAATTTCAGCCAAATCGGTCCAGTACTTTTTGAGCCAATTCGTTACAAACATACACACAAAAATACAAATCTTTCCTCTTTATAATAGTAGTGTAGATAGTGTAGAAGTGTAGATTGATGTTTATTAGGTATACAAAAGTTATTGGGTATACACCAGTTATTGGTAAGTTTTCATAATCAGTGTATCAGAATGTCTGAATGCAAACAGACAACCCTGAAGTGAGCGGATGTGGGGAGAGGATCACGCCACATTACGGTTTACATATAATAGCTAGATATAGGACCATATCTGTAGGATCGAGCCACACGGGCGGTTAAATGACCATCGTTCGAATTAGCGGCCTCGATCATTTATCATACAAAATTGTACGCCAAAACTGATGTATGCGCGCATCGCCGACTCATCATAACTAATTATAATCATTCTTTTTTTTTTTCTTGGATAGCCTTGGGCGTTATGTCCTTTATACTGAATCAGAATCAGAAAAATCTTTATTGGCATTTAGTACAAAATAAATCAAAATTTAAAAAACACAGCTACGAATTACGATAGGTATTAGATATCGTTACTTTGTACAGCAGTGCAACGCTACCAAAAGGTCAGTCACTCAGCTTGTGTTGGGGCTCCTAGCCCCACAGACTTTTTTTTTTAATCTCATTTTTTAATACGGGACTTTTGAAGGTGACCTTCATGTCAGCCTCGTCGGTACTCACAAAATATTACAATTATAATAATACAATTAATATATACAAAATGAACTACCTATATAACTATATCAATTTGAGAGAATCACTAACAAATCTATATACTTTAACAGCCGAATTACTCAAAGGATTGCAAAAAATAGAATTAAAAATACCAGTAGGTATTCATAAAATTTAAATTCCCACAGACTTAAAACTGGCGTCGCATCTGAGGGTGCCAGGTACCTCAACGCTGATTTTCAGTGACTGCCTTTTACTGTGGCTACTTTATCGAAAAAAAAAATCCTATCCTCCATGAAATGCCATTCCTACTACCATCAGTGTACAGTGTATTTTTAACCGACTTCCAAAAAAGGAAGAGGTACTCAATTCGTCAGAATCTTTTTTTTAATCAAACGGTATACCTACTTCCCAGGAGGTCCCTTAGTCGTCAGGTCAGGATCTGATGATGGGATCCTAGAGAAATCGAGGAAAGTCTTCAAATTTTATAGGCACAATTGATATACTTTGAAGTGGGTTTTGTAAAAAGAATTTTTTACGTTTAAATTATTATAAAAGCTATTCTTGTAAGTTTCATAATTACTAATTTACTATGACTTTGAATGAATCGTTAATAACATGAAGGTACATTAGTTACTTCCTCAACAAATATCACAATACAAATAGTAAACTATGACTAGTAGTCATCGATATATCTAGTAGATGATTACATCTTTACCTGAAGCAGTAATTAAAATATAGGTTAAAAGTTCCTTTACTTGCGTAAACAAAGCAGAACCTACCTGTATTGTGTGAAAAATACAATAAAATGCCTTGCCACGTTTAATGATCTATAAAGTGATCTTGACACATACCAAGAGGCCAATGCCGCGAACTGTCTACATCACAATTTGCATTACACGTTGTACTGTTGGCACGAGTGAACATTACGTAGATGCCTCGTTACTAATAACAATGTAGGAAACAGGCTAGATAATTACACAAAGAATCATAATCTAGTCACTATAGGTTCTATAGAAGAATCTATAGAAGTGCGAATTTTGCGTTATATGGCGTAAAAAAATAGGTGAAATCCTGGGTAGCATTTTCTATCATATGCATGTATGGTACGAGAAATGTACCTGAGCCTTGTTCCGTGCAGTAGTATCCAAGAGGTAGAGGAGAGATAGAGAGATAGATAGAGAGGAGAGGTAGAGGTAGGTAGCCTTATCATTGCCAATCTCCGATAGGAGTTGGCATTACAAGGCTGCCACCTCGGTCTTCCGGGTTTGTCCAGGAATCTACAGGTTTAGGTAGAGCATTGTCCAGGAATCTACGGGTTTAGGTAGAGCATTGGTTCAACTATTCAAAGTTGCAAATTTAAACGAACTAGTAACCTAACTGCCTCGTCTAGTGTTTAGCAAGATCGACTGCGGATGTTGAGGTCCCGGGTTCAATTCCCGGGCCGGCCAAAATATATGTTGGGTTTTTCTTTCAAGATATTCTCAATGCTAGCCCGGAGTTAGGAAGTAGGCGGCGTGTCACCCCCTGTGTCTCGGAGAGCACGTAAAGCCGTCGGTCCTGTGCCTGATCAAATCTCTCTCCTGTCGTGCCAGATTTCCGTCCCATTGTACTATGAGAGTGAGGGAATAGAGAGTGCACATATATGTGCACTATACTATCTCCCGCGCAGTTGGCTAATCTCTGTGGAGATTGGCCGCCGTGACCGGATTCGGTTGAGAGGACCTTATTAGTTGTATATTTTTTTTTCAGATGTTTTTCAGTTTTTTGCGATCAGCTACAGTTTATCCTTGACTGTAAGGCTGAGTACAGATGATCGCACTTCAGAGTCGTTAATGAGAAACAATAGCATAGTTTTAATTATTATTTACTATTATACTAACTTACTAAGGTTATTTTAGCGAATGCGTAGATATCAACTTAGTAACTTACCCACCTATACGCGCAAGTCTACCTTGTAAAGTCTACGTTGCTATTTTGTATTTTTATTACTTCAATCAAGTTCGTGATGTTGAATAAAATCTTTACAAGCTGATAAATGATTTGATCCTAGCTTTTGCCTGCGACTTCATCCGCATGGATGTTTTTCCGGAATAAAGGGGCCTATGTCACTCTCTAAGGTCCTCAATTATACCCATACAAAAATCACGTCGATCTGTAGCTTTTGCGACGTGTTTCAAAAACAAACCATCAATCAAATACTACTTTCGCATTTATAATAGTTGTTAGTACCTCAGCAGCATGAGCATGGACAGGGAATGTATTATCCACGTATCCACGAGTATTATCCACAGGGAAAGGATAAAATGTTTATCCCGTCGCTCAGTTTTATCCACCCGTCGAGCATGGGCAAGATGGTCCTTCGATCATAAAATAAGTAGATACGTATCTATTTCTCAACCTAAGCAACATTTCAAAGTTATTAAATAATATTATTAATTTAAATAATATAATGTTGATTCAGATATAATCACAAAAATTTAAAACGCAAATCGATGAATTTATGTACATTTATTTTCAAATCTAAGCATTTGGGACACTGAGTATAAAATTATTTAAATTATTTTGCATAACTATTTCATGGATATCCGATTAGAAAACACTTCCTATTTCCGTCAAGTACTTAATTATGATTCATTATTGCACACCTCTATCATTTTATCGTGCCAAACAAAAGGTTGTCGCTGCCAAAACGCATAGGTAGGTAGGTACATATTATAGTAAGTTTATCTCACGAAGTTACGGGCGCTTTACTTGTGGTTATGTCGCGTACATGCACATTGCGTGTGTGCGTGCCTGTCAGGAGCCTAGGAGAGAGCGGTTAGGCGCGAGTAAGCTCTCGCACACACTTATACTGATACGACACACACACAACCACGAGCCACCACGAGCCCTCGTAAAATGAAAGAACTAGATATATTTAAAACTTATGAATGAAAATATTCAAAGGAATGAAAGCGTTAGATCACTATTTGGCATTGGCTTCACTAGAAAGAATATTAATATTATATTAATAAAATATGTATGTATAAATAAAATTGAAGGGTATGAGATTTCGAAATAACTGTCCACATTAAGGGTACATTACGGCGCGGCTCGTTGTCGATTTTAGGTATATTTGCGCCAGCACAGCGCGCTCGCTCCTTCTCGCTCACACTATATGCAGGAACAGTGGGCATTGAACTCGTACAAAACCAGGGACTTGACAAATAATAAAGCTATTATCATTTTCCGAAGTTTGGAAAAACTAGGTGAACTACCTAAACTGAAGTTTTCGAAAGTTTATTTTAACCACCTACTGAAAAACAATAAATATATAATGATTACAATAAATAAACATAATATAATGTTTTTATTAATAAAAATTAAAACTAAATCCTAAATATCTATCTAATTACTAATATTATAAATCTATCTAATTACTAATATTATAAATGCGAAAGTGTGTTTGTTTGTTGGTTTGTCCTTCAATCACGCCACAACAAAGCAACGAACGGATCGACGTGATTTTTGCATGGGTATAGTTGAGGACCGGGAGAGTTACATAGGCTCCTTTTTATACTATAGTAATGAAACAAGTATACTAGCTAGTAAAGCTGTGATAGCCATGTTTAGGACTGCAGTCTTAGGAGACTACCTAGGGGTATTATGGGGGTCGCGGGTTCGATCCCGGTCACGCATCTCTGACTTTTTAGAAATTTATCTTTGTGTCTGTAATATAGGTAGGTACCTACCAAAGGTTAATGCAAAAATGACTCTTCTGAATTCATTGTAATAGATACAGTGGATATTTTAAGATTCTGATTAGACTTAGATCCTGCAACATCGGAGTATTATTGTGACAATGTTATGATAATGATAAGCATAAAATAAATCGCGGACGAAATCACGGGAATTTATAAAACACAAAAGTTAGTCTGAGTCGGTAGGTAAATACGACGATACAAGTTTATTTGTTCAAATGGTGGGCATTTTATCTGTTTTTACTCATGTCCAGGTATGCTCGGTAAATGAAACAAGCACCTAATAAATTAAAACTAAGATTTGTAGATACACTTTTAAAATTAAATGACATACTTATACAAATAATAATTTAAAGTATTTATTGTAGGTACCTACTGTTAATATTCAAATGTTTGCTACAATATATTGACGCCTGTTACATATTAGTACTGAAAGAGCAAAATGAGAATAATTAAGAATCAAACGAACTTACCTTGTGAAGTTTGATATCTAATTATACGAGTGTCTTGACCGAAGATGATTATTGTTTACAAGCAGCAGATCGCGAGATTATGCTGTCCTCATCACACATTTAGAGCTATTTAATATATATAAAATATATATTTTTATTATTATTTTTAAATTTTATTATGATAAAAAAGTTTCTTATTTACTTCCACTGAGTATTACTAACCTCCCACCAAACACACTACCCGGCCGCTTGAAATCCCGCTTAGTGTCATTCTTTAGAGCCGTATTTTTTCGATAGGTCGAGGGATTTTGAAAAAATTAGGGTGGGTGGGTTTGTAATCATCTTCGGTCAAGACACTCGTATAATTAGATATCAAACTTCACAAGGTAAGTTCGTTTGATTCTTAATTATACTTCGCATCTTTCCCGAAGATGATTATTGTTTACAAGCAGATGTTTAGAGCATCGAAAAAATGCAACAACATTACATAAATTATTTATTGTTCGTTGATACTTGACAAATTAATCGACAGAAATAATTTACATACCAAACTATAAGTCATTAAATAACATCTACATTATTCTTGTATTAAGGTAGAAATTAGTTATTTGTTGAATAATAACTTTGAAATTAAGTATCGAAGAATTCAGTTTTACCTGATTTTTAGAAGTTTTATTGTACTACTGTAATAGTACTTTAAAATATATTAAATGAGGATTCAGACTAACTTGCTGCTTTTAGAAACACCTGCCTTGCGTCAGTTAACTTCAACGCATGTCACGTGTTAGGGGCACCGTTTAATGTTATACGTAATTAATGTCACATATCCAGAATTGATTTAACACAATGAGATAAAATTGGAGATTTTTTTTTTTAACTGACAAAAGACAACCTTCCTACTGATGCAAGGAATAGGTTTTATCTCAAAATGTTTTAAGGGAGAACTGGATACACTTTAAAATTTTCTTTAATAAGTATATGGCAAAACAATGAACGGTTAAAAACTATTTGGTTTTGAGCCTTTCTAAAATGTTATATAAATAATTTATATTATTTTAATACGAATATTTTCCGATTCAAAAGGAAATGTTTTGAATATTTATAAGGCTAAGGACGCTTGCATTCTTTTTTAAGAGTTAATGTGTTTAAAGACAAGTCTTTTAGAGAGATTAATTCATTAGGGAAATTATTCTGTAGATACATTAATAGATACTAGATTAGGAAATCAAGACACCTTTAAAGACCTTTATACCGTAGTATTATGACCAGAGATTTCGCTTATTTGGCCAGATAAAAAGATAGCGCGAACTGATAACTGTTTTCCTGAAATAAAAATATAATATTAGAACCACAATAATTTAAACCTTTGTTCTTGCATAAAACAACCATGACTTAATCGTACTAGGAATGAAACCATTACTATGTCTAGCGATGCATTAGAGACATCGCGCCTCAGTAGTGACTGTCTAATAATTTCCCTGCCACTAGGGTTAGATTAACATGGAAAGGACGATGCTCTTTGAAAGAGCAGATAAGTAGGATTTTAATATAGGTTAGGTGGTTTCGAAACCCGCAGGTTGATCTGTACCGGGCACAAGGCTAAATGTGCCAATATAGCAGTACGACAAAGCCCTCTGCCTTGACACATTTAATGTGGCGTAGCAATTAGATTTATCTGTAAAAAAAAAAACATAAAAATTTAAGTTGAATGCATCAATAATTTCAGACTAAGCTTAATTTCCATGCAGCGTATCTCTGACATTCATAATTTTGATTATTGGTAAATAAATCCAAATCAGGTGTATCAAAAAATTCCTGTATCTGACGAAACGCGTAATCTATTCAGTGTTTATATAAACCGTTTGACGAGATTCAAAATCTGAGATTAGGTTCGTATTGGACTGACGCAATAAAAGTATAAATTGGATTCTTCACACCATTGCCATATATTACGTGCGATTGTGTTGGTATTTTTTTTTTTTTTAACACTTGGCTGCGATGATGGTAAGTGAAGATGCAGCCTAAGATGGAACGCGCCTGCCCAGAAACTACCTTTTCACTCTTGATTTGAAGGCACCCAAATTTATTTGAAAGATTTTTTTTTTTATTCGATGACAAGGTAGCCCTTGACTGCGATCTCACCTGATGGTAAGTGACGATGCAGTCTAAGATGGTAGCGGGCTAACTTGGAAGGGGTATAGCAGTGTAAATTCAACTCATATCCCTTATCGGTTTCTACACGCCATCGTGCCGGAACGCTAAATCGCTTGATGCGAGAATATAGCGCCCATTTTATTGATATAGGCAATAGCTGTCTATTCCTCATAAGATATTGCGATTACTTAGTCATGATGCATGACTGAGGCTTTAAAGGCTACAAGCAAGGCGAGACGAGAAGAAGGCGATATATGTATTTTGTGAATTATTCTACTAGGGAAAGGTCTTAAAATGAGGAACCTGCAGAATCAATATAATCCTTCCAGTCCTACCGCCATACAAAATCATCTGTTAAACGTTCGGAAAGAGTCATATATACTATATATTATTTGTTATAATTGTCAAAATAGTTGAGTGCCAAAAAATTCTCCTTTTATAAACAACCCATCCATAGTCACTGGGCTGTCTAGCGTCAGCAAACCAAATAAACTAGCTAGTTTTCTGATGGTAGGTACATTGTTCAGTATTGGATAGTTCAAGGGTACGCATTCTTACGTTACGTTGTACTTATACATTTTTTCTTTTTAAATTTAAAACCCACAAATAAATATCTTTTCTGTAGGCCAAGTTTGACTTTTTTTATTTTCTTAATTAGTTAAAAAACCTTATTTGTATACATTATGAATCTTTGAATAAAATAATACTGGTAAAATTATTGTTTTTACATTATGCGTAAAAAATTTCCAATACACAAGAAATCGTCAAAAAAGAATTATTGATAAGTGACCTAACGAACTTGAAGACGGAGGAAAGGTTTCAATAACTTTATCTTTTGTAATATACATAAGAGATAGTAAAGTACAACCGAAAAACAATCAAACTTTAAATTCATACAGTTAATAATAAAGCTAGTGTTGTTAACGACCAAAACCGTATTTCGATCTATGATCCAAAAAGCTGCAATTTATTAAGAAATTGCGTTTTTCAAATTGCTATATCAAAAACTACAGCAGTAAAGAGAAAGCCAATTAGATGGATTGATAGAGAATTTTTTAAGTAAGATAGCATAAAAAACAAAAAAATCGTATTTGGTCAAATGTTGGTTAACGGCGTTATAGCTTGAGGAGGGTACAATACAGTCGATTGCTTCATGTAAATCGAAGATTCTATCACTTGTAGCCACTGGTAGTAAAAAATATGCATTTTTTGTCTAAAGTGGCCATGAAGCAAATTTTATAGATCAACATTAATGCCGTATCAATTTTCAAGTGAATGGCATAGATTATTAAAATCTTTTAAATTTAATAAACCAAGGGTTTAGGGACTGTAAAGATTTGTGTGATGAATTTACCCAGAAGGCAAATCAAAATATAACCTGAATATAACAATTCCGTAACGCATTCACTGATTTTGAGAGAATACGATCTATTTTAGATTTATTAATTGTTTGATGTTCTAGAACTATGAAATGGAATTTTTTAACCTTTTAATTTTCATAGGTTATAAGGGTAAAATTTTTATAATCCAAAATGATTTTATCATTCCCAGTCATGAAGAAAATACTGCAGTCTGCCAGCGATAGGTCAAAACATTTTTCTGTTTTTTGTACCTGTGACAAAGGACCTTTGGAGTTTGCGCGTAGGGTCGAACGCTAAAGTGTCCCGTCCCACTCGCATGGCGCGGACTTAGACGCTTGTGGTACCCGCCATAGGGGATGCTGATACTAGTGCAAGTATAATCGCGTCTCGACGCGGAGCCCCCCGTGCGTTTAGAGTTTCCGGGTTGCAAATCGAAACACTCGGTTGAGAGCGCAGCTGATTTGGTTTATCGCTGTTAAATCTCAATTCTGAGAAGTAGAAATGGCCTTATAGCATTTTAATTATTATTTTATACATCTTGTTTTTGTTTGCTTACAGCAATCGCCCTCCAACGCTTAGTATTTTAATAACTTCTTGGCCAATTACAGATAGACATAGAACTCGAAATCTGATTCTGTTTCTCCAGCATAACCTCGCGATCTGCTGCTTGTAAACAATAATCATCTTCGGGAAAGATGCGAAATATAATATAAAGCGAGCACGTGCAAGTTACCCAGTTCAAATAAATACGTTTAATGAAACCGATACACGATGCTCGCCCGACTATGCTATGGTCTATGGTCTTATAATTGGGAGGTCTCGGGTTCGATTCCCGGCGGGGGCAATTTAGGAATTTATAATTTCTAAATCGTCTCTGATCTGGTCTGGTGGGAGCCTTTGACCGTGGCTAGTTACCATCCTACCGTCAAAGACGTGCCGCCAAGCGTTTTAGCGTTCCGGCGTGTAGAAACCGATTAGGGGTATGGGTTGAATTTACACTGCTATAATACCCCATCCAAGTTAGCCCGCTACCATCTTAGATTGCATCGTCACTTACCATCAGGTGAGACGGCAGTCAAGGGCTATCTTGTCATCGAATAAAAAAATTCATGTATGCATTCTTATACGTTCCAAATTAAAATCAGTTGTACTGAATTTGTGACTTTAACATTTTACAAATTAGGTTCATTTTACTTTGACACTAATGTCATCAAATTCTTATACAATCAATCGAATTAAAACTAGGTAGGTACTATTAGGTATTCTGTGTTTAAACTAAGACCAGGCAGATCATGGTAGGTAGTAGGTAGACCATGACAGTTCGTAAAGAAATTGGTGCCTCTGGTAGCTCTGGTAGGTACTACAAGTGTTCATGGGCGGCGGTAATCACTTTACATCAGGTGACCCGCCAGCGCGTTTGCCCGCTATTCATATAAAAAAAATCTGAGTAGGTAGGTACGATCTTTATCAGTGATATACACCTATTGGTTATATCCTCCCTGTATACACCAGGTAGGTAGGTAGGTAGGTGGGTAGGTACGGTACGGTACGGTAATAAATCCGTCGGTCCTGCGCCTGATCTCTTTCAAGTCACATTACCATCAAATAAAAGTATAAAATTGATGGTATAGAGTGAACACATTTGAGCAAATTATACTTGTAATACTTACCTAATAATGTCCTTCCGACCGAATCCAATCATGGTGGCTTCCTTAGAGGCTAGCCTTCTGCGCGAGAGATAATAGGTATAGTGTACAAGTGTGTGCTATATATCGATGGTGTGTGCGCAAACACAGATGTACTCTTTATTCCCTCACTCTCATAGCCCGATGGGACGGAAATCTGACACGACCGGAGAGAGATCAGGCGCAGGACCGACGCCTTTACATGCTCTTCGAGGCATGGCGGTGGATCACCGCCAACTTTCAAACTGCGGGCTAATAGCTAGGTACCTACCGACTGCACATTTCTTGACAGAAAAATCCAATAAGTAGGTACATTTTGTGACCCGACCCGAGAATCGAACCTCGGACCTCGTCTACATCACAACGTCACACATCACAGGTGCTGCGCTATGCGCTAGAAATGTATAGGTAGGTATAACATATTATATTATTATGTAAGTATAATAATAATACATAAAAACCTAAGAAAAGAGTCAAAATTTTATGAAAATACAAACCTTCCTCCTCGATTTTGATAACCCTACCTCCGTACGCACTGTACGGATTCCACTATCGACATACAAATTCGCGCCTAAAATAAATTGGAAAAAAAAATTGCGCCGAGAAGCGTCCCTCCTCCTTGAAAGCCCGAATGGGAATGAAATTGGAGGGCTGCCGCTGTCCATTATAACGCTTCCCATACGAATTTGTAGGAGAGTTTTATGATTATATTTTTCATTAAATAATAGGAAGATGTAAGTCTAAAATAAAAATTGCTGAATATACTTTGATTCCTTTACTTTTGAAAAAGAAATTATTTTTCTGGTTTATATCAGTAGAACATTTCACGCTCCTAGGAATTCCACAAGTCGTTTTCCTAGTAAAAGTGAGTTCTTAGTGATATTTGAAAATTTTTTTCTCAATAAGTATTATACTTGTATCATATATAAAGTTGTTGAATAAACTTCAACTATCGAAATAGCTGAACAAATTTTTTTTTCTTGAAAATATATCTGTTTACTGGGTTAAACTATGGTAAGCAGAGAGCGTGTTTGGCGTAATGCCCCGTTAAACAAAGGTTTTTTAAAATTTTTGTTCCTCTGTCTGTCTAAACGCTCTAGCACAGAATTCATTAGGTCACAGAATTCATTGGGAACAGCCGAACCAATTTTGACGGGACTTGCGCAGGCAGGTGGGGAATAAATATAAAAGTAAAGACCAAAGTTATTTTTATGATCTTCTTTCCAAAAAAAGAAGCGTTAAATAAAAATTAATTATTTAGGAATACTTTGTGCGGCCTTTTAAAAAGTATTTTTATATCCCGGGATGTAAAAGAGTTTTTTAAAATATCTAAATTTAGGCGGACGAATTTCGGCATTTTGTGTTAAATAATAATTAAACTATGGTCAAAAAAGCGGTTTTGTTATTTTTTGACTAGAAAAGTCTCGATTATTATTAGGTATCATTCAATGTTTTTATTGAACTATATGTAAATGCTGTTATGTTAACATAATCTATATAAATATTTTTCAAAGTTTCCGTTGATGAAAAACATAGCGCTATAATATACATAATATATACATATAATTATACATAATGTCTTGACAATAATCTTGTAATGTGTCTACATAAAGATGTTGTCAAGAAGCTTATGCAAACGAAATGATATTTTACATCAGTTTTGACGATATAATATTTTATAATAATAAATAAGTAATCAGCGAGTGCTATTTTAGGAGTGCTGGTAAATCTCTGTACTCTTATCTATTCTGTAACTCTATGTCGTTACTGATTTGTTGTCATGTGCCGCTGTTTATAAAACTATTTTCGGGTAAGTTTGTTTATTATATAAATAAATATTTTAGGTGCTACAAATACTTTAGGTTCAGAAATTTTGTAGATTGATTCTATGACTCTACACTAAGACGCTTAAAATAATATTATAATATATTAATTAAAACATAGACAATTAAAAGAATAAAGACGCTGATGGTGATGACTACAGATAGGTAACCCAAAGCTTGGCGATTTCATCTAATAAATAATAAATATTAATATCAGAAAATGATGCATACAGCAATGGTCCAACACATGGAGGAATCAAATTTTTTGCCCAGGTCCAACATTATGCATTACTTTCAATCAACATGACGTGTCAGCGACATCTTGAAGCCAACACCTATCGATCTATTTTTTCAAACGCCCCAATTCTTGATAAGTACCTACTACATATTTTATTTTTTTTCTTTTTCCTTCAAGCATAAAATGTTTATAACACATATATTACATTAACTACCTACCTACTTATATATTTTTAACGACTATTTTCAAGGTCCAAGTCAAAAATCCATACAAAAAATAATAAGAATAGGTAGAGGTACGTTGTGATAAATTATACGAGTGTTCTTGATCAATGCTAAATCCATCAATCATTAAAATATGAAAATGATAAACAAAACATACCTAATATATAAGTACATACATACCTATTTATATACTTCGTTCGAGGTTAGTAACTTATAATTTGGAATCAATTGCCTTTGGAATTGAATCCTCATTAACCCCTGAAAGGTCGCAGGTTCGAGCCCCACCCGTTGCACTATTGTCGTACCCACTCCTAGCACAAGCTTTTCGCTTATTTGGAGGGGAGAGGAGAATATAAGTCAAGCCTGGCTCGTATTCTTTAAAAAAATATATCTTCAGACTGATTAGAAAACGACTATAGTGAACTCTGAAGTAGGTCCTGATGTTTACACCTAGATAGACTAGGCAGGTCATAGATACCTACACTAAGATCTAAAGTCTAGACTGCTGTGACTATCGTAGGCCAATTATTTATTATTATAGTGGTAACAAAGAAAGATAGAACAAGATAGAACGGAAAAGTGGGCAAAGAAGATGAAGAATGGAAATTATGTGTTAGCATTGATTTTAGCAATTTGCAAAATAGTGCACTTATTTATACTTATAATAAAACTGTAACGGGACGAGTACAATTTGAATCGGAGGATGCTTTATTATCGATACTGAGCCCAAAACAATTTTTTTTGAATTTTTTGTCTGTCTCCTTTAACATATATTGAGGCGTAACAGGGGCGCAGTTATCGTTTTCGATTTTTTTTTCCACGACAGATCATCATAACACACGTGGGTGATGTAACATGGCGCACGCGCGTGTCTCGTGCACGCTTTTCTGACCTACACCTATTTTTATATTAGACGACAGAAATACGACTAGACGACTAGGCGCCGTATATTAAAAACGTAGAGCTATTTATATTGGAGTTCAAAACCAATATATGTAGATATGTACGCGGTAAAAAAAAAAAACGGGAAAGTACACGCACAATGCTTACCCAATTTGCTGTTTATTAGGAATCTAAAAATAGAGTTTATATATGGAGATAGCGATAAGAAATTCGACGTACTTCCGTCCACTAATGTCGTTAGTGATAATAATAAATAATTATAATTAATAATAATAGTTTTAATCAAGCCTATCATAAGAGATGAATTATAATTGAAAAATTAGTAAGAACTTAGGTACTTATATTATAAATGTGTTTGTTTGTAATAAACCTATTTTTGGGTTGTTAGTTTGTCCTTCAATTACGCCGCAACAGATCTACGGATCGACGTGATTTTTTGTATGGGTATAGAGTTCCTGCGGAATTTCTAAAAGCTAAATTCCACGCGGACGAAATCGCCGGCATCTGCTAGTCCTTAATTTATAAAACGATAGTGTCATTTTAAATCGGTAACGAGCTGTCCTAAAAAAAGTCAGAGTATCGTAACCATTACGTTGTCGTTTTATTTAAAGACTCTTATCACAGTAATATTTGAGATAGTGATAATATTTAGGGGTTATTAGGCATAAATTAGTTGCCTACCTACTTTAGTTGATTGACCTTTAATATTTTATCAATGCTCGTTGATAGAGCCTATAGTGATGCTAAGTGACTATTAAGTGGCGCATATATTTAATAGATTTTTAATAGATGTAGAAATAGAGGAATATTATTTTATTGAATGAATACAGCTACCTAACGCAATCTACTATGCATATGATTCTTTTGTTCCGCTTTTCTACAACATTTCTTGGCGAAGATGTGCTAACAGGCCTTACAATCATAGTCATACTACATACCTACCTAGCTTATTTTTATTATTTTGTTGGTATGAGTTTTACCTACCTCACAGGTTAAAAGCTCGAATGTACAAAAATCTCTATTAACAGATCTAAAACCCGGAAGACTATAAAATACTTGAGAAACATGTGAACAACCGAATTCGCAATAATACCTACCAAGTTTGCAGGATTTAATTGAGAAAGATATGATAGCAGCTCGTTTTTCTTATCTACTCTTATTATCTTCTTATTCGTCTTAGTTTTCATTATTTGATAAATTATGGCTTGATAGTAAAGGACCATTGGGTTCTTTATCTGCGAGATTCTGGTCTTCATTTAAAAACGTACATTTAGGAATAGATAGCATAAGTATGTATTGTATTTAGGCTGTAATAAAACATAAATTACAATACTAGGTGATTACATTTACGGTATTGTACCATAATCCGTAATGTATTTTCTGTTTTTCAATTTGAATCCAATTAATAAATAATCCAATCCAATTAAATAAGTGCCGTGGAAAAAAGTTCATCTTAAATTACGAATTTAGCCTTTTATTGAGGAGCAATAATGGAATCTACCTAACGAAACCCAAATTGCGGTGTTTGAATCCTTTCATTTTTGAACCGGATTTGAAAATCGATGCGCAAATCTAACGGGTCAGTGACGTAAGTAAACCTTTAAAATTCAAGATGATATCATTGTAAAAAATATTTTGACGTATACTTACACGATTTTATGCCCGTTTTATGTTTGTTGTGGTAGATCGCAAAATTATTTTTTGTCTGCTCTAAAACTACGATATAGAACTGAGTTATATTTACGGTCTCCTCTTAACGCTTTACCACTAAAATAATTAAAAATTTTCCTATTAGACATACTTATCTATCGCATAATGTAAAGATCTCACCCACTAGTGGTTCTAGGTAGAGCAGATAAATGAATGAATAATAGAAACACTTGATAGCAATTAAATAAGTACAATCATAACTATGTAGAATAGAGAGACGTGATCACATCACTGACGGAGTGGTCAAGGAAGTTACACCTACATAATAATATATATAAGCGTAATTATGGGCATAAAGGGTGTTGAATAATAAATATACATATAAACTTTTAAGTGTTATATTTAAAAAAAATATGAATAAATATTTTGCTCAATTTATCTTATCCACAAATGACAATACATACCCTGTGCCCTTTCTAGATCTAGATTACACATACAAAGGAAGTCTCACTAATTTTGTCGTTCTAATTAATTATTTTCAAAACTAATTAATTAGATATTTAAATGCGATATGCTCATTTTCGATTCCTTTTTTATTACGGTAGGCAGGTACCCCAAAATATCAAAATAGATAACCTCGAATATGAATTATGATGATAAGAATTAATTAAAACTATTTATTAAGTATAAGATTCATTCGATAAAAATGTCTATCAAAACCGATGGTAGATATGGGTCTAAATATAATAATGCGACGAGTATTTTTATCCTAAGCCTTGAGCATGACCTAGTTTCAACTACAGTAGGTGTTTAACACAAATAAAATGCTCACGTTGACCTGAAAAAATAAATAACTGATCTAGTGCATGTCAGAAACGCATAAGAAAGTTAAGAAAGGTTTTTGTACTATACTAGTGAAAAATTCTTTATCAGAAACTAAAAGCAAGAATTAATATACGAAAGAATTTTATGCTGTAGAGGAAACATCTTTTTTTTATTTACACAAGTATTAATCATAGTTTATAAGCTGTTCATAACGGTGACTATTATCCCTTAAATGCATAAAGTAGTAAAACTGCAACATACCATTCAAACGACCATAAAATTATTAGTATGAGTTCAATGCATGCTGTTGCAGGATTATTACTATCATGGTGATATATTTAATCGAGTGGCAACACACTTTTTTTCTTCACGACTGTCAAATTTAAATTGATTTTGACAAATCAAAGCCGATCGTAATTTTGGAGCGGATGAAAATTGTGTATTTGCTTTGCAGTGTAATTATTTGGTTTTCGAAGGTACGTTCAAACAAAATTAGTTATTTTACGTAATAATTCATCTTCTTTTCAGTACAATTTATAAGTTATAAAAAAAACTTTTGGTGTGTTCGGAAATTTTGTTTATTTTGTTGTTGTAAATCTGCAACAATATGCATTTACTAGAAAATGTCCCTGTTTAGTTACTAACTATCACTTTTATTGGTTTTCAGATGCCATACTTGAATCAAAAGCAAATAGAAGAGTATTTAGCTCTAATAAATGATGGAGAGATTTCGGAAGATGATCTTGAGGACTCGGATACAGAAGGTAATGAGATTTTTTATGAAAATGGAGACGATTTGCTTCACGATCTTGAGAGTCCATTAGAAGAGGAAAATGATGACCCCGATAATGATCCATTCATGGCAGGAGACCCGCCATTGATAAATGAAGCTACAGCAAATGATCAAGTGCCACAGGTTCCATTCCCCTCAACAAGTCAAGCTAGTCGCCGAGCAACTATGAGAGGACTCGTATGGAAGGTAAAAAAATTTGTTTTGAATTCTGACCAGACAGCTTTTCATGGAGACACTACATACCCACCTGAACTGAAGGATGAGGCTACTACTGGTACTCCCTATAGTATTTTTTCACATTTTATTACATCAGAAATAGTTCAAAGGATTGTGGAAGAGTCTAATTTGTATTCCGTTCAAAAAAATGTGACTAAACCATTAAATTTATCTGAAACTGAGCTAAGAAAGTTTATGGCGATACTGATATACATGTCTGTTATAAAATATCCCAATGTACGGCTATACTGGTCAAATACTGTAGGTTTTCAACCAATCAAGGACATAATGACTGTCAACCGATTTGAGACTATTCGCAGATTTCTACATTTCAACAATAACGAGAAACATTTACCCAAGGAACACCCACAACATGATAGGCTCCATAAGATAAGGCCTATAATTAGCCATCTAAATGAGAAATTTGCTTTAGTTCCTATGGAACAAAAACTCTCAATTGATGAACAGATGTGTGCCACAAAAGTGGCACACTTCATGAAGCAGTATTTACCTAATAAGCCCCATAAGTGGGGGTTTAAATTATATGTGATGTGCAGCGTGAAAGGTTATGCTCATAAATTTGAAATATATACTGGCCAAGAGAATGAACGGCTTCCAGATGAACCAGATTTTGGGCCAGTGGGAAATGTTGTAGTCCGGCTTGCTAGAGGTGTCCCAAGGCATATAAATCATATAATTTATTTTGATAATTTTTACACCTCTATACCTTTAGTTACCTATCTTGCCAAACAAGGAATCTATAGCCTAGGTACTGTGCAATCTAACAGGCTAGTGAACTGCAAACTGCCGGACAAAAAAACAATGATGAAGAAATCTGTTCCTCGTGGAACTTATGAAGAGCAGACGACTGAATTTGACGGTATTGATTTGACAGCAGTTACTTGGAAGGACAATAAAGTTGTAACTTTTCTATCTTCATATGTTGGAGCTGAACCTGTGGGCCAAGTAGAAAGATTTGACAAGGCAAATAAGACTAGAATTAAAATTTCATGCCCACATATAATAAAGGAATATAATGCCCATATGGGCGGAGTGGACCTAATGGATAGCTTTATTGGGAGGTACCGAATTGCAATGAGAAGCCGAAAGTGGTATCTTCGTATCTTTTACCACTTATTGGACATGACGGTAATAAATTCTTGGCTTGTGTATAAAAATTTAAAAACAACTGAAGCCAATTCATCAGTTCTAAACCTATGTAACTATAGACTGGAACTAGCTGAGGTATTAGCCAAAGTAAATAACTCATTTGAACTCTGCAACAAAAGAGGAAGGCCAAGTACCAGCAACAGTGTTGAAATGGAAATACAAGCAAAAAAAAGGAGAGGACCAGCTCAACATATTCCTCCTAAGGACATAAGGACTGATAATGTTGGTCACTGGCCTGGTAATTGTGTTCGCAGCAGATGCAAAATGCCTGGATGCAAGGGATACACGCAAAACAGGTGTGAGAAGTGTGGAGTAGCTCTTTGTCTTACCACAACCAAAAATTGTTTTAAAAATTTTCATATGTAGTTATTGTCTAGTGAGTGCATAGTGTTGTAGTTCTGCAACAAATGGTTTTTAATAAAAATAGCTATGAAAATAAAAAAAACTATTTTTTTTATTATTTTTCCCTAAATCAGCATATTCATGGCTCCAAAATATATTTTTTCTCGGTCTAAAACTAAATCATGCATAAAATCATGCATTTAAGGGTTATGACCCCCTTTTTTGGACCCTGTAGATAGAGGCTACATTTATCCGCGAATTCTGAAACCGCGAAAAGCGATTAACGGAACCGCACATTTTTGATCACAATAATAAAATTATGGGCCGATCAGAAACTTCCGTCTAATAACTGCCGAGGTGAACATATTTTTCAATATGCATGCTTAAAATAGTAATTAGTATAAAAATCAAGTTCTTTATGCATTTCGTGCGGTAGTAAATTCATTAACAAAGATCAGACCAAGGCCAAGGTTTATTTAAAATGGCTCTCTATAACGTCGAGTGACGTTTAACAGAGGGATAAATTGAGCGTTCTGACAGTTTTTTTTAATCTGCCAAAATATCTTGGATAAAACTTATTTTAAGTTGGTGAAATCGGCCCTTAAGAATGAAGCTCAGTTTACATTTTAAAACTGAGCTTCATTCTTAAGGGCTTTATTCTAGTAAAGGCTTTATAATATAAGCAAATATGCTTATGTATTTCTAAAAATTGTTAAAAGGGAAAATATTAATGTGTTTGGAAAATGTAGATATTTTTTCTTACTTTTGATCCCCTGTTTGTCAAAGTTAACTACTAATATGTACCTATACCTCTTCAAAAAGGAAAATAAATATAAATGGCACAAGACCTTTGAGTGTGGGAATCCCGATAAAAATCTTATAACTTTAGTCCAGCTGTGGATAACGAGATGAAAGCACATAAAAGGTAACTTTGAATCACTTATGCTGTGCTCTTATAGATTTGAACAGAGTGATAAAAGCCTAGAGCTGAATAAAAAGTAAAGAGTTATATAATATCATTAGATAATATTATCTTCCCTCTTAATTGCTTTTTGTTTGTCTGCCATTAGACTCATTACAAATATTGTAAGTTCCAAGTTCTGACCACAAGACCGTATTCTGAGTGATATTGTAATCGAGTACCTAGTTGGGTTGCCACAGTTAATGTGGAGCGGTGTCATAATATTATTAGCATTACTTACCTTTATTTCCCTCACATTGCTCTTATCTAATGCTCCTACATTTTTTTTTATTGACTAGATACTAGATAGTCCTTGACTGCGATCTCATCTGATGGTAAGTTACGAGGCAGTTTAAGATGGTAGCGGGCTAACTTGGAAGGGTTACGGCAGTGTAGATTTAATTTCAACCCATACCCCTAATTGGTTTTTAGTTTCTACACGCCATCGTGCCGGAACGCTGAATCGCTTGGCAGCACGTTTCTGACGGTAGGGTCCTCCCACCAGACCAGAGACAATTTAGAAATTGTCCCAAATTGCCCCCGCCGGGAATCGAACCCGAGACCTCCCAGTTATAAGACCGCAGCGCTCACCACTGCACCAGGGAGGTCTTCAAAAGTGATAGTCTAATGGTTAGACTGTTGTCTTCTATTCGGGAGGTGTCGGGTTCGGTCCCGTAACTCTGTTCCAAGTTATGTGAATTTAAAAGCAATTAAATATCAGGTGAAGGAAAACATTGTAAGGAAACCTGCACACCTGAGAGTTCTTCATAATGTTGTCAAAGGTGAAGTTTGCAAAGCTAGCATCTTGGCAAACTTCCTTCCTCCTCTCTGAGAGTAGACCTGCGATAGACTGCAGTGTGAAAAGAGTTAGTTCTACTGAGTTTATTCCTGCCTCTAATAATAATTTTGCTATTGTTTTAATTAATACGTCGCACAAGCACAGCATAATTATGGCGGAATAAATTATTCTTATTTTTTCTTTTCCTTGCTCACCGCTATTAATGGTCTATGGAAAAACATCTTTATGCAGAGTTGCGCAGTGCACTGTAGGCCATCGCGCATGCTTGTGGTTAACACTGGAAGGTTCTAGAAGAGCTGACGTCAATTACGTCACACCACGTACCTACCTTGTGACGTAGTAGCCGTTAATACGGATAAGCCGTAAAACAAGCAGAAACGAGGTCTGTTGAGAATTGAGATTAGTGCTGACTGCCTCATCATTATGGAGAATCATGGAACTATAACGCTTAGAAGCGCAGTAGTCGACGAGGAGATAAGCCATTTTTAGTATGCCTTTAAAGGCTGACTACGCAATATCTTCGCGTTAGTACCACGAGCTCGCAGAAAATTACTAAAAATTATGTACCTGCTGTGCTGTGAAAGAGTGTCATAATTCATCATAATAACCATCAAAAACGTAACTATCAGTACCAGTAAAAAAAAATTACATGGCACAAATATATTGGTTCTTTTGAACCTACGTTTGTAGCGGTACTTTGTTAAAACTTCCATTCTGAGCTAACAGTTCGATGTGGAGGATTATCTAATTTTTAATTAAGTAGATAAGATTCTGAAAATGTATGAGATAATCTTATCTGTACCTATTAATCTTATGTTTTACTCTCTCATTTATTTTCTAGACAATATTAACTAACATTAATTTAAAATTTTTGAGAAAACTTACATAAAGAATAGGTAGGTAGGTATACAATGTTCCAGATTGTATTTTTGTGATGGCAAATCTAGGAATTCTTTCTTTTCCAAAGACAACTTCCAAAAGGAGGAAGTTCTACAAAGACAAATTCTTCCACACTTTAATATTGTACTTATAATAATATTGCACTAATAAATGATTAATATTATTATTAGTAATAAAATTAATTAATTAATATTATTAATTATTTATTTAATTTTATTATTATTTAATATTGTACCTAATATTCTAGACAGAAAAGGTGTTCCGAACCAGTGTTCTACATATAATAATAATGATTCCAAACTTAGATTTTCAAAAACAAAAGCGCCTTGTATGTAAAAGCTGATAACTCTATATTTCATAACTATTTTATCTCTTTCTTACAATCAAATCTTATCTTATCTTTTAAGTTAAGAAAACGTTTGACAAATCAATTGTCTGCTGCATCATTCATTATTTCGTCAATATTGCATTAGATTCTTCTTGAGTTGAGTCTACTTTGTTTACAATGACACGTGTCTAATGTTTTTTTTTTTAATTCTCATTTTTAATAAGGGACTTTTGAAGGTGACCTTCATGTCAGCCCCATCGGTACTCACAAAATATTACAATTATAATAATACAATTAATATATACAAAATGCTGTGTCTAATGTTCATTCTAGTCTAGGTATAAGCAAAGTTTCTAAACCTAGCGATAATGCTTTTGTAACTATGTATAAACAAGCGGTGGGAAATGCAGTCCGTGGGATCACAAGATGGTTCGACTTAGGTAGCCGTGCGTCGTTAGCGTCCACTGGCACCTTTCTCTTCAACGTACTTTCAGATTTTGATGTAATATCTCTTGATTCTACCTAAATAGATATCTACTTAGACACTAATGCTGAGATTTATAGAACGTTCAAATAGTTTTAAACTCAAGATAGAGGTTAAAACGAGACACAAGTATGACTGAAGTAACACGAAAACCACTCGAAACATAATCGCTCGAAAGTATCTAACCAATTGATGATGTTAAATTCGCCTTGTTTTGTCAATTCGCTTCTATTTGCTTCAGTAGGACACTTGCCATGTATTAAGTTTTTTTTGCAATCCTTTTCGCACAGTAAAACGCAAAAAAGAAATGTAGTTTTAAAGGTAGGTACCGCACATAAAACGAGTACCTATACTTAACTCTATATTTAGACACACTAAATATACAAGTTACACTTACATACCAGTTAATAAAATAAAAACGATCAGAATGGTACCTTGAAATTAAAATAAACGTCCTGGAAAAGGCAATAAGCAAAACGTGTTAAATTAAGACACAGTTTAAATAAATACCCAACTCAGAAATTAGATTGTGTTCGCGGTTATAAAATTAGTGAAAAAAAAAAATTCGTTATGAATAAAAATTACTTAGTCCAAAGCACTCGTAAAGGCATCAGTCTAACAGTGAACATGCAACAGCGTACAGGTTGATGGATGGATAAACTTAACTACAAGTATTAAATTAAAAAAAACAAAAAAAAAATTTAATCCCGCATCTTATTGTGAAGTAATAGAAAGAGGTGAAACCTAAACTACCTATCCAGAGAGCTCCATCCATAAGAGAGGACGACGAGATTATGCTATGTCTGAGAATATATTATTTAAATCGCGTGCTGCATACTATTATAATATTTGTAGTCAAACATGTAGCTGAGAATCAACGTCGTAGGTAGGTTATATGCAATGCGTTGCGCAAAGAGGCAAGCGAAGGCCGATGTATACGGAAAACGCACAAATTGCTGCTAATTTTTAATAGATTCGCTACATTCCAACATCGAGAACTAATTTCGAACGAACACAGAGCATGCAATGTGAAAATAATAATCTACTAAATATCCCACTACTATGGCTGAGATCTAAGTACTTACTTATAAGTTGGCGTTGACTTGACTCCGACTTGAGATAGAGTTATGAGATCTATTACATAATATGACCCAGTCATTATTTTATAATTAACCCAATCTGTCTTTCTGTCTATTCGTGTGTTGGTCGTGGCTAAGGAACAACTGAACCTGTCTGTGTGTTATTTTTTTTTTAAAGAATATTAGCCAAGCTGAAATTGACTCCTATTCTTTGCTCCCCTACAAATAAGCGGAAAGCTTGTGCTAGGAGTGGGTACGACACTATTGCAACGAGTGGGGTTCGAACGTGCGACCTTTCAGTTTTCAGTCCGTACCTTAACCGTTGGGCTATTGAGGCTTATATCGACTGAACCTATTTTAACTAGAAGCAGGCAGGACTTTGCAGGAAATGTTCTTAGATACTTTTTATCCAGTAAAAACAAAAGTTTTGAACGAGATTTTTACATAAGCAAATCGTAAGGACAAATGCTACTCGTAGTTGGCAATGTTATCTACATAGGTGGATATAATACGCGTTATAAAGGATTAAAATAAAATGACGCAGTTAAGCAACTCGATATTACCAAGGCCGTGAGGTTAAATTGTATCAATCAATACAAGTCAAAATTATGGGCTTAGGGATTAACAGTCGTCTTCTCATCTTACCCGATGGTCATCCACTACTGGACATAGATATCTTAGAACTGGTCTAATTGGCTTGAGATCTCCGTCCACCTAGTTGGGGCTCTGCGTTCGATGCCAGGATTCAGCATTCAGCAGTATACATTTCAAATGCTATAAATACCCTACTATCTTATTCTATAAATCCTTCGAATCTCGAAGTTGAAGTTAACTAATTTACTTCCCCTCTAAATAAGTAAAAAGCTTGTGTTAGGAGTGGGTACGACAATAATGCAACGGATGGGGTTTGAACCTGCGACTTCAGTTTTCAGTCCGCACCTGTAACCATTGGGCTATTGAGGCTATTGTCTTTTTCATTCAAATATGTGGATTATTATTATTATATTCTTTATCACTGTGATTTCTGGGATTATATCTATAATGTTTCAATGTTCTCTCTATGATTTTGATTAGGTAGGTGTGTACCTACTATAATAAATATAGTCGTCTCTTATAAATAGTTTGAATCTGTTTTAGTGCTGATGGAACCGTATATTTTTCTGAGATAAAAAAATTCCATCTCTTACATATTAAAACTTTTTTTTTATAATTTTTTTTTTTGAATATTATTTCAGTAAAACCTACTTACGTTAGTTAATTTAGTTAAATACATATAAAGTTGGTTACACCCATAAACATCATTAATGGTTACACCAGACATTACACGAAAGATTTAAAATAGTATAGTTAATTTGTTGAAAGTGAAACTCATTTCCGTTGCGTACGTGCCAATAAAGTTGCAATATCGATTTCAATTTGTTCCTACAATCTTCAGTTATGTAACACTTCTGTCAAGGAAAACGTTATAGAAACAAAAATCTTCACGCTTTGAGGTAGGTATACGAGGTGAGTACTGATTAGTAAGGCAAAACTTACCTATGTGGTCAAAGTCGCGGAAAATCGGTAGTTATTTTATAAACTTTGTTTTTAGGGTTCCGTATCCAAAAGGTGCAAAAGGCATCCAATTACTAAGCTTCTGCTTCCGTATGTCCGTCCGTATGTCTGACAGCGAGCTATATCTCATATATCGTAATACTAGGTAGCTGGTAGACAGACATGTACTTAAAAATTTCACTGAATGTGAATTTCTATTGCCGCCATAACAACATATTGGAAGAGATCGCTTTTTAGCGATAAGACCGCCTATTTGTACTGACATAATGTATTCCGTTAAGTTTGCTTTTTTCTGTTTGTGGTGCAATAAAGAATACATAAATAAATAAACATAATATAAAAAAACTTAAAAATTTTAGAGTGTTTTCATGCTATAAACTTTTGTTTTCACTCCATAATAATCATTTTAATAGCTGGTGATAAGTCTTGTACGATGTTACGGAACCCTTCGTGTGCGAGTTTGACTCATACTTGGCCGGATTTTTTACTATTATTTATTCGAGACGTTACCAGCCGGTAGAGTTGGGTAACGCAAAGTTTTGTTCAGCCAATTTAAAAATCCGACCTCGGCAACATCTAGATTTTCGTAAAACCTTTTTGAATTGTAATTCTTAAAATCCAAATGTTAATATTGTTAATCTTTTGATGTTTTAGTGTTTTTAACCGACTTTCAAAAAGGAGGAGGTTCTCAATTCGTCGGAATCTTTTTTTTATGTATGTTCCCTGATTACTCGAAGACGCCTTTTTTTTGTTTGAAAGGGTGGGTACGAGTACTTCCCAGGTGGTCCCATTGTCATCAGATCAGGATCTGATGATGGGATCCTGGAGAAATCGAGGGATTTCTTCAAATTTTATAAGCACAATTGATTATATCTTTGTAGTGGCATTTGAAGTTGTTTCTGTAAAAAGAATTTTTACGTTTATGTTATTATCTCTTTGTTTTAAGCCGGCATTCATTCGGCAGTCACCTAATTTTGCCTCGTACACTTGACATTGGTCGACCTCGCAACTCGTAACCTATTTCGCAAAGTCGCGTCGCTTCGCTAGAATGGACAATGGCGAGTGAGGACATTGCATTTTAAGTGGATCGAAACTTCTGATTTAAAGGGAATATTAATCAAGAGACCTTCAAATGCAAAATGTATGAAGTAATGCAAAGCGGTTCAATGTTCATCTGGGAGTTTTGAGGAGGTTATTTTTGTCCCTGCCAACACGCAGAAGTCTATAGGGATTTTGTCAATACATAAAATCAAGAGTCCTTACACGACACAAGTGGCTAGTTAGCGTAGTAAAGTACTGTCAAGGACGCCAAGCAATTTAGCGTTCCAGCAGGGTAGCGTGCAGATCGAGTTGGGAGGTGCACCACTTGTTCCTGGTGCACCTCTGATGGCGTGTTGGGCCGCTTTATCGGTCACGGAGGAGGGTCTGAACGGCGCAGCTGGCTGGGCAGCGGAACGACTCTGTTCCCGCAGCCCAGTCATCAGGCGATGAGAGGAACAGCGTGGGGTTTTAGTCGGTAAAAGTCCGACATAACCCCCGTGCCTTCCCCGGGCACGGTGGATTTCCCCACGGGAAAAAAAGGGTAGCGTGCAGAAACCGATTATGGGTAGGTATGGGTTTAATTAAAATTGCCATACCACCTTCCAAGTTACCCGCTACCATCTTAAACTGCTTCGTTACTTCAAAATGAGAGGTTCAGGTACAACTAAAGTACATAGTAGTAACTAGTAATGGCCAATGTAATACTTTTAGCGTTATAAGCGAAGAAAATAGCACTATTATATGTAGATTATTATGGACTATTATTCTAAAATCACTGTAAAAAATGCATAGAACGAAGATAACACAATGCATTTTTTAAAATAATACATAATTTAATAAGCAAGTAGCAACGAAGATAGACTTTAAACCCTATCATCGTGACCTCCATTGTAAAACTTATAAAATAAAATATTGTATTGTAACTAATAGATGAACACGTTAGAAAGTTGGCAAATATAAACCCGTTTGTAGGCTAAGGACGTCCATACATCGCCTTCTGAGGCGGTTAGTAATCGGAAACGCGCATACAGAATTTAGATGTGTGAAGGACTAAATTGTATTATCACATTTTGGTAATAGTGACGACTGATGATGACCGAGCAGATTTTGACTGTCCGACTGAAGGTGTACTTATCGATATATTCGTTCGCCTCACGGGTTCGCGTTGTCTGATGTCTCAATCGCTGTACGTCGACAATTGGACCATCCAATAGTGTAAAAATAACAAGCTACATATTAACAATAATAAAAAGTAACAAGCTATATATATTAAAATTTAAGAAAAATTGAACCGACTTCCACATACCGAAGTAAAGCATAACTGAAAAGGGAAAAGTGTCTATATCTTGAAAACTATTGAACCGTTTACTGTTACGAGTTTACGCGTACGCTGACTTTTCGAGATCAACAGTCGACTGCATCGATCGATTTGTTTATTCATTCTAGATAAGAAAATTGTACTTAAATAGATACTTTTTCAGAATGTAATTATTATAATATCATTTTATGTCATGTAATAATTATTACATGACATCAAAGAAAAAAGAATGAAAAATATGGCCGAAATAAATTTTATAATAAGAAGTTATCTCTAGCTCTGTAAGTATCTACCTAATACGCAATAAAGATGCAAAAGGAAATAAAGATATAAAAGGAAAAGGTGACCGACTGACTGATCGACTGACTGATTCAACGCACAGCTCAAAGCATTGGACGGATCGGGTTTAAAGGCGTACAGATAGAGCTACTATAACGGAGGTATCCGCTAAGAAAGGATTTTTGTAAATTCAACCCCTAGACCTCAGGGGTTCGAAAAAAAAATCTAGTATTTATGAATTATCTTACTTCATCACAGTGATAGTGTAGTGGTACAGACTTATGCCTCCTTTTCGAGGTTTTCGAGGTTCGAATCCCAGTAAACGAATCTGCAACTTTTGGAAGTTATGATTCTCATACTTGGAAAACATTGTAAGGAAACCTGTATGCTTGAGTTGTTTAATCTAACTTAACCTCTATACCTAACCATATACCTAATGGGTTAAAAGATTTGACTATATTTTTTTATTTTTTTAAAATAAAGTTCTTTAATCTCATCTAGTTTCGAAAATATAGAGCTTTTAAGTTTCCTATTAGATAAAGAAAGCGCTATTGCAACATGAAGTCACGATTTACAAAATTTCGTTTAAGAAAGAGATGGATACAGTCGCAGTAAAATAGCTTATAACTTACTTATTTGTTTTTTGACCGATTTATTTTCTGTTTTTACAAAAGTTATTCTTACATGTTACATTTTCGATTGTAATTAATGAATATCCACATTTTAACAATGTAGTCTAATAATGACTAATACCCAATTCGTATTAACCGGCGTGGTTGACTGTAGCCATCTTTGAGTATATAACCAACGTAGCCATTTTTCTCATTTTGAGAGGTCAACGCTTCATCAAAACGAAAAGATACCTAAGCGTAAGTTAGATAACGTCATGCAATAAAAATAGGCGTGTACAAAGTTCATCTATACCTAACGTACTTATAATAAAACTGTAGTGGAACGAATTCTGTACATTTTGAAAATTTTAATCGGAAGATTCTTTATTATCGATACTGAGCCCAAAACCATTTTTTTTTGAATTTTTTGTCTGTCTGTCTGTGTGTGGGCGCATCACGCAAAAATTACTGAACGGATTTGAATGTTTGGAATAGTGGTAGCTGATACTCCGGGTCAATATATAGGATACTTTTTACCCTGATAAACAATAAGGTTTATCCGGGATAGGGGATGAAAGTTTTTGTTGATTTTGCTCCATAACTTCGTCAAATCTAAACCGAATTTGATAATACTTTTTTAATTATTAGAAAATATTTTGTCCAATTTTGGTGAAGATCTACTAAATATTATCAGAGATAGAGGACGTAACTTCTCGCGAATAAGTAGCAAGCACTCTAAACTTTTTCCACGTAGACGAAGTCGCGGGAATCAGCCAGTTTGTAAATAAAATCAGCACACGGCTAAAACCCAAATAAATATTTCGAAGTAAATGCCTACGCACATTCGGCGTATTGATGTTGCACTGTTTGCCTTCGCTCGTTGACGTAAACGCTATTCCACATGACAGCCGATCGATTCTTGACTTTACATCATCGAGTGTAAACATGCCGAGCCTCCTCGCGCCCTGACCTCCAATACATCGGGACGCAGATTATATTATATTGCATCAGATTTGTCGCCATATTAAGGTTATCGCATACGAGTAGGTAGGTACTACTAGGACTAAATATTACGTGCTCGTACGAAACGGCGAATAAAAGGTGCAAAAGCCTGGGACTCATTTTGATTGGTCGGAAACAACGTTAGGAGAGTGAGTCCTTGCAGACTGGATAAGGACTAAGAAATCAAACGAGGAAAATCCGACGCGGGATTAGTGCGACGATCGTATGGGATACTGGATAGTCTCTCAAAATGCAACGTTGCAGCAAGGATGCCATAAATTCAGCCAATCACCACAATTAAGACTGTAAGCAGTGATGATTTTCTCTGGTGGGAGGCTTTAGCCGTGGCTAGTTACCACCCTATCGTCAAAGACATGCCGTCAAGCGATTTAGCGTTAAGCGTGTAGAAACAGACTAGGGGTATGGGTTGAACACTGCCAACCCCTTCCGAGTCAGTCCACTACCATCTTAGACTGCATCGCCACTTACCATCAGGCGAGATCGCAGTCAAGGACTATCTTGTCACTGAATAAAAAAAAGTGATTGATGCAGTAAGTTTAACCGTCAATTTCAAAAGTCAGTCAATTTGCAGCATAAAGCCCCTAATGACCTATGAAGTTCGTATTTGAATTGTGAAATCGCCTGCACCCCAAGTGCATTAGGTACTAAGGGACTGCTCTTGTGAGCTCTGGACCTACTGATAATCAATTTTAAAACACTGATTAAGCGTGATTGCAAATTATTTATCAATAAAATTAACGGTCAACTTGATTCAACTGTTTTTTTGAGTTCAATAAAATTGGGTCATGATCGATCGAAATGAACTTCGAATGATCTCTACATCCGTCGCCTTTCTCTACGAATTCGGTTGTGAAATTAAGTTACGTAAATATGACTATTTTATTTGGAGTAACATTAAAGTACAACTTAACTTAATCACTTCGAACATAGCCCGTAGATCTTTGGCCCGTAGCTTCACCCATATGGAATAAGATTTAAAAAATCTTAGTTTTTGCGGGATAAAAAGCTTACATCATTCTCCAATCTCCGGGTCCTCAACTGTACCCATGCAAAAAGTTACGTCGATCCGAATAGCTATGCCATTAAAAGACAAACCAACAAACAAACACACTTTCAGATTTATTATGCTCGTGAGATAGGATAGAATCGTGGACATGCCTTTCGATTTTTTCTTATTCTTGTATAACCAAAAACGATCTTCAAAAGGCGGGGCATTTCTGCCAGACAACCTTCACAACTGATGGCTTACGAACAAAGTGATCCATGCATAGTCGCGATGTCTCCGTGTAACAATTTTGACTAGTTATTGCATCATTTCAGTAACGCCATTTCTGTTTTTTGTCAGTATTCGCACTAATATTAATTTCAAACGTAGGAATAAGTCTCACTAAAAAGTAAATTAGCAGTTATTCGAATAATCTGAATATATTTAAAACTAGCTGACTTCGTCCGCGTGGATTTAGTTTTTAAAATCCCACGAGAACTCTGTGATTTTCCGGGATAAAAAGTAGCCTATGTCACTCTCCAGGTCCTCAACTATACCCATGCAAAAATCACGTCGATCCGTAGCTCTGTTGCAACGTTATTGAAGAACAAAGCAACTAACAAACACACTTTCGCATTTATAATATTATGACTGACTGACTGATTGACTGACTCACTGATCTATCAACGCACAGCTCAAACCACTGGACGGATCGGGCTGAAAGGCACACAGATAGCTATTATGACGTCACCATCCGCTAAGAAAGGATTTCTGAAAATTAAAAGTTGGTAAAAAGGGGTTTCAAAAATCGAACTTAACTAGAGCGAAGTCGCGGGCTAAACCTAGTAAACTATATAATTGGAGTAACTGCTACTTTATTTATTTATGTTCGTATCACTAGATATAGTTGTATCAGTGTAATTCACTACAGCTATTGTCAGGAGAAAATAAATTGATCATTAGTATTCAAATAATTCCTAGTGTTGTTATTTTCGAGAAAAAGATAATTTGATGAAATTGGGCCTAAAAGTTGAAATTCTGTATCAGTAGATAATTTTTAGATTTGAATATTACTTTATTAGATTTATGTATATTGCAAGCGTACCAAATAAATAAATAAATAAATAAATAAATTATTATTGACGATAGAAGAAATGTGCGCTTGCCTTTAATGCTCTTGTAACGTAATAATGACAACATGACCAAGTAAATATTATTGTTTTTATCGATTAATTAATCGGTCATGATGTTTTGTTGCTAAGCTTAATGTGATGACGACAATTGAATTAGTTTACACCTAATTATGTTGATTAAAATAATTTTAAGCTGATATAATTGACTTCTAGAAGTTTTAGATTATAAATATGTACATATTATTATTATATTACTTATCAATCGATAATAAAAGAGGACATCCGCCTGCCCAGGGGGCGATATTCGAGAATCATTTAGGGGGAAGTCCCCTAGTGGCGGACACTTAAGGTTTTTATGAAAAATAAAAAAATCTGTTTAGAAAAATATTACTTTATTTACGTCTTATATTAGTCAACAAAACTTAAAATCAATATCAATTATCAAAAATGCAACTTCTGCATAAATATATTCAAAAACATAAATTAAACATTGGTGAAAAAAAAACGCAGTCTCTGGAAGTGGCACCTAGTATCGGACAGACTTCACTTCGAACCCCTAGCAAACCCCTGTAAACTTGTTTGGTCCCATAAACCCATTTTCAAAATTCTCAAAAACTTTTATTGATTACTTACTAACAACAATGAACACTACTTTATTAAAAACAAATATAGTAAACAACTTATAACAGATACACCTGTAACACTCACCTAAATCTTACGTGACGCAGTGTCGTCTGGCCAAAAACAGTAACCAAGTACTCCCACTGTTGTCGCGCGCGTCACGGGCAAACCGGGTCCCGTGACTCAGTTTTGCTGCATCCCCCCGCGCCCCTCTAACTCGGTTTTGAATCGCTCGCTTGCTTAGTCGCGAGATAGTACGAGTGTCCGGTACTAGGTGCCGTCCGGCGTTACGGGACTTCCCCCTAATCCAAATTTAGAGTAGCCGGTAGGTCGGCTAGACCGTAGGTAGTTAGACCAACGAACATACGATCTAGTTTAGATTACAAGAAAATTATTAAAACAGAATATCAACTGACTAACTACCTACTAGCTGATGCACGCGACTTCCTTCGCGTGGACTGAGGTTTTTTGATACAAATTAGCCTATGTGTTATTCCAGACTATATCTCTGTGCCAAACAGCCAGGTCGGTCCAATCGTTGCTGCGTGATTGAGTAACAAACTTAAACATATGTACATCCAAACTTTCGCATTTATAACAGCCAGTCGGTATTACAGCCATTACAGTAACAGTAATCGGGATGATGTTTTAGACTAAGGATTCAAACGATACCCCAAACTCATTCATCCAAAACTTTTTGGGTTTTCCGCATCCATTGTTCTAAATAAGTCCTAAATTGTTGTAATGTGAATGTGCGCGATTCCCAGAGAGATGTGGGTTCGAATCCCGCCGGCCGGCCTCGGAATTTTTGATATGTATTTATAAATCTATTAGGTTATTTTCTTTAGGTGTAGGTTAACACTTCAATAAAAAATTAAAAATGTGAATAATGTTTAATATTTGGGAAGCAATAGATAAATAATAAATAGAAATCCCAACGTATGATTTTCCTTTGATTTTCCTTCCCGAATGTGTCAAGCGTTGAGTTATTGTGGTATTAAAGATATATTTTATTATTATGAATGAATTCATTGACGTGGATAACTTTAGGTATTCTAATAAATTGAAAAACCCTTGAACTTATACTTGAAGGAAAAACCAGACTGCGTAAAAATTGAATTTTTAAATAAAAACTGAAAGGGAAAAAACAAGTGCTACATAGTCGGGACCATGGCGTAGCGAAAAAATTCTAAGTCTATGGTAGGGACCCATTATTATTATTGGAAAGATTTGAACCGATCTAGATTTTTAGTGGGTTTTTAAGGTTGTTAATTGATGACTAGCTGCTTGTCATCAATAAAAAATAAGTAGGTATTATGTGACTATGTGCCTTGTTTTGATGAGGTTTCACGTCGTAACGCTGTGACATAATTTCATTCAACGAGGTTAATGGCTGGATTTTTAATCGAGAAATTTTCACAGGTATTTTAAGATCGCTCTACCTGTAGTTTTATGATTATCTGTAGGTATTGATACCTTTTTATTTGGCTTCAGATGGAGATGTGTCCTGGCTGCAACGGGTATCGACGAGGAAGATAATATCTACTATGGATCGGCAATGAAGTGACAGATCAGTAGGGCTATCCTATATCTCGTTACTCAAAGCACAAAGTAAGGACAGTATACAACGTGCAACAAAAGGGTGGGTCAACCCTGAAGGAGGTCAATGTGCTCATGAAACTGAACAACTTTCCCCAAGGAACATAGGTCGAAATATGAAAAAAAAAATGTGGACCTCCCATACAAAATTGACTATCCGCTGATTGATTTACGTTTACGTTATGGAAGTAAAAAAATGTTTTTCATATTTCGACCTATGTTCCTTGGGGAAAGTTTTTCAGTTTCATGAGCACATTCACCTCCTTCAGGGTTGACCCACCCTTTTGTTACACGTTGTATAGATACCGTATCTCAGTGTAATTTCAGTAAGTATAGTCTCAGCTTTAAGTATATCTCAAACCTCAGAACCTAGGTATTTGCCTATTTTATTGTTTTAATCCGGAAAATGATTTCATTTTCTACGCATCACGATTCGTGATACGTAGAAAATGAAATCTAATAAAATCACCAGTTAGGTGCATTTGCGCTGCCGGATAATAAATGGATCATTCCTGCGGTGTGGGGCATCCAAGATAGGTACGAGTAGGTCGAGGCCTGTATTTGCAATATTTGCAGTCAGATCTGTTGTTTCCTGAGTAGTCATGAGTTCATGACCCATTTCTGTAGCTGTGACACGTTAGCACTTGAGCTGGCTGTGAATAGGGTTGCCAACTTTTTTCTACTGAATAAGTATTTTCCAGAATAATCTATAATAGGAAAATGCATTTCAAAAATACCTATTCTTATAATATAGTGTTCTTCGGAAAGACTAAAAAAGACAGAGAGAAGGATGTTTATTACTTTTAAAAATTTTTTTTTCATTTTTTGCATCTTTCAAATTTTTTTTATTTTCAATAAATGTACTTATAACCGACCTAGACCGAGGCCTTTGTAGGTCCATGCAAGATAGCTATGTCCAGCAGTGGACGTCTATAAGTTGATAAAAAAGAAGAAGAAATGTAAGTATAACACATTTATTGAAAAAACTTTATATATTTATCTTAACTTTATATATCTTTATATATATATTATACAATATTTATTTATCTTTTTTGCAGTTGGCAACATTAGAAGAGAGACTCATTTTCATTTCCTCCGTAAAGTGAAATTCCAAAACAAACTTTTGGCAAATTGCCAATATTATGCATTTACATTCACAGCTGATTCATAAAAATATATCTTACCCGATAGTTTTACCATTTTGATTTTTGTGTGATCACTTAAATAGGTATTGGGAAAGTAGATAGATCAATATAGATAACTAAGAAATCGGATTGTCTAAAATTGATTGCTATATTCGAATCTGACGATTGCAAATCTGATTGGCCGACATTCTCTCGTTATTGGTTAAAGTTGCTAACAAAGGAATCTTTAGGCTGGAATCATATTTATGCGTATCAATTCGGATTTTCCCGTATGATTTCAGTCACACTTATGCGCATCGCGCGTCGACGCATGCGAACGGATCGGTTCGCATCCGTATAGAGAATTACACTTATACGGATATGAGGTACAAAAAATGCGAAAGACGAATCGATGCGTACACGACTCCATAAAAAATAGCATTTTTATATGGACAAAATGCGAATGGATGCGCATAGAGATTCCAGCCTATAGATTTTATTTTTTGGGTATCTATAATGGTAATCCCTTGACTGCGATCTCACCTAAAGGTAACTAGAGACAAGGCAATCTAAGATGGAGGTGGGCTAGACCCCACATTAGGTGGACCGACGAAATCAGACGTGTCGCAGAAAGCCACTGGATACAGGCGGCGCAAGATAGAGAACTTTGGAAGAGAGTCCGTCGCGTCGTTGTTCGGCTGTGGATGTGATTCGGTTGATATAGAAGAAATCAAGTCTCGAGACGAATCTGTCGTATAAACGGGAAAGACACGGAGAATTTTTCCATTAATTTTCTGCCCATACTAGCTGACCTTCAGATAAGCAAGAGACCTACCTTTGCGACGCAAATAACAAAACAGAAAATGGATTAAGTACATACCGTAATAAAAATAAAATTCTTCAATTTGTGTTTATGTTTAAAGGCATTTAAAGGTCTGTAGAACTCGAATGTAGGTTTGGACCTGTATACGAGGATAGGTAGGATCATAAAACAAAGGAAGTTAAACACCTTGTCAGGTGGTCAATACAAGGCTTGAAGTCTGTTAAACACCAGTAGGGCGAAGATGCACGCCACGAGAAAATTTTGTCTTCATCTCAGTTTAGGAGTAAACGTGTAAACAAATTTTTTTTTCGTGGCGCTTATGTTAGCCCAACTGTCCTGGTAGCATGGGCGGGAGAAATTTTATCCCCTCGCTTAGCTTTATCCACCCGTCGAGCATGGGCACAGCGGTGGAAATAACACTCAGTGGATATACTTATAGAAATATACATCGCCTTCTCCTCTGTCGCCATGCTTTAGCATAGGGAAAAGATAATTTTGTCCCCTGTCAGTGGATAAAATCGGGGGATAAAACTTTTATCTCCCACTCGACACAACGCGTAACGGCAGCGCGTCACCACGTCTGCGACAGGGCTAAGTTATGATGTTACGAACACGTGATGGCTAGGACCGTTATGTTCATTGTTTAATGATCATTATCTTCTCTGTGGCTGGGAGACTCGGGCCAAGCAGCTCCTTATTAATATCTACGGTGGATTTTAAGTTGACTGAAAGTTGCCTCGCTAGCCGCTGTAGCAGGTATCTAGCTACCTAAAGAATCACTTTTCTTGTTGTACAGGTTTTCATGTAAGTATTGTTTGTGTAGTTGCAAACAAAGCAGATCATTTATCGATCAGTTTATCTCGAGAACCACTTAAAATAGGTATTATTTTTAATGCAACTTTTATCATACGATGCGTGTTTCAGATTCAGTTGAAACATGCAAATAAATACATAATTAGTACATGTAGTATGTACTAATTATGTCCTTATTACTACTACTAAAACCTACCTATTTAACTAGGTATAATATTTACCCAGGGGAGGTTTACATTGCTCGAATTATAGTCGGGTTTTTGATTTTTTAAATTTAATATTTTATGTAGACACTGTTATGGAGACCCATGTTCAATGGTAGACAGACGTCTGAATTCTCACATTATTTTAGAGATTTTTTTTGAGGTGAAGAAAGTAGTTAAGTCCTACCTATTATGCATTTTCAACATGGCTATCGATTTAGTAGATATACACGTGTAACTGTTAACTATGTAGATACAATGTCACAATGTTAATGTATAGATTTACCTTTGCAAATTGGTAGTTATTTAATTTCTACTTCAAGAAGCAAGTTTTTCTAGAATAGCAAGTTCTATAAAGACGTTTCACGGTCATACAAACAAAGGCTTGCACTGAAAATCAATAGCTTAGCAAAAAGTCTATATGAATAGGTACCTAGCCGATTTTATAAAAATGTTCTCGCAGAATGCATACCTAACTACCTACATATAGGTAATTATAAAACTTTCAAAGAAAATTCTTTCAAGGGTAAGTAGGTAAGTAGGTACTTACCTAAATAGATTTTTTTCAGTTACGGCAGTTTATTAAGCTATTGCATAGCTTCTATCGCGGGCCTTGAGCGTGGAGACCGGATCCAGAAATTCCGTAACGATAATAACCTGACACGGGACTCCTCTCACCGCTAGATGGCGTTGATAAAAAATGCTATGCAATAGCTTTACCGCGGCAGTCCCCGAGTGCCACACGTCTTTTTTTTAAATTAATTTTTATTAGCTCTGCTCGAAGAATTAGCTTCTTATTAACTACCTAAATAGTTAAATACTTACTCCCTTCTAATCCAGAGCAATTACTTAAATGTAACCTGTAATGTATGTAAGATGTACCTAAGTATGGGAAGAATAAAAGATTTGAAAAGTTCAAGTTTTTTTATATTAGCGTGGTAAGTATAAGATTAGGCGACATAGTTTTACTATCGGTATGAAGTAGAATTTATAGCTTGAGAATAATTAATTGAAGTTATCCTTATAAGCCTTTTAAATATCTTTATTGAGAAAATAATCGCTTGAGCACGCTTGTTTCTACGATTACCGTCTATAATTGATTGTATATGCTATGATTGTTGCGTTCTCTGCATTGAATGTTTTCCGCAGTTAGTTATTAAATTTATAGGTAGGGGTAGACTACCTATCTACCTACTATTTAATATACCTACTTACTATTCAGTTAGGCATCAATAAAGTTTTATTTCTATGATTAAATAGGTTAAACTTACCAACCAAATTCATTATTATTTTATTAAGAACTAGCTTTAACCCGCGGCTTCGCTCACGTTAGGTTCGATTTTTTAACCCGCTATTTAACCCTCTTGGGGTTGAAATTTTCCAAAATCCTTTCTTAGCGGATGTCTACGTCCTAACAGCTACCTGTATGCCAAATTTCAGCTCGATCGGTCCAGTGGTTAGAGCTGTGCGTTGATAGATCAGTCAGTCAGTCAGTCAGTCAGTCACCTTTGCCTTTTATATATTTAGACTAGCAAGGTAATAGCTGATGCCCGCGACTTCATTCGCGTGGATCGAGGTTTTTAATTCCCGTAGCAATTCTCTTATTTTCCGGGTTAAAAAGATTTTAGGGCCTTTTAGCCTGTGTTATTCCTTCCAGACTATAATCTATCTCTGTGCTAAATCGGATCAGTGATTGCAGGAGCAACAAACATCCATCCAAACTTTCGCATTTATAATAAGTAGGATTAATATGCAAATAATGCAAGATTTGGTTGGTTATATAAAAATATGTGGGTATTTTTGTGAGCACTTCGATTTCGTGCCTATGCATAATTTTGCTGACGCAGTTTGGCATCTATCTAACTAGTTTGCGAAGGATTTCGTAGATTTTTACTAACTAGTAACTAGGTACTACCATAAGTATTTTCACGAACGGGTGTAGTCTTCTCAAAAGGTTTTAATCCCAGCAGTGGGATTGTCTATAAATGATTGAAAATCAGTGTGACGTTCGTAATCACCTCTGATTGGTGATACTCCTCACTAATGGTTAAAATGCATTGACGCAGCACGAACTTCATAAATTCACCCAATCAGAGATGATTTCTTCGGTTTTTTTTTAGAAAGTTAGCAGATGGGAAGATCATCCTATTAGCATTAACAGTCTTCATGTTATTTCATCTCTCTTCTCAACCGATAGACCTACAGAGTTGAACGAAAGCACAAATTAAAATGAAACAAAAAGAAATAATCAAAATTAAGTTTATTTTATTTAAATAATAACCACATAACTTACTGAGATTCCCATACACGCCCCAGCCCTATAACCTATATTTACAGTGTGGGCCGCTTATGCTATATGTACAAACGTGCGGGAGAGGCTTCAATCACAGGTCGAAAAGCGTTTCAAAGTTTATACTGGTGCTCCTACTTCTTCCTGGTAGGATCTTGTGAGCTGGGCGGCGGCGGCGGTGAGGTGGCGCAGACAGTGGCGAAGGCCTCGGAGGTGATGGCGGCAGGCGGCGGCGGATCTGGCGGCGGACTCCCTCTCGTCCTCCCCGTCTATGCCTGAATCCCCAGCCGCACTGGAAGCGTCGCTCTCCGTGTCGCTTATGTCACATATACGCCTTCCCCGGTCCACCTGCTCCTCGGCCTCACCCGCCCACAGCAGTTCAGTCTTCAAGTCGTTCAGCATGGCGTACAGGCTGAACGGGTCATCGTCGCCGTCCTGCTCGATGTTCATCAACCGACTCGGCACCAGAACGGTCTCGTCCATGATGTTCACCGTTTTGACGAAGTTCTCCATGTCGTTCATAACGCTCTGCTTCGAGAATTCGGTGTTGTCATTCCGTGCGATCTTCTTCAGGCTGTTCCTGTAACAATGGAGAATAAAATTTAGACACATTTATCACAGCGTATGTAGGTATAATATTTATTGTCTATGCCAGAGAAAGTTGAAGATGGCTGCATAGGGACTACGGAAAGTTTAGTTATGGTCTCCGAGGTAGGTACGAAACGCTGAGTATAAGAAAAGTAAGGAAAATGTTAGTTAGCTACTAAATAAGTGCCAATAGTCGCATAAATAAAAATATGCACTAAACTTTTGTATCATTACTATAACTGTCACTAATAACTTTAGTAGGTAGGGAAGTTTTTAAATTCAAATTCTTACGACATATCAAACCTCTAGCACCTGTTCAGAATGCAGATTCTGCTGAGAAGAACTACAAAGAAACTCAGCAGTTGCACTTCAAGAGCTATCAATTTCAAGTTATATAATATAATTCAAGACTAATTTTCCTACGTCTGCTTTCAAAGCCACTGGTTTGGAAAGCAAATTTTGCTTCAAGAAAACCAGCAATTGCTTTTTTCAAAACACAAAATAGCTTTTTTAATGTAACAGTGTATTTATTTGTAATAAATACACTATCTTTTAGGCAGCTGAATGAAAAGCCTATTGTTCCACACATCCTTGTTACTAAGAAATTCTTTCATTTTATAATGGATCCACACTTAATAAATAACGTTTATTGATAATGTTCCAATGAAGCTTTGTAGACTATATCATATTATGTTACTTATCCTTACTAATATTATAAATGCGAAAGTGTGTTTGTTTGGTGGTTTGTTCTTCAATCACGCCACAACAAAGCAACAGATCAATGTGATTTTTGTTAAGGACTCCCGGTCCTCTACTACGTATATAGTTGAGGACTGACATAGGCTACTTTTTATACAAGAAAATCAATGAGTTTCCGCAGAATTTGAAAAACTAAATCCACACGAGCGAAGCCGCAGGCATCAACGAGTAAATCTATATATCACATGTCCCCGGCAACAGTATCAAACTCAATACCTACCAGCACAAAAAGTTACTTATCATTCAATAGGACTGCATTTGGCATGGAAGCCAAAAACTAATATCATTTGACATTGTAGAAGTCAAGGACAATTCTATCTGTTTCACAAATTGAGTGTTGCTTCTGTTGATAACTATATTTATATTTAGATAAAAAATTCTAAAAATGCTATGAATAGTAAGACTGTGTTAGGACTGAAGTCAAAACGCGGCATATTTTAAAGCTGCTGGTTTTATGTAAGATTTTTTAATTTTTCAGGATAATATGTAGCCTATGTGTTAATCCTGCCAAATCGATTCATTTGTTGTGGTGTGAAGGAGTAACAAGTTTTTGTTACAACACACACACACACACACACACACACACACACACACACACACACACACACACACACACACACACACACACACACACACACACACACACACACACACACACACACACACACACACACACACACACACACACACACACACACACACACAGTGTGATAACCCTGTTAGTATTCGTAATTTAGTTAAAATTAAAGCTCAGAAGTTTGAATAGCCTAGAACTTAATTTTTAAGGTAATTGTATGGTTTTTATCCAAATTCTTACACAGCATTCTAACACAAGTGTAAATTAAAAGTTTAAAAACACCCCCAACATGTGAACCTATGGCTGGAGTATGTACGATATAACTGACACCCTGTTACCTACTTAAAAATAAACTAATTTGAGGTTGATTCAAACTCAATTGATCAAAGTTTTCAGTTGCTTTTACTTGGAATTTGAGTCTCAAGATTTTAAAATGCCTCAATATGCTCATTATTATGATTATTCTGAGTCTGGACTAATCTTTGGAAAGGCTGAAATGATTTTGATCAGAATTCCACAGTAATGCTAATTAGGTATATCAATCAAAATCTACAGTGCAAGCAGTGTTCCTATGACTACTAACTATTGATTTATATTAGAAGTGGTTAGGTCATCATGTGTTCATCACAGGGTTTAATATTTTTTACTGGCTGATTTTACTGTGCTTAGTTGCATTAAAACTGCTTAGATACACCTCTCTAAACTTATATAATATTAATTATTCAAAGAGCCATAAGAGCCACAAGTTGGCCTACATGAAATAAATCATTTTGAGTTTGCGTTTTTTATTAACATTAAGTCGCACTACATTAACTAAAATTACACATTAATGTTCACTCTTGCAAAGCCAGACAGGAAAAATTAAATAAATAAATAACCAAACTACTTACTATAAAATATAAAAAAAAATCTAAAGTTTTATGTATGTACAATGCAAATAATATTAATGCAAAATGTACCTATTTTAGTTTAATATTAGTTAAACTATTTTTGAATACAAGTTCTACAAAGAATCCAAAGTTGATTAGTGTAAATTAGTCACAGAGCAAATCAATGTTCTAGTAAAAAGGTGTGTAGAATATGATTAGATTAGACTGGCATGCCCCTTCCAAGAAAGCCTGATACCATCTTGGACTGCATTGTCACTGACCATCAGGTGAGTTCATAGTCTATGGCTATTTTGACATCAAATAAAAAAGTAACTAACAAATATTGTCCATTATAATTATGCAGGTATAACACAGGTCACAACTACTAACATCATCTAGATCAGTAGTGGGCAAACTTTTTTAATGGGGGGCCACAAAGTTTAAGAAATTCTAGAGGAGGGCCTCAAATATAAAAAAAAAATGCATTTTGTGTTAAAGCTTTTAATCATAATATTATAAAAACATTACAGCATTACACACAAATGCTACAAATTACTTTTTACCGAGCCAGATTAAATACTTTCAGGGGCCGGAGTTGGCCCGTGAAAGAATAGTAACTAGATAATGAAGAAAATAAACATAAACAAATAACTGTTTATAACATACATTTTATCATGTACTAGCTTTTTCCCACAGCCTCGCTCACATTAAGGTCGATTTTTCAATCCCTTATTTTACCCCCTTAGGGGCTGAATTTAAAAAAATCCTTTCCTAGCAGCTGCCTATGTTATGTCATATTTCAGAGTATGCCAAATTTCAGCCCGATCTGTCCAGTGACTTAAGCTGTATGTTGATACATCAGTCAGTCAGTTAGTCACCATTTCCTTTTATATTTAGAAGATGTAGATACAGTCACTTTAAATAGCAAAGATAGAGCACATTAATGAAATGCATTATCAGCAGCTCTTTCGAATTTTATCTCAAACTGGCCTTGTGTATTATGCAAGTAGTTACATAAAGGCAGCATTCTCTACATGCTGTCTGATCAAGGCTTTCATATCACATGCATTAAATTTTGATAAAATCTTTCTTTCGCATCAGTACTTGTATCATGTAATATATGCAGCAATCAACATGAAAAATATAGTATAAGCTAGCACTGTATACAGAAATTCAATGGTGCTCCAATGAAATTCCATTAAAAATTATGGGCAAACAATAATAAATACATATTGGTACAAACTATGGTAGAAACAAATATAGGCAAATGTCTTATACTATGTAACAACTCTGTCTTGAAAATTCCAGCATGATAAGTTTTCCTTTGGGCTTCTCTAAGCGGACAATGAATATTTTTTCATTATAGGTAATGACACTAGTTGTAAGAACATTAATATTGTGTTATACAAAGGTTTTTATTATGAAATGATGTGTGATATTAAAAAATCCAGGAATCCTCAATTATATTTATATTAAGTACTTTGCTTATACAATTGCATTTTGTATAAAAATGTAAACATATAAGGAGTGAAGTTAATTGTTATGTTTTAGGGTCAAGTATAAGTTAATTGACCCTGATGTTAATTTATTCATTGGATTGGATTTTTAAGTATACATATATAAAACTTCAATATTGACTGACTGAATGATAAACAGACTATTATTAGTGTTAATATTGGTTGGTTTTGGGTGGTGTCACCCAAATTAAAAAAAAAAAATATGACTAAACCATCGATAGATTAACCAATGGAAGAGGAAAAACTAATATATTTTTAGAGTACAAATACTATGTTTTATACTTTTTAGTAGGGCTCTATAAAGTTACGTGGTAACAAATTTTACGACTTATAATGTAGTAAAAAGCAATTTGGTAAGATAATCAAATGCTCTATCATGATTCATGAATGTTACGTGAGCCAGCCAGGCTTTGCGCACGCCCATTAAAGTCGTCCCATTGCAGGATAACCTCATTGACTCTAAAGTGGATCAAACAGATATAAAAACATCGACGCTACATCGTTGGAGTAACGCCACGGCTCTAGCTAGCCAATATGATGCAGAGGTTGCGACATTTTATGCGATGTAGGTATACTGTTAATGTGAAAGGAATTCAAGATTTCGTCAACATGTACAACTCAAATCCTACTTTTCTTCTAGGACAAATCAATTATTCGGTACGAGATCAACTAAAAATGCATGGGGATCCGGATTCAGGCCTCAAGCCCATGAAGGACCGAAGCAGCCATTAGCCACTTCATTTTTGTACGAACCTGCTGTTCTCCAATTTGCTCGATATGTCGGTGTTGAAAGACATCTTCATGTATTATTTAAAGATCTTAAATATCACTGAACACACACGCCCTAATTTTTCACTTGCAATTTATAATTGACGTTAATATGAGCTTACGAAACGACGCGAACTAATTTTTTAATTTTAAAATTTTCACAGAGCACGAACGACCACACGTGAACACGAGATTTGACGTTTGGCGAGAAGTGGGGAGCGTCCTCGCGTATTTATATGACTGGATCATACGATGCGGGGGACGCGAACTGTGAATTATTTTATCATTACTGTACAATATGTCTAAAGAATTCTTATATTTCATTGATTGTTATGTATTTACGACGTTTGTGTGTATAACAAATTCATGTTTTAACTTTAGTTTGTTATGAGTTTAAGGCCGCGCTCACTTTGGATACGTTTTCGTCCGAATTTTACTCGCGCGAACACGTACCAACACGCACGAATGATCCCAACCTTTCAAGTACTATGGGAGCGCGTAGACTGGGTGCGAGTTAAGGCCGCTGCATACATAACGTGCACGGGACGGGACGGGACGTGGACGGGACGGGACGTGGAGTTTTGGAAACATCGTTTCATAGAAAATGTAAGCGACTGTGCATACGTCACGGAGCACGGACGGGACGGGAACGTGCCACGCGCGGAACGGGAAAAATATCGTCGGCGACGATGTTTAGCACGTCCCGTCCCGTACGTGGCCCGTCCCGTGCGTGATTCCGCTGCGTATGCACAGTCGCCCCGTTCGCTCCGGAGAGCTAAGTAGTGATGTTTGTGTATTTACCTACGAAGCAAAAATGGACGAATGGAAAAACTAATTGAGTGTGTACGATCATTGAAAGTATTTAGACACCAAATATAAAAATTTTCTGTGGCGTAAAATTGCAGTCGAACTATCACTCACTGAAAACGGTCAGATTTATTTTATTAATTTATTGCATTGGTATCTCTACTTATATTTTAATATGTAATAATAATTACAGTTGAACTTTTTATGCTCAAATCAATAGGTATATAGTATCAACCTTTGACGACCTCCCTGGCGCAGTGGTGAGCGCTGTGGTCTTATAACTGAGAGGTCTCGGGTTCGATTCCCGGCGGGGGCAATTTAGGAATTTATAATTTCTAAATTGTCTCTGGTCTGGCCTGGTGGGAGGCTTTGGCCGTGGCTAGTTACCACCCTACCGTCAAAGACGTGCCGCCAAGCGATTTAACGTTTCGACACGATGGCGTGTAAAAACCGATTAGGGGTATGGGTTGTATTTACACTGCTATACCCCTTCCAAGTTAGCTCGCTACAATCTTAGAAAAATCCATCTTTCCTTGTTCACATCACTAGCACGTTAGTTCTGAGTTATTGCCACGTTGCGTATGCATTAAAAATTCCCGTCCGTGTTTACTAACCACGTCCGGGCCACGTCCCGTCCACGTCCCGTGCACGTTACGTATGCAGCGAGCTTTAGTCGTACGTATACGCGCGTGTAGTTCCGACGTCCGAAACCAATCCGAACTTGTTGGGATTTTATTACGCGTTCGTGCGTTCATAATGGATGTAGAAAAATTAATTAACTAAAAAATTAATATTTCGCGCACCCATTCGGTTCTACGATAACGACAACGGCGTCGCAATCTACGGTTAAGAAGATGATTATCCAAAAGATAAAGATTATTCATCGCAGCAAAGATGACTTCACGTATGCGCTAACACCGGTACTCTGTGTATTTGACGGAGAATAACGTATTCAGTGTGCGCACTCAATTCGTACGAACAGTGTTCATACGTTTACGTACGATATAATTCGCATCCAAAGTGAGCGCGGCCTAACTCATGAAAGTTAAATTTATCAAAATAATCGCGGTTACAGTCTGGGTGCGTCCCACTAAGTCACACCATATGCCGGCTATCTGATTGGCTGTTTGAGATTATTGGTTCAATTCATTGGCCAATTTAAATTCACATCGTTGGCGCCAATTCTAAAACTTTTCAACAATATTCCGCGGGTCCTGACTCCTGACTTCCAGAGCCCGAGTCCCGACTTAGGTTTATAGGTACACTTTTTAGTTAGATATGTGTGATTCGCGTTTAGCAGTAATGTATGTCGCCGATCATCTTGTAAGCAGCGGCTACCAAAATGTATGACCAAAATAATGCTAAATCAATGCACATTGGACGTAAATGTAGGCTGAAATAACAATTAATTTAGATAGAAGGGTAGTTATAATGTCGTAAAGTGCTGTATAAAACTGTAATTAACTTTCTGCTAATGGCTAGAGCTTCTCTCGGAAAAAAGATCATATTCGAAGCCGTATGTTTTGTTGAAATAAGTAATAAATTACTAAATTGCTATCAGTTTGGAAACAAAGGAAAATTAGATAGAATATGTAACAGTTACTACCTACCTACCAGTGTTATTATAAAAAGCTTTCTTTCAGCAAGTGGTAATTAAGGTGAAAGATCATGAATATATTCACAAGTTGCTTTGTATGCAAATTGTACCGAATACCGATCCATTTGTTTATATTTTACTTAATATTCGGACGTAAGTAGAATTAATACATGAATTAAATAGGTAGTTTAAATAATAATCATTAATTTTCAATAATTTCAACATTCCTTTGTCTTAACCTTCCCATGTCACTTTTATTCAAGTATTTATTACCTCTAGCTGATGCATGCCGGCGACTTCATTCGCGTGGATTGAGGTTTTTTAATTCAAATGGGAACTCTCTTATTTTCCGGATACAAAAATTAACCTATGTGCTATTGCCTATATAATCTATCTCTGTGTCAAATTTCAGCCCCGCAGACCATTAGAAGGGTCGCGCTTACAGTGGTTTACCTTTAAATTATGGTCTAAATCAGGGATCACCAATTAGTTTCATTGAGGGTCCGATTTTAAAAAATAATATGACTGTCATGGTTTAGTTTGTAGACGATTACTAGCAACCTATATTTAAAGACATCAATCAAGAAATAAGACGAAAAATAATAGAAAAATATGCATAAAAAAATAATCAAGTAGGTACGTACCTTGACGTGACACGCAATAATTATAAATACCTAACTATCAAAATTAATAAAGTAAGTAATTAATGTTAAAGTCAAAAATGTCATTATTTAATTTAAATTATCTGTTTAGACAAATAAGTCTGGAGTAAAGTTGATGCAAGGTAAAACTTGGGCTAAATAAGATTACTCAAAATTTTAATTCTAATATTTTTAGATTTTTAGTGTCTGTTTAAGGTCCGCACAAAATAGATCGGCGGTCCGGATGCGGACCGCGGTCCGCCATTTGGTGACCCCTGGTCTAAATGGTATGTTGCTGCAAAGGCTTATCATATTTTATAGATAGCATACATAAACCCACCATAAACCAATAAGTTTTGCACTTTTATCTACTACGCTTTCGCATTTTGGAAGATTTATAATATCACTACCTTTTTCTCGCAGCTTTGCTCACGTTAAGTTCGATTTTTCAAACCCCTATTTTACCCCCTTAGAGGCTGAATTTTCAAAAATCCTTCCTTAATGCCTACGTCATAAAAGGAACCAACTGTAAAAATTTCAAGTTTCTAACTTCAGTAGTTTAGGCTGTGCGTTGATATCTCAGTCAGTCAGTCAGGAATTTGAATTTTATATATATAGATAGATGTCAGTGACACACCCACTGGCGTCATTCAGTACAGATAGACAGATAGTAGTAGTATAGTAGGTATTTGGTATTATTAATAAAGTTAAGGTTAACTTGAAAACATGTTTGTTGGCAACCCGTTTACGGTCATGAACTGATAGAGTTAGCACACGCAAGTTCGCTCGATTACTCGCTTTGAATATTTATTATTATTATAGATGCCTATCACTCTGTCGCCGGGTCATTGTAAAAGCCGTGATGTTATAATTTCACTAGTGATTATAATTGCACGGATTTTGGCGCTATCCGCCATTTTGTGGCGTCGGCCATCTTGGACCAATTTTCATCAAACATGGCTAAGAATACTCCCGATTAATTCACCTTTCAATCAAAAAAAGAACAAAATCGAAATCGGTTCATCCCCTGCGAGACCCCGCGCAGATTCAAAATATTAAATTCTTAAATTGCATCTTTTGTCCATGGAATTAGGAACTTCCCTATGCTAAGAGACAAGCTTTTGCATCAGGGATCACATGCGCGGAAAATATTTACTATTATACTACTACATCTATACTTAGAATTTTATTTCACATCATATAACAGACTTTTGCATCTCATCCGCAAAACTGTGGTTCGCATATTCGTGTGAATGTGAAGACCCTTGGAGGGACCCGCCGGGACCGGCTTTGTGACGTAAACATTGAAGTATTTCCTGTACAAAAGGACAATAACCTGAAGGTAGAACTCTAAAAACTGGTTTCGCCGAAATTAAAAAATTATGTTATAAAATATTACGAGTACGTACCACGGTAATTATCCACGGTCCATGCAATTGGATCGAAATATCGACAGTCCCAACTAAAATAATTACCGTGGTACGTACTCGTAATATTTTATAACAATTATGTCAGTAAACCACAAATCAAGTCTAAAATCTTTAAAAAATTATGGTCGAAATTTATCAAATCTGGTTTAATATTATTTGGCAAAATTGATTTTTCCGGTTTAATTACATAATTCATTTAAAAAAATTTCTATAACTAAGCGAACATTTTAGCAAGACATTCACAAAACGCGCAATCATATAATATTTTCTATGTACCTACCTGACTATCACAAGTAGTTCCAGTTCTAAAGGGTACCTCCCAAGTTATCTGTATAAATAAATACCTACAGATTGTGTCTATATAGGACTTCGTCTTGCTAAATCTTCCCGATCTTAATTAATTAAATCGACACTGAATTTGGATTGTTCTGTTTGTTATTCGTCATGATATGGATTCCTAGGGTTTACTCCTATAATTACCTATATACATATTATTATCGATGGGTTGAAGTGTTTAATCATACCTATATAAATATCTATTTGATGAATAATAAATAAAAATTGCACTTATAAAATTATAGTTTATAAAATCTTCAAGCAGAGAGCAAGCATTTAGTTAGTAGGTAACGAAAACGAAATAACGAAAATACATTTAGGGGTTAATTAGATTTAGGGGTTGAAATTACGAGATAAACCCCAAATGAAGTCGGTTTTTTAAATGGTCTAGTCGGTCTAGTAAACAACATTGACCAAAATAATTATTATCCGTCAGAGTTAGTCAGTATTTGTAAAATATGTAAGTACCTAAAATAGGTACTTACTAGGTAGGTAGGTAACACAAAATTGTAATGACTAGTATAAATTCTAAGCACGAACAGTAAATACATTTATTTATTCATTCATTTTGAGGTATTTAAAAACACATAGCGACATCTATTATCATATAAATAAAAAATGTTATGTCTACTTTACTGCCATCTATTGGCACACCTAATAAAAATTAAGACCGAGCTGTGTAACTTACCTCGTAAGTTTAATAATATCTGGTAGATGGCATAAAATAATAATTTTCTATAATCGTACTAGATGGCGGTATAAGTAGCAAATTAAGATACTTACATGGAGCCATGCGATGATGCGAACAGCTATGTCAAAGTTTGGATAAACGTTTTGCATATCGTGTTGATCATGTACCTACCAACGTCGCAATCAAATGCAACTGCGCAAATTGCAGAAAAAATTTGTACAAATTTTTGGCCCCAAAGGCGCCCCTAAAGTCTGTCCCCCTAGGCTCCAGCCTACTCAGCCTACTAGTAAATCCACTACTGCACAAAATCCAGTTATATCATTATATATTATGTACATGGTGTCTACACTCTACACAGATCAACCGAATCTAGATCCGTGGGTGTTTACAATTCCCATACTCGGGAATGCCCTAAGGAGACTTTTAATGCTTTAGATACTTACTTTAAATTCCACTGTCAGTATATAAGTCAAAGCAATCAAATTGATTGAGATTAAACAAGGAAGTAAAATAGTAGAGTCAAAGTTTACCGTCCGTCCAGAGCGGTGAAGAGCGCACTCACGGCTTGCGGTCGCTAATCAAATTAAGCTGATACCACGGCCATGCCAGTGTGGAATCGGCTTTATTTTACAATCTCATAGCTTATCATGAATGAATGAATACACTTTATTGACATGGAAAACACCCATGAAAAATTAATCTTAAGAAAATACTTTAAAAAAAAATAGCAAACGTAGATAGTAGTATAGTAAGGTCATACTGATTTTAGTTGTTCGTATAAAATGTACCTAGCTAGCTAGTTAGCTTATGTCACCCGGACTATAACAAATTGTTTGAGGATGACATCTCATTCATCAAAATTGGCTCAATAGTGGCACTACGATGAAACATACGTAAATGCTAGCATACATACGTACATAGACTGCTAAAATCATGAACTCATAACTCTTCGTAACAAAGTTCGTTGACATTGACAATTTTCATCCCAATCAGTATAAAAATATTCTAAATTCTAATATTCCTATAACAAGGCCGTCTTGCACTAATTTCCTCAATCATGTTTAATTAAATTTGATAATATGTAGGTACAGTCACTTTTTGTCAAGGTTAACAAGAAAAGGACAGGTATGGAAAATTTTATATACTTAGCAGATTAGTGCAAATGAACCTAAATGTAACAAATTGCATTCAAATCCATTCAGTAGTTTAAGCGTGACGCGCGTACCGTCACAGATTTAAAAGCTCTCTCCACAGTAGCCTATCCGTGGGATATTCAAGCGATTTCACATCGGCGGGATATGAACGAGTGTGCAAACATGTGCGGCTCGTTTGCGTGCGCCCAGAGCCAATCGTCACAAGGGTCATCCCGGCCGAAAGCGAACCTGCCATTTTAATCAAGCTTTGTTAATTAATTTGGTATTTACAAATATTTACAAAAAATAAACCTTTACATCACCATAACCTTTTTAACATTATGTTTTGAGAAAAGTGTTTTTGGTTTGTTGGTTTGTTCTTCAATCATGCAATAACGGAGCAACTGTTCGACGTGAGTTTTTGCATGGGTTACAACAGTTGAGGACATGCCTCCTGATTCTGTAACTCAGTGCCTATCAAAAAATGAAAGTCACTGACATATATTTCTTATCCATTGAAGGTTTACTATGAAACAGTAAATGACATTTCTCTTCAAAACTTCGATGGATAAACAATGCCTACCGTCGTTGATAGGCACTGAGTTACAGAATCCGCCCCTTGGACAGTTACTTATTCCAGGCCAGGCGCACTCCACATTTTAGGTATAAAGCTACAACATCCAGCCGGCAACGTCCCGTCCAGACGGGCCAACTCAATGGGCTAACATAGTGCTAAGGTATAAGAGTTACGCGACAAAAAGAGAGGCAACATCAAGGTGAATGTCACTGTAGGTAATTTAGCGCTGTGCAACCTGACTAGCAGTTTATTGTGTGGTAGCAAGAGTTGTTACGTTTAATTTAATTTATTTAAATAAATGATTTTGTGGAGTGAATCTCTGTACCTGTACTATTATTTACTGTGCTTAGGCTACTTTTATTATTTTTGAAAACCTAACCCCACGCAGACGAAATCGCGGGCTAAAGCTAGTCACGTAATAAAATCTAACCCGTTCGCAATATCATCTGAATGAGCGAACGGAATAATAACCTAAATTAATTATTCGTGCCGCCATTCGAGAGCCCAACAATATCGGGGACTATTTAAAACAGGCCTTAAATTTCCTAAACCCAGCTAAAATGAAATCGCCTTGGAGAAAAAGGGGTTTTCGTTTTAATGCCCATCGGAAAATAAATGCTCGGGGACAATAATGTGGGATTCGTTGCCAGATATAAATTCCGAATAAAAATGCTCCTCGCCGGGTTGAGTGGGTGCTTTCTAGTGTTGTACCGTTTAGGGAGTTTCATTTTCTTTAACTATATTTAAACCTGTTTAGATTTTTTAATTTTCTGTTATTAGTGGCAGCAAAAAATTGCATAGGTATTACAGAGATTACTTAAGGTCTATGTGAAAAAAAGAATATACAGTTAATAACACTATTCCAACTTAGATAGTAAACTAAGGCAAACGATTAAGGAAAACTCAAAACTAAGAGTAAAAAAAATCAAAAAATATGTAGAAAAAAACTAGAAAGGATCTTAGCAAGATTTAAGGAAGGTTCTCTGGTAAATATTGCTTTATAAGCAATAAGGCCCCCTTTGAATGCGTAGTTTTGTATTTATTTTGTTTGTTTTCTTGTGTCCATTAAAGTTTTCATCTACCTATTTTTATTACCTACCAACCGTGAGCTGTAATTATTGCTTTACGCATGACTCTACTTTCAGAGTAAAGTAGATCATACTTACCTACAGTTCTGTCAAATGGGGCGGTTCGTGTCGCGAGCCCCTGCATTTTTCAGTGCAGTTTTTTGTTTGTGTTCAGAGCGTAATTTGTTTGTATGGACTATGGAAGGACACGACGTCGCATCAACATGTCACTTTGAAACTATTGTATAACACCCCCCTAGCCCCTTCCAACAGCATTGGGATTCTTGGTGTCTACATTTCGAACGACGTCCAGTTCCGGGATCACTTGGAAGGAAAAGCTAAATTAGCTTCGAAAAAGCTTGGGGTGCTCAACAGAGCAAAACGGTACTTTGCGCCCGAGCATAGGCTCCTACTCTATAAAGCGCAAGTCCGTCCGCATATGGAGTACTGCTCTCACCTTTGGGCTGGAGCACCCCAATACCAACTCCTTCCATTTGACCGGATTCAAAAACGGGCAGTTCGGCTTGTGGGCAATCCCAAATTAACCAACCCGCTGGAAAGCCTGGAGCACCGCAGAGATGTTAGCTCTCTTTGCGTCTTCTATCGGCTATATAATGGGGAGTGTTCTGAAGAGCTTTTTGACCTTATTCCACCGTCTCTCTTTTACAACCGCACCGCTCGCCACCGAACACAATTTCACCCTCACCACCTGGGTGCCTGGAGCACTTCGACCATCCGATGTTCCAGATCTTTTTTTCCACGCACTTTGAAACTGTGGAACCAACTTCCTGCGACGGTGTTTCCACTGAATTACAACATGGGGTTATTTAAGGGGCGGACCAACAAATTCCTGAAAGGCCGGCAACGCACTGGTGGTGCCTCTGGTGCTACAAGTGTTCATGGGCGGCGGTAATCACTTAACATCAGGTGACCCGCCTGCTCGTTTGCTCGCTAAAAATATAAAAAAAAAAAAAAAAATTGTTTTAACGGATAACTAACAAACTAGGCAGGTATAGACAGTACGAACTATACCATACAAACTGAAAAAAATCCCTGTAAACTGCGATGTAACTTAAAAATATTTTAACACCTGTCTATCGATCAAGTATTGTATTTAATAAATAATGGCTTTCAGTGGCTTTAGCTGTTTTGGTTTAGGTAAATCAAAATTTGGTTTACCTAAACCAAGTTTTTTTAGTCCTCATTTTCCCATTTGTGTCCCCTCACTATTCGGGGCGACCGCCAGCGAAAGAGTTGCGAGGAGCATGAACGTTAAGACTGGATGAACAAATAAATGAACCGACCGATCGATCTTAATGCTAAGAAAGCATTTTACATTGTTATTTTGCTTTTGTTTTGTTTTATTAGGAAAATTTATTTGCAGAAATAGAAGTAGGTACCTATGTATGTTTTTAACGCATCAAAAACGCATGAAGAACAAGCGGCTAAGCAAAACCTGAAACCACATAAACTCCCATGAATACACTATATGTATTTTTGTTTGCATGTTTCATTCAAACAAACAAAAAAAAACACCGGAGCATCTAATGGAGATGTTGACTCTGCAATACACAATCGCCAGATTTTTGCCATTCGTTGCTCGTTCTACCTACGTTTTAGTGGCAGGAAGGTACAGTACGTTGCAGCGTACAGAATTTTCTAGTTTGGCGGATTGTAGCAAAGCTACTCGTAGTTTTATATTATGGATTTCCGCACAATAACGCCTGCTTTCATCCAAAAAGAAATCTAATATCTCATCCAAAAACGTGTTAAAAATGTTCATGTACGGGCTTAAAACTACCAAAAATATTGGCCCTACCCTCAACTTTTAAGTACATAATCCCTCAAACGAAAGAAGCGTTTAATACGAGCCCGGGCGTTTCTGTTGACACAGCTAAGTAACCACGCGACGCCACGCTTCATTTGCATTTCTCTTAATCTTCGTTATGAATAAAGAAAAATTCGCCGGAGACGTTTCCGAAGCGGCAAAGCGGGGTCTAATGAAGAGCGCCGGAGGATTACGCCCCGCCCGCGCACATCGACGACATTACACTTTTAATTTGAACGAATCTTATTATTTTCTTTTGTTGATTTAAGCCCGTACCAAGGAGACGGGAGACGTGACCTGCAGTGGAAAAATGCGATTGCCATCTAAAGCCAACCGTTTAAATGAACGAGATTGGAGCTTAAAAAGTATAATGGACGAGGGGGCGGTCGACGGCGATCCCGGGGGCGCAAGATGGCCGATTTGCGATCGAGATGAGACCACCCCCCACCCCAGCGAAGATCAAGCAGTATAATTAAGTCAGCTTATATTTTTCTTTCTTTCTCTTACTTGAACAGGTACAGCGTATGGCTGAGAACGTACTGCCTGCGCTGCCGTCCAAAAGCTAAAGTGTCGTTAACTACCAAAACCATATTTCGAGCTATGATCCAAAAAGCGGGAATTTATACAGAATAACGCAATTTGATAACTAAAAAACGAGGTTTTTCATATTGCTATCTTAAAATCTACAGCAGGAAGGAGAATACCGATTAGATGAATCGATAGAGATTTTTTTTCTAAGTAAGCTAGCATTAAAATTCGTATTTGTCGAAATGTTAGTTAACGACGTTATAGCTTGAGGAGGGCAGTGCGTACGTCCTTACTACAGACCACATGCACATGTCGGTCGGTTTCGGTCTCTAGTCCGTGGGATACCAACCACGTACCGGTACGCGTATTTCCGTTTCCGTGTTCAATAGGAGGCAGTACTGCCTTGAAACACGCACGGGTTTGTTGTGATAGCTCCATTTCCAAAATCGTGTACCGGTACAAACCTACGAAATGTGTGAAGTGTACCGAAATCCAAAGTTTTTTTATTAACCTTTAACCCTTTCCACCAGAGCTAAGCCCGCTCGACTCATCCTTGCATATATTATTTGCTAGAAGTGACCTTATAGTGAATAATAAAAAGTTTGACAGATTTGATTGCAAATTCGATTTTCGCGAAGACCACAGTGTTCAACTAATCATAAAAGAAAATACAGAATAGATCGCAAAAACAAAAGTGAACGAAAGCTTTCCTTTGAGCACTTGGAGAGTAAGGAAAAGTTGATTCGAGGGGCCACGACCACAACCCCACCTGGCTCCCGAAAATATCGCATAAATGAATCGAAGGGCCGCCTCTTCAGCCGCGAAATTTCAGCCATACTTCCAAACCTATAATCCCTCATAATCACCTTTACAAAGCAAAGATTAAAAACGATTCTCGCCCCAGCCGCCCCAACCTCCCCCCGCTTTTATATGCGAGACAGCGAAAAGTAAGATTAAATCATTATTTTTCTTAAGCTCGTCTCGTTTTTTCTCCGCTCTAGTGGAAGTTTTTTCGCCTGGACTTTTGATGCGGACGATCAAAGACTTGTGTTCAAATTTACATAACATTCTTAAATAAATTGCGGGGAGGCTGGGGACGCAATTTAACACGACTCGCCCGGTGTGTAAACTTATTAATGCGAATGCTGCGATTGATGCTTAATGTACTATTAATTTATTCTAAGGATTAGCACCCACTCGAATGAAAGCGCATAATTTTCGAATTAAAACGAAGTTCTTGTTTGGAAAAAAAGTACCCTTAGTATAGGTACTTTCTTACTTTTACTCGTAGTGAGTTTGGACATCTCGCCAAAACATTGGAAGATTTTGAGCTTCGAACTACAATGACGTCTGAGAAACGGATCAAAACCACAATTGTTCTTGGGTGCAGATTGAATCAAATATTTACGCAAGGCAATTAAGCTCCATTTCATTTTGACGTTATAGCGACTGGATACTCGAACTCTATCAATGTTTTCGAGATGCATAAACTCCTACCAACCTTACAGAACCTAACAGTAACAGAACAGAATACTTAAGTCCCTCTTCTTATAGAACACTCACTGTCTCGCGCCAATTCATCTTTGCAATGCAGTAGTACCTACCCTTAGAAGTAACGCAGTGCTGTAAATTACTCGTGTGTAAGTCTTCATTTTTTATTCTTTATTATTAAACCAGGCGCCGCGTTATAATATAAACCAAACTCCCGTGTAACGTTTTAAGCTCATGTTAGTTCACACTAATTTATCTAACAGAGGCTTAAGTTAAGCTGAGCACCGCTAAGTTAAAGTTCGGCAAGTGTGTGTTTGATTGTTTTGGACTCAGGTAGTGCGCGTGAAATATGTAGCTACTTTATGTTGTGTAAACTCGCTTTAAGTTTACACCCGGAAGGCCTTTAAATACTTAGTTAAATGCTTAAATACGAGTATTTAGGGATAGTGGTAAAGTCGTCCAAGCCTCGTTATCTACCGTTATCGTAAGCGTCATTATCGTTTCTGCGATTTAAGAATATTAGACTAGCATAGAATCGATGTCATCATGTTATGGAACTCAGATCAAAGTATGGCATGTAACTATCTCCGAAAGAAGCCATCGTGCATGTCGGATTATGCGATTGATGAAAATAGAGAGTGCACATAATTATGTTTGCGCACACATTTGTATAATATCTCCTGCTTAGGTTACTCTCTGTTCAGATTGGCAGCGGGCCAAAATTTGGTCTGGACCATATTATTATACATAATAATTATAGTACCTACACATATCGCACGCTTAATAAAACAAAGATGTCACTCAAAAATCACAACTTTTGAGAATAAGCGATCAAAGTTTAGCACTATTTTCTCGAAGTCTTTGATTAATAATAATTTACAAGAATTTATTGAGATTTCTATACCTTTAACTGCTGATACTGTTAGGTACATTTGACAGTATATAGAAAATATTATACTAAAATCTATATGCTACGCATGTACATAATATGTACATAAATAATAATAACAATAGCAATAAATAAATATAATTATTCCGAAAATTATAAGTTTGGTAATATATAATGTTAAGTAAAATTCAGATTTATGTTGTATTTTTTTTAAGAATATTAATCAAGCTGAACTTAACTTATACTTTCTTCCCCCACAAATGGGCGGAAAGCTTGTGAAAGGAAAGAGTGCACCAGGCGGGGATCGATCCATCGACCTTTCAGTTTTCACTCGGCTTCTACCGTTGGGCTATTGAGGCTTGGAATTTGGCATTAGAAAATTAGTTAGAAAACCGAACACCCGCTAACACAACGAAGATTTTCTGCCTTATGTACCTATATCAAGAGAGTAAAGCTGTCCTTAGGACCCTTTCGTAGAACACAGTTACACATGTTTTCTTGGATCTTAATGGAAAGTAACGAGCTCCCAAATTATGACATTCATCGGAATTTAAACGTTCATCAAAAGTTAAGAGTAGGCGTAGGTACAGATGAAAGTGAGGGCTTAAGAAGCCCTCTAAAAGAAGTCATCTGACCCGCTTGATTGATGGCGCCGCAGATTTATTATGTTAATTCTTTGACGTTTCTCTGAAGGATATTTTTAATGAATTCTGCAGTAAGTACTGCTGAGTATATAAAAAAATATCATTGTCACCCAAACAAAGGCGATTTTCCACAAAAGAGGACTTCATTTATTTCGTTTTGTAATTACTGGAGGAATTTTGACAGTGATTCTTTATTTTAATAGCCAAGCGATTTTCTTATACCTACTTCAAAAGCTTATAGCTACTCAAAAAAATGTTTTTTTGTAGATATTCACTGCTTAAATCAATATCAGCTCTATTTGTTTGTTCTAGCAGCTTTGTAATGATGGGGATTGTACTAAATAGTGGTTTTGAACTGATACCAATATCTTAATCGCTTCTTATCTGCTTAACATACTTAGGTACCACCTTGACACCGCGGCCGGCAGTCTTCCAAATCCCGTAAGTCCAGACAATTCCTGCTACATAAGACACGCGATTGAACCTCTATGTAGCTTCCTATTCTTAATAGGTACTCTGTTAGAAGGTACCCATAACAATGTAGCGTCGCGAAACACGCTCGCATCCGTTCAAAAACTCAATAAGTAACGTTATTAGCGGAACAGTAGCTCCTGATTCAATCATCTGCACAACCCTCGCGGCGCCCACCTGAATTGCCTCTCCTTTCAAATCATTATAACCCTTGCCCGCCGGAGATAAGTTTATTTTGAGCCGGTCGAGTGCCACGCTTTAAGTGCTTCTTTTGTGACGACATTCCGCTACGCCTCGGCCAATTAACCCCGGCTGGAGACTCAAAAATTAAGTTAAATACTCCGACTTTGTCAGTGTTTGCTTATTGGCAATCGACGTGGTTCTATAACTTCGTAAATTAAAACCCCGCTGGGACCGATGTACCTGCTTACGAGTACCTGCTACGATTGTCTAACAAGAAAATCTAATGTATAAAAGGTGACTGACTGACTGATTGATTGACTGACTGACTGACTAATTGATCTATCGACGCACATCTCAAGCAACTGGACGGATCAGGCTGAAAAGCCTACAGATAGATATTATGACGTAGGCATCCGCTACAAAAAGGATCTTTGAAAATTCAACTCCTAAGGGGATAAAATAGGGGCTTAAAACTTCGAACTTAACGTGAGTGAGGCTGCAGGCAAAAGTTAGTTCTTAAAATATGTAGAATGATAAAAAACCCGACTGCTTTAAAGGATATCTCTTTTCATCTACTTGTTATTGTTGCATCAATGCATTTTAACCAATAGCGAGAGAGTACTGGCCAACTAGAGGTGATTGCGATCGTTATACTTTTGCATTTTTAGACAATCCCGCAGTAGTTTAATATTTGAACTTAGGTAAGTATAATAAGTTTAATGCAACGGGACCGTTGTGTTTTATTTTTTTGTCGTTCGCGTTGAGGTGAATCAATACGGTGCGGGCTAGAATCTGCCTTCGAGTGGAGTTTCGAGCTACACTTGCTACGGGACTCGGGCCTTAGAAGTTATCAGTGCTGCGTAGTGAAGATCTGTTATCCCATAATATTGTATGTTTACAACCAACCATACCCTATTTGTTACATACCATATCTGTTTTGTTTACTTTTTTGTGACTACTGCTTTATTTACTTTTAGTGTTATGTATGTTGTTTTTATTCTTCTTTTGAGTAGTTGTGTGTGTTGTGTTTACACTTCTTCCGTGTGGATTAAGGTTTTTTAATTCCTGCGGTCTTTAATTTTCCGGGATAAAAGTAGCCGATGTGTTATTCCAGACTATAAATCTATCTCTGTGCGAAATTTCAAAAAATTGGTTCAGTCGTTGCGACGTCATTGAGTAACAAACATCCATCCAAACTTTCGCATTTATATTAGTAGGAGGATGAAATTTGACGAAGTGACACCTGCTTAAGTGTTTGTGTTATTTAATTAGTCCACTGCTTTTATAACCAGTACTGAAACGGTTTCGAAATTTATATATAAACGTCTCAGCGTCGTAGAGACTTCTATTTAAGCTTTCAGTTTGTCGCGGGGGCGGTTCATTTATGTAGTTTTAATTCCGCCATTCCTTAGCTCGGAGCGGGATCTTATTTCATTAGCCGTCTGTGCCATTTGGCTAGAAAGCTAACTGCGATGCTATTTGAAGATACGAGTACCTACCTGGCGTAAGGAGTTGTGAGCGCTTTGGTCTTATAAGTTGTTGAAAACGATATTTTTAACGAGGGGAAATCTTCTCAAAGATTTTGACGACCTCGCTTGCACAGTGGTGAGCGCTGTGATTCTATAACTGGGAGGTCTCGGGTTCGATTCCCGGCGGGGGCAATTTGAGAATTTATCTGGGTCTGGTAGGAGGCTTTGGCCGTGGCTAGTTACCACCCTCCTGTCAAAGACGTGCTACCATGCGATTTAGCGTTCCGGCACGATGGCGTGACAGATTAGAGATATGGGTTGAATGTCCCTTCCAAGTTCTGTCTATCATTTTCAATAAATGTATTTTTAAAACCTACATCGACGCTAACGAAATTGCAGACATCAGTTAGTGTGGCTATAGAAAGGTACCTACTTAGTATTCACTTGTAAACATTTTATAATGCGTCAGCGTTTCGAATTAAAATTAAACCGGAGCATAGATTGTACACCTACCTACCTATAAGTACACATATAACGGTTGTAGATGAATCACGTATTAGAAATTTTTCTTTATTTTCATCGTCGGCTCGTTGGTCTAGGGGTATGATTCTCGCTTCGGGTGCGAGAGGTCCCGGGTTCAAATCCCGGACGAGCCCTTTTTTGGATAATGACATCATATAGGTCAGAGGTTAATAAATTTTACGAGATATTTCACCGCGTTTAATGTCTACGTCCTAGGAAACCTAACTTTTTGGAATTATGTGCGTTTAAAGCAATTTACTTAAAAAGTTACGCTAGAGCCTCTAATTTTAATAATGATTTAAAGGCTAGCTACAAAAGCTACCGTTTGCCTTGCTGCATAGTTTCTCTAATAATTTCAAAGCAGGTTACTTCACCACAGAATACGTGAGAAATTGTTAACTGTATAGAAGGCGGTTCCTTTACTTAAGGTCATAGAAATCTTAACTTGCATACATTTCATCATAATTTACTCCATAATTATTATAATAATACAACTTATATTCAAATTATATCCTGTAGTGAGATTTTCTAATCAATAGCAATTAATTGTAATGCTGCGGCTAGATTATCGTGCAAAAATTCTTGCGATAAAGTTATCGTGTTCGGTCATACAGTACAATGTTCTTGTCTAAATAAGCAGTCATCTTGTATTTAAATAAAACGGATAGGATAGAGCTGTGATAAGGATTCGCGATCGCCCGAATGCATCGCGATTCAACGAACTACTCGTCGACACTTGTCGCGATAATGCGAATATTCGCCGAATCCCGATAATGTAGCCGCATAGTGTGTGTGTAGTGTGACGATGGACTTCCGATAAGCCGATACTCTCTTGCTATTAATTATTATATTGGGTAAAATGTACTGTTGCAGCAAGACTTCAGCCAATCACAACAATTGAGACTGTAGCAATCAAAAATGCAGCTTTTCCGCGATTGAATTGGTGTACAAAAAACTGTCAGAACGTCCAATCTATTCCTTGATTAATCGTAACTCGGAGATGGCAAAACTGGCACTTAATTAGGTAAGAGTTACTTTGACCATAATGCCAGTGGATACAATAGGAAATATTATAATAGCAATGAGTGGCGCTCGCTCTTTGGGTGTATAAAGACACAAGGGGAAATAAAAACCGAGCCAAAGCCCACTTTCCCGGAGAGTTGCTCGTGAAATTTACGATGGTAAATAGGGCATTTCATTTGTTTACTTATGGCCGAGTAATTCGCAGAATCCGTATAATTACAGGCATTAAGATGATTCCGTTTCCCTCCAACAAAAGCGACAGCGCGAGAGCCGGTGGTTGAGGAGGTGATAATAAATGCTACGAATAAAAAAAACTTTTTTTTTATACATCATAGGCACAAGCTGGATCATTATCTCACCTGATGGAAAGTGGTGATGTGGTCTAAGCTGTAACGCGTTTGCCTAGGAGATGCCTATTCACTCTTGTTTTAAAGATACCCAAATTGTACATGTTAGGAAATACAGATCTTGGAAGAGCATTCCAGACTCTAGCCGTGCGGATCAGGAATAAAGACGCTTAGTGCTTAGACGTTAAAAGAAGATAAGTGTTGGTATTCGCTACGGTTTTTAATCGAATTCCAAAAAAGGAAGAGGTCCTCAATTCGTCGGAAACTTTTCTTTTTTAGGGTTCCGAAAAAAACTTCGGAACCCTTATAGGATCACTTCGTTGTCCGTCTGTCTGTCAGTGTGTCACCACCGTTTTTCTCGAAAACGGCTTATGATCCGAAGTCGAAATTTATACTGAATATAAAGTTCAATGGTCTCGTAGTGTTTTAAGAATATCAAGCTTATAGCTTAACTCAGTGAAAAGTTACAGCTTTAAAACCACGGCTTTCTCATTATTAAAACAAATTAAGAGACATCTTCCAAAAATAGTTTTTTTCCATACCTAATTCTTAGTTTCATAGTAAGTGCCGTTATATTTTACAAACACCAGCTTTAAAGTCTTACAAATGACGAACATATTGATATCTCTAAACATAGTAAGACTAACTTAAACAGCTAAAAACCAAATAAAAACCTACCACTTACTATGACTTTTAAAGTACTGTAACTGGAGTAAAGTATCTGAAGCTAAAACACACTATCAGATGCATCGACTGAGAGCCGCGACAGATAAGGTTTCACAGTCGTTTGAGATCAGCAGGCCCATATTTCTATCGGACGTTCGAAGACTCAAGAATGGCCCAAGGTTACGTCCGCGACTACGTCCGATTGTGTGCACAATTCAATGTACATTCACTATCCAGCCGCGGTTGACGCGTCGGATAGTTTGTTCTAAGCCTAACTTTTTAATGCGTCACAACACAGAACTGCCACAACTTTTGTAGACTGACCTCTATAATTACTCTATGATTTGTAGAATAGACCAGGTATGTAATAGAATCTGCAATGGCATATACATTAAGAAAAATATTTTTTATCTATTACCTATCTCTTTAGTTAATTTATGCCGTCATATTTTGTATTCACATCACACTATATCACATATCACACTAATTCATATTATAAAGCCGAATGTTTGTATATATATGTGTGTGTGTATGTTTATTACTCTTATTACTCCTTCACGCCACAACGAATTAACCGATTTGGCTGAAATTTGGAATGGAGATAGCTAATACCCAGGATTAAAACATAGGAAACATTTTATCCCTAAAAATTACAGAGTTCCCATGGGAATTGAAAAAATCTTGATCCACGCGGCCGAAGTCGCGGGCATCGTCTAGTACCTAATAAATTTACCTTCATTTTTTTGTAGAATAGGTAGATATGTAATAGAATCTGCTATGGCATTTACAATCCAGTGTTAATCATAGATTAAAAATAGAGGTCAACGCAGTCTTATAACCCAGTTGTCAAAAACTGTCATGTCTTATTAAATAATGTTTGAATTGAATTGTTATAATATTTCGAATGTTCATATAACGATAGGAATTAGGAAATGAGTTTTTGAAAGATGTAACAGTATTAATGAGAGAAGGATACGTCTATATTTAAAGATGCGAAGAGGTGGTTAGCTAAGGGAAACATCAAGAGTGAAGTGGAATCTTTGGTGGAACATGTCGGAAAGCCATTAATTAAGCAGGAGGTTGACCAGTGCATAGATACCTACCATCCAGTCCAAGTTAAAGCGGCACCTCAGCAGCTCAAGAGCTTGTTAAAAGATGAAGTGTCCATAGCACAGCGGCCGAAATTATTGAAGCAAGGCAATACATTCGTTAAAAAGAAAGATAGCATCGGAGCAAGTAAGGAGATAAAAGAACAGTCATACAAGAATAATTACTCAGTGGATGGAGATGTACTCTGCAAGTATCCAGGACAATCGTTGGTCATACCCAAGCAATTGGAAAAAGAAATAAACCATAGCAATGGACATTTTTTAAAGAAGAAGAAGAATTGGAAATATGTATAAGACGCATGGCTCAGCTGACCATATTATGAAAAAAAACCAGAGTCAAATAGTCGATAGAGATAGTAATACATAGTAGGTAAATAGTACTGTAAAGTAATAATGAAGGTGACTGTGTTGAATGAATGTTTGTGTATTAATATAGTTAAGTAGATGTATGTAGTTAGCTTTGTCAACAGTACCGCCAAGTATATTGTATATATACTAGGTTATGTGTTACACTGATAATATGTTTGTACATGATTTTGTTATTACCAACTTAAGAACACACAGTGAACTCAAAGTGAACTTATAGTGAACTTGTTAGAATAAACTAAGGACAGTTATTGGACTGTAAATTAGATAATATAGAAATTAATAATAAGTTTAAGTTAAAGTAATATTACTTATTAGCCCACAGGCTAGATGGTAGTATAAAATAAAGCCACCGTTACATGGTGCTTTATGGTAGGAAAAAAAAAAACCAACTTAAGTATACCTATGGTTTTTTAAATTCGAGATCATTCAAATTTTATTTCATTTTGTAAAAGAAATATTAATTATAATAATTTGTGACCATGTATACTTACTAGTGTTTAGATTCCTTATACATAAGATGTCATTCTATATTGGTTAACTTAAGATGTATTACTGTTAAGTATGTATGAAAACTGTATTATTTAACTTAAGGTGTGTTAGTGTTGAGAAGGTATGAAGTATGCGCGGAAGTATGAATATGGTAAAGATGTATGAACGGAGAAGGTATGTCTGGGGACAGACATAGTTGCAGGATGACCGAATGTGGGAAACGGAATGTAAGTGTATGACAGGGATGGATGTATGCGATAGAGAGAGTGGGAAGATATGGTGATAAAAAAGATTGGCAAGATGGCATACGGAGTTAAGACATGCTAAGGAGTGCTAAAAGTAGTTTAAATAAAAGAAGTTAATATATATTTAGTGTTTTTACTTTGAGCTATTCCCACATTTATTAGAACATACGATATTATTACTTGCTTGTTCAGACATGAAAAGGGTCACAAAGAAAATTCTGTCAAACATAGAGAATCTTTTGATTGACTATCTCGAATGCTTTAAAGACAGCTTAGACTTAGTTTTACAAGTTATACATTGCATTATGGAAGTAACTAAAAGAGACAAATAATGGGATGAAACATGGAGATTGGGAACTGTGAGAAAACTACACAACCCCATTGAGTTTGGGCTTGTTTGATTCATCTTGACAAGTACTCTAGTCCTAGATGATATGCAGGGTCTGATGATGAGACCGGAAGGCGTCTATAGGAACTTCAATAACACTGCGCACTTAAGCTGTCATCTAGTAGGTACCTAATTAATACAATGGTCAAGAGTTTCGGAACCCTCAGTGCGCGAGTATGACTCGCACTTGACCGGTTATTATTTTCTATGTACTCGTATATTCCCCGATTACTGGGAGAGCGCCTAGACCGATTTGGAAAATTCTTTGGAAATTTCCAGGTGGTTCCATTGTCATCCGGATTCCGGAGCCGGATTCGGTCGGGAGTACATTATTATTATTAGAATAAGAATATCGTTTATTCATTGACATACAAAAATGAAATAGGTACACTTAGAATTACAAATATCACTTCAAATATCGATCTTAACTATCACAATCACTTAAAATATCGATCTTAACTAGTATCTACTATGTATCATTCCAATGCCCTAGGCCTTCCTCAAAATTTTGCACTGGCTCTTAGATCATAAGAGGCGAGATGGCAACTTAGATATTTTAAGTAAGTAATGTTAAAACATTCAAATGTCCGAATGCAAAGTCGAGTTGGGAAACTGGTTGTAAATTATGTTTTGTATTTACTAAGACACCAACCAGTAGGTACTAGCTGTCGTGGGAGGGTTTGCTTGGCTCGGTGCTTTTGTTTTTGATTCTGGCTGGTTATGTAATGGCTTCAGGGCGGCATTTGATAACGAACTTTCAATCAGATTATGAAAATGACACTGGCTACTAGGTAGGTACACCTGAAAATCGTGGATCGTGAAGTTTATGTTTTTTTTTGTTTGATGACAAGATAGTCCTTAACTGCGATCTCACCTGGTAAGTGACGATGCAGTCTAAAGGCCGCTGCATACATAACGTGCACGGGACGGGACGGGACGTGGACGGGACGGGACGTGGAGTTTTGGAAACATCGTTTCATAGAAAATGTAAGCGACTGTGCATACGTCACGGAGCACGGACGGGACGGGAACGTGCCACGCGCGGAACGGGAAAAATATCGTCGGCGACGATGTTTAGCACGTCCCGTCCCGCACGTGCCCCGTCCCGTCCGTGATTCCGCTGCGTATGCACAGTCGCCCCGTTCGCTCCGGAGAGCTAAGTAGTGATGTTTGTGTATTTACCTACGAAGCAAAAATGGACGAATGGAAAAAACTAATTGAGTGTGTACGATCATTGAAAGTATTTAGACACCAAATATAAAAATTATCTGTGGCGTAAAATTGCAGTCGAACTATCACTCACTGAAAACGGTCAGATTTATTTTATTAATTTATTGCATTGGTATCTCTACTTATATTTTAATATGTAATAATAATTACAGTTGAACTTTTTATGCTCAAATCAATAGGTATATAGTATCAACCTTTGACGACCTCCCTGGCGCAGTGGTGAGCGCTGTGGTCTTATAACTGAGAGGTCTCGGGTTCGATTCCCGGCGGGGGCAATTTAGGAATTTATAATTTCTAAATTGTCTCTGGTCTGGCCTGGTGGGAGGCTTTGGCCGTGGCTAGTTACCACCCTACCGTCAAAGACGTGCCGCCAAGCGATTTAACGTTTCGACACGATGGCGTGTAGAAACCGATTAGGGGTATGGGTTGTATTTACACTGCTATACCCCTTCCAAGTTAGCTCGCTACAATCTTAGAAAAATGCATCTTTCCTTGTTCACATCACTAGCACGTTAGTTCTGAGTTATTGCCACGTTGCGTATGCATTAAAAATTCCCGTCCGTGTTTACTAACCACGTCCGGGCCACGTCCCGTCCACGTCCCGTGCACGTTACGTATGCAGCGAGCTTAAGATGGTAGCGGGGTAACTTGGAAGGATCCATTTTCCAAACACCAGTAGGGTTAGTATAAGATTTAATTCGATTGATCGTATTCGATGATATTAGCGTCAAAGTAAAGTGAACTTTAATTGTATTGCATTAAAGTCACAAATTCAGTACAACCGATTTTAATTTGGAGCGTAAACGCTGTACACGAAATTGAGCTCTAACCCAATGGTGTTACGGTTCAATATACTTTGACGCTAATGTCATCGAACACGAACTCGATCAATCGAATCAAATTTTATACTAACCCTACAGATCATTAAAGTTGAAGATGTCTCCGCAGACATTAGTTGAGCGGAACTGTCGCGATTGATAGCGGAGCGAGCGATCCTTCAGAGGAAAACTTGAGGAAAATGTACCGGCTAATGATTTGCTAACGACCATGTTTATTTTTTAATGCAAGCGACGTAACAGATTATTTCCTTTGAGGGTATTTGATCGCCGATACCGCGGGATACGGGTCGTCGCTTTCCCATTTGTGAATCTGTGCGTGGCTCCCTTCCAAATTATTGCCCAGTAGGGCAGACGTTTTTAACCGACTTCCAAAAAAGGAGGAGGTTCTCAATTCGGCGGGATCTTTTTTTTTTAAGAATATCAGCCAAGCTGAACTTGAACTTCTTCTCTCCCCTCCAAATAAGCGTAAAGCTTGTGCTAGGAGTGGGTACGACAATAGAGCAACGGGTGGGGCTCGAACCTATGACCTTTCAGTTTTCAGTCCGCACCTTTAACCGTTGGGCTTCGTCTTCGTTTCCTGGGAATCTTCTCCGCAAGTAGGCGTAAACCGTTGGGCTATTGAGGCTATTATTAGAGATAGAGGCTTTCATTTTTTTTATTTTTTACTAGGTGATGGCCAAGACTTTGTCCGCGTGGATTTAGTTTTTAAAATCGCGCGGGCCGCGGGAGCTTTTTGATTTTCCGCGATAAAAAGTAGCCTGTCACTCTCCCGGTCCTCAACTATGCAAAAAATCACGTCGATCCATTGCTTTGTTGCGGCGTGATTGGAGGACAAACCAACCTTTCGCGTGCGGGCCCGATTCTCACACGAAGGGTTCCGTTTCTAATTAAGCACGTAGGTATCAACTTAGAGTAGGTTTTTCCATTTGTTTAAAAGCTACCAGAGCCCCGGACTACCAGGCTACGGAAGTGTAGAATCTACTTTCTACTTTGCTTTCATTACTGAAATTCTACTGAAAAGGGAATGCAATAATAGCATTATTGTTTCTTGTGGCCCGCTGAACGCGGAGCAGATTGCTTCTATCTTTGTTATTAAGGTCTTTATATTTTGTTTCTTTTTGCTTCAACAAACCCTTTCAGAAACAGTACGTACATATTTAGTAAGATCCTCAGTTATTTATGATTTAGTTGACAATTTTTATTAAAAAAAAAACTAGCTTTTACTCGCTGCTTCGCTCCCGCCATGTATTTAAAGTATTCAAAAGTGGTGATTATATTATCTTTCTACACAAAATTACTAATGTTGATTTTTTCGCTTTTCAACTCTTTCTTTGGGTTTTCTCTATTTTTTTTTGTTAAAAAAAATATTAAGTATTCAAATTGGTGAAGCCTTTTTTAATTTTTACCAGACTAACGAACAGCAATTCATGCAAATCAGTAAAAAAATTACTATTGTATATTTGACAGAGAAGTCGTGAAAAAATAAATGTCAACTGTAAAAAAGTACATAAAACGTGATTGTTTATTTTTGATTGTTTATTTTATTATTAACTAAGTTTGTGTAACAGAGTTAACAGTGCTTATATTATCTAATAATTAAAAAAAAGAATATTTGGGCTCGTCCGGGATTTGAACCCGGGACCTCTCGCACCCAAAGCGAGAATCATACCCCTAGACCAACGAGCCGCATATACTGCCTTGAAAAAGTAAGATTCAATTTCTACGCATACGAAGAGCGTCATATAAAATCGCGACGTCCTCTTACATATTGCAACATTGCAATATAGCCTTTATTGGAAGACTGTAAGTGTTATATTAGCTTATTCGCCTAAGTGAAAGGCTGTGTTTGAGTAGGTGCTACTATAATAACTATATAAGTAGGTACCTATAATATTCATCGTGGATAGTAAAAACCTATTCATCTTTTACTAATATTATAAATGCGAAAGTGTGTTTGTTTGTTGGTTTGTTCTTCAATCACACCACAACAAAGCAACGTATCGACGGGATTTTTTGCATGGGTGTAATTGACGACTGGGAGAGTGACATTGGCTACTTTTTATCCCGGAAAATCCAAGCGGCATCCCGCGGGATTGTTAAAAACTAAGTCCACGCGAGCGATGCCGCGGGCGTCAACTAGTTTAGACATAATTATTGAAATGTACAATAATCACATAGGTAATATTATGACAGTCTAATAAGGCTTCCAAAATATGCAAAATTTTATAGATGGATGTAGGTACATCCATCTATAAAAATATGTATGTATGTAGTATGTATATATGTATGTTTGTCCACGCATTTCTTTGAAACTCTCTCTGATATCGGCTTGTGATTTTTTTTAATTTGCTTACATTTACTTCATAGGGAACAGTAAAGAGTTCATCAAAGTCGGTTCAGTAGTTTCTAAGATATGGAATACTTTTCCCTTTTCAGTTATTCTTTATTTAAATATATTGGAAGTCGGTTTAATTTTTCTTTTCTTAAATTGTGGTTGGTAAATAATTATATTTTGCATTAACTTTTGAAATTGGTATTTTGAAAATTATCTAAATGTATTAAAGGAAATGGTGACTGACTGACTGACTGATCTATCGATGCATAGCTCAAATCCCTTCACGGATCGGGCTGTTTAACCAATAAATAGCTATTATGACGTAGGAATCCGCTAAAAAGGATTTTTGAAAACCAGCCTCTAAGAGGATAAAATAGGGGTTTGAAAATTCGAATTTAACGTGAGCGAAGTCGCGGGCGCAAGTAAGTTTTTATATAAATAAGGTATTTTCAAAAAATTTAGATTCACGCGGCCGAAGTCGCATTTCACCATTTACTTACTCCAAGAGCGAGCGTCAATAAATACGAACACACCGAGACAATATCTCTTGTATCGTCTCCGCTTTACATACATTAAACGAGACGCAGGAGTATATATTATTAAGAGTAAGAAAATTCTTATTGCGAGCGTATCGGTCCGTGGCATCGTATCTGAAAATTATTCAACGCTCACATCTGCGCCCTTACCGCTTGAAAAATCGGGGAGATATCATTAACTAGAGCCTGCAATGCCCCCAAAAACTGATTCAGTCACAAACTCAATGCGCGCAACGAAAGCGACCAAACTGCACTTTACAGTCTGCTTTTCGAAATGCTTACGCTGTTTATTATTAACTAGCTTTAACCCGCGGCTTCGCTCACGTTAGGCTCGATTTTTTTAAACTCCTATTTTACCTCCTTCGGGGTTGAATTTTGAAAAATCCTTTCTTAGCGGATGACTACGTCATCATAGCTACCTGTATGCCAAATTTCAGCTCGATTGGTCCAGTGGTTAGAGCTGTGCCTTGATAGATCAGTCAGTCAGTCAGTCAGTCAGTCAGTCACCTTTGCCTTTTATATATTTAGATATCGCTGTCTTTACGACTTAACGGAATCGACAATAATTGAGATGGAGATGAAATATCTAGCATTCGCGAAAAAAATCTAAGTAAGTAAAACTGCACTGCATTCGGAATATCTTTCCACGCCGCTCTACATAATGCGGAAAATAGAACGATTTGAAAAACCATCATATGGAAAAAGGTGATCAGTGCCAAGGATCGCGACCCTCAGTAATGAGGATGACGATGCAGAAAGAGGTAAAAATAAAAAAAAATATTTTTAACCTTTACTTTTTTACATTTGCTCCATGTTAGTGGTCTCTCAAGTAGTTTCTCACTGAAAATTGATTCACAATCATAGGTGACGACTTATTTTAATGGATACTTTTTACAACCGTCAGTATATTTAGTGCATTACTAATCGACAGGTTTATTACTATGAGTGCGAAGCTCACGCCATGGTGGCGTTTGTGGCAGATAAAGTTTGCTACTCCAGTTACAAAAAGGCAACTCGATGTGGAAAATAATAAAAATAATAAAGTCTCCGCTTAAACGCCATTCGTATGTGTTACGCCGAATGAGGCGTAATAAAATGTATTAGAGGAACATATTGCAAATAGAAAAATATTTACGTTCATGAAATAAGTACCTGTACCTACGTACGTATTCGGTGATTTCGCTTAGAGCATTCGAGATAATTCAAGTGAATTGGTGCTGGGGGTCGGATTTATATTTATTTTCGTTTAAGCAGCTCCCTATTTTGTTACTACCATCGATTTAAATTTGCCCCGTACTTACTAGATGTGGCGTTCCGAGCACACACTTTGTTCAACTGACATGCACTGTAGACCGTGCATTAGTTGTTTGCAATTTTGCATTCCTTAGATAGGTACTCTATGACGGAGCATTCACGAATCACGACCCTGCCCGCGCTATGTAGGTACAAGTTGTGTGCGCTTCTATGTATATCTATTTCGATGGTTACTTACTACGGTGTACATCTATGTGAGTGAGTGATCTTACCATCAGGTGAGATCGCAATTAAGAACTATCTTGTCATCGAATTAAAAAAAAAGTAAAATAGAAATGGTGTTAAACAACAGACCAAATGTAACACTTTCCACGAAGTCATAATCCCTCTTCAAAGTTTGTGGAGCGATATTAATTGGTCGGTGGAGAGATTCGCGCGGTCACTGCGTATTTGCTTAAGGGTAGTTCGGGATGGGATGGGATAAAGTAAAGGCAGCTCGGCCGAGACGGTCAAACAGCAAGTCATATTGCCATAGAGCTGTGAAAATTTAGACAGTTACCATGAATAAATAATAATAAGGACTGTCAGACGTCGGTATTAGGGCAGAATTTACTGGCTTTGGCCGTGGCTAGTTACCACCCTACCGTCAAAAGACGTGCCGCCAAGCGATTTAGCGTTCCGGCACGATGGCGTGTAGAAACCGATTAGGGGTATGGGTTGAATGGACACTGCCGTACCCCTTCCAAGTTAGCCCGCTACCATCTTAGACTACATCGTCACTTACCATCAGGTGAGATCGCAGTCAAGGACTAACTTGTCATTGAATAAAAAAATTTAAAAAATTTTTGGAGAATAGTTTCGTCGCTTTCCAGTAGGTAATGGAATCTAACTAATTGTTATTCTAATCGTAATATCGTTTAGACAATTCCTACTTATATTACAAATGCGAAATGTGTGTTGGTTTGGTTGGATAAAATGTATAAGTAGGTTAGCCTTTTTTAGGTTAGGTAAGCCTACGCCACTGACAAGTTTTCAACTACACCTATGCAAAAATCATCTCGATCGTTGCTCGTTGTTGCGCCAACAAACAAAAAAACTTTCGCATTTATAATGTCAATGTGTCCGGAATAAAAAGTAGCCTATAACTATATTACTCTCCATGTCCTCAATTATATTCTTGCAAAAAATCACGTCGATCCGTAGCTCTGTTGCAGCGTTATTGAAGGGTAAACCAACAAACCAGCAAATAAATAAACATTCGCATTTAGTGAGGATTCAATCCAATCACTGCAATCACCTTGACTTTCTTTTAGTTGCAATTAATTAATTAATTATTTATTTCAAAAAACTTATTACTATTTTAAACTTTGGAAACTATCTGTGATAATATCTTCTTTATACTACTAGGGAGTAATTGTATGTATGTATGTATGTACATACAATTACTCCCACTGTCCATTCTAAAACATTCATAGCCTGTTGTTACTTACCTGTAAAGGCAGGTATTCACGCGGGGCGAATTTCCCGGAATCCGATGATGATCCCGCCGTTCAACCATCACTCTGCCATCGCTCATATTCTAATACATTCCAATTTATACCTTAAAGTACAGAGCTTAAAGTACAAAATCAAAATATATTTTATGTTACACGTATGCCGTTTAAAATTATAAATGTCATAGTTAACTTTGATAAGATTGATCGAGTGGGGTAAGACCAGATAATCTGACTGGGATAAAAAAATCAATGACTTGTAAAATTCGTCGCATTCTACTTGATTTTTAGATTAACCGATGTTATATTAGGTTCGGGCACAAAATCATAATGGTGGTTTGGGTGAGTTATTCGTAAGATACAGTTATAATATTACCTACGTAGCCTGTTAAGTTTAATTAAATTCATTTTCAGTAGATACTTAGGTTTAATTTTTAACCAATTTGCATTTATTTTCAATGTGGTGCATATTTTACAGAGCCAAAATTTTTATATATTATTTCAATCCATATTTCCTACCTAATAAGAGACAATACATTTGCCATTTAATTTTTAATTATAATCATAGTGGTTATTAGAATACATGATGTATTTGATGCTTATTACACTCCTATTCCGTGCAATACGCTAGCATCTGTCGCGTTTCGCAAGAAGTTTCGGGCATGTTTTATTTCATCGCTTAGTCACGATCGCGTGGGTGGAATCTGATTTTTTCTGGCATTCTGCGCAGTCTTAAAGTTCCCGAAAGGAGAACCACTTCTGAAACGCTGTAGGTTCTCAACGCTCTCTACTGTGATCAATTTATCAAAGTAGGTACCTACTTATGAGGAACCTATGAGGTTAGTCATAAATAACAACTTTTATTTCACACTCATAAACCACCAACACAGGTAAACTTCCAAAATGAGTGACATTTCATTAATAATAATCCTAAAATCATTCTTCTTTACGATTATCTCGAATTCACAGCGGGTTGCAATCCCGTAGAAGTGTAGAACCCTTATTTGTTGAAATCTAATATTGAACTTATTTATATTGCAATATAAAGTCCAAAATTTGTTAGCAGAATATAAGACAGTGGTATGAACTATGAATACCGCAGATAGTTATCCGTTTTTGGATATTTTTTTTTGGATTATTGATGATTATTCCATTACTTGACGTTATTTTGGGATTTGTTTTCATATTGTTACCCGTATTCTTGTTTTGTATTTATCTAATAAATAGATGATAGGCACAATAGCTGTCGCGCGCTTGCTAAGAAAAAAGAGAGAAAGAAAGAATGAGAACTGTTTTATTCGATCAATACAATTGAAATATTAGAAAAAATCTATGTGACATAACTTAATCAACTAAAACAAAATAACAAGTGCATGTGATCAAATAAGATCGAAAGAAAATAATTGCTTTTTACAAAAAATTTAATCGACGATAGAAGCAACTAAATAGGGAAAAATAAAATAGAAATCTTTTTAGTCTTACTAACTAGGTAAGCTCCTAAACTAATGCAACTAATTTTGAATCGACGACAAATTTTTTTAAAAGCTATGAGCTGTATTTTTAAACATGGCTGCGAGATAACTTTTTAAAAAGTAGCCTAGTGTGGTCATACATAACAAAAAATTAAAAAAAATATATACGCGACGAATTAACAACCTTTTTTTTTAGTCGTTTAAAAAACCTAATCAAATGAGACAGCCAAGCAACTTCGTTTACAAAGTTATATTTAGCTAATGTATGAATTTAGCTTTGCCCTATCAAGTGTGGGTGGTGGAGGAAACCTCCCGGACCTCCCCCGCACGATAGGGAATTTGTTATCTCGACAAAGTAATACGATGGCAGATTAATTCCTGCGACATGATAGATGCTGTGAATAGATATATTTTACAAAGTTTTTTTTTTTAATTTTTTTATTCGATGACAAAATAGTGCTTGACTGCGATCTCACCTGATGGTAAGTGATGATGTAGTCTAAGATGGTAGCATGCTAACTTGGAAGGGATATGACAGTGTACATTCAACCTATATAATCTTATCGGTTTTTACTCGCCATATAGTGCCGGAACGCTAAATCGCTGGCTTGGCACGTCTTTGACGGTAATCCATGCCCAAAGCCTCCCACCAGACCAGACCAAAGATAATTTAGAAATCATAAATTTCCAAACTGTCCACGCCGGGAATCGGACCCGAAACCTCCCAGTTAGGTACTAGACCACAGCGTCCACCACTGCGCCAGGGAGGTCGTCAAAACATATACCCATTCCACTATCTACCTATTCAAATAAACTTTTTTTAATAGTGATAACTTTTTTGCTTTTAAAAATAAATAAATGGAAAGATGTTCGTAACCTGCACATAATATTATATCCTTACTTCTACCGTAGTATTAAGGAATACTATGTTTACTACCTACTATACTTTATGAGTAGGAGGTATAGGTAGCTAATTTTTTTAAGTCGACAGAACGTTTACTTACTTTTTCTGTAATACCTAATATTTATTTGTGAACTTTGTAACGTGGCGCTTAAGACCGAACTAACTCTTTCAGACTGTAAAGTTTAGCTCAGTAACCTACATAGCGTTCGATGCGAGTTCCAGTCTGCAATAGTAGTCTCGTTCATTCACGTCGCACGGCAATTGTCCGCTCGTAGATCGATTGTCTGTGCTCCGAGGCGGTGACGTCACAAACCAGAGTTACCGGTGCTTATCTGTGACAGCCGGATGAGCGTGCTGCGTCTCCGATAGATAACGGTACAATGAGCCAAGTCTGGCCGTGGTCGCATCGACCGGTGGGCGTGGTCGCGCCCCGCCCCCCGCCAGACAGAGAGCACCTAATCTACCGGATAAAGGATAAACCTAACCCCCCCTATTGGAGGAGGTCGCGCCGAATGCTGAATCCGGCGATTCTATTGGTATCTGGGATATAGGCGGATTAGGATATGTGCGGAAAACTCTATGTAAAATCCGCTCCTAACATAGCAGAGTATTTTCCTTATGTTCGAGAACTCCTTAGGAAGGAACCTAAGTATATTTTTCTATGCTACCCATACATGGAGGAATCACAAATACACATAAGTATCTTGAGTCAGGCTTCAATCTGTTGACACTGAGGTAAATAGAGGCTGATATTTAAGTGAAATCTGCCCAAAGCTTTAAAATTGTTTTTATCTTTTTGATTAATACTTTCAATTTAGCGGGGTAAAGGATATAGTAGGTACCTAAATGAACGGTGACGTTCCTTAAAATTCAAAATTATTTTTTTCATGTGGGCTCATATTATGACAAGTCGAGAATCTACTACCGGTTCGGAATGCTGATTCTGCTGAGAAGAATTAGTTTTTACTAGCCAATCCTCAAGTCTGCGAAGAGGTCTCGCAAAATAGGTACCTACATATATTTAGGTAAGTACCTTATAATAAAGTTGAAGAAGGTAAAATGCAGATGATTATGAGGTGTCCAAGTTATTTTTCTTAAGGAAAAACCAAAGTTGCTCGTGATGGCCTGGGTAGGTACCTACATAAAAAAACAACAAAGGTAAATAAAATTGTTCATATTTTCCATCACACAAAATATGATTCACGATCCAAAATCACAATCCACTGTAGATAGATAGGTAGGTAGATAGGTAGGTACATGTATCTATGAGCGTCAGTAACTGTCCACAAATTATCACCTAAACGAAATCTTGTATCTTTTTAGCGACTCTCAGTTTCTATTTTAAAGAATATTTACTCATACTCGTATTTACTAAAATACGTTAACACTTACCGTAGACATGACAAACTATTTTCAACTAGGTATATTAATATTCGAATAAAGTCGTAAGTAACCTATAATTATAATTTGAGGTGTAGGTACAATATACAGTAGTGGTTTATTGACGAACTAGATCAGAGCAGCGAGCTTAGCTACTACGAGGTTCAGATTTTTCAAGAAATCGATGTAAACAGTGTAGGTGTCAATTTTAAGGCATTAATTTCACAATAGTTCTGAGTAGCTTATTTTTTTCGTTATCAACCAATAGACTAAAGTATAATGAAGGAAAAGGAAGAAGAAGAAAAAAAATAACAATAACTACTTATAGAAGGGCGTAAAAAAAAATAATGTTGCCGTGTTGCAGACTGAAAGGCGGGTACACGGCCAACAGGGAGACAGTAGGTGTTTTAGCCGGTAAAAGTCCGGAACTACCCAATTTAGGTGTCCATGAGGATATCCCCTACTGTATAAATAATAATACAAAAAAACCGATAGACGTCTAGGTACCTACTGCTGAACAAAGGTCTCTTGCATGGACTTCCAATGTGTAGCTTTATATTAATAGGTAAGTATTGTAATATTTTGTTACGAAACAGCAACTGCTGAGTTCCTCGCCGGCTCTTCTCATCAGAATTTGCTTTCTGAACCGTCGGTAGAGGTTCGACGTGTCATAAGAGCCACGGGTTGGCCTACATGAAAGTGCACTAATATTATAAAGGCGAAATATGTGTGTGTGTTTATATGTTTGTTACTCTTTCACGCTACAACAAATGAAACGATTTGGCTGATATTTGGGTTGGAGATGCCTCATGCCGTGAATTAACACATTTTATCCCGGAAAATTAAAAAGCTCCCGCGGGAAATAGGAAGCTTATTCCACGCGGACAAAGTCACGGGCATCATTTACCTAGTAGGTAAACGATTTTGAATTTGAATGTGCCTAGTCATGTCTCAATTTTAGTGTAAGGTCAGCACAAAATGGAGCGACGGTTCGCATCCAGACCGCAGTCCGCCATTTGGTGACCCCTGACCTAAACCCTTCTCTTCGAGAGGAGACCTGTATCTACCGTGTAGTAGGCCGTGGCTAAATTTTATTTTTATATATGAATAGCGGGCAATCGAGCTGGGGGGTCACTTGATGTAAAGTGATTACCGCCGCCCATGAACACTTGTAGTACCAGAGGCACCACCGATGCGTTGCCGGCATTTCAGGAACTTATTGGTGCGCCGCTTGAATAACCCCATATTGTAATTAAGTGGGAACACTGTCGAAGGGAGAAGATTCCACAATTTGGTGGTACGTGGAAAAAAAGATCTGGAGCAACGGATGGTCGAAGTGCTCCAGGCACCCAGGTGGTGAGGGTGAAATTGCGTTCGGTGACGTGCGGTGCGGTTGTAGAAGTTAGAGGGCGGAATAAGATGGTGTTCTTAATGCATGGGTTTAACAGCGCATGTAATGGTTAACCTTTAGATGCAGATTCGATTTTTACAGCAGTAGATTAAATTTTAACCACCCGAAAAAAACCGGGCAAAAATGACATCATATTTCCAAGGGATGATATCTACAGAAATGAAACATAAAATAATGAAAGTTCGACAAAAAAAATTTGCGAAGTTAGGTCTAATTTTTAACCAATTTGCATTTAAAAAGGTATTTTCAATGTGTTGCATGTTACTACAGAGCCAAAATTTTTTAATAAAATTCCTATACAACCTATTAGGTACTAAGAAATAAAACAGCTATTTTAAAAAAAGGAATATCTTACGAGTCATTAGAATGCGTGATGTATTTAGCGCTTACTACTCTCCTACACGCTAGCATCTGTCGCGTTCAGACGAAGTTTCGGGTATATTTTATTTCATCTATCGCGAGGATTTTTTCTGGCATTCTGCGCACTGTTGAGCGATAGAGAGAGTGTACCGGCCAATGAGAGGTGATTGCGATCGTCACGCAGTAGCAATCCTTTTTAGACAATCCGGCAGCTATTTCACAAGTGTCATGTTCGGTTACGTCGACCTCTATCTATCTACTTAGAATATCCGAATATGTTTGTCATGATTTCTATAATAAAACCGGCAAAGTGTGAGCCGGACTCGCACACGAAGGGTTCCGTACCTTAACAGCGATTATTAAGATCGAGGAAAAAGTCAAAAAACACGTTTTTAGTAGGGGAGCCCTCTTTGATTTTTTAATTTAGCGTTCCGGCACGATGGCATTTAGAAACCGATAAGGGGTATGGGTTGAATTTGCACTGCTATACCTCTTCCAAGTTAGCCCGCTACCATCTTAGACTGTATCGTCACTTACCATCAGGTGAGATCGCAGTCAAGGGCTATCTTGTCATGGAATAAAAAAAAATTATTATTATCGCTATAATAATAGTAACAGAAATACACATTTTTTGAAAATTTCAACTCTACTTATTACGGATCATTAGATACAGCCCGCTTACAGACAGACAGACGGACGGACGTAGGTACGTACGGACAGCGGACGCTTGTAATAGGGTCTCGTTGGTTACCCTTCGGGTACGGAACGCTAAGAACTGTGCTAATTGTGTAAATCTTTGGTATTGTCACATCTTGCGAGTGGGTGCTAATAGGCGTTCCATATTATTAGAAGTTGGATTTACTCAATTGGGATTTTCAATTTTTTTCTTGCCCAGACTTCGCACGGGTGGTTTTTACTTTTAAACGTTTGAAAGCGTTATTTTTGAAGTAACCTTACTGATAATAATAGTAGTATTACTAATAGTAATAGTAATATTATGATATGAATGCGAAAGAGTGATTGTTTGTTGGTTTGTCCTTCAATCATCCAGCAACGGAGCAACTGATCGACGTGAATGTTTGCATGGGTATAGTTGAGTGATATAAAATGAAAGAAAGTTATATAGGTTACCTTTTATCCCGGAAAACAGAGGGATTTTAAAAACCGGAATTTTGGCGCTGTAATCAGTTACGAGTGTCCAAGGAACTAAAATATGTGAGGTTACTATTTGATATGTCAAAGTTGATACTTTTTAGCACTTCTTGCATACTTATATTGACGACCTCCCAGGCGCAGTGGTGAGCGCTGTGGTCTTATAACTGGGAGGTCTCGGGTTCGATTCCCGGCGGGGGCAATTTAGGAATTTATAATTTCTAAATTGTCTCTGGTCTGGTCTGGTGGGAGGCTTTGGCCGCGGCTAGTTACCACCCTACCGTCAAAAGACGTGTCGCCAAGCAATTTAGTGTTCCGGCACGATGGCGTGTAGAAACCGATTAGGAGTATGGGTTGAATTTACACTGCTATACCTACCCCTTCCAAGTTAGCCCGCTACCACCTTGGACTGTATCGTCACATACCATCAGGTGAGATCGCGGTCAAGGGCTATCTTGTCATCGAATAAAAAAAGAAAAAAAAATTTATTAGTTCAAGAGACACTCGTATGTGAAATGTGGCGCTTCGAATTGATCCATAATTTAACCTGTCATTTGTCTAGGGCCAGCCAGTTCAGTGTTAATCATAGATTAACTATAGAAGTCAGTGCCGATAAGGGATACCTAGCTATTGATTTAGCCCACTACAATCTTAGACTGCATCGACACTTACCATCAAAGGAAATCGCAGTTAAAGCTAACTGTTGCTCGCGGCTTCGCTTACGTTAGGTTCAATTTTCATACAAAATTTCAGAGCCCTATTTTATCCTCTTAGTTTTTGAATTTTTAAAAATCCTTAGAGGTTAGAGCTGTGCGGTGATAGATCAATCAGTGTGTCACTTTTCCCCTTTATAGGTATATTTAGATACCTAAATGAGATTTAAGCCATGGACAGCCATTTTTATACCTCTCTCTGTGCGAACCATCCCGGTACTTTGCGTGGAGCGATTCTGTCAGTATTGTTTTAGCCACAAAGAAGTCGCTCGATACAAAGCTTCCAGCGCCCTACTTACCTACCAGGCTACAGTTAGCGGTGCTCTATATATTGAGAGCTTTTATTTCACTAATATTAGATACTTTTAATTTTTTTTAAAGTTCTTCTAGAGTTTGTTCAATAGGTACCTACCTAAGTCCGTCGATATGCGTGAATTGGAAAATAGATTGTAGCAAGAAAGCAATGATAAGAGAGAGCCATTGAAAGAGTCGTCGATGAATCAAACAGTTTGATAATTTACAAAAATATAAATCTGATTTTAGTCTTACTAATATTATAAATGTGAAAGTGTTTGTTTGTTGGTTTATCGGATTTATGTGATTTTTTTGCATAAAGTTTAAGCTAGGTAGGTATATGACAACAGTGCGATAGGTGCTGGAGACTTAACTGTCTAGATACCTTTCGGGTTTCCGACCACAGCTATCTTCTGCTATTATAAGTAGGTAACTACGAATACCATATAATAATATGGTATTCGTAGTGGTAGTATGGTATTCGTATGGTATTCGTGGTAATTTATTATACCAAATTAAGAGGTTAAAAGTGGAACAACGTAAATAAACCATAAAGTAAACCACCCTAATGAAAGCCATAGGTATAGCCAGCGAGAGCGCTACGTCGAACATTACAATTTGTCATAGCGGAAGTTAATATCCTGAAAGCTATAGAAATTAAGATAAAATGCCGCTTCCCCGGAAGGTAAGTAATGCTGCTTAAACGGCCACGTACAAAATTATACGAAGCCGTGACAATTTTTTCTCACATCGCTGAAAGAAAGCCGGCGTGATTTATTTAATGAATAAAAATGCCTCCTAGCATCGCCCATTCGCTAGGATATTGCAATTAGCCTCCTTTATAGCCTTTTAAATTGCTACCACCGTATTCCACGTAATGAACGACAAAAATTTAACCTAATTTCGCCGATGTCTTATAATTTACCTACCCATTTAGGGCAAATTAAACGAGGCACCGCGATAAATCATAACAATGAGCGCATTGTCTTACACGTAACGAGATCCGACGTAAAGACGCCTATCTCGACGCGCCGCGTAATCACGTAACAAGATAACGCCTAACACCCTCTCAGCACAACAAATTAAGTATCGGTGTAGCAATCTGTGAATTACAAGTGTAAATAATCCGAAGGCCGCCCAACCACCACCGTGGGCCGGGCTTTAGGTGAAAAAAAAAACTCGTTAAAGTAGCGGCTTAAAAAAGAAAAGCGCTGAAACGGGAGGCTCGGATCGTATCGGTTTTTCTCGACGCGGGCGGTTCGCTGGGCGGGGCCGTACGCCAGTAGCGCGCCGCCGGCCGGCTGGACTGGACGTGTCGAGTTGTTGTTCCTCGTCGCCGTATCGGGCCCATGTGTGAAATTTCGGCATGTTGATGTCGTGAATTGACAAGATGGACTTTCAGAGTGCTATGGAGACGTTCGCTGAGGCATGGGCTGCGGCCAACACCGCCAAGTCGGAGGCTCCGAGCGATCTTTCACAGGTCAGATTTTTAGGATTTCTTTTGGGAACTAAATCATTATGTTTTATTAGTTTTATTCTTCATATTTTTCAATAGATATGATTCTGTCTTTTCTATTATTTGTCAAGTATGAAATAAAAGTAGTTGAATACAAATAAACGCGAGATTTTATTGCTAAATAGTCTAAAATCTTAATACTAAGTTCAAAATAAACAGATATCTTAATGAAATAAACAAATAACTGAAGCCCAAATGTTAATTGTGAAAATATGGCTGGCCTAATTGTTTTACTTGGACAATAAAGCACTGCCAAGTTCATCTTGATAAACGAAATTTGCATAAATATAATGAAACGCATATTAAATGCATACGTAATTGAATTATTAATTTGAACAATAGTGATCGATATTTGGGCAAGGTCGTTTGAAAAATTCAGGCTGATGAAATTATCAATTATTATTCATTGTTTATTTATTGGTTTTCTATTTTTAAAAGAATATTTACTGCTAAATAAATAGGTAGGTAAATACCTATCCTCTAACATCAAAGATTTTAATTGACGTAGCTTGAATAACTTGGTGATTAGTTGTTGTTTAATGCAGTTAATAGAACGTTTTAAATTAGCTGCCTAATTAATTAGCAAAATAGATAAGTGTAATTACAAATAACTGTCACAATTTTGAGGGTAACCAACACATTTTTAAGGTCTGTGATAAGATGCATAGTTAAGTTGGTAGGTACTGATCATGATCTAGTTAACTTATTTTAACTATTTAATTTTTTTGTACCTTAAATAGGACCAATAAAATTATTAAGGAAAATATGTATATTACATATACATCTAATAGAGTTTAAAAAACTGTTTAAAAGATCCATAGGTAGGTAGGTACCTACTACTATTATAAATATTAAAATGTACCTACCTGTCTTTCTGTTTGCTACCTTTTCACTTTTTCAGCTTGATGAAAAGCATAGATAAAGCTCGAATCCTGAATAAGTAGGTAGGCAGGTACTTATAGATATAGCGCCTTTTACAGGATTTAAGAAAACCTTATCCACGTGGACAAAGTCACGGGTATCGGCAAGTAGTCATATTATTAATCTTTTCCCTAGCTTGTAGGTACCTACCTAATAGCTAAAGTAACTTTTGACGTAGATTAGTGAGTATCTATTTATCTAATCTAGATTAGATAGTTTGATAGGAAGTCGAGATTTGTCGAAGTTGTGAAATCCTCCAGTGTTGTGGAAGTCGAGAGGAAAATATTCTAATACAAATTTAAGTAATGTTAAGTGGTTTTAAGTAAGTAGGTAAAACTATAGATTACCTCGTATTAAATTAAGGTTCAATTATTGTAAGTTTTTTTTTCTAAATCCAATGTCTAAAATATTTTCCAAAATATTTTCCAGTTTTAATTGAATTTAACAAAACAAATTAAATAATTTGACCTATGTATGTACATTTTTATAGCTATTTAAAACATACCTACCTAACGCAGATTTTTGATTTTGTTCATGTTAGAAACCTTGTTTCGGGTTTTAAAATAAGATAATTATCTACATAATTATTAGAGGTCGCTTAGTTTATCTGTTATTTAGATATACTCGTATGAGAATTAGGCGTTTGAATTTTTACATAAGATATCAAGATAAATTTGTTGGATTCATTCAGCGATAAGTGGAAAGATGAACATCATGCATATTTATTTTAGGTATAATTAATAATATTTTACTGACTGTTAATAACATATTACGACACCAAATACTGCATAGCTAAAATATATAAATTAAAACAAAATCTTAAATATCAAAAATTAAATATCAGTAATAAAAAATTATCATCTAAACAACTGGAACTTTGCCCCGTTGAATGGCCAAAATTATATTGCCAATGTAACTTACAGCCCTCCGGTCACCAGTGGATTCCGGATGATAGATCTTTAAAAAAAGGATATTAATAATAATTATTATGGTATAGTATTTTTTTATACCTCTACCTATCAATATTCAGAGTTTTCATGGTCGTCACGCTAAATGCTACATTCAAAATTTAAAATTCAAAATTATTTATTTCATGTAGGCCAACTTGTAGCTCTTATGACACGTCATGATTTTTCCACCGGTTCGGAATGCATATTCTGCTGAGAAGGCCATTGAAACTGGCTTTTAGCAAAAATGTGCGAATGATGGATTTTTCTTGTCGTTTAGAAAGCTGGAAGACTGGCAAGCCGCACTATGGCAAAAAATTCAAATTCTTAAAATATAATATCATTAACCGACTTCCTTTTTAAAATAGACTTAGTAATAGTTAACAAATAATCTAATAAAACTTTCATTAAATTTAAAACGTTAAAATTAACGTTTCCGATTAAAACCTAAACAAGCTTTAGGTTCATAGTATTTTTTAAAACTTCATAATAATTTTCCGGCAATGGAAATTTTTGGCGCGCGTTCACGACCTATGATCATGAACGTATTGAAGTGTGCGTGAAATGTTTTTGTGTTTAGTTGTAGTAACATAAATAATAATTTTTCTATCAGTGTAGGTACACATACCCACTCATACCCATCATTTATTCAATAATGTTGTGCACACATATTAGGGGGTGTTACTTAGTTCTTGATAAGCTGTATATTTATATTTTGCGCACTTTTTAGTTTCAACCTGTTTTGTGTGCCTCTTTAATTAATAAATAAATAAGTAATAGCGCGTGTTGGCGGCAGGCAGAAAAATTTGTCTGAATATATTTCTGGCGCATCCATGCGAGTAGAATGAAATGGCGACTCTATTAGTGTTAAGTAGTTATTTATATTAATTTGCTGTTTAATTTAATGTGAAATGCTCTCTCCGATTTTATAGTTCATTAAACTAAAGAAGAAAAAGTCCATTAAAAGCGCGCGTTTTGTGTGAAGAACTTTAACCGTGACTAAGTGACACCATCCGTGACTTAATAGGGCCGATATACGAGTACTATAGCTACTTGCCTCAGTACTTTAGATAGCGGCGTGAAGAAAACGCTTGCTGTCAACTTATTACTGTGTACTAATAAAGTTTTTTTTAATATATAGACTAGCACTTGACTGCGATCTCACCTGAGGGTAAGTGAGGATGCATCCTCACTTAACATTGCAGGCTGCAGCCTAAGATGGTGCGCGCTTGCGCAAAGAAAGAAAAGAAAGAAACGTTTATTTTATGAATTGTGCCACACATCACCCAATAGGTATACCTAGATTAGGTTGTCCCGGCGCCTCCACCAATTAACCACCAATAAAAGATGCCTATTCACTCTTGATTTAAAGACACCCCCATTATAGTTTGTTAGAAAAACGAAAGCCGGTTACTAATACATACTAAATAATGACTCCCCGATCGAATTCTGCCACGGCGGTCAATCTCCACACAGGTTATCTCATTTGCGCGGGACATAATATTATAGTGCATTAAGTGTGTGCACAAATACAGGTGAAATATAGGTACAGGAAATAAAGGTTCCGGGCTATCATCAATTGAGAATTTCTTGATAGAAAAACTCGATACACCTCATTTCGTCCGACCCGGGAATCGAACCCAGACCTTGTAGTCGCAGTCCAACATACTAACCATTAGACCAACGAAACAGTAATGTTGAATAATAATAATCTTAAATATATAAAAGGAAAGGGTGACTAACTAGTTAGTCAATAAGTCAGCCTGACTGACTGATCTATCAACGCACAGCTCGAACTGGACGGATCGGGCAGAGAATTGGCATACGGATAGCTAATTATTATTACGTATAGGCATCCGCTAAGAAAGGATTTTTCAAATCAATCCCTAAGGGGGTAAAATAAGGTTTTTAAAATCGAACTTAACGTGAGCGAAGTTGTGGGCAAAAACTAGTTAGGTATTATTAAACTTGATGCCTGCAGTACGGAACCCTTTACTTTTAAGGAGAAAAAAGACACTGCTGATCTCTAGGCTTCTGTTTTATGCAGAACACCTTACTTGGTGTCTCATCTGAATGTGGGTAAACCAAATTCGGCCAGCTTGGTGTACTGGTTTCCTTCGAGACGGATGATCCCGATCTCTAAGCTTAAGTTCGGCTGTCCTATTTCAAAACTTAGTAAGTGTGATTGACAAAATTTTGAAGGAGACCAAAATACATAATTATTTGTGGTAGCACTTCTGAACTCTGAACTCTTCAGTATCTGTTGGTGAACTAATGTTTCGTAAATAAACTACTTTGAAATCTTTTCTACTCTACTACTAACTCTACAAAACATGTTTTTTGGCCTCCTGTAAAATTTTGTCAATCACACTTACTAGGTTTTGAAATGGGGCAGCCGAGTTGCTGCTTAAAATTAGAGTAAACTGCCTCTGTTCCAAACTTGTCTAAGATAGTAACAGCAATTAAGCCGGCTGCCGGATAGACCACAGACAGACAAAAAGATTACCTATAGTATCTATTAGCATTAATTAGTGATCGTAGATTTGAATGGAAAAATTGAATACAAAGCGGTATTTTTTACGATGCCACTGCCCTTGATATAGTTCAGCCATTATCTTTATGTCTTTAAATAGCAAGATACTTAGAGGTGACCTTTGTCAATGAGCTTCGTCAATGGCTTGCGGCGCCGCAACGCATTGATGTTGCTGAAGAAAAAGGCGCTGCGTCAAATTTTAATATTATTAGGTAGGAATTGATAGTGTTTGAAAACAATCTCTACTTTTATTGGTTCTATCTTGGTGCTAATAATACATCAATTCTAGTAATCTAAATAAATAAAAGGCAAAGGTGACTGACTGACTGACTGACTGACTGATCTATCAACGCACAGCTCAAACCACTGGACTGATCGAGCTGAAATTTGGCATACAGGTAGCTATGATGACGTAGTCATCCGCTAAGAAAGGATTTTTCAAAATTCAACTCCGAAGGAGGTAAAATAGGAGTTTAAAAAATCGAACCTAACGTGAGCGAAGCCGCGGGTTAAAGCTAGTTAAAAAATAAGCGCCATCCACACTGCCATCTAAGCTAACTTAGCTTAGCTCTGTGTCTTTTCCAATTTTCGGTAGGTATCATGAATAAGGCTGGAAACACAAAGGTACGCATGCGAACGGACGCGTATACATGCACGTTTAGAACATACCTACGTCAACGTCTGCAATCGAGTGTAATTTTATAAGTAGGCAGCATTTCAGATTCATAAAATGGCAAAGCCGACTCGACGCGAGAAGCCGAATTGATGCGTACACGACTTCATGCAAAATAGCATTTTCAATAGATAAAACACGAATCGATGCGTACAAATGTGATTCCAGCCTAGTAGTTGTCGCAATATGGATTGCATTTTATTGTTATTATTATGTGTTAAGGTGTCAATGAATATTTTATAAGGTTTTAAATTTATTTATAGGATTTTATATTATGCAAAGTTAATATGTTCACCTGATGGTAAATGAAGATAAGCTAAAATAGGCTGTAAAGTTGTTACCCAATTATGTTTATTTGGTAGTCAATCAGATAAGGAACTGGTTCTGATGGATCATTTTATCCGACGACAAATCTGTAGTTTATCAGTGATTTTATCTTAACATCTTGTATTACATGATTTCGATAGTCATTACGTATATATAGATGATAAAATTAACTGGTTGGTTAAATTTCACACATAATAATTTGTAGAGCTTATAGGACATGTAACCCTGAGGTAAGTTTCATGTAAAACCTGTTCTCGAGAGTCAAGTTACGTCTATATGTCATGTTTATATCTAAAATCATGACGTTTACTCGTTCACACCACATGAGTAAATGTCCAAACTGAAACTAACTGTCAATTTAGTTTAGACATTTACTCATGTGACAGTTAGGTTCAGTTTGGACATTTATAATTTATGCATTGACTCAAGTTTGGTCTAATGGGATGCTTCGGCCGTGGCCAGTTACTACGCTAACTATGCTACCAGCAATGCCGTGCCACCAAGCGAATTCAGCGTTAAATGCTAATTTTTTTTTTTTTGAACTTCTGACAAATTAGGTTTTTTTTTGCATGGGACTTATGCTGTTTCATAAGTTAGTAAAGTTATACACCAGGTTTTATTATTTCAGGAAGAGGGTGTTTAAAATAATGTTTTTTTTTATTTCCTACGACTACTTTGTTGAGAATCACAACTTATACTATATAAGTAGGTACTATTATTTAAGCAAATCATAATATCTCTTAAGAAATCGACTCTTAAAAAATATGGATAAGGATATATTTACATTTCATTTAATATTCAAAGTAATGTATCTTTTGATTTTTTTTTAAATTAAGTTTTACAAAATACCAAACCTTTTCCAATTAAAATTGCTGGCAGGTGTTTTTACAATATCTTTTAGCAGCCAATAACATTCTTCAGCATGTTCATATTATTACTTTGAAGAGATGACAAATGCAAAATGATGCAAGCGACCCGTGCCGTAGACGTGCTGTTAGTTTAGCACAAAAGCCAAAAATGATTGTGTAACGTTCCAAATTTGTATCATAAAAAGAATTAATAATACCGGGAAGCGTGAGTGGCAAGAACTACAATATCAAGCGGGAAAAAGAAAAACTCTGATCGGTTTTGCTGGCAATAATATGAGGCCATAGACTAGAGATAAACGTAATGTAAGTAGTAAATAAAATATATAAAGATGAGAATCTATTCCTATTATTTAATATTCATTAATCAACTAGTAATATTATAAATGCGATAGTTTGGATATATGGATGTTTGTTATTCAATCACGTTGCACGAACCGATTTGGCTGAAAGGCACAGAAATAGATTGCAGTCTGGAATAGCACATAGGCTACTTTTTATCCCGGCAAAAAGAGAGTTTCCGCGGGAATAAATACCTATACGCGAACAAAGTCGCGGGAATCATCTAGTCAAAAATAAAACTTGAAATTATAATTTCTAAATATTATCTCTGGCCGTGGCTTATTAACATTCTCCCTTCAAAGTCTTGACACCAAGAGATTCAGCGTTCCGGTACTATGGCGTGCATAAACCGATTAGGGGTATAGGGTGAATTTACATTGCGACTAACTTACATTATTCCATCCTTCTAAGTTAGCCCGCTGCCATCTTCGTCACTTACCATCAGGTGAGATCGCAGCTATTATGTGATGATGACTGAAGACGTAATGGAAGTAGGAAGTTTTTTTTTAAATATATTAGACTAACGCTTGGCTGCAATCACACCTGATAGTAAGTGAAGATGCAGTCTAAGACGGAACGCGATTGCCTAGAAGATGCTTATTCACTCTTCATTTGAAGGTACCCAAATTGTAGTTAAAGGGAAAAACGGAAGCCGGATTTTTTAAATCGGCACCTCTTCATAATTTGGCGATCAATCTATTGTTTTACCTTAGTCTATGGAGGAGGTATTCTCCACAGATGCGGATAACTCGTGTACAGAATTAGTTTCACACAGCGTAACCACGGCGAATCCAGCTTGAAGTGAAGATGAAATCACTTAGAGTATTAACACTGTAATTTAATTTACGCCTAATTTGTAGTAAGGGGCTAAAAAATCGCAATGTGGCTTACCTGCCGTGTTATTTCCTAAACGTCGGTTTGTTCGTCACGCGTCGTTGAGCTCGCCGTCGAAGCATCCTACCGTATTAGCTTTAAGCGACGAATAAAGACGTTTTGACAGTTTTTTTAATACAAAAACTGTCAGAATGTCAAATTTATACCTCGGTTAAAAGTAGCTCGACAATAGTGAAATAGGCCCTTAGTATCCTTAGTTCGATTTTCACGGCTCGCCAGCGCTAATAGTTTTCGAGCGTCAATACAATACGGTCGGAGTAAAATCGATTCAAAAGCTCATGTTTTAAGGTAGACTTCGAATCAACGCGTCAAGCATCAGTCGCCTGACGCGGCGCGTCTTCGGAACTGTAACTCTGTACTATGCACTAGGTAATAGGTATGTAAAACTAGGGGAAGCTTTTCTGTGATCGAAGAGGGGAAGCCATTGGACCCTAGCGCCACTGACGCGCGCGCCACTGACGCCTGACTCGCGCGTTAGTGACGCTATGCTAGGCTTCCCATGAATTTACATAGTGCCTAGTACAGATGCGCAGACGCGGCGCCATCATCGACGCTCACGCACTGACGCGGGCAAATGACGCCTGACGCGATGTTCGGAAGTCTACCTAAGTCGTACATTTCCGTAAAGTATCCGCTTGGGGTGCTGGCCGTACCTAAATTGTGGGCGAATTTGATCATTAAAACAAGCCAGTTAAGATTCAAATTGATTTGACGTTATAATGTTCCGATACGTGTTGTCGAGAATTATAAACACGTACTAACCCTACAGGTCATACAGCGAAAGGTGCAGTTCTGACGATGCACTTTGCCAAATTCATTGGCCGATTGTGTTGGTCCAATATGAAATGAAATGAGTTTATTTTGTCAAATGTGAGTACAGAACAACATCAGAGGTACAATGGTGGTATAGTACTTACATAATATTACAGTCTCTCACACTTTACCATATTTGCATGGTGTGCAAAATATGTAGAGTAGATTCACATATGGCTCTTTATTGAAGTATATCAGCACAACTCTGGATCGCAGGCAGTGCGATTAAAGCCTTATGAGGGTGGAAGCGGTCTAACGTGGCAACAATGGCACTTGTTACCAAACCGATAGGTACCCGTATTTGTAATTTTGTACCGGAACGACCAATCACATTGTATAGCTTTGCCGGAAAGGTGGTCATTTCTTTAAAAATTTCTGAATCAATTGCGATATAATTTATATGGCACCGCATCATATTATTTATTTATTTATTTATTTATTTATTTTGTACATAATAAACTTAAATAAAGTAAGTAAGAACGTGTACAAGGATAACTTATCGCTACAAAATGTAGATTTCAAAGTTTGAAGTATGACCAAAAAAAAAGAATCATCAAAATCAATTCATAATTGGCGGAATAATCGCGTAATACAAAAAAAATACAGTGGAATTGAGAACTTCCTTCTTGGTTGAAAATAATTAGCATGTCACGTACCTACGTACTCTACGCGGTTCAGATAATAAAATTAATTTTATCAAAGATATGATTACATAAGATTTTGATTATGTACTTAGTAGACACAGTTTGTGATTAGAAAATGAATAAGTAGATACGATAGATTAAAATTAGTATTTAGAAACGGATTAGTGAAAGAAAAGTATCAGATGTTGATAGAAATCAACTAGAGCAGATAATAATTATATCCATCAAGTATCTAATTTAAATACATAATTGGAGTTCTATTCGCTATCCATTAAATATAAGGTCGTAATAAAAATAACATCGATTTAAGGTCAGGGGGAGTAAGTGAAACATACTTTTCTGTTTTTTCTAAAAAATGACCTCTAAATCAATAAAAAAAATGTCAATTTAAATAACGATCAATGCAAAGTACTCTTCCTTAAATGGGCTTTCTATGACATGATCTTTAGGTCCTCTATTAGTACAAATAACGATAAAATTACTAAGTAAAAGTAGACCATGGTTTCGTTTCACTTACCCTCAAAATGGGGTAAGTGAAACAATGATCAGTACGCTGCTAATATAAGGTCTACAGAACTATTTCAAGGACTAAAATGACACCTTTAATTGCTTCAATCGAATACGAGTCTCAGTGCATGGCTACATGGTCTAGTTTCTTAAATAAAAGGAAAAAACTGAAAATGGGGTAAGAGAAACATAGTCAAGCAGTCAGGGGTAGTAAACCAAAACAAAAATTGGTACGTTATAAATTTTTATTAGTTAGCTAACACCATGTTTACAATATTTTTACGTCTTCTTCTATTCTTGCTTTCTTAGTGGATGCCTGCGTCATAATAGCTATCTGTAGGCAAAATTTCAACCCGATCCGTACAGTAGTTTGAGCTGTGCGTTGATAGATCAGTCAGCCAGTGTCAGTCACCTTTTCCTTATATATATTTAATAGATTAACTTTTTTATAACTAGCAGCTCCCTCAAATTTTATCAAAATAATTATGGGAATAAAATTAAATATACTAAGTCTTACTGTCAATAAAAACATAAATTTATTCTATACAACGAATATAATATTATGTACAGATGATTCTATATGTGTGATAAGTTTCATCAAAATCAGTCGAGTAGTTTTTGATTGACGCTCGAACAAACAGAATGACTGGTGTGTCAGACACAAGACGGCCTATAATCAAATATTAGTTTTTTTTAAATAAGACTAGCTTTTGCCCCCGCGACTTCGTCCGCGTGGAATTAGATTTTGGGGTGGAATTTTCAAAAACTGTGAAACACGTACTTTTTTATTTTTAACTGAAAGCTCAAATACCAACTTTGATGGAAACAGCTTGAAAAATGACGGAGTTTCATATAAACTTCCATCCCCTATTTAAACCCCTTAGGGGTGGAATTTCCAATAATTCTTTCTTAGTGTGCGCTTACGTCATAAAAGGAACCAACTGTAAAAAATTCAAATTTCTAACTTCAGTAGTTTAGGCTGTGCGTTGATATCTCAGTCAGTCAATCAGTCAGTCAGGACTTTGAATTTCTCAAGTTGTACATAGGCTGTCATGAAAATGTCAGTTGGTGTAAAGGAATTTAACTCAAATTGTACATAGGCTGTCATGAAAATGTCAGTTGGTGTAAAGGAATTTAACTCAAGTTGTACATAGGCTGTCATGGAAATGTCAGTTGGATTATTTTAAAAAAGGTTGGTAATCTCTGACATGGGGTAAGTGAAACATATGTTTCTCTTACCCCGCTCATCTCTGTTTCACTTTCCCACTCGAAACTTTTAGTGACTAGAATCTTTACCATGTCTTAAATTAATAATCTGAACGTTTTAGACAAAAAATACAATTGGAACATTAAATCTATACCTTATTCAAGGTACTTACGGCAAAAAACTTTTGAAAACTCTATAAAATCACTTTAAAACAAGCAATAAATATAACCGCGTCTAACTCGTGTTTTGAGTTTTGAAAAATGTCAAATTTCATTCCTAAATATTACCTTGTAGAATTATCGCAGCAACATCTATGTTAAAAAATTGATACCATTTCGTCAATACTCTTTTATCGACTGAGAGCAAATATCGATAAACTGCATAGTTTGTTAGATATGGCTTTGTGTTTCTCTTACCCCACCGTTTCTCTTACTCCCCCTGACCTTAATTAAGTTTAACTCTATTCATAGAAGGTCTCAACTCGTTCACAAAAAGTATAATATTAAAATACAGTTTGCGAAACTCCTAAAATATGAAAGAAACCAAATTAAAATCGAACAATACCATTAATATAACGTCCAAAAACTGCAGGCTTACAAAAATTATAACGTAATAACTAATCACATAACTCGAATCGACTCTCCCAGATCAAAGCGATAAGTGTGTTTATAAATTTTAATTCGCTTGTGGTAATCCATTATCGTGGATTATAGTTCCACCGATAACTCCAGTTTAGTATTACCTACATTTTGCTGATAAATAATGTATTATTTAGTGGAATGACGCGCATTTATGTTTTCATGTTGAACTAGCTATTGCCCGCAGCTTCGCTAACGTTAAGTTCGATTTTTCAAACCCCTATTTTATCACCTTAGGGGTTGATTTTTCAAAAATCCTTTCTTAGCTGATGCCTAAGTCATTATAGCTATCTGTCGGCCTGATCCGTGCAATGGTTTGAGCTGTGCGTTGATAGGGTATTTTACTCTTTTTTGAAAATTGTCTGATCCTAAGGTGATAATGTACTATTTGAAAAACTAAAATTTTATTCAGTAGATAAGTACTTACCTATAAAATGCATTTAAATTTTGCATTTTAATTTTCGCGCAAAAACGCTAGACGCCATATTGTGATGACGTCGATGAACTTTGGAATAAAAAAAATTTGTGAACTTAAACTTTCACATAGGTACCTACCGGTTTTTTTTTGCTTAACCTAACTCATTTATATATTTTTAAATTTTTTCTCACTGGGAGCAAAATACCCTATTATTAATAGAACAGAAAGATGGAAAGATGTTTTCCGATAATAAATAAATAATTGCTTGAAAAGATTTACTGTAACATGGGCATTTTGGAATAGGTAGGTAACTATTCTCAAAGATAGTGCAATAAATCCACAGGAGACGCGCCAAATGTTATGCCATTGCAAATCAGAGCCTCGAAATGTTTGTGCAAATACGAGACTACAATCTGAACCTTCCTTATCGAGCACCGTTACGGGAGGTGACGATGACTCGGATCATTTCGACAAAAAACCGTCCACAAATTACATCTCGTCGGTACATAGAAAGTGGACGCGTGCCAAACAGCAGTGCTAGCACAACTGACGCGAGAACGCTGTATCGCGGATTATGATACATCGACTTCGCATCGATAATCTTAAGCCTTCGCCTTATCTTAATAACTAACATGCTGAGATACGACGCAAGTGTCTATTGGCCTGGTTACCAGTCAATACTGTCCGACTTCTTTATGACACAACCACAAGTGATTTAAAAATGGTTTTGTGTGTACCGATGGGGCTGACATAAAGGTCACCTTTAAAAGTCGCTTATTAAATAATGAGAATAAAAAAAACAAAAAAATGGTTTGTTATCCTTGACATCATTATCAAACTCGACATTGCTGTACATTGACATACGTTATAAATTTTCTCGAGCTTCTTCTCTAGATTTTTCGGGTCGGTCATGCTAGCCCTGGAGGCACAAAAAGGCCGAGTTTATAGTGCATTAATCCGTGCAATTACACACGTACTGCGCCTGTGTCAGGTGAGATATTGCCTGGTTCAATTTGCCTTGGATTCGGGCACAATGCGCCCAGTCAGATCTAATTACCGGCCACGCGCGCCGGCATCCATTGTGATAATATAATCGATCTATATTTGACGCGGATCATTTTTTCATGGTTTTCAAGTGAAGTATCATGCTTTTTGCCCCACGAACGGCAATAAGCTACTCTTGCTCTTGTTGCTCCGGACTCGATTGAGTTAAAGATATTGTAATATGCCGTTTTTTGCGGGGCCGCCCGATCATCTGTTCAAAGTGAGCATGAATATTTGAATTGCTGTGTAATAGAGTCGGGAAGATTAATCTACATTTCGATTAACAAATCGATTTCGATATACCTGCATCGTAAGTGTCGGCCGGTCGGGTGTCAGCTAGACACGCGCGGCGCTCGCGCGGCCGGACGCGGCCCGCTAATGGGCTCCATCTCGCGGATAAAGCGTCGCCCCGTTACCTTTCTCAAATCACGTACACTATTGTAATATCCAATCGCCCAGAAATGAGATTGCGGCTAACAAGTTATTTACATTGACGTTTTAATATGTTGAGTGACTGAAAAAACTATTTAAAAAGGTAATTATAACGCGGTGCCCGTAATAGCCACCGTACGCGCCGGCGCGCCGCTTTTGTGACGAGGCTAAACCCTCGAGATTAATTTTGGCGGGACAATGAACGGCTCGTTGTCAAAATACATGTTTCGATAAGTGTAAGGTTGCGTTGTCGGTTTGTCAATTCTAAACTTACGAAAGCGTCAGGTCGCCGCGCTCCCGGCCGGAAAGATAGGATCTTTATTGCGGCCCGTTTTTTGGGAAAAATGATTAATATAAGGGATCGGCGCGGACGGATAAGTAGTTGAGATTGACGGAATGATGCGAGGTCTGTGACCGGGTCGGTGCAGGCGGGGGGCGCGGGGCGGGAGGGGGGGACGAGAGGGGGGGAGGTGAAAAGCCGCGAGGCTGCATTGCGCGAGCGTGCCCAAAAACTAACCATAATTTACGGACAAGTAGTCGGGACGGCTGCCGACGACACGCGCGGTACTTTTTTGCACCACCCTGATCCTGTTACAAAGTAAAGGAGGTGGGTTGATAAGGCCCAAAATCCGCCCCTCATACACTCGAAAAAAAAAGTTCCAGATTCCGACAAATTTTAAATGTATTTATATACTTGAAGATATAAACTTTATTTTAATATAAAGTTTAGGTGATAAAAAAAATAGTAAGTTACAGAAAATATTACCCAAAAAGAGAGTGTTTCTTTTACTTTTCTTACATTTTCATACATTTTAGTCGTTTTTTAAGCTTTGATTTAATATTTTAGAATGAGGCGCTCCTTGAACCAAAATAAATTAATACTCATATAAAAGCTTATAAAAAGGAGCATCATTATCAGTTACGTTTACCATGGTTCAAGGAGCGCCTCATTCTAAAATATTAAATCAAAGCTTAAAAAACGACTAAAATGTATGAAAATGTAAGAAAAGTAAAAGAAACACTCTCTTTTTGGGTAATATTTTCTGTAACTTACTATTTTTTTTATCACCTAAACTTTATATTAAAATAAAGTTTATATCTTCAAGTATATAAATACATTTACAATTTGTCGAAATCTGGAACTTTTTTTTTCGAGTGTATGAGGGGCGGATTTTGTTACCTTATCAACCCACCTCCTTTCTCACGAACATCAGAGCGCACATCTTTGCGGAATTGCGCATTAATGACGGTGGAAAATTAAGAGCGGCCACGATCAGTTTTCTGATAATATTTCGAGCGAGTTCCCTTTAAAGTATTGTCAATTTTTCGAACAGCCTCGGACCCTGTAACTACCTACTGACGGAGTTAATGCAAGTTATAAATGAGTATGAACTTTTTTACATAATGACGGAAGATAAGGAGTGGTACAAAAAGCCCGGTGCCGGTGCACGGATTTTAGGTAGCCCGCGGCTGAACGGGGCCGGATTTGAAATTTTACGGCATATTTAATCAAAACCTAATGATCAAAATTGAACCTTAAATTAAAAACTGCTGAACTGTAAAAAAAGCATGACAGACCTCGAAAGTTTTAATGATCTAAGGTTTAAGATTCTCAAGAACTGGACAGAGGCAATAAAGAGCAATAATAATTGACGAATTAAATGAGGATATAGGCATAGTTTTTGCAATTATTCACGAGGGCGCGTGGCTAATGGTTGTGTGTGTGTGTCGTATCTTATACAGAACCAAGTGTGACCAACCAACCTAAGTGTGAGTGAGAGCTTGCTCGCGCCTGTCCGATCCGACCTAGGTTCCTGACAGGCACGCACACTTACGCAATGTGCATGTACACGCCGTAACTACAAATAAAGCTCACGCGTCCTCTTAAAAAAGTTATAATATACGTACGAACAAAATTTTTTAAATTATAAAAGTCTTAAAAGTACCTACTGACAAACAAAATCCAAAACTTTGTCACCTATGTTGTCAACTTGTCAATTTAGGTATTTATGTACCAACGATATCTGACAAATACGTTCCATTCGCCGAAAGGGGCAAATCTAAATATATAAAAGGAAAAGGTGACTGGTTGACTGACTGACTGACTGACTGACTGTCTGATCTATTAACTATCTAAATGACTGGACGGATCAAGCTGAGATTTGGCATACAAATAGCTATTAAATTAAAAAAAAATTCAAAATTCAAAATTATTTATTCCATGTAGGCCAACTTGTAGCTCTTATGAATCTACCACTACAATATTATGACGTAAGCATCCGCTAAGAAAGGATTTTTGAAAATTAAAAAAAAAAAGATAAAAAAAGGTAAAAATAAGGGTTTGAAAATCAAACTTAACGTGAGCGAAGCTGCGGGCAAAAGCTAGTAATAAATCATAAGTGAAGTTTTTTTGAACAGTAATAGAAAAATAAATTTCCTTAAAACAGAGCCATTTTCGAAAACAATCTTCTTCTTTGTCCTGTAGTAGAAGTCGATGCAGATCTCTCGCTCTGAGATGTAGCCTTTTAGCCCGATCTTTTCAGCAGTTAGAGCTGTGCTTTGATAGATTAGTCAGTCAGTCAGTTGGCGTTTATTTATATATTTAGATTACATGAATTTTAAAACAAATAAGTGCCTCTACATTGTTCTAAATAGATGATAATAATATTATCATTCCGACTCTACTTACTGCAAAGAAATGGCCATCTGTAAATTGCTAAAGCAATATGACAGTAGTTTTAAGAAAGTAAGTTGCAACTTAAAACACACTCAAAGAATCTATATTACAGGGTGTCCCACGGCTATGCCACATGGAGGGGAAGTACCTTAAATATTAAAGATGGAACATTTTACTGAAAGAAGACTTCATTTTAATTTAAAAAACAATTTAAACTGCATTCATAGATTTTTAAATAATTGCCTGGTTGAACCGGGACTCGAACCCGCTATACGGGAAAAAAAATTAACCTGTATCATTATCATACCAATTGGAAGGCTTCATCATAAGGATTATTTTTTGTTAAATAACATAGCATGAGAAATAAAAGGAAGACCATGAATTTTAGCCTTTGATGTAAAATTTTGTTCAGAAAAATGAAAAGCTGCCATACCCACTTGAGAAGTACGCATCATTTCCCGATCCTTACTATCCTTACTAATCCTTACTTATATTACCTATAAATGCGAAAGTGTGTTTGTTTGTTGATTTATTGGTTTGTCCTTCAATCCCGCTGCAACAGAGCTACGAATTGCATACTCATTAGTAATAGTTCATGTCAGTTGTATGTCGATACGCCAATGTCAGCTTTTCATTTTTCTGAACAAAATTTTACATCAAAGGCTAAAATTCATGGTCTTCCTTTTATTTCTCATGCTATGTTATTTAACAAAAAATAATCCTTATGATGAAGCCTTCCGATCGGTATGATAAAGATACAGGTTAATTTTTTTTCTCGTATAGCGGGTTCGAGTCCCGGTTCAACCAGGCAATTATTTAAAAATCTATGAATGCAGTTCAAATTGTTTTTTAAATTAAAATGAAGTCTTCTTTCAGTAAAATGTTCCATCTACAATATTTAAGGTACTTCCCCTCCATGTGGCATAGCCGTGGGACACCCTGTATATAAAATTCAAAGTCCTGACTGACTGTCTGACTGACTCAGATATCGACGCACAGCCTAAACTACTGAAGTTAGAAACTTGAAATTTTTACAATTGGTTCCTTTTATGACGTAGGCGCACACTAAGAAAGGATTATTGGAAATTCCACCCCTAAGGGGTTTAAATAGGGGATGGAAGTTTATATGAAAATCCATCATTTTTCAAGCTGTTTCCATCAAAGTTGGTATTTGAGTTTTCAGTTAAAAATAAAAAAGTACGTGTGTCACAGTTTTTGAAAATTCCACCCCAAAATCTAATTCCACGCGGACGAATTCGCGGGGGCAAAAGCTAGTAATCTATACAATATGAGTCTGAAGAGTGAGAAATTTTATCCCCGGGAAAAGGATAAAATGTTTATCTTCTCGCTTAGTTTTATCCACCCGTCGAGTATGGGCACAGCAGTGAAAATAACACTCAGTGGATATACTTATAGGAATATACTTCGCCTTCTCCTCTGTCGCCATACTTTAGGATAGGGAGAAGATAATTTTATCCCCTATCAGTGGATAAAATCGGGGTATAAAATTTTTATCTCCTGCCCATGCTAGCTATACTGGTTAATATTCAAAGTGTGGTAGAGAGCAGTGCATGAAAGAATTATGAAAAATATTCAATCGACTGATTTTATAAAGCTCGTACTGACACTCGTTTGTTACATACTATCCAGATGCAGTAGGTATAGTTTGTAGTAGGTTAGACAGGTGCATAAAAAACTAACAAAAAACTATATACTGCATACAAAATATAAATAAACATTGTCGTTAACAAACAATTGTTGGGCAATGTCATATCGACAGAAAGTGTGCCATTCCAATTAGCTACTGTGTTATATTTTTCTCAACAGAATAACAAATAAGTTTTGCCATTACAACGGAACTTAATAGACCGGATTAAGTAATAAGTATTAAAGTAGTCAAAGATTGCAAAACTGCTAGAGATTGCGAAAGGTAAATTAAAAATCGAATTGGCTTTTGGTGCGGCGGCGTTGCACCCGTGTCTTGCTCACTAGAGGTGTACAAAACAGATCACTGGTAAGAAGTAAGAACTACTCATTCAATTCTGTAGTTCAGAAGTAAACGATGTACATATGCACCTAGAACTAAGTGTGGTCTTAGAATTCCAATTGCTATATGTACTCGTAAGTGTTTCTAATCTATAAAGTATTTCATTAGAATTAAAGAGATCATCATAATTGGCGATTATTTTTCGCCACACTTGCCGTTGTCAAACTTGTTGAAATGTTTATTATTAACAGTAACAATCGCAGGATTGCCTAAAAATGATTGCTATCGTATGACAATTGCAATCACCTCTGATTGTTGTATAATAATCTCTAGTAATTTGCTAAAATGGTTGTTTAAACAAAGAATCCTTAAGATTCAGCCAATTGAGATTGAAGCAATGATTGCTGCAGCTTTTCCGGAATCGACCAGCTGAATGATATAGTTCATTTTTATCTTCAGTATACGTACTGCCCTAGTCAGTTCAGAGCATGTTCTCTTGAACATCCCCTCACCTCCCGTCCCGCAGTAATTGCGGTCGACGCGCGAGCAGATTATCAGAAGCAAGTGCGTTCGATAACGCATGCGCACGAACGCATGTTATTAAATTTATTCCTTTTTCGCCGGAATCTGCATAATGAGGGGGGCAAAAAAGGCACGTAATCGCTAGATTGCACGTCGCGCTGGAGAAAGGCGATCTTTGTCTTCCATGAGTGTAATTTTGATGAATATTTAAGCACTGGTAAATTTTTAGTTTAATACAAAGTCAGATTATCTGAAACTCTGGAATATGATTTTGGAGTAACAAATACAAATAGACCATAACTTTGAATCCTGTTCGATTGATCGCTATCGATGAGATCCATTTTCCGGTATATTCTGTAGCCTACTTCCCGATCTTGCGCATCCGATTTTTTGAGCTTACGTCTAGTCAGCGCTTTCGAGTGTGAGCTTTAATTCCAGGAACGGCGATGTTGAGACACTTATGCCCATTTTAAGCAACGTTTCCTAACTTTTATGGACTACCTTATCCAAATTAGGTGTCGCTTTTTGACAATTTTGTTTCGAACCTACAATAATTCGAAAATACAATCTCTAATAAAGACACTTCTACTCAAGGGATGATTTAGGTATGGTTGGTGAAAGCAGGCATTCTGGTATGACATCGCTTGTTGTATGTATTTATCGTACCTACCAACTTGAGGAAAATGTGGTCTGTAATGATGTGTACATTCAGGTTTGGTAACTGTGATTAATTAATCACATACAATAACTCGAGGCTATATAGATTGGTGAAGTCAGAGTCGCGTACATTGGTACGGAATTACAAGCTGCTAAACCTTTTAGCAGCTTCACAAGTGTTTTCATTGCGTATTTTATGACATGTCTGATAGCTAGTTGTTTCTATGGTTACCATTTTTATCAGATATTTATGTAAAATAGGATATCAATGATGCTGTTGTTTAGCAAAAATGTTAGAAGGATAGATTTATCCACTCTCTTACTGCACATTGTTCGCGACGTTAATAATTTTTTTACCTTTGAGTGAACTATTTGTTGCCGATACCAATCCTAAGAAATCAAAACTTTGAAGCAAATGATTGGAAAAACTTTTTATGGAGAAAATTGTTCCATTCGTTCTTTAAATTCTTTTTATTAAAATCAAAAGTTATTTGTTTACAAAAGTAGATAGTTTTCAAGGAGTTCAAGTATTAGGTATCGTAAATCGTATAAATTCTTAAAAAGTGTCTATTTTTTTTATTGTTGCAATCGTTTAAAATTCTATTCTCTTGATGGTGGCATTTGCTTTAGAATATTGTGACATCTATCGGCATGCAAGCAGATGTAATAAATGGCGTGAGAGACCGCCTAAGCAATTCTAATTTGGGATTTCCTCAATCGGCTCACTTGCCACTGAAATAGGTACTTAGTCGAACGTGGTACCTTTTCGATAAGATTGTCTCGAAGGAGAGATGCATGTCTTACTCTGGCTTGCGGTACCCTAATAAGGATAATCTTCACACCTGAGGAGTGCAATTAATAATGGACAAGTTTACTCAAGGCCCGCGCAAATACTGAGAGATTATCATAAGGGGCTGCGGAATTATGTTTACTGTTTACATTCTAATGGATAGGGCATGTGAGATTACCTGCTCCTGATTTACGTACAAGGCGGAATTGATAAGCGGTGTTGGAATTATATAACACGCAACCTCAAATACCACTTCTATTGCATGTAGTTCTTCGGTATTTGCTATTTTCGTCTGGTGACTGAAAGGTAGCCTCAATTTTTTGTAAAAAGAATCAGCCTGGCTGTTAAGCTTGGAAATGCAGCCAGCAATCCACATTGTCATGATTTGCATACAATTAGATTAGGCTACAAGAAGCATGATTGAAAACTTACAGCTTGTATCGGTTATACGTAGAGATTTGTTTAGAGGAATAGCTTTTTGAGTGCAGAGGAATATTTTGAAATTCCATGCACAAAGGGATCAAAAAGGTTTCTTTGAAAATTCATTTTTCATCCACGTGTACGGAGTCGTGGCATTAGCTAGGTATTATAATGAGGTATGGTAAAGGTAGACGCAGCGAGTCATACTCGTAGAGACGTTAAATTCTTTATAGATTTTCACTTATAGTGACTATTCGCCCTTTAAAACCTTCATTACTATAACGTTATAGTAATGAAGATTTTACATTATAAATGCGAAAGTGTGTTTGTTGGTTAGTTTGTTGGTTTGTCCTTCAATCACGCTGCAAAAATGCAACGAATCGATGTGATTTTTTGCTTGAGTATAGTTGAGGACCCGGAAATCTCCCGGGATTCTCCATTCTTTGATTTTCCGGGATATTCCCGGAAAATCAAAGAAATCGCGAGGGATTTTTAAAAAACTAAATCCACGCGAGCAAATAAAAATAAATAAATAATTGGAGCAGTAATTTTTGTTCTACCGTTGAATAAAAAGGTATCATTGATTCTGAGTAGTTGAATTGAAGGAGGCCTGGTAAAATATAAGATGGCTATTTACAGATGCGATACATGTCAAATGCTCACGTGCAATCTCTGAATAACCGCAAAAACGGACATATATTTTTAAAGATGGCAAGCGTGGTATCTTACACTGGTCTGATGGGTTTTGTCATATTATACTTGGGAGACAAACGTGTGAGGTGTGTTGGCACGTCGCGGGCGCAGGGGTGTCGTGGATCAAGTCGGCCAAAGTCGGCCAAAAACTGGCCCCCGCGTCTTAGCCTTGAATGGCTTAGCCCTCTGGTCACGAGCAAATAGCTGACGTGGCCCGCGGCCAGCCGCGCCCTGCATACGTAATGTGCGCAAACGCACAGGAGCGGCGTGGAGTCGACATTAGCTTGATATTATTTTAACTTACCATTTTTATAAATGTTATTTTCTATTTTCTTGTTTGTTGCTTTGCTTATTTTTCTTGTTTTAGTTGCTATTTTCATAATTGTTATAAAATAATATGAGTACGTACCACGGTAATTAATTTAGTTGGGATTGTCGATATTTCGAGCCAAATGCATGGACCGTGGTCACGACGAGACTCCACGTGGACAGTCTCGTCGTGACCACGGTCCATGCAATTGGATTGAAATATCGACAATCCCAACTACAATAATTTCCGTGGTACGTACTCGTGCTATTTTCATATTTTGACGAATTTCTTAGCACAGTTGTGAGCCAGGGTCGTTTAGTGTCGTCTACAAAACTGTGCAAGCTTTTTGGTATGATGCCACATAAGTGCCACATTGGTACTGATTAGGGTTATAGGCTTAATTCAAGCCCCTATAGAATAAAATACAATAGTTTTATTCAAATAAACTTTACAAAGCGCTTTTGAATCGTCAAGTGAATTTACCAGGTTCGGAATGCCGTTCCAACCTAGAAGATCCAGCATAGAACTCGGCAATTGGTCTTTTTGCTTCCAACTAAAGTCGTTTCTGCGTTGTTACAGGTGAGATCTGGAGTCAAGTCTGATGTCAAATTGGTGAGTCAAGTAGTGGATGTGGTAGTGAATCTAGTTTTCAAATAAAATACTTTTGTATTATCATAATGAAAATACGTTTATATTTTGGACACGGAAGGCTATCGTCTCCAATTTCAAAGGCAAAAAATACAATACTGGCCGGAAAATTCCAAATTTTATGATAATTTTTTTAATCAATGAATATGTGATGATTTTATAAAATCCAGACCGATGGCTACATATATGCCTTTTGATAAAAATATGCCAAAAAAAACACTCAAGGACATTTTTTATGAATAGACATAAAATTTTTAATGTTCAACTTAAAGAACAAAAATATTGTACATAAATGCATACTATGAATATATATGCGGTATTAAATATCAATAAAATTAAAAACTTCATCTATTAGAATAAGTGGATTAGGACATTAAATTATTATTTTTACATATAGCATATATAGTATAAACAGGTGCTTGTACATTTTCCATCAATATTTTTTTATTCGCTACAAAATAAATTAACATTTATTTAAAAAAAAACATTTTGCAATATAGGTACTTTTGAGTCAGATGTATGTAAACGAACATATTTTATAATCTGGAAATAAATACGAGTTTATTTGAATAATGCCGGTTGATGAGTTTGAATATTCCATAAACTACAAATGACGAGTTAATGAGAAATATTATTACAAAGTTAGTGGAACCAACGATCTCTTCTACGAGTTTTCATGGTTTGAATTCATGAGAAAAGCCGTCGTGTATCTTTTTCGCTAAAATATTACACGGTACAAGTTTTTCCCGCCGCTATGCCGCCGGACCACCTGGCAGACTGCCTGTCATTCGGCCACCCAAAAAATATCGCAATTCGACTCCATAGCCGCCCACGTGCCGGTAATGGAGTATTTCGTATTTGTTTCATTTTTATTTTTTGTCGGTTCGATTACTCGAACGCGATCTCCTCATCATTCTTGGCGAAATTCGGGAGCGTCTGAGCCGTCCAGCCTCCAGATATTAATTATTGATTGTCGATAAAGTATGCGTAAATATTGTATGCCGGCTATGATTATAAACCGCTTTTTCCATTACTCCGCAACACGATACAGACGGTTGTGTGGTACGTAATTACCGGACATTAGATTGTTAGCCAGAAATATTGGTTTTTGCGTGACTTTCTTGCAAGTATGTGTATCGAAAATTTTGAAGATGACATTTTTATGATACTTGTAAACTTAACTACATATCGCCGCTTCAATTCAAAAGTAGCACAAATAAAAATTTTTTTTGAAAATTTCTACAATTTTTATCAATAATTTAAAAAAAAAAACTACTCAAAAAATTTAATGCTGCTTAAAAATACGCTTAAACGTTATATAATATGCAAATATTTGATATAAAATAAGAAAGCAGTAGACAAAAATAGTTCATTTTTATTTTATTAAGTAGCTCTTCTATAAAAAGTGTAATTTTGATTGATGGTAGTATTGAATTGAAGCTGCAGCGATATAAAGAAAACTCTTACACACACCTAATTCTTTTAAAATATGGATAAGCAATTGGCGTATTTTGCAGTGTACCTACAGTGTAATATATTTTTTATAAATATATAATTGACAATTAAAGTAGAGTATTAAAGTATCGCGGTTAAAATTGCTAAAAAAATTTTTAAGGCTTTAGTTAAGGCAATTTAATTTCAGCTGCAACAACGCATGTCGATAGTAGCGAAAGAAAAAACAAACCAGTCATAAAGTCCGACAAAGTTACGAAATCATTTGCTAACAATGCAAACAGTTTAAATAGTTTAAACAAGTCGATAAGGATCTTTCTATAAGACACAAAGGCTATTTAATTGCTAAAAATCGGCTCTCGAGTCGAAAGCCGTCAGCTGTCGCCAGCGCCGGCGCAGCCTGAACGGCTCGTACAAACACCGCGACCGCCCTATTTAATCCTCGCTTAGCAAATTTTTCTATGGACAACCACTGACGCTTTGAACCCCTTTCATTTTTAGTAAGACGTCAACATGGCGCTTTTTTCCACTATGAATTTGAAATCGTATTTTTAAAGAATTTTCTCATTTGCTTAGGGTCCACGACTTCTTCCGAATGGTTTTGGTTTGCCAAAATTCCGCGGGAACTCTTTTGGTTTTTGATAAAAATTTAACTTTGTAATAACCACGACTTAAAAAATGTGTCTTTACGCATTGTTTAAATTTGCGCAATGGGAAATCCAGTTATTCTTTCCGGATCATCCTACTAATATTATAAGCGCGAAAGTTTGTAAGTATGGATGGATGGATCTTTGTTACTCTTTCACGTAAAAACTACTAAACCGATTTGGCTGAAATTTGGCATAGAGATAGATTATATTGTGGAATAACACATAGGCTACTTTTTATCCCGAAAAATAAGAGAGTGCTCGCGGGAATTACAAAACCTTAATCTACGCAAACGAAGTTGCGGGCATCAACTAGTATTTTATAAGTGCACACTCAACCCAACATTATTATGTACCTACATATCTATGTGATTTCAATGTTTAATTGTTTAAAATCTCCTTTTAATAGGTAATGTTATAACATTTGGCGGATAAAATAAGAAAGTTAGCTACTACACAGTAATCACAATAATCGTTTTTTAATGTCATAATTTATTAATCTAAAATGTAATATACAAATGCCATCGGAAGTGATTATTATAATAAAAATGCATTTACGCGTAACATAATCTATTTCAACACACTATTAATGATCTATTAGCAGGTTTTGTGACTTTATCAGTTTAGTGTAATGAAAACAGCAATCATATTTCGCTCTACATTTTTTCTGTTCTGCCATACTAATTATTATTTATTATTCAGCACTGTCACAATATAATCACAGGTTATGCTCCGGTCTTGATATAAAAAGTTCTTTCTTTTTAATTTAAAGTTCAAAAAACAAGATTTTTTTAAAAATTGTAACCGTAAAATATAATTTTTTATTTTTTATTGAAGTGTTAACCTACACTTAAAGGAAATATCCTAATAGATTTATAAAAGTAGATCGACAACTGCAATGTGTCGCTACTAGATGTCGCTAACAGTTGCTATAAAACTGATTGAAAAAAGTAGATACATATCACTAATTTCGTGGCTGACGTGTGGTTCGGCCGTGGTGTAACGGTAAACACTCTCGGGCGCGATTCCCAGAGAGATGTGGGTTCGAATCCCGCCGGCCTCGGAATTTTTGATATGTATTTATAAATCTATTAGCGTAAAATATAAGTGTGGAAAATGGGATGTACTTAACATCCGTCATATTGATTTTTTTCGTACAAAATACAGTCTGTGACACCCGTACCATAATACCGAATCGATTGACGCGCCCATATTCACCATAATCGGTTCAGTAGTTTATTTTCGGCGCTATGATGGAAATTAAACAAGCACGCACCATCTTAGTCTGCATCTTAGGTGAAATCGCAGTCAAGCGCTAGTCTATATATTTAAAAAATAAAGTAAACGTAGTCTTCTAGATTTATAACCCTTCCTTTAAGGCGTAGTCAGGTAAAACAATAATACAAAACGTCTACGGTTTAACTTATAGAAGAATAACTCCACAGGATATTCGGGGCCGTGGTCACGGTGTTATTTTATTATGTGGCGTGGACTGTTCACAGTTTTCGCGTTCGCGCACCGAGTGTGCATTGTCCCTAAAACAAAGGGTGCCTTTAGTGGTGCTCCAGCTTAATTTTCGAGTGCGAGGTTAGTATTTGAATTGGTTTTAATCGTGGGATAAACAATGGGGTGCAACGACACACCCATCCAGTGTTCACGGTAGGTACCTACTTGTTGAGTTCGTATTGTGGTTATTAAAATGTAAAGAATAATTGAATAATACGGGCGCGCGGTGTCTAGACAAACCGTTTTTTATAATCACGTCGTCGAATCATACTATTCAATAGTCCATACAATAATATTTTAAACTTACTTTTGTCTGCGTCTTCGGCCGAGTAGAATTAGGTTTTTAATAAATCCTCCAGTGTTCCTTCATTTTTACTGATAAAAATTAGCCTATGTCACTCTCTAGCATGCGCGCTACGAGAAAATTTTGTCTGCCCATTTAAGAAGAATTTACACTGCGAAATTAGTGGCATGAAATTAGTTTCGTGACATTAATTTCATCAACAATTTCACCTGTAAGCTTCTAATTTCATGCATGAAATTAATGCATGCATCATGAAATTAGAAGTTTACACGTGAAATTGTTGATGAAATTAATGTCATGAAACTAATTTCATGCCACTAATTTCGCAGTGTAAATTCGGTTTTACTCGTGAATTTACACGAAATTTCACAAGGGATCCCACGGAATTTTAAAAACTATACGCGGATGAAGTCGCAGGCAAAAGCTAGAAATTCTAATGATTCTACAAAAGCCAGAGCAGGTAATGTGTATCTACTTCTGCATAGTACCCATTAAATAAAACAAATAATAATATCACTTAAGATAAAAATATGTAGTTAAAACTCCATGACAGTGGCACCATAGAATGCTGTCTATGGTATAACAGTAATGAGATGTAGACATAAAAAGTTGAATTAGAATAATTAAGCGTAATTATTTGCAATGACGTAGGTACTAACTTTATTATAATTAATATGTATAACGTTTTATGACAGAGATACAGTAAAATTAACTTAAAATCGCCAAAACTATAGAGCTTAATTTAATTTTTAACCGACTTCGTATGTTCCCCAATTACTCGAAGACGCCTAGACCGATTTGGAAAATTCTTTTTTGTTTGAAAGGGTATACTTTCCAGGTGGTCCCGTTGTCATCAGACCACCACCACCACCTACCACCTAGGGACCACCTGGAAAGTACCTGACCTGATGGTCAAGATCTGATGATGGAATCCTGTAGAAATCGAGGGAACACTTCAAATTTTATAGGCACAAATTGATATACTTTTTTGAAGTCGGCTTTGTAAAAAGAATTTTTACGTTTATATTATTTCAGATTTCCACATCAGTATCAAATACATATGTAGTATAATCTACATAAATATTTTTGACCGTATTTAAAGGCTAGAAAGGCTAGGATAATACGGAACTTACGGAGTCATTAATTTTTCCTCGCTAAAATGATTATTATTAATGTCGATAATGAGTATATTTATGAGTTTGCCATTTGAATATTCTAAACCATATTTGCAAACGTAATTTTTCAATAAAAATAGTAGCCAATACTCAGAACGTTAAATGAGATATGCAAAGCGTTTCTAACAGTTGTATAACAATAATGGATCACAGGAATTATTTCTAGATTAAGGGGAGAATAAAAAATGTGGTAAAAATGCGTTATGAGTATGTAAATCGTGGGTGAACGAGTTGTCCTGAGTGAGGGTGGGGGTGAGTGATGCGCAACGTGTGGATCGTTGCGATCGACGACTCCTGCCCAGGGAAATGACGGAAACGCACACACGCTTACAATGTATTTATGTTCCCATACACACACCGATAGGGTGACCAGGTGTTTCAAGTTTTGATGATGGTTTTAGTAATTTTTCCAACATAACAAAAAATATAATGACGTTTTTACTGTTCAAAAAATTTTAATTAAGAATTATCGTTTTAATTTAAAAAAGCTATTTGACATTTTATTTTTATCAATAAAAATAAGATGCCCGCAACTTTGTATGCGTGGATAAACGTTTTTAATTCCCACGGGAACTCTTTAATTTTCCGGGATAAAATGTAGCTTAAGTGAAAATCCTGACTGTGAGCTACCTTCATTCCAATTCCGTTTCACGCTATTTAATATCGCATTTTAATAAGTAACATATTGTGATATTACAATTAACGCAACCATAGCTTGTCCTATAGTAATTAAAGTGCATGTTTACTTGTGTAAGAATTATAGGTAGATATGCCCATCTAATACGAGTTTCGACGACGCTCGCTGTATATTTTTCGATCCAATAGCTATTACTTATTTAAAGTTTCTAATATAAATACTGATCGCAAATAGGTATAACCCAATTTGAAGCCTCAATAGCGCTTATTTAGAGGGGATAGGAGGATATTAGTCAACTTCAGCTTGGCTGATATTCTTTAAAAAAAAAACCCAATTTTTCTTGAATGAGGGCTTTTTATGAACGGGAATATCCTTAAAATGTGAGAGAGTGCGTCACTCTAGACTACACCGCTGCGACCAACTGAACGTCAGCCAACGTTAATGCAAAGATATTAGTAATCCATTGTTAAAAACTCGGGTATGCAAATAAATTTATACATCACTAGCGTTGCGAATATTCAAGTTAGCTTTTCCGTTTTTACTAGCATTTATTAAGGTTGGAGAAACATCTGCAGTTCTGTGACTCGATATGCTTCGTATCCATAATAGCTGTTATTGTTGTAATATAATTGTTATCTGTTTCTATATCTGTCGTTGTTTAAATGTTTCTATATAACTTATAGCTAACGTAACCTTATTACTTTGGATGCGATGTAACCGCGTTGAATTGTTGTTTTAGATTTTTTTTTAAGTGAGGAAATGTTAATTTAATTTTTTTTAATGCGAATTTGAAACTTTTTGTGTCTAATCGTCCAATTTGTCGGTTATCGCAGTAAGTGTGGAAAACAAGCTTAATCATTTTGATATTTTTTTACACTATAAATCTAAAACAAACAAAATATAACTTAAAATAATGAACAATTAATATTAAATTACTTTTAAAATAAATCTGAAACCTCATCGAAGTCATACTATAAAATATATCAATATTTTTGCGAATGAAATGAGTAATTGGTTAGTGATAATAATTTCGAAAAGTATAATTAATATGTTATATTATTAGACCCGTAAGTAAAAATAAATGAAATGAAAAGTTTTCTATATAAACCGAGTACAGGTTACGTCTCTATATCGAATTACAAAACAGTGTAGGCGAACAGTTTTTTTATCGTTAAATTATATTGAATCCGATAAGATCTATGCGAAAGTGCAACATGTGTTTTAATAAAAATAATAAACCCTGCGACTGTTTCGCGTCTGCACACTTGTCACGCACAACAGGTAGGTACATATAATACTTTCGTATATTAAATAATCACCTCGCAAAGGAAGTTGTTTCGGCGTAACGTTTTAAAACACGCACAATTATTTGACTAATTTAAAATTATTTTACCGACGAACTCTTTGTAAAACAGTATATTATAGCGCTATTGGAATATTTTAAGCTATTGCATAGCTTCTATCGCGGGCCAGCGTGGAGACCGAATCCAGAAATTCCGTAACGAAAATAACCTGACACGGGACTCCTCTACGGTGAGCCGCTAGATGGCGTTGATAAAAAATGCTATGCAATAGCTTTAACGCGGCAGTCCCCGAGTGCCACACGTCTTTTATTTTTTCTTTTACCAAGCTTTTACGTTACTTGCGTTATTTTTCTTTTTCATAACTTTAACGAAAGATCTTTGGGTCATAGGTCGACGATTTCGGAAAAATCGCAGCCGTTGCTCAGCCCTTTTACTACAATAAATAAAGGGTTTTAATTTAAAAAAAATGTACTTGTGTCTCTGAGTAATTTGTAATTGCCAAAATTTTTTTTCTTTTTTTTATACACTATAGGCACACACTTGATAACTATCACTATCATAAAGTGATGATGTGGTCTAAGGTGTAACGTGTTTGAAGATGCCTATTCACTCTTGTATTAAAGATACCCAAATTGTACGCAATACTTATCATTGTCATTACCTCAATCCATCGTGGGTCTAGTTCTAGTCCGAGTAGAGACCCGTGCACAATAGTACACCTACGGAACTGAATTAACCACTAAACTACTGTAGCCTTCTAATGGACAACAGTGTCCAGATTTGGCGGCGTTGAGTTGAGATAATGTTTTTTTTTTATTAATAACAAAGGGGTTTGACGATACAACCGATGTCAGTTCGCTTCAAAGCGTAGTAATTTGAACGAACGCGTAAACACCGTCACGATTCACGAGCACTGTGTAGATAAGCCTTCGAAAAATTATATTATCTAGTGCGTTAAAAAAATACATAATTGCCGCGTTGCGTTAGAAATCGCACATTTGCTCACGCATCGGAATTAACTAATTAATGCGCCCCCCGACATATCTGACCGACGATCTATAAAACTCTCATCGAACGATCAAGCAATCCCTTTAGTTCGTTAGCTGTGAAAACAGAAGCCGTGCGATTATTGCGCCGGTTATTACTGCTAGATTAGTGACAGACCTTCTTGCCATTTTTTTTTTGACAAGATAGACCATGACCAGTGGCGTAACTATAGGGTGGCAAGACGGCAAAATGCCACGGGCCCCAGCCTGAAGGGGCACCCGGTCAGAGAGGGCCGAAAGCACAAGATGATCCTAACATTTATAGCCATCGCTCGATCGCTCGGCACTAGCTGTAGTCACAGAAATCCCTTTTTTATATTGGGGGAGGGAGGGCCCCATACGATGAATTTGCCACGGGGCTCAAACGGTATAGTTACGCCACTGACCATGACTGCGATCTCACCTGATGGTAAGTGACGATGCAGTCTAAGATGGTAGCGGGCTAACTTGGAAGGAGTATGAAGGAGTATCCAACCATACCCCTAATCGGTTTGTACACGCCATCGTGCCGAAACGCTTAATCGGTTGGCGGCACGTCTTTGACGGTAGTGTGGTAACTAGCCACGGCCAAAGCCTCCCTCCACCAGACAAAAAAAATTACATAATTTTAACAATGTCGAAATTTCGATTTATTTTTTCAATGGCGAAGATCTATTACGCCATCGGAAAAATAAATTTTAGACGACGAATAAAGAAGGTCTTCGGTTAAAACTTCGAGTGGTGAGATAGGCCTTAAGACTTTTTCTTCATTATGATGTCTCTCTGGAACACCATTTGACTAAGAATGTGAGGGAATAGCGCGTGCATCTGCTTTTGCTAGCACACATCTGCACTATAGTATCTCCTGCGTAGTTGTTTAGTTTTTGTTGAGATTTATTTTCATGCACGATATTATTAGCTACAATAGATTTTTGCCGTTTATCGTGATCTTGACTTTTCTTATATTTTAATTTTTATGTTATAAAAGAAAAAAATACCGGTCGATCTGAGAAAATCCTCATTTTTTGGAAGTGAAAGTCAAAAGTGGAGAAAAGTCGAGTCCTATCAAATCATATTTCTCTGCGTTTTCTGTCTAGATATGAAATTTAAAAGCGAAAAGTAAGGGCAGTTCTGTATAATCCTGAATACCTAATAGTTTTGACATCAATTCTTTGAATCACTTTTATGCCTTACACTTAAAAAAAAGTAATTAATTGGTGTACTTTTATCATGTTCGAGTGTACATGTTGCTCGGATAGGCGATCGCGATTGTTATGATTTGCGAGCAATTGAGTAATTTGCTAATTTGCGGGTAGTTGGGAAATGCGTCACAGTCGCGCGTTTTATCGATTTATCGGCGGATGTGACTCGATATCCATCGCTCGGCGTAACCGTTACACCGCGTAAGTTTTTCGCGTAAAAAAGCACAATTATTATAATGATCGCCCTAGTATGGGATGCCAGCTTGTTTATGCAAATACTACGGACTAATTAGGAAGGAAATTATTTTCAATGTTTGCATATTGTGGAATCGCCGAGAGAAAAACCTTATAATATGCTTATTGTGTGGGGCGGGTTCATTGTCATTGGTGCAAATGCGCAAAGTTGATTGATCTATTGTAAGCTTGGAATCACTTGTTTATCCGACTTGTATTCCACTAGCTTTTGCCTGCGGCTTCGCTCACGTTAGGTATGATTTTTCAAACAAGGGGTTTAATTCTGAAAAATCCTTTCTTAGCGGATGCATTTAGTCGGACATCTTTTACTTTTATATATTTATATTATGTTTTCAATATGACTAACTACTAATATTTATGTAAGTGTGCCAAATTGTGTTCCTTTGTTGTTTATTCCTACTATCACACTGTAACACAGCTAAGAATCGATGTGATTTTTTGGACCTGGAGAGTGATAATCACAGGTTCAGGGCTATTCGTTTAATCTATCGCAAGTTCGCAACCGAGTTATACCATGCCTACCGATACATTAAAGGGTTATAGGCGCACATCAATGCCTTTTCTCACAAAGTAAAACTTACTTAACTTTGAACAGAAAAATAAGCTGTCGATCGTATCGATATCAAAACAATGCATAAATTCTTGGGGGTAGTTGTCGATGTGCCCTCCAACAATTTCTTAGTCCGTTACGCATTATAAACCCTTTGTTTGTCGAACTCTTTTTAAAGCGGCTTAAAGGAGAATGGGAATGGAAGGAAAGGGTTCTATAGAACGCCATATCGCCAGCTTAATCTTAGCGAGCAAATTAGGATTAATTGAACTTTTTCCTTTTAGCTCTGAGCGTCTTTATGCTCGTGTGTAATTCGTTCAACATGTCACTGGTGGATTTATGTAGAGTGCCTACAACCGTAAAGTTTTAAGTTACGTATCTATTACGAGGCGGTTTTGACGACCTCTCTCTTCCCTGGCACAGTAGTAACTTAAAATTAACAATTTCTGAAACTTCTCTGGGAGTCGTCTTTGGGAGGGTTTGGTCATTTCTTCCCCCGCCTGTACCTCCCCTTTCCAGCTAGCCCGCTACCATCATAGACTACATTGTCATTTACCATCAGGTGAAATCGCAGTCAAGGTATATCTTGTCATGAATATAAAAAGCCTCTGCTTTTCCTTCGTCCCTCGGCATCTCATACTAGACACTTTACCTCGCTGTGAGGCACGCCGCAGTATGAGGCAAATACTGTGCAATATTTTCTAGCGCTTCTAGGAGTCTCAGAACAGTTGGATAGTCGGATCAAGTCGAAGTTATTTATATAGATAGGTAGTTATGTTATCTCGTATTTTCTTTTCGTCTCTTCCATCAATGTGCAATGTAGACTAACATAAGGTCAACATCAGTTGGGTAGAAACCGAGATAAAGCTAGAACCAGTTACATATATGCCTAATTATAATCTGGATCTCATTTAGCTTAATTAAAATGATTTGCTGATAGCTTAATTGATTGTAAAACAGATAAATTAATTATTGCTGAATAATATAATAAATACCTAACATCAGTAATTATAGTCTGCAGACAGTCATTAGCATTATGTTTCAATGGCTGATCCGATGGTTAACAATGAACAAAGAACTATCAATTATTACGATTATTATTACAAAATAACGTCTTATTGATCTTCAAGTTTACTTGGGTGATTTTGCACTTGCGTCTGTCTGTCTGTCACCTTCTTCTTCTTTATCACCGATAGATGTCCACTGTTTAACAAAGGTCTCTTGCTTCGACTTTCAGCAGCCCCCTGCACCTCGTCTAATTCTTCTGTTGTCCAAGAGCTTTATAGCATTTGAATTAATTAACATAATTGCTACAAATTCACAAATAAAATGTAAATCTATAGCCAAAATCCGACAGACGGACGCTCAGACAGATTTCAATTTAAATTCAGTGATAAGCAAAGTACTATTTGATGTCACAGGTGATTATGAATATTTTTAAGATATTTTTGCATGAAATATGCTTAAAAATGTGCTGTGAATGTATCTTTAATAGTCAATTTAGGTGTTTAAATAAAATAAAAGTTAAATAACCGAACTGCAGCAATATGTCCACTAATAATAAAATTTCAGAAGTGCAAATAAAGGCTATCTCTGTACCCAATTTCATAAAGATCATTTAAGGAAAATCTGAAAATCCTCCTTCTGAAAATCCCGTCACAATCAGTCAACAGACAGACAAACTGACACACAGGCAAGAGACAAAAATTTTAAAATCATGTGTTCCCGTTATGGGCATGGTACTGTTAAAATAATCATAAAGTGACAATTATTACGAAATCACTTCATTTATTTGCATATATAGACATTAATCATAAGTTGACAAGTTCCAGAAAAGGCATGCACATTAATTGTTTTTTTATATACTTTAGTTTTTATTACCTACAAAGAAAAACGCAGATTGCAATAATTTCGTTTTGTTTAAGAGATGTAGCCATCTACTCGTAAATATTAAGATAATTATTATATGAATTCCCGTCATGGCGGAATGTTACCCAGAATGCGGGCTCCGTTTCCACGCTGAATCGCTTAGTTAATTCTTTTCGCAAAAACCGACGTAATTAAGCGTATTATTATGTGTCCATATATAGAAATTAACTAATACCAAAGTGATTAACTAATATCCGTATAAAAAGTATTGATTACTGTTTCGCACGGGTTTGTTCAAGTTCAGTACACACGGACGTTTCATATAAGCTTAGTTTCCTGCACTCAGTTTCGGTCAACTTATGTATATCTTCATTACCCTTAAAATATAAAATGAAAAAGTGACTGACTGACTGACTGATCTATGAACACACAGCTCAAATCACTGGACAGATCAGGCTGTTTAACATACAGACAGCATCCGCTATGAAAGGATTTTTGAAATTTTAACCCATAAAAGGGAGAAATGTGACGTCATAAACATTTGACTCACCGTTTATAGTTTAATTGATAAATAAATTAATAATAGTTATCACTTATCACAATTAAAACTGATAGAGTCCGGTTGATGGAAGATTTAAGACTGAACAGACTGCACGTTGGTGTCTTTCACAATTTATTGGCAAACCCAAATTCTGACGGAGCGTGCAGTTAGTCTATTCATGAGTCTATTCATGTGTAAATAGTAGTATTTTAGTTTAATATTTTGTAAATAGTTTTTAGTTTTTAGGGTACGATAAGGCTTACATACGTCTTAACGTAAAAGCCTTTCAATTAAAGATTAAAAAAAAAAAAGAAAACTAACACCGGACGTGTATTTTACTTATTTTGAAATCGTTTGATAAATTATTATCGGCTATAAATAAATAATTCAACATCGCAATTTATAAATAGTGCACCTTGCAGAAAAAAAAATGTTATCGCGCATTACGCAACAGCTCTATGTAAATCCGGCACGCAAAGTGCGTTCACTGAATTAAGGGGTGAGGGGTTATCTATAACCCGATGGCGGTTAGGGGCTCTCAGGTGTGACGCGGCGGAAGCCTACTATCATTACTACCTACCCACATGGATCACCCCCACATGCGAGAACGAAACGTGTGTTGTACACTGTGCGAGCTACGCGAATCGCTCTGTGTGTGCGTGGGACGGATTAGGAACTTGTTTTTTTTTTTTATTTAAACACGTAGCTTTGTATGATACGCTTTTTACCCGACTACCGAAGGAGGGTCATGGTTTTCTGGCTTAGGTATATGTTTAGAATTTTGATCTCGCTCTGTAGTTTAAACAATTTGGCGGATTTTAATAAACCTAAATTGTGGGAGTATCCAGTATAATTTAAATATGGCGGCCGCGAAAAATAAGAAGTATCGAATGTATTCAAATTTTTTGTCTATATTTTTTAAAGCAATCAGTTATTTTTTAAAAGCTTGCTATTTCTCTCGTAAAAATAAATAAAGATTAGATCAGTCCATAAAAAAGATTACAGGTATTTTATCGCTCCAAATCTGCATATTAATTTTATTACTAGATCTAGGTATTCTAAGCTGTGGGATGTAGTCTTCGTAATTTTTCCAACAACGACACTTTTTTATATAGAATATTTTGGAATGGAATAGGTATGTTGCTTAAAACTGTATTAAAACACTAAGTTCCAAGAAACCAAAGTTAATTGACACAATCAGGCCACAACCTATTTAAAACTTACGTAGGCATTTAATTGTAAAAAGAGTTATATATGACATTATGAACGATAAATAAATAGGTACACGGAGAGTGTCGTAAACTAGGTATTATTTTTATGAAGTACTAGGTACTTACTTCATAGAAATAATATGTAGGTTCGCGTTATGTACAAATAATAATAAAGATAAAAAAATCCAAAATACGATTCAAAGTTAGTAGATTCAATATATAACGAAAAACATGTTGTTTTAAAAAAATCTAATAATCTATTATGTTGAAAAATGATTGACCAACTAACAAAATTCATCAAAATCAGCTTAGTGGCTATGTTGGAACATACCTAAATACAAACATCCTTACTAATATAGTAAATGTTTTAAAAATTGATTATAATATTATGTGAAAATGTTTCTTTTGTGGTTTGTCCTTGAATCAGTAAATAAATATTTGAGAACCTGGACAGTGACACATTCTACCGTTTATCCCACAAAAAACAGAGTTCCCCAAGGATTTTTGAAAAACCTTACTCCACGCGGACGAAAAAAACTTTCAAAAAATGATCTACAAAACAAAGTCCTGCCCTGTGTCCGGCGACACAGATGGATACACGCCGGGTGGACAACACGGCTAAACACTATACTCCCAATAATAATCACATGCGGGACGCGGGTACCTCCAGACATGGACTTGGGAAGGATAGGGTTGATGTTTTATTTTTAACTCCTGACGAAAAAAGAGAGGTGTTATAAGTTAAACGTGTGCATCTATGGGTCTGTCCTCCAAACCTCTAATCTATCTATTTATTTATAAATTATGGATATATAAAAATCAATTATCGTTCGTCTGGCTAAAACTCAAAAACGGCTTGATTGATTTAAATAATTTCATTTTTGTTTTGTTCCCTCTGATACAAAGGTGGTTTAAAATTTAAAAAAAAAAAAAAAATTGAAAAAATCATAATTGTTTATTTAGTACAGATAGTTCAAGACCTGGAGAATGACTTAGACTACTTTTTAACCTAGAAAATCAAAGAGTTCCCGCGGGATTTCAAAAACTAAATCCACGCGGACGAAGTTGCATCAGTGAGTACCTATGTAATATTAATAATAAAATGTTCTCAACAAATAAGTTTAAAAAAAGCACACCGACACCGTGATGCCACCGTAATGAGCAGTAATTTGCTCGTAAGTGAAAATGAGCTCTGTATAAACTATGCAATTATATCGATATCGACGGACGATACCTCAATTACACGCACCTTGCTACTCTTAGTTGCTACTGGATGCTACGCCTAATTACAGGCTGATTACGCGCATCGATTGTATAAAACAAGATAATCGGGAACATGCGTATGTGGGGCTGACTTTATTTACTTATTTTATTTACTAGCTGATGCCCAAGACTTCGTCCGCATGGATTTAGTGTTTAAAATCCCGCGGGATGGCTTTGATTTTACGGGGTAAAAAGTAGCCTATGTCACTATCCAGGTCAGGAGCCAGTTTACCGTTTGCATCCTTCTCTTTCTATTTTATTTTATTTTATTTTATTTGGGTTTACAAACAACATCACAATATTATATTATTACTAAAAATTATAAACTAATATTATTAATTGTGGCGTCAACCACGCAAACCACAGGTTACATTTAATATAGTAAGCATAAGTGGACATTATGGACAATTATTATAAAATAGGGGAAAACAATGAAAGAAGAAAGAAAAATAAAAATATGAGCTCAACTAAATTATAACCTAAAAAACTCGACCACAATGTCCAGTGTTGCCTGCTTTCGCACATTATCATATCTTTAATTATTGTAAAAGTGTCATTACATTTTTGACCGGTAGTAGATTTATGACGTGTCATAAGAGCTACAAGTTGGCCTACATGAAATAAATAAATTTTGATTTTTGATTTGATTTTTTTGACCAAAGTGGTTCAGTAAGTGGACAATAAATTACGGGTATTTTTTACATATATCTAATGTGTTATGCCTAGTTTTTATTTAAAAAAAAGGCAAAAGCAACTAGTCAATTTTGTCGCCATTTTTTCTCTACTTTATAGTATTAGTGTGATTATTATCATACCGAATTAAACGTGTAAACAAATCTCAGCCTTAGTGTACACGGTTTTGGCCCTTTGATACACCAATTTACGGAGTAATTCCGCTGTCAACAGCGCATCAGCCGATAGCATAAGTGCCTATATTTTAGAATCTGTGCGACGATTACGAACTAGAACCATGCCAAAACTCACATAGAACCGTTGCTCCATTCCTGTGTGATTGAAGGACAAACCAACAAACATTAATACTATTAATAAGGATAGCCACAATTATTTTTATAAATCAACTATCGTTATACGCAATTAAACATGCAAACAAATCTCAGCCTAGTGTACACGGTTGTGGCCCTTTGACACACCAATTTACGGAGTAATTCCGCTGACATCAGCGCATCAGCCGATAGCATAAGTGCCTATATTTAGAATCTGTGCGACGATTAATGATCGTTTTAGTGCCGGCTATGGCTAAGTCGCCTCAATTGACATTGTAACCCCAGCCTAGAAATTTATCTCACTGATTGCTGTGTTTTGGCACGAGCAATTCGTGGCAGGATCACCTATTAACACGTATTAATATAAGCGGGCAAACATCGTTTTTTTTTGTTTAACGATGTTCCAAGTAGTATCTTATATCACACTAGCTTTTGCCCGCGGCTTCACTCACGTTAAGTGCGACTTTTTAAACCCCTATTTTACCCCCTTGTATTTGTTGAATTTTCAAAAATCTTTTCTTTAATCGCTGGTAGAGTAATGCCTTCCTATAAGAGCGACAGACCTACATGAAAAAAAAAATGAAATTGAATCTTGCTACCGTGTTTCTTAAGTTTTCTAAGCGTGACGCACATCTCTGCAAGGTTTGGCGCCTTCAAAATGCCTATCAATTATTAGAGACGCAAAAAAAGTGTCTAAATTAATAAATCAAATAGCTCGACTACGTAAAAAGCGAACGGCTCTCTAAAATCAATCGCGCAATCGCGCTAACTATTGTCACGCAGGCGAAGGTCGACAGACATTATTTATATCTGAACAAAGTTACTTTATTGTACCGACCACACTTAAAATTCTTAGAATCTTATAAGCTTTCAGGTAAATAGAGATTAAAGTAATAACTATTTATTAAACATAGGTCGACAGACGACAGAGTAGATATTTGATAGATTTTATGTTAAATGGGCGGGGCACATAGTTCCAAAAGCTGATGGTCGTTGGGGTCCCAAGGTGCTGGAGTGGCGACCCCGCACGGGGAAGCGCAGTGTTGGCAGACCCTCCACTAGGTAGACCGACGACATCAACTGAGTCGCAGGGAGTCGCTAGATTCGGCCAGCGCAAGACCGAGGCCTGTGGAAGTCAATGCAAAAGACCTTTGTCCAGCAGTGGACGTCTATTGGTTGATACAGAAGAAGAAGATGTTAAATGAATTGCTTGCTTTACGAATTGAGATTTGCATTGGAGCGGAAAGTGGGTTGTTGACTTGTTGGTCATGTTCTACATAGTCAATATTCCACTTCCACACCTCACAAGAAAAAATTTAAAATTCAAAATTATATATAGTATATTTTGAATTTCTTTGTTTTTTTAGTACATATATAATTAATTATTTATCTATCGTCAGGAGTCAGGAAGCGATAAACGCAACATCCATGTTTAATTATGGGACCATTTCTTTGAAATATAATTAATTTTATCATTACAACAAGATAATAATTAAAAACGCTGACTTACCTACCAGTAGTACTAATCATGTACAAAAAAAGTTTTTTTTTTGTTTTTTTAGAATCTTAAAAATATTTAACTGCAAAAAGACATTAGCAATCAGGTCAAAATTTCGGGATTTTTGCATTTTTGACCAGTTTTTCAATTTATCTTTCAAACCAGCCAAAAATTAGCCAGTTTTCTGAATTATTGAATATTAATTATGTTAATTCACATGCAAATTAGGTAAGATAAGGCTATGGAAATTTTCAAAAAAGAACAACTGGTAATACCACATCGTAAAAGCGGCTTTCTCTATTTTGTATAATATTATTTTCAAGGAATGCAAGTGGTCCGCATTTTTTTGGAATATTTCTTTTAAATATTCCATAATTAAGAGGTCTGCCACAAATGAGTTCGTGCAAAATTTTTTGTTTTCTTTGTGTTAAATGATTGATATTAATTTTCAGCAAAAAAAATATTTTTTTTTTTAATATTTGTCTGCGTCCCGAATAGCAGAATAACTATTAAAATATGGGGAAAAATTACGAAAAAAAAAGTACGAAAAAATTTTTTTTTAATAATAATAATAATAATACCCCGGAAAAACAGTAAATTAAGTCACGCGGACGATGTCGTGGGCAAAAGCTAGTTATCTATATAGATTCCAGCTTTACTTTGGACGAACCATAGACCAATACTACTAGTAATTGTCTTCAATTTGTTTGTCTGACCACAAACGTTTCGGGGTTAGGACAATGCGCAGCTATCGTCAGGAAGCGATAGTGGTAATAGCGGTGTATCGGATAGATTCTGTTATCGGTACATGGGAATTTATACGAGTACGTGTTGAATGTTGAACCGTTGTGGTTACAACGCGCTCTGATAATAATGATTAAAAATACTAGCAAATGCCTACTGTTTTGCACGCATACATACGTACTTTTTATGTACGTAGTTATATATTTTAACGCTACTGTGTTTATGTGATCGTTTTGATTCTTACAATGTATTGTTCTGTAGCTGACTTATAAAATGTCAACTTCTGTTCATTTTGTTTGACATGTACCTATATCTGTGTGTCTGTGTGTTTGTGTGTCGAATGAACCGATTTTGATCCGATTTTTTTCTATTTGGATGTTTATATGAAAATCTTGAAAATCGAGGGGTTCCCACGGAGATTTTTAAAAACCTAACGCCACGCGGACGAAATCGCAGGGGCAAAAGCTAGAACTAGATAGATACATTTATATACCCAAAAAACATTACCCACATTCTGATGCAGTTTCTGTAAATAATAATACTTACGTGCTCTACAAAAAATAAAATTAAAACCGGTAGATATATTTTTAATGATAATTTTGTCGTCCAAGCATCATCACACTTAATTTATTTGAAAATGCTTTCAATATAGTGATTGGACTAAAAAGCAGGCGTTCTACGAGTATCCATTATAAAATACTGTGAGACCAAAGGTTGACCTGAATTAAATAAATAATCTTGAAATTGAATTTCATTATTCTTTTCCTTCTTCAAATTAGTTTGTTATTTTTTGATGTCGTCGATAGGTTATACTAGTTTCTTAGTCTTCTTTATTTCTTAGTCCTCTTTATCGTCTTTTAACTTAACTCTGGAACACATGGTAGTGAGTGTATTTTAGATACTTTAATTTTTTTCCGACCACAAAGTTCCACCACAAACTTTGATTAAGATTGCGGAGAAAAATTATCGGAAAGTATTCCGGACGAGCTGCTATTTAAAAAATTTAAAACTCAAAATTGTTATTTATTTTATGTACCACGTATAATCTGAGTACCTTTAAGTCAAGAGTGAATAGGCATTTTCTAGGCAAGCGCGATCCAACCTAGACCTCATCAATGCTTTACATCATTGAGTGTCTTTAAGCGCAAGCCTATCTCATAATAAAAAAAAAAAATGTAGGCCAACCTGTGGCTCTTATTCAGATACGTCGAGACTAGGGAATGCAAATCTCGCGAGATTGGGGCTCAAGCGAGATCTCGCGAGATTGTAAATAACAATACTGCGAGATCTCGCCAATTTCGAGATCTCGCGAGATTGGCAGTTTTTTGTGTTTTTTTTGCAAATAATCACAATATTTGAATAAATTAGAAAAAAAATAATAAAAATTATAAGTAACATATTATAATTAACATAATATAATTATAAGATAACATTTATTTTCACGAATTTTTTCAATAGACTTTTATGAATCAAATTGTCTATAATTTTTTAATAAACTTCTAAGTAGTAAACTTTGACGTACGTTTCAATCAAATCACTGTGGAAGCACTGATACATAGCACAGTTTGGTTACCTATTGTAAAAAAAATTATTTTTTGAAAAGCAACTGCTGAGTTTCTTGACTCAGACTCAGCAGAATCTGCATTCCGAACCGGTGGTACATTTATAAGAGCTACAAGTTGGCCTACATGAAATAAATAAATTTTGAATTTGAAATAACAAATGAAAAAAACAACCAGTCTTCTCTTCTAATATCTAACGCAAATCTTTTAGTAATTTAAAAATTAATTCGCGCACCGAACGAAACTGACAGGTCGCAACTCCGTCAGTGTCAGTCCGCGCTTCGAATAAGACTTTTTTATGCTCGAGTGCAATCTCGTTAATCTCGCGAGATCTCGCCCTTTTTTCGGCCGAGATCAATCTCGCTAAAAAAGGCCGAGATCTCGCGAAAACGAGATCTCGCGAGATCGAGATTGCATTCCCTAGTCGAGACTCTACTACCGGTGTTTGGACTCATTAGAATGGTCTCAATGAGTAGGTGTTAGATAAATGATGATCAGGTACGTCGTACATATCGCTCATTTGCGATAAGGGTGACATAATTCAAAATTCACCAATTTTAGTGTCGAAAATTTATACTTTTTCCTATAAAAACAACATTACGCTAAGCACAAAAAAATAAGAGCGAGAGAGATTGTGACTTAATGCTCTGTCGCTTTGTTGGCCGCTGTGTTGTTTCGAGACCGCAGCATCCACAAAACATTACTCTCTAACGAGAGAATTCTCTCATCGTCGATTTTGAATTATGTCACTCTTGTCGCAAATGAGCGATATGTAGTTTTGATGTAGACTCACATGTCAGGGGTGTTCAAAATTTTCAACTTACACTTGTTTATTATTATCAAAATAATTTAGTAGTCATAAAATTTCTGAAGCGCAATGCAACAGTGTATATACACAGTTATGGGTAAATCTCCGTCCGCAGCGTGATATCAAAGCTCCTAGTAAAGTTCAACGCTCAAAGTGCATAATCGTAGTAATCGGCCGGAGCCAAATGTCATCGCCCCACTTATCTCATCCGCCATCCCTTTTACAATTACAAACAACAAATGAGTAAGAGTGCACCGATATGTGTGCATCGATACGATGCAGAGGAATAAAATCCTGTGTGAACGAACTCTAATCTCTGTTTTGTGGCAGCTTCCAGAGGCGAGATGTGCGTCCAGTGATAGATCGCCCATGAATCACCACTATCCTAACTCATACAGCACAATCGCGCGTAGCGACTTTGTTTCTTTAATCATTACTAAATAATATTGACAGCTTCCATAGAAACGGATATTATGAACAATGATAGTATTATATTAGGTATGTGCGTAGGCTAATGCATATATATACATTATGTATAAGCCAACTTATCAATATTGCGATATTTCCCGAAATTAAAATTCTAAGCTCCATGGTGATTGTTGATTAGGTAGGAAGTTATGACTATTACAATTACATATCTCATTTGACGGAATTACAAGGAGAAATGCAGTCTAATTTTTAAACAGAAATATTTAAGATTCCCTCATAAAACAAAAATTGTTGATATTATACTAAAACTGCTTAACCGATCTTGACGAAATCCGGTTTGCAATCCGGAGAGGAAATTAGGCTACTTTTTCCGTGAAATCAAGGAGTTCCCACGGTATTTTAAAAACCTATGATAGACTGAAAAAAAAAAATAGTTTAATTAATACCGAGAGAATGGTAAAAGAACTTTAAATTTTAAAAATAAAAATGATTGCATTTTGAGTTAAATGATTGCAAACTGCGAGCCGACTTTGCTTTATACAAATCAAGTGAAGTCCCTTATTTCCACTAAGTATGGAACAAATAGAATGGCTAACTACAAAGGTTTTATAATAAGTTGTTTTTACAAATTACAAAAAATAAACACCTCCTTTGACTTCGAAAGTCTTAAAGCCCACCTTATCCCGTATCCGTATCTCCTAAACATCATAAATTTTAAATCAGGTAAAATCCTTTTGAAATTGTCCCGGGACGTTCCCGTTAAGGTGATGATCCTGTTAGCAGGGTTATTGTTTACAAAGATTTAACTGACGTAATGGGATAAACAATGTAAGGGCCCGGATTTCTTATTCATTGTTATCGCAATAAAATTCAGGTATTCGCTACCTCACTTACAAGAAAGACCTCGGTAATTGCCTTTTCAGAACTCCTCTGTTTTGATTCCCCGACACGTTTGTTACAAAAAACAACGTTTTTTGGATACAGCCGAAGCTACACCGGATGATAACTTTGACCAAGTCTCCTTATGACTCGCGTGATTATGTTTTTTTTTATTCGATGACAAGGTAGTCCTTGATTGCGATCTCACCTAATGATAAGTGACGATGCAGTCTAAGATGGTAGCGGGCTAACTTGAAAGGGGCAGTGCACATTCAACCTATACCCCTAATCGGTTTCTACTCGCCATCGTGCTGAAACGCTAAATCGCTTGGCGGCTCGTTTTTGACGGTAGGGTGGTAACTAGCCATGGTCAAAGCCTCCCACTAGACAAAATGTTTGAACTTCATATGGTTTCAAACCGTGTGATTTTTTTTTGATGATTTAATCCGTTCGTTATTAAGGTCTGCGTGACATAGGCTACATTTAACACGAAAAATAGCACGATAACAGATATTGCATCAAATTTTTCGTCCTTGGGTTACAGTTTTTAATGTTTTCCTGTGCTGTGTTCTTTCTACGTATCGCTTGCTTGACTCTTTCGAAAATATCTTAAAAGTGTGTATTCTTTGCCTTATAATTTTAAGCCAGAAAACGAGACATTTCGAAATGCCGTCCTACAATTACTGTCTTGCAGGTCGTCTAAATTATGAGTGGCTTTGATTTCGTTTAAAACTTACTTACTTAAAAATGAATATGTATTTAATCTTGGATCACTATTCCGCCAAGCGATATAGCGTATAGACTGCATCGTCACTTACCATCAGGTGAGATCGCAGTCAATTTACTTGCAATTGAAAAAAAATAATAATGAGTATTTTGAACCTAAGCAACAATTTGTAACGGATTATCGCATTAAATACAACATTGTATGAAATTCCGTGAACCTAATATTCAGTCATTCGGAGGGCAGACGCACACGTCATTTCAACACCGTATTCAATCCGTATGCACTTTACTTAGAAACCGAACTGTCGAATAATAAGTGCATTGTGTGACCGAATACGTATCACTCGGATTAGTGACGGGAATACCTAATGTCGATAATAATTTCATTATCATCATCTTTTGAACCCATCGACGTTCCACTATTGCTTGGCTTTCTTCTCAGTATAAGGTGCTATAGTCCATCGCGCTAGCTAACTAAGGATTGGTAGACTTCATGATATTTTCCTTGACTGTTAAAGCAAGTGATATTTAATCACATCACACTAATCACACTAATATTATAAAGCCGAAAGTTTGTATATGTGTGTGTATGTTTGTTACTCTTTCACGCAAAAACTACTGGACCGATTTGGCTGAAATTTAAAATGGAGATAGATTATGTCTTGGATTAAAACATAGGCTACATTTTATCCCGGAAAATCAAAGAGTTCCCGCGGGATTTTAAAAACTAAATTCACACGGACGCAGTCGCGGGCATCAGCTAGTCGCTTAATAAAACTGAAAAACTAGAGGATCCGAACCTCAGACCTCCTTCAGAGTCGAATTCTTAACAAGTAGACTATATCACAGCTTCGATAATAATTTATGCAATGTCATGTAGGCCAACTTGTGCCTTTTATTGTAACTTGTAAGTCAAGACTCTACCAGAGGTTAGGAAAGAAGAATCTACAAAAGAGATCCGGCTAAGACCCGGCTAGATATTCTGCAGACGCTTTTTTAAAATCGCAGTAGGATCTTTATTAATATTAAAATTACGAAAATCGTTGTTTTTTGTTGTTTTCGAAAATAGTTTTGTTTGTACCAACAAATTGTAGTAGAGGACGTGGAGATTGATATAAGTAACGCTTTATCCCGTAATTGCATAGATAACAGTTGTAAGAATAAATTGGTTACAATAAATAAAGAAAGGATCATCAGTTATCAATATTCCTATTCATAAGGCAATGTCTATTAAATGTTAAGTAGTGGCGCCTTGCTCATATAAATTAATTCAAATGAACAATTCACTAGCTACTGGCTACAGTCAGCAGGCGAGTTGATCTGGCGGCTTCTTAATCTGCCCAATAAGGGCCTATGATATCTAATATCGGGGGTCCTGATCGAGGTCGTCGACTCCATGTGGGCATATCGACACATCGACAGCGGCGGCGAAGCCCGCGCCACGCACTTCCGACGCGACGGATTTGCCGGAATCGGCGCGGGCGCATCAAAAGAGGTTGCAAAATTCGGACGGAGGCGCGCGCGCGTGAATCCATTTGAATATCATTTTTCAATGCCGACATGGGAATGGACTAATGGGCTGTATACCGATCGAAACTGACGGCCACTTAAGTATACTAATAAAGTCGTTAACAAGTTATTTTTTATAACCTCAATAGCGCAACGGATATATGCGCGGACTGTAAACCGAACGGTCGGTACAAATCCCACCCAATGCAATGTCGTTTTAAATTCTAAAACAAGATTTTGGCTTATTTTGGGAGAAAGAGGGCAAAAAGACCCAAATGAATTAGATTGTTGAGTTATTCGTATTTAGCTTCGGGTTATGAGGTCCTGCTTTGGACAAAAAAAAATTTCAATTCTGAGTTAAGAAGTTAGCGGTGTTGTGCGTAAATCTCTCTCTGGTTGGATTAGATAGCCGTCTCATCGGATTAATAGAATGGAAAGAGCTAATAAATAATCCTGCGAGCTAATAACATTATGTCATGCTTTACTGGCTAGGCTTTGCTAAGATTGGCCGCCGTGACCGAAATTCGGTCAAGAGAACATTATTATAATGAATTGCGAGATGGAAACCTTCCGAATTTTTATATCCCATAATCTTGCATGCCGATTCGCTTTAAGGCAACTTTGTGCTCTCAAAAACACAGGCATGACATTAATAATTGCATCGCTCGATGCGACTCGGATGAAAAACTGCAATTTCATTACGAAAAAATGTCGTCTTATAATTAAATATAATATTTTTTCGTCCGGATTCGCTGCATCCGAGTTTCGGCAAGCTCGGAGCCCACACGGGGTTTCTTGCTACTTACATCTCACGTTTTTGAGTAGCCGTAATATTTAAATTGCCGACATAGCTCCCGCGGGCATACCTTGCATGGGAATGCGCACTGGCGGTCGTCAAAACCCGCTTTTACCGAATGCGATGTGCGTTGGCCAAACGCATCGGGGCTGGCGACTCTCTTTGTCTAACGCGCCGGCGACGCGTCGTGTAGACAGAGAGGCGGTGTTGGAAAGTATGGCTACTTTTACTGGACGGTTCTTACATCAGCGAACGCATCCCGCCTAAAATTTTGCATGGATGTGCCGCGCATGCGAATACGTAGTCTGCGGCGCTCGGCGGCCCGCTCAGCGCACGTCCGCGACATTACCTGTCGATGCATATTAATTGAGGAGGAAGTTTTGTCAACAATATCTAATGTGCTCTGGGCCCGTCCGCGGCCCCATTGATAGCTTTTTTGTTCTCGCAGCGTTTCAAAAGATCGCCCGCTGTTGAGCTAGACGCTCCTTATACATTGCATTATTGCATTATTTATGACGGAAATTACCTAAAATTATTCTAGTTAACTAGCTGATGCCCGCGACGTCGTCCACATGGATTTAGTTGATTTTCCGGGATAAAAAGTAGCCTATGTCACTCTCCAGGTCC